>OZ020171.1:11731801-11931945 GCA_963971145.1 Sussaba pulchella | reverse complement strand
TTTTTTTTTTTCAGGGGTTTTTGGCGTGCTGCGGATGTACAACGAAGTGTTTTTGAAATCCTCATCGTCGTCCGTGTGCGTATACCTCGTGATTCCGCGTTACTCACGAAATCCTTTCGTTGTCTCGAGCGAATTCTCTCCGGGCATCACAATTTTGGACAATTTAAGATTAGCCACACCGGTGGATATGTTCAGCAGCCGAGGGTATACGTGTATGGTGTGTACAACGATACGAGTCCTGGTCCCTTGCGGGGCCCTAATCGCCGTCAACTATCTTGTATCTCAATTTCTCGGAGGTCTGATGACCGAGGAACATTGATTTTTTGGTTTTTTTTTCGTTGTATTCGTTGTTTTCGGTCGAAACTGCGGAGAGACTTTCGTCTAACGACCGGACCTCATTGCCTCATTTGGACGGGAAATCGGGCGAAACTCGAGAGACCACCCCGGGGATGTGTAACAACCGCACCTGGTAGGTACTCCCTTTGATTCCGACGGAATACAGATTTTTTTCTCTTCCGGGATGATCTCGGATGCTTGTGGTTTTGTTCACCTATTTATTTATTTATTCATTTCGTTTCAAAAATAATAATAATATGTGCACCGGAAATGGATAAAATTTATAATACAATGATTTTGAATTGAATAGAAAAATTCGGACGTTCTTGTACCGTATTTGAAATATCATACCAGTGTTTTATAATTTTCACAACATTGATCAGAATTTACGTATTCAGTGGCGGAAAATTACAATATATATATATCTCCATATAAATACATGTACATATTGTCATTAATAATTTAATTCAAGCAATGAATAACGTCTTTTTAAGCGCGACAAAGGATCCCAAACTGGCGTTGCTTCGGAGGAAAAGAACGTGATCACAAATTCGTTGGAAACGAAAAAAAAAACATTCATTTTTTAATGCGAACAGGATCAGGAAGTGAGTCGTTTGATCCTGACAAATGATGCGATTCCGGGTGGCTCCCACGAGCAATTACGGTTAAATTCCGGAAATACGTGAAGCACGAAGTTGCCGAGAAGAAAAAATAAAAAAATAAAAAAACGGAAGATCCTTAATCGCACGCGACAAACTTGTGAAGCTTTGAAAAATCGTGCAAGTGTGTTCGACCGCAGTGTGCATCGCTTCTTCGTTTTTTTTTCGACGTTTTTCGACCAACGTTGAATCCTGATAAATGTTAACGGAAGGTCCGACGGGTCGACGACGAAATGGGGGAAATTAAAGAAGGAAGGAAGACGTTGAGACCAGGAAAACCGCGAGATTTGACTGATCGCTCGTGGGAATCGTGAGGGGGACGAGTCGTGCGAGCTTCGTCGGTTCCTCCGACCCCGACGATGCCACGAGATCGGCTTCCAAGCCTGAATTCGACAGAGGAACAGGGGTGCGAGTGCGTTAACGGCATTGTTAATGAGAGCGCGTGGCGTGACGTCTGCCGGATGGCGAGAAACGTGCGATAGCCCGACGTTAACGATTCTACAATGTACGTCGAGAGGTTTTCAACGTATGGCAATTAATTCGAAGGTCTTCGGCACGTCGTGGAATTCTTTTCAGTTTATTTTTCTCACGTGAAACGGTAACCGAAAAAAAATGCATTTCTGTTGAATCGCTTAAAATTCACATTAAAAATCGAAATTTCACCGACTCAGTAATCAACGCGATACAACAATTTGATAATAATTATTATTATTCAGATTGGTAACTCATAATAATATTATATTATTATTTTTGTTATTATTATTATTATTATTATAATGATAGTTTTTATAATGATAATTATTATTATTATTATTATTATTATTATTATTATTATTATTATTATGACCAATAATTAATATTATTAATAATAATAATTATTAATATTATTATTTATTATTAATTATTATTATTATTATTATTAAAACTATCATTATAATCGTAATCATATATAATCGTGATTATTATTATTGAAACTATTATTATTATTATTATTATTATTATAAAAGCAAGTCCACAGATCAGAATTTTATAAATATATTAGGAACGAGATATTCGTGACAATATTTCTTTAATGATCTTTTTTGAATACATAAATTTCAATCTCATTCTAATTCTGATGTAATAAAAAAATGAATGACAATTAAAAAATTCTCACAATAAAATATCGTAACTAGAATATTACTCATACCATAAATTACCACAGTAAGTAAGTTCTATAGCTGTTATTAGTTGCTCAGACAGTTAGTTACATTAGAAGTTGACACACAAATTCCCCCACATAAATTGCCACGATTTCAAAGTGCATTATCCGCAATAAAATTAATTCTCGAGAACCAACCGAACCCCGTACGAGTAATAAACCCCGCTAAATCGTCGAGTATTATTGCGTACGAATAGGAATACGGGCTACTCGTGTAGATTCATTTATCTCGGATTACCGGACTTGTCGCGCGTGTGTGCAAAATCGAGCTTCGGTCGTGGCTCGACGACTTCGCGCGTACTTACAACACGTATCCGTATAAATGTAGCTGTGAAAGATAATCTCACCTCTGGCGCCGTATCTCGTAAAACGAGAGCGGGCGTTAATGCGCGAACGCGAATCGCGAAAGTAGTATGATAATGAGGGAGAGAACAAAAAAAGATAAAAACTATTCCAAGCTCGGTCGAACGTACGAGATCGTTCGAGAAGACCGCGCAGCCTCCCGGAGACACCGAGAGTTTCATGATGACAGAAATCCATAACGAATGACGACGTCGCGGAGGGACAGCGAGCGGTGCATATACGAAACGGGGGCTTGCTCGTGGATGTGCCGCACCCGTGTGCGCTCTCGTGGCAATTTGCACGTCATGTGAGGGACCCATAAACGGCGGGCAACCGTTGAGATAAGTCCCAGCGCCGGATGCGATAGCGTGCGCGGCTGTTAAACGCGTAACGTCGCGGCAGTGGCCACGTCGACATTGTTAACGGGGAATAAAAAAAACATTAAGAGAAAAAAAAATAGAGCTGCAAACGTCGCAAGTCGAATGTAATATCTCCATTTAACGACGCGTTCGAGGTAACGATTAAACTGAACAGAAAAAAATATCAATATCCACCCGCTCGGTTACATGACCTACATTTCGTAAGTAGGCGATATACCGTAATACGACACTTTATCGCGGGGTCTATAAGAATTTGAGTTATCGCACGGTTTATCGACTTGCGGGACAGTTCAATGTTTCACAATCGTCGTAGGTGTTGGGGGACTGATATGGGTATCGGATGTGTAATGGGCATGGTTGGAAATGTGGAATGAGAGTTACATAGCGATGGTGGAAAAATGGATTTACAACGCGTTTCTTGGAATTTGTTGTGAATGTGTTATAGATAGATTTCAATGACTCGGGAAATGAGATATATGGGGAAAGGGATTGAACAAATGTTTGATTTAAGAAAATGTGAAATTAAGACCAACACCGAAATAATACGTTAATCATCTATAAAGCATCGGATTTGGATTTCTCACAAAAAAAAGTGTTGCACAATCAATCGAGGTATTAAATAATACTCCTACCCGATTTCCAGCTATCGTTTAATTCTCTGAATCGAGGTAATAAAAATCATAGTTTCAACAACATTTGATTTTCCAAACCCAGCGATCAAATTTTCGTCTCAATCAATTCCATCCATCATAAAAATGGCCGACAAATCTCACACTGAAAACTCAATCAACATCTAAACCTACAAGCACTCAATCAAAAAAATCCAAATCAAACTTCACACAGAAAACTACAAAATAAAAAATAAAAAATTCTTCCAATTCCGCTGTGACAAATAACCCAACATTTTGACGAAGCGAACCGCATGCATACGCACCGGCAAAACCGAGAGAATTCGTTTTGTGAATGTGGGTATCGGAGTGTGTCGTCGCGTTGGATGCGCCGAGGGGTCTGTCGACCGAGGTAATGACTGGAGCTTCCTGTGTTCACGAGCCCATATACCCAACTGTAAAACACTATCCGCACCACCTCCGATGGCTCAACTACGTGCGACGGCCCGGCACAGGGCATGTACTCTCACTCGCGACGACGACGACCCTACATATACGCAGGATATCCGACATTTAATCTGATTTCTGGATTATACGCTTGCGAGAGACCACCCGATAACAAAGCGTCTCGTTCTCAACCCTCTTTAACTCTGCCAAACCAGACGTATCTCCCCGATTCTCCAATCCGCTCACCCTTCGTCCCTCGTCACACCCCCGTAGTGCGATGGCTATTTCAGCCTTTCCGGCCTTTTCCTCTCGCAGCCCGAACCTTGATCGTCGGCCCTCCTGCCCTCCCGACGATTTTTCCACTGTGCCTGCTGGCGTCGAACGGATGTTGCGCACCGGAATGATCGTCGCTAACGCGTTTATTTTCATCGTTGCGACATTTTTCGATTTTTTCCGGTATTCGTAGCTTTATTTTTTTTTGGAATGAAAACTGATCGATCTCTGGGCTATGCAGGAAAGCACATTCATTCGATGGAAATATTATTGGGAACGGTTTTCAGTACTGAACAATCGTGAGTTATAATTGCTATTGAATATTAGAGTCGATCGACATTGTAGAACGATTATTTATTCAAGTTATTCGTTATTATTGTTATAATTATTATTATTTATTATTGAATATTTATTTCCGTATTTATCCATTCGCCCCATTATATCGCAAAAATATAGGCATCTCGATTGCCGCATAATTAATAATTCTAGCTATTTGTTTCTCAACTATTAGCATTTCAATGAAGCCCGACATTTCAAAACTCCATCCACCAATCAACGAATCAATCATCGCATGACAATATCAAACGCAGCGAGCATAAAATAAAAAAATGTTATCGAAAAAGAGTCCACGACTTTATTCCGGAAATAAATGTGGTGGAATTTTTTTTTTTTTCCGAAAGAGGAAACAAGTTGCTCCTTTATTTGGCTTTTGTCAATCTCACTCGAACCGAACGATGCGGACCAGAATGAATCGTCGGGTAGGGAGAGAGCCATCGTCGACAAAGCATTTTCGTCGTACCGTACGCAATGGAAGAGTGGCCGGGTCGACGATTAATGCGTCGATGGGAAAGTGAACGAAGCATAAACGAGGCACGGGTCGTCGCACACGTACGTTTCGAAACGTGGTGGGGATTGGCGCGCGACGGCTACGACTTCAACGCCTCGCCTCGCTTCGCGGTTTCCTCTGTTTGCGTGTGCGTGTGGGTGTGAGGAGGCAACGTACGAGCATACGAGGAGTGGAAGAGGTGCAGACAAATGTAATGGGTGCGGATCGAAGTTTCGAATATTCAAAATTTCGACGGGTTAATAAATCGAATTAAAATAATCCGAAAACAAATTTGTACCGAAAGATCAAAATCCCGGGAACTTATACATATATAATAAGGTGGTTCTTAACCTCGGGGAAGGCGGAAAGATTTTATTTGACAGTTTTGTAGGAAATGTAATGCTCTACAAAAAAGGTCTCTTGTAAAATTTTCGTGAATCTAATATTTATTACGTAATTCGCGAGAAAATGGCTTTTTTTAAACTAGGTTTTTGCGGTTTGGTTTTAGGAATTCTGATATTTGAGGACGTGGACAGTCGGAACCATGCCGGATTGGGAACATTTGTTTGCGGAGCATTTTAATTCGATTTATTGACCTGTCGGAACATTGAATATTCGAAGGCTTGATCCGCACCCAACGTTATTTAGCTGTGGGGTCAGAACGATTGCGACGTAGGTTCCTGATGACGTAGTCTATCCCTATATGTGTTCTCTAACTCTTGAGCATTCCTGCGGCCAGAGTTAATCCCGTTTCTACCAACGAAAGAACGATGCTCTCGTCGCTGAAAGTAAGATTTTAATTGGGGCGCAGGGGAATATAGCGCGAGATAAATAAATAATCGTGACAACAATTATTTATCGGATACCGGTTGACGAGGTTTTGTCCCCTTGGGAATCGAGTTGAACGGGTCATCGTCGCAAAACCATCGATATGTATAGATAGATATACAAGTAGATATCGTTGATTATAATCCAGAACGTGATAGAGAAATTCCACGACGATGAGGAAAGAAAATAATCGAAGCCAGAATCGGAACGATGATTAGGTTTTGATTCGAATTGATGATGCGATTAAATTGTTTTGTGGGACGATTTTTATTCCCATCAACGGAACAACAACTGCTAATAATTTCTGAAATTGTCGTACTTCCTCGAAATTGATCATAATAGAGGCCGCGTTGGGAATTATTGATAAATTAAATAATTGTGGGATGAAACATAAATAAATGTAATATTTACTAATCAAACAAATCACTAGAAATTAATAAAATAAAATAATAAAAATCCAAAAACAACGATAAGAAAGAAATTCTGTTACAATGATGAACGAAATAATCGATCAAAGAATCGGCATGTCAATTAAATTCTTGGATCGATTAATTCGACGATGCCATTTTATTATTTTCCGACAACTTCGGTTTCCATGCGTTCGGAGTTTTCAACGGTCATGGTTGCAATCATTGACGTACGTTGCGTATATGAAACAGTAGCAGAAACACGACTACGAATACGACGACAATGACGACGATGCAGAGGCTACAATAACGCTTGCGTCGTCGTCGGTCAACGTCCCACGAGCTCGGATTCGTAATGAAAAGTATACGGTGACTACACACGACACGTTCACATGACCCTTTTCCGCGGCCCTCGACGCGCGTCACAGTTCTCATGAAACACTATACGTGTTCGTGAATGGGATACGTGTCGTTACGATACTTCCGGCGGGATAGCTTTTATGCACGACGCAACGAAACATATCAAAACTTTACTAATGTACCTACGATTGTGAAGAAACACGAAGTTTGGATGTTCGTCGCGCTGCGCGTAAACGTGGCTGCGCGTACGACAGGTTTTTTTGGGTCCTTGGATGGGTTAGGTTGATCAACACATTTGACGATTGTGGGATTGAATCGTGCGAGGTTTGCTTACTCGTTAAATTGACGATTCGTTTCGGAATTGAAAAAGCAGGAATTGTGGGAGTTCGATGTGGAAATGGCATCGAATTTATCGAATTTACGGTAGAAAAGTGGGATTTAAATCGACCGGAAATTTAAAAAATACATAAAACTACGAGGTATCACTGCAAGTCGGAATAAGGGTCCTTTTAGGTTCTTTGCAATTTGTTTGGAATCAGTAAAAAATCAGATGGGTGGAATTCACGCGAGATCATGAGTAGGAAAAAAATCGGAAATCATCGAAATCAATGTATCACGTTAAGTCATTATAATCCCGAGATGACTAAAATTACGTAAAATCGTTAGATGAGAATCGATTATCAATGACCTCTGGATTCCGTTCCTGCTACGCGAATCGATTTTACAATCGTGTATAAATCGAAAAAAAGGGAAGATCGATTGAGTAAAATAACTCTGCAGCAAACACGACGACATGATCATAATAATAATATCAAATCGAGCATAAGTTGGTACTCAAAATTTTGTCAAAGTCATTGAATTCCAATTTCAAATTCAAGCTCAGTCTGATTCTCTCGTCAATTCGTGGAACAAGACACCATTGAATTGCAACCACGAAAATTCAACGTCCGCAGACATGCTACGTCCGCGTAATACCTACGTTTTTTTCTCTTTTCATTACAATATTTTTTTATTATTTGACTTCCACGAAAATAAAATAGCTGGCGTCACGAACCGGAATTAAATCAAGACAAAAACTTAAACGCTAATAACAACAATAACAATAATAATAATGTCAAAAACACGCATCTGCGCATAAAACTCCTATTGCGAGATATCGAAGCGTCGCCTCGTCGATTAACTCGTTCGACGACGAATCAATCGAAGAAAATAAAAACCGCGTTTAAAAATTAATAACAATCCGTGATGGAAAATTAACGGAATCGTTGCAAAAAAAAAAATCCCACGAGACACGCGTGGCGTTTGATCACACACACGCACACTCGTGCCCAACAATCTGTGCGAGAATGCAAAGTCCATTGACGGTCTGGCGACGTCGGGTCACGCGTGTGCGTGTACGTATGTGTACATGGCCGTGTGTAAATCCCACCGACACGAACCTAATCACGGAGTCATCGACAAAGTCGTTCGACCGATAAAAAGTCAGTGGCGAGAGAGATGACCGCCGTAGCATCGGCATCGGCACACCGTGTTATCGGTTGTAATTGCCGCTGCCTTCCCCCCTTCGACCCTTGCCCAACCCGCGGCTTCTCAACGCGAGAGATTACACGAAGAGAAAGAGAAAGGGAGAACGAGAGAGAAGCTCTCGGGGCGCTTGATCGGGGATCACGAGACCCCGCGGCTCGTGAGACCGAGAATAAAATGATTGCGTGCATCATTGCGAGAGATCCCGACGGTCGCTTCTGACCTCCGTAAAGCTGTCGCCCGAATGGTTTATACTCACAACCGTTGCTCCGAGGATTTATCGGCCTCGTGGTATCCGTCTCCCCCGGGGATGATGGTCTTTGGTGTTTCACTCGAACCGCGATTGGCCAAACGAAACGTTAAAGTCGCATCATCGAACAAACACATCGGGAATCTATCACAACGAATTAATCTTTGCGCTTGAGGGGGTGGGGGGAGAAATGCGGTTGCGATATTCCGTGCACGTAATTCACCGACAAACGAGAATCGAGGGAGCTTTTCAACGCCAAGATGTATATGCAACATTATATTGTTATGGCTTATGAATGTATAATTATAATAATAATGATAATAATAATAAATATAATCTTATCCTCGACCCTAATCCTTGGTGGCGCTCTTATAAATAACCCTCCCTATTTGACCCTATTTGGTGGCCTCTAAAAATAAATAAAAATGCATACATATATATTTTTATTTTTTATATTCATGCTTTATAATAATTTATAAAATATAAAAACCATTGGGCAGTGAATTAATAGATGATATATAATAATGGTTCGGTATAATTTTATTCCAAAATTGAATTATTATTTTTTTCAAAATTATTTCTAAAAGCGTTGATAACGACAACACTAACGATTAGAGCAGAACACGAGACAATCACGAGCTTACGGATATTCAACGTTACAGCCCATTACCATACGGCGGTGGCCTTGCTCGCGATAACACCGTACTACGTCCAAGCTCCTGAGACAAGGCGTATTTCAAAAAGAAACAAAAAATTCTCAAATAAAATCGCCGCTAGCCTCTTTCGACATCGTTCTATTCCGAGGTCCGTGAAAACAACAATAAAAAAAAAATCAATGGAAGCAATAACTCGGATTTGCCGGCGTTTTTAACGTTTTAATTTTACACATAGTCGCTGTGTCGTGCACTCGAGAACGTAATCCCGGAGTTATCGTGCTCGGTAACCCGCCGTCGCGTTAAGCGTGTGTGCGGCACGCCTTCGGGTTATCGGGGCGCTAATAAAGTCGGGATATCGCTGACATACGTCTCGACGATAACGTCGGGGAACTCGTTTTTATCATTATTCTAGCGGCTCACTCGATCGCCTTCGCTCAAACTTGAGGCACGCCAGCTATATGCATACGTATATTATGTATAATGCTTGGACAGGATAAACCTGCGTAACGCGAGCAGCGGCTTATCAAGCGATCGCGATAAGGACTGTACAGATTATCTGCTAATTCAATCATTATCCGCTATACCTTGCTACCTCAAAGAATTCCTTTTATTTTCTCATGCAACCGATTCGTTGAAGAAACAATAAATAAAAGACATTTTTTGGAATCCCTTGTGCTCGACAATTGTATATTACAAAATGATAAGTCGATCAGTGGCAGGGAAGGGATTGAATAGACAGTGTTTTTATGAAATATCGCAATTTTTATCGTACAATCTTCGAAGTACCTTGGAATTGAGAATAATTGAGCCTGCGTAAAAACTAACTGATGGATAAAATAATTGTAGAAAATTTTTGAAAAAATCAATTGCTTACTAAGAATGATTAAGGGATTTATTATGCTTGTGAGGAAACTAGATAGACCGCGGATTTAGGAATAAAAAAAATTAGGGAAGGAAAATATAATACCCTGTACGACATTGGACCTCACTCAGCACCACTCGTTGGAGATTAATCCGTGTTTTGATCGATCATTACATGTGCGTCGTGATCTGAAGTTCGACCAAAGTCATTCGAATACTCGCAACAAGGTGGGCCATATTGCCCTCCTTCATTTTGCTTAGGCTTTAGTCATAGGTCACTAAATCTATATATATACATATATATTTATATGCAGTGACGCATAAGTTGGGGATATATATTATATATATAGCCTCGTCCATTGGAATAAGGATTAAGTACAGGATTATAGAAACGAAATTGCGTCATAGAAATGATAGGTTATTTTGACACTTGCTCACGTTCTCCAATTGTTAATGTTAAGAGGGTCGACATCCAACACGAGCCAGTTTATCTATTTTCTAACGATTTTTCGGAACTCGTATTAACATCTACGCACACAAACACATACACACACATACGCATACATTCATAAATACACACACACATGGATATTAGCGTGCGTTGAAAGAAGGCAAAGTTTTTCGATTCTTCCGGCAATTTCTTCGTTTGCGGTAGATACTATCAAAAAAGATCTGCCCACATTTGACCACTATTGGACACTATTCAGAGGTTTTACCTCTACCAATTCGATTTTTTCTCAGCCTAGCACGTTAAATAAATGTTTATTCCAGTGGCAATCAAATTTTCCTGTTCCATATCCGTCGCAATTCCTCAAATTGCGACGAATATCTCGCGAAAGAGTCTACACAAAATGTAGGAACTGACAGAAGAATCGTAAAACTTTTCTTCTTTTCAACACACCTCAATACCTATTCATACAACGTCACCTACATATGCATATTACATGTATATACACTGCGAGAGCCACGCAGAGTATCTTGCTAATTCACACGAGCCACTCCGCGTTCCTCCTCCTCATCCTCGTCTTCGTCGTCGTCATCTCGTCACCATCTCTTCAACAAGAAGATCTTGAGCAAATTTGTCTAGTCCGGTCACGCGTGGTTCTCGATCGCCCGCCAACGTTAGCCGCTTCACTTCGTCACTCATGAAACGCGGAGAGTCCAGCCTTGTATTCTCATATCGCGTATTCGAACCTGGACCGATCTCGCCCCCTTTCGCCTCCCCCCCCCCCCCCCCTCCGCCCCATTCAGTCGCCCGAGCTCGAGAAAACCATGTGAGCATCATCTTGGACCGTGTGGTTTACGATTTTTACGTTTACCGATGTCATTACCGCGCGGAAACTCCGCATTGGTCTCAAGTTTTTAACACGTGCTTTTTACTACCTAATATCGTACAAGAGAGCAGGTATATGCGTATGCAAGCACAACGCGCGGACAAACGCCGGTGATTATGTGCGGACCGTACACATCGGGTCCGGAGTTCTCAGAGCCGAGGAATAATATACAAACCTATTTATCTTGTGCACTGCGAGTTATCTGGAAGCAGAAGCTCCGGGTGGAGCTCAGGTGGTAACCAGAGGTTGCTACGGTTTCTGGCGAGCGAGCTGGTAATCTTCGTTTATCTTTTTTTTTTCTTCTTTTGGCTTGAAATAGTTCGAAAATTTCGAGGAACTGGTTTACTGCTTCGTAGTTGAGGGAATCGTGGCAGAATTCGATCTGAGGAGCCTGATTTTGTTTATTATTTTTATTTTTTAAGATGTTTTCAAACATGTGTGTTTGGGCGGTGGAGATTTTTTTGTGGCAGCTCTGGATTTGAGGACACATTTGAGGGAACAGTGTTTGTTCAATATTTTGGTGGGAAAAATTTCGGGTAGCTGTATTTTAGATATTATTATTGACAATACGGATTGATGACGAATAAATATTTTCAGCCGAGAATAGGAAAAAAATATTACAGCGTTAAGTATTTAAGGTGTCAATTTAGAGAGCGATAAGTCGATGATGGCCAAAATGTTGATACTTTGTTGCAAGGAATAAACGAATCTTCAATAAGTATTGTACAATTATTAAGTGTGCAATAGCATGAAGTAATATATTAAATTAATGAAATTGAAATGATATAATAATCTTGAAAATTATATGAAATTTATGCTGTTCTTATCTAATTGTCAGTCGAGGGTTGTTAAATTTTCCTTATCATCCACACGTAAGCAAAGCAACAAGACGGTCACCGCTCGAGCCAATCGCGTTACGCAATCGCCTTCCAACTACGTTTCTCGCCCTAACAATTCGAAAAAAAAAAAAACAGAAAAAAAGAAAAATCGTAAAACAGTTCTCGGTCACGTTTCACGGAAAAGATTATCCGTGGTTCAAGCCTATGCACAACGTACTCTTTCCCATACCATGGCTTCTCGAGCCACGACGAGAGATAGCCCATTTATTATCACTTTTTTATTTTTCGTTATTTCATTTTTCATTATATTTTTTTATCTCAACGCCGTGGCGCCGAGTTATCCATTATTCCGGTTTCGCAAAGGAGATAGTCGAGTTGCGCGTGAGCGCCCTCGCGTTTCAATATTGTCGCAAGATGGCTGCCGGCGACGTTTCGGAATTTTTCGCATTCTGAATTTTTCATCCTGGAATCGTCGAAGACGTGAAGCCTACGGCAACGGCGGAATGAGGAGATTTTCCGTCGCATCTGCTTCCTCGAAAGGAAACGAACTCGATGTCATGCACGCCGACGCGCGGCGCACGTCCGCGGAAGCGGAGCGTGTTCCACAACGACGACGACGACGACGACGACGAAGATTCATCGTCTTCGACGGGGAAAATCGAACACGCGGCTGCACATAACGTTTTCTATAGAAAACAATATATATTATTTATCGGTAGCACACGGTCGGTCGACGTGATCACGATCACGTGACCAAGGACCGGTAGCGCGGTACACAAGGCACGGACGTTGCGGTGCGCTGCGCGTGCGTTATCGCTGTCGCGCCATTTTTCTTTTTTTTTTTTTTTTTTTGGTTCCAAACAACAGTCTCGTATTCCGTTGCTATCTGTATGGTTGCGCACTGCTGTGATGCGAAAATACGGCAACAACGAAGGAAACGGAAGTGCGCTGCTGGACTATTCGATCGGAATCTTGGTCTATGTGCGATACGCAAAACCGATCGGGGATTCTCGGTGGGAACATCGTCGTTTGCGATGCTGGGCACGATGAGAGCGCTGTGCGTACGCGAGATGTTTAGTTTCTTCTCGGTTTTCTCGATTGGTAAGAAAAGCGGTGGATGATGTTTTTTTTTTCATGGAGTGTCGAATGTTTTTTGAGTGGGGAAAAAATATTGTTTTGTGTATGAAATCGGATCTATGTATTTTGTGTACGGACTGCATATGATCTGTATGCGATTCATCAATAATGTCTTTTATCTAGAATTGAGATATGTATTTATTTATGAACTATTAATTCAATAATTATTATAATTAATAATTATAATAATAATAATAATAGTAATAATAATAATAATAATGTGATCATTATTATCATTTCTCCAGGGTTCTCAAAATAAATGCTTAGTTTATGTATAAATTGTATGGAGATGAGATTGGGGATATATATTAATTGTATATCAATCACGAATATTGAATATCGTCCGGTTAATTGTGTATGAATGATCTTTAAATTGTATACAGCCTGTAAAAAGGCCATATATATCCGATTCCATCTATAAAACTGTATGTATATATGCTTCGTATACTCTTTACATATTTTTCTACTGACAAATGGAATCGTACATGACCTTTTTTCGGAATTCAAAGGTATTTTGCATATTTATTCAAGAAATGTCAGGCTGTCTTCCATTACGAATGATTTATTAAATATGATTCATTTACTAATTTACTTTAAGAAATGACATTGATAAATGATAATAACACAATGCTATTATTATGATACCACCGTATTATTTTTAGCCGTCGGTTAATTGAGCGGTTGATCCACAGCGATTTAGCAGGTAATGAAGTAAAAATAAAAAACTCCCTCTTATCCCGACATTCGCAAAATAATTAATATCGTCTATCCAGCAGATGATCGATTTTATGACACACCGAATTTACACGTTCGTGAAATATATGAACACGGTTACGTCTCTCGTGACTACCGTGTATAATCCTTTGGTTAACACTGCAGAAGTCTACTTTCGTGTCATTGACTTCATTGGGAAACATTTGTAAAGAACACGAGCTCGACTCGGTTACACCGTTGACGAATATATATGTATATATATAAATATATGTATTCGATCGTTGAGAATCCGTTCACTTAGCATTCTCTCGCGTACACTCGACTTCTCCCTTCTCGATTTTCCTCGCCGGATAGCTTAACGCGTTACAACTTCGGTTTGCCCAGTGTATCAATGTCCCCGTGTGAGCATTGACAAATGGATTCAACGTTCGTGCGTCTTTCCTACCGCCGTTAATTCAGTCCTACTTAATTTGCGTCTGCTTTATCTGTCCTCTACATGCGCAAAAAAAAAAAAAAAAACAAAAACGAAATGAAACGAGAAACGAAAAAATGAGACCGAAGCCGAAAGAAATCCAAAGTGAAGATCTAAAAATAATTTGCACCTGTAGAAATATGGGCCAAAAATGTTGGTCGATGAAGGTCGATGAATCGAATTAAATGCTCCGAAAATTAATGTTCCGAATCGTCGTAGCTCGAGTGTCAAAGTCCCGAAACCTCAAATCCCCGAAAAAGTATATAAAGGTTTAGTCACGTAGCTCATTTCACCGCGTGAAGGTGGCAGTGATTCGGAGGCAGATATATAGATTTGGAGAATAGTTTAACTTCGTCTCGACGTAGGGCGGCTCATTCTATTGAGACAGCCGATTGGTGCCTGCCAAAGTTTTGTCCCGCCGATAGTTTAATTCCCAGAATTTGATCGGTCGGAGCCATGTCAATTCGAAACATTTATTTTTAATTTAATTTTTTTTTTTTTTTACTATTTAGTTTTTTATATTTTTTATTTTTTTTTTTCAGCATTTCAATTCGATCTGTCGACTTGCCGAAACATGGAACATTCAAAACTTCGATCCGCACCGAAAAAAGTATTCTCGTCTCCTGAAATAAGCCACAAACGCAAGCAGACCGTTTAATTTTGCCCTCAATTCCACCCCGCAATAATTCCTCAAACGTGAATGCACCGACGTCACGCTCGAAATTTATTTCAATCCCATCTTTTAAATCAAAATCCATGTTTCCGTTGCATCTACGCGTCACATCACTCGCCCCCGTCCCCGTTGCCCGAGGGATGTTGACTACTGGATACACCCGCGCGGTCTTGTTTTTTTTTTCCATGCACGCCGTGCGCACGCCGTGGACGCCGCGAGATGCACCGGCGAACCCACGGTTGGGTACACGCCCGGCTCACGGAAAGTACCGGTAGCCGAGATATGCATATCCGAGCATACGCGTTTATGTTAATGAAATTCAGAAGCGACGAGCGTGCATCGTACACGGCGAGGGGCACACGCGCCCCAGCAACGCACATATGTATACCACATGTATGTGTGCACGTATACGTGCGTTTTTGTATTAATATATACACATGTATTAATATACGTGCATGTAGAGAAGAAACGTATATTCCGAAGACCTCTCGGGCTCGCGCTCGCCACGGGAATATAATTCCTTCGCACGGTACGAATCCCCGAGAAGGACTTGTGTTACCCGATGCACATGTTGCACCGTAACCATATACGTATAAGCTGTATACGCACACGCGCGGGTTATTCCGGGGTCGCCGAGAGCCCTCCGGTACTTCGTCAAAGTATTAACAACCAGAAGCCCGTAATATTTCCCACAAACCGATACCTCCCTCCCGCCCCCACGCGCCTCCACCGCCCGTTCCGGCTATCGAAACGAGGATTATTCATCCCGACACCGTAAACACACGGGCCGGGGCAATGCACGAATGTTGACATCGCGAATTTGAAAGAAAAAAAGAATGATAATGATGATAATAATGATAAAAAATAATACACGGCGTGTCTTCGCCGTGAGATTTGTATCTGAGGATTGGGAGAATGCGTGTCCGGAGGCAGGTAGCAGTAAATTTTGATAAATCTATCATTGTATCTGCTTGGGGAGTTTGGTGCAAAAGAAAAAAATTAAGATGGAAAAAAATGTTCATAATAATTCGGGAGGAATATCAAAGACATTTTGGTTCTAACACGTGTACGTACCGATGTCACTAGCATTTTTATTGATACGTTTTTGTGTTTTTTCGCATTTTTATTTTAATTTATACACGAATATATTGTATTTTTATTGATATTTTTCTTATTATTTTTTTTCTCGATTTTATTTTAATTTATACACGAATGTATTGTGTTGACAATGTAGAATGTAATGGAGGTAGGGTTGTCGCCGAGTTGCTGGACAATAATGTATTCCCTCCCTTTCGCGTAACGAGAGCTGGTCGTATATAGTCGGTCGGGAGGCGAAAGTAACGTACGCGGAGTACACGAGTATATGTATTTCCATGTATGTACGAGTATGTATTTCCATTTTAGGACATAAATAATACTGATACATTAATATAATATTATACAACTATGATTTTTCAAAAAATAATAATATTATTGTATTAAAATAAAATAGTAATGAGTTTAAAAAGTACAAAAATCGAAAAGAAGAAAAACGGATCTATTGTATATAATCTATAAACATAATATCGAAAAACAACTAAATATATAATTTATTGAAAAAAAATAATAATACAATAAATTAGAAAAATTCAAGAATTAAGGTGAGAAAAAAACGTTTATTGGTTTTATATTTTCTTATTTATGTACGCTGGGTACACGTGTATATATGTATATTTATGAGAACGTGTATTTCTCCGTACATACATATATACATCCTATGTAAAAGTATAAGCACGCACGAAGTCGCTTGGTCAGCATGCGCCCGAGCGATAGTATTAATCTTCGCAAACGTCTCGTGTCGTACGACGTTCTACAAGTCGTCGTCTTTGGTATCTGCTGTAAAAGGCTGCGGGCGTCGTGCGCGCGAGAGGAAAAGGGAGCTAGTACCCGCGGCTCCGGGGTCGGTAGGGTTCACGTGCCCAGTCGCGCCTCATGAGCCCCCCGCATCCGAGCATCGCGTCTCGTATCTGCTCGCTCGCCTCGTGGGATCCGTTCTCGGATAATTCGAAGGAGGATACTACTCTCGCATCGTTCATTAGCGTTTTACAAGAATTAATGCCGATGATTAATTAAGATCTTTTTTAATGTTTTCCAATGATTCGCCTCGAGGAGATTTCGTTTCGGTAGCGGATGGAAAGATTTGAAATATGATCGGTGTCGGTATTTCGAACGGCGCAGTTTGCATTAGATTGTCGATGTATTTATTTTACGCTGGGAATTTTTGTTGTTATCATGGCAACTGATTATCTTGAATGTTGATCTTATGATGAATTTAATTATGACTTTGGATTGAGTGGATGTCATCAGGAAGTCCTGAAGAAGAAAAAAAAGTAGATAATTGATATCTCGTAGTAGGGAGAGTAAATTGGAAAATTGTAAAATGTGTAAAGAAAATAATGAGTTAGTTATTGTTTAATCAATTCGATTGAATTAATTTTCGAAGCTACGTAAGATAACAAGTCTATTCAAATCAGTTCCCGATCGACATGCGTCAGAGATATAACACGATCGATCATTCAAGATAAAAATCAACCAAAAATCGTTATAAATTCAAGATAAATTTTTTTGGAATCATTGACAAATAAACTTGGGCGAAAAGATTCGAAAAAAGATTAATGAATTGGAAGATACACATGAAACTCGATAAATCCCGACGACCGGTCCCCATAATCGATATTTTTATCAATGACATACACTCAATCTCGAATCCAAAGCACAAACCAGCCGATTCGTTAAATCGAACCTTCGCGATCTCATTATTATTGTCCGATAGAGATCATGCATCGGTGAGCTTGTCCAGCGCATGCGCGTCCAGCGGTTACGAACAAAAGGATAATAAAGAACTATCGGTACGATCTTTCGTGCCGTCCGAATCCTCTTCGGTCCAATCGAACTACGAAGACTTTTCAGTCGATGCGCGGAGATCTCGTTGGACCAGCGGGCGGCATGCAAGCGCAATCGGTTACTTATCTTTTTTTTCTTTTTTTTTTTAAACTTTTTTGTTTTTACATACATATACTCCCACCGAAAGAGGACCAAGCGGCACATGCGCAAATACATCTGTAGATATAATATATATTGCAGTGGCTGGTATTTTGGGCATTTTTGAATTTTTATTGCGACAAGGTTTGAATCGATTCCACAAAAGAAAACAAAATTGTTGAGTTTAATTTGACGATTCTAGTACAATTCTTACTACGCGCTGATTCTAGGTAAAGTTTCACGTTTGAAATACGTGCAATTTATCTATTTTTCTGTGATTAAGTCGGCGAGGCAACTAATAATATCTGGAAAAATCCAATACCATATGAAATTAACGCGTACGAACCTTACTTTAATGAAAGAAATAAATACATATTTGAGTCATACCACGTTAACACAGTTCGCCCGATGATTATTATCAAATTTATTCGAATAATTTCGAAACAACTAAAATATTGGATGGTCCTAGTGCCCTCACACTCATTTTAGTTGTTTGAGAAAGTGATGTAGAATCTTTTACGTCACTTTTGGGGGTTCGCCGCCTGGGACCCTCAGATATTGAGAGTTGAAAAAAAATTACGTAATAATCGATGACCCACGTATGTAAATTTTTTCATGCAAGTAGGGTTCGTAAGCCTTAATTTCACATGGTATTTTCCCAAGAATAATTATTCACCGCGCCAAAAAAAAATTGCATGTGTTTCAAACAGAAAATTTCACCTCGAATCAGCGCCTAGTAAGAATTGAATTACAAATCTCATATCAGGCTTAACATTTTAGTTCGTCCTTCGGAATCGATTGAAACTTTGTCGCAATTAAAATTCGAAAATGATTCGAATAAGAACCACCCTAATATATACATACACACGAATATATGCAGACAAAACGTGCGACGCGACGGAGAGGAACGTTTCGATCGGCAAAAAGCGATCGGGAGCGATTTATTGCACCTTTCGGACGAGAGAGGCCAGGGTGGACAGAGGCATCGGTCTCTCCGGCTGAGGTCCGCGCGGGTAAAGATATCTTATCTGCCGAGACACACACCGCGCCGCGCGCACCGTGCGCGCTTCGGCCAACGTCTCGGTGCGCTCGCTGCACAAACTCTCCGACCAACCCCGATATGCACATACACGCCGTACCCCTTTTTCCTCTTGCCCTTCGGGGCTTTTTCTTTCGTTATTTCTTTCTCTCGTGATACGACGCGGCGATAACCAATTCTTCGGCCGGTATCAGATCAACGTCGCAAAAACAAAGACCGACCCTTGCTCGCCCTTCCGCCCTTCGTTCCGTGTCCTGGCGTACTCGCAAAAAAAAATTAAAGAGAAAACCAGGAAGGAATTTAAAAAAAAAGTTCGATGCATGATTCACCGATTCGTATTCGCGGATGCGATTCGTCGATTGATCGATTTATCATGAAAACCAAAAAGAAGTGGAAGATTAATAATAATGATAATTATTATTATTAGATTGTTTCCGAATTTTCTGTCATATCAAATTGACAACTATTTTCGAAGAAAGAATGAAGATTGATAATCAAGCGACAACCAAAATGTTCACATTTCTGCAATAATGAAATAAATTAGTAATAATTAATTAATTGATGATAATGATGGTAATAATAATAATAATAATAATATTGACCATATAATATATAAATATATTATAATTATTGTTATTTATGCAACAAGTCGATAAATAATAATAATAATAATAATAATAATAATAGTGACAATGATAATAATAAAAATAAGAAAAAATAAATTGAAGAAAATAATGAAACCAACAGACGGAGAACAATCGTAGTGATTGTGGCTGCATAGTGACGCGGAAAATTACCAATAAATCGAAGTCTACGGGGTGCCACGGTATCGCAAGATGCGCACAGTCGTTGCTTTTATTATTACAGTTATAAGATGACGTCGAGCCAGCGGGGTGGACGGGGCATATATGTATATCGTTCAGCTGATGGTGTTATGTACCGCTTATAATAACCGCACGGTCGCGTATCTCGTTGCCGCGCCGGATGCACGGCAAGATTCCTCGTTGATCCCGCGAGCTCGGTTCGTCGCTGCCCGCGGGTGGCCCGCGATAGTCCGACTATCGTCCGAGAGTCGAATATAACGAGTGCGCGTGCAGGGGGCGATTGCACCGGGGGCAGCGAGTGGCCCGCGCGCGTTGCCAACGACCCGAAGAAAAAGAGCGATAAATTAGGGAAGCTTATCGCAAATCGTTCGCGCCGCGCGCCCGCGCGCGTTCGCTCGCGTTCGCGCTCGCGCATCAGAAGCTCGCCCCCTTCGGGTCTCCGGTTCTTCATTCGACGATGCGCATTGCGTATGCAGATAGCGCGCAACGAACGAAGCAGCTTCCAGAAGAGAACTTACGAGCGATCGACATCGCTCCGCGCCTACGGTTTATTTTATGGAATAAATAATAATGCTAATGGGTAAATATGAAATTAAAAAAATGTTGATATTAATAAATGCATAAAATATTATGTAAATATATGTTTGAAAAAAAGGGAATGATGTTTATATATTGATATAATATTATACAAATGTGATAATTATAAAATGATAATAATCATATATTCTATTGCGAGGAAATAAAAATAGATTTTAAAAATACGAACATCAAAGAAAGAAGAAAAGGATTTATTGGTTTTATGTTTCCTTGTTTACAGGACCTTGAAATTCATTTTAGAAAATAAATAACATTTATCTACGAACATTTATCATCATAATATTGAAAAAAATATATTTTATCGAAATAAAATGATAATAAGTTTTGAAAAATACGAGAATTAAGGGGAGGAAAAACGATTTATTGGCTCAATGTTTCCTTATTTATGGGACGATCGAGTTGGCCGGGCAGCGCGGCAATACGCCAAGTGCATGAGCGACTGCGCGCGTGGATGCTGCGCGTCATCCCCAAGGGCTACTCGTCGGAAGTCTCACTCTCCGGATGACAAACGAGGGATCCGAGAGATGCTTCGCGATCTCCGGAGAACCACGTGAGATCGTCGTTGTCCACGAGAGAACCCATGACCGCCTATGGTTCATTCGAACGGAGTATCGTTGGCTGTCGGTAATCGAAGATCTACGTTTTCTTTAAGTCGCATCGAAAACGTTAAAATTCTGTTTTTTGTTTTTACGAAATATTTGTATCTCTTCTAAAACAAAGATAACACATTCAGGCGAGAGGTCAGGTTTCATATTGGACTCGAAAAGCTAGAAAGAAGCCTCACACGTTCACGAGACGATACAAAATAAATAAATAGAAATTGGTTTTTTCAATCGATTTTTAACGCTTGCCGAGATAAAATCGTCCTCGTGGACGATCGAGTATTTCGATCATGAGTTCTCGCGATCGCGCGTGTATCGATATGGTCGAAAGACGGCATCTTGTTCCTTCTTATCGAATCGCGAAATAACATGTTCAAGTGCCGACGATAAGACAAGAGCAGCATTGAGAATAACCCAAGAGCGAGACTTCATCGATCGCGCGAAGTCAAGCGTTCGATTATTCTTCGCTGCGTGATTTTTTTTTTCTCGCCGGTAACAAACTCGAACAAACCCAAAGCCCTATCTTCAGCTACGAACAATCGATAAGAGATACCCACGCGGTATTCGAGATCTCTGTTCGTTGTTTTCTTAACCTTATAACTTTGCCGGGGTCGTGATAGTCGCGAGAGTAGAAACAAAAAATGAAATAAAAAAATTATCGATGCGGTGTGAAGACAATCGTTGTATTATATGGCTGAGAAATATATTTATTACAAATCAAAAATAAATGAAGAGCTCCTTGTTATCGGTTTTCCAGTTGGTGCTATGTAAGGTTGATAAAATCATGAATGAAAATGGCAAAGATGGATCGAATTTTGTGAGATGAAAATTGACTACAAAGAATAGTTGAAATTTGCAGGCAATTTTTGAGACGCTATTTTGAAATTGATTTGATGTTCAATACATCTTATTATAGACTTTTAGATTTTCAAACTAAATCAATAAATAAATCGAACCTAAATAAATGAATGAATGAATAAATAAATAATAAAATCAATCAAAGACATTTTAAAAAGAAACAAAAGTTCAAAAATGTTCTGTTTTCGTATTTAACTAGCAGCCGAAAAAAATCATAAACCCCAAGTTTCCGTGAGTTCGTCTCATGTTCTCCAGGATTAGGAACCATTACTTCCGACTCCTTTCCCACCCCCGTCTCGCCTCTTATCCCTGTCAGGGTAAAGAATCGATACGCGACCACGCGTACACGTCTCACCAAGATCGTTTCTCCACCGCAGGTAGACCGAGAAACACAGAGACCTACATTACGACGGCCTCCGAAGATTTCTCGTCTCCCTCAGTTCCACGTAACAACGAGACATCGGTAAATTCAGACCGGACACGACATCAACATCTGCTTGCCGCGAGCCGGAGATTTTTTCGGCGAACAGCAATAAAATTATTTCACGTTCGCGTCACAGATACAGATTTATGCGTTAATAAAATAAAAAATAACCTTAAAAAAAAAAAAATTAAAAAAACAAACATATTTTCTCTCGCTCAACGAAATCCCGCAGAAAGTTTTCTGTAACCGCGATAGCCTTGCCGGATTTTATCTTGCCTCGCTTATATTCTCCGACTGCGCAAAAGGATGAACATTAGTTCGAACCCCGCGCCGGTACTTACGGATAGTTAACCCGCGGCATCGTAAATTATTGCCCACGCCCCGAAGTTTTAGTGCCACTCTCTCGAACCACGGCGTGCGCGTCGCGGTTTTGAAACTTTCGGCGCGGAACGACGAGACGCGACGACGAAACGTCTTCTCGTTCCGATTGTCTTCCCTCTAGCGAAAACGTCTCTGCGGTAGGGAAGACGATCCGTTCTCTCGCTCTTCGTTTTTTCTTCCCGTTTTTGTTTTTTTTATTTTTTTTTTGGGGTCTCATGAAGAATAAAATCAGATTTACGAGTTGTATCGCGAAAGCCTGAGAATTCCGAGCGTGGAGTATTATTGTTACGGATCATTATACCTCGTGAGTATCGAGAGCGGTTGACGGTAGTTGATTCTGCGTTTCGGTTTTGTTCCCACGATTTTCTTTCGAGCCGCAAAGTGCGCTCGTTCGATTCATCGATTTTGCGTCACGGCTATTGCTGCGCATATTGACGACGATTTATAAACTTTCGTTCGTCGTTATTTTTTAGTTTTAGAGAGCTCTGTACCGTAAATCCTTTGAGGATCACTCGCGGGTTGGACTGAACGCCGGACTGTCGGTCACAGTCGATTTTCGCAGGAACCATCCGAAGTAGATACTTGAAATTTGGCGGAGTAATGCAACTAATTGGCCCTCAAATCTTGCACGAGTTGACACTTTGGAGTATTCATAGAAGAATTGAAGAGGGGGAGAATTAAGTCGGTGGATTTTTGTTTCAATTTATGTATCATGTGGAAAAATATATGAAAGATGTTTTTACGTTGAATACAAAAATTTTTACTTCACTATTTTGAAGAGCGTATTTGAAATGATATTCGGGAAAATATATAAAAATAGAGCATGCTCTCTTCTCCCTCCCCCATTTCCGAAGCTACTGGACCTAACGTGAAAAATAAAATAAAATGATCGAATATAACCCTTCTCTCGAAGTTTACAGAGCAATAGTGAGAAAGTTTTAGCTCTGATGAATTTTTAAGAATTGAATTATTATAAATATGGTACGGAATCATCTGCGCAAAAGTCGAAACCGTGCTCGACCAGCTTGCTTTTTTAATTACAATTTTTCAGACTAACGTAATCTCCAGACTCGCGATTGTCGTTCGTAAAATTTTTGTTTTTTTTTTTCGGTATAATATCACATGATAATTGTTATCATTATTTGCAGTACAGTCGCTGGAAATTATTGGGAACTCTTGGAAACTACTTGAAATACTCGAAATAATTATACGAATTTGAAAATTGCGTGGATAATTTCACGGAGTAAATGAAAATTATGTGAATGAACTACACTCAACTGGATAGTGAATGAAGCTTCTCGGCACGCCCTACTTGGTGCTTTCCTACAGTCTCGGGCGTTTATTAATTAATGAAGAAATCACCGTCGCGTGGGGGAAGCAATCAATATTCATATGTGGCAATTAGGGACCGCTTCGAAAATGCACGCCCGCTTACGTGACTTTATCCTAGCGGGATACGAGATCCTCCCATTTTATCGATGCGTCGCGAATCTCCAACGACGACGTACGTCAAGGCGCGGGTAACGTTTTCAATCAGCCAAGAGACATTTACGATGCACATTCGGGTCTGAAATTGCAACCTTCGTAATATCATTAACGTATGAAGAAATACAATCCCGAAACTTGTCGTACGTACACGAAAATATGAGAATCGATAATGACACCGATAGAATTAATTATACACGTTTATTATTATAGTATTTCCAATTATGGTATTAATTATTCTATTTAACATTATCATTATATTATGATCTACCCTCAAGTATTTGTCATAATACATATGCATAAATTTATCCAAACAAATCCCATAGATAATTTGCATTGATAATTCACATAAACTAACACCAAAACATCCCACACTTCAAACAAATATTTCACATAAATCGATTTCCCAGAATTCACTATCCAGACTTCAATATATCCCTCAAACATTCGTCGTCACTCATCAAAACCAAAAAATTCCATCTTCCCATTAACTTTCTCGAAAAAACACCAAAACCTCCCACAATCAATTACGAAGCCTCTAAATTGTGCGGAAGATGGTGCTCGGATATAATCAAGAGGACGATTATGAAAGGAGCGCGAGGCGTTCGCACAGCTCGAAGAAAAAGTGAGCATATTTTCCCAAGATAGCGTATGAGATAGTACGAGACGTGCTCGACGGTGTACGGCATAAGCTTGCCGACCGTACGAGAAACCGACGACGAAGCGGTTGAACGTGGAGGACGTTGGGTATTCGTATACCGTCGTGAAATGAGCGTGATGGTATATATATACGAGCATCGTGCCGCTACCGCTGGGTGTAACAGCGTTGGAAGGTCGCTGCATGGCGGAACACGCGGCGGACGTGAGAAGATCCGAGTTCCCACAGGTGTCGTCGGTTGGAGTACCGAGGCGGGGTATTACGTACGACGTAATACGTTCCTTCGATGCCGACCTTCATGGTGCCGCATACACGAAGAAGATGACCCTCCGGAGTCGAGGAGTCTCCGCGTCTCCACGTTCGTCGTTCGTCGACGTCGTCGTTGTGTCAATGGATCCGCGGGAATATGATTATTCCGTGATATCCCTATGATGAATAGCGCGCACTCGTAATGATACCGGCGATCTCGAAACCCCCGTTGCTCGTTAGCTCGCGATATAATTCGAGCGAATGCTGGTTTTGTGTGTGTGTGTGTGAGAAAAAAATTGCTTGCAACGATTTTTTCAGTGGGAGAATGTTGATGACGAAGAAAATCTGGGAAAGAAGCTGTTTTGCTCAGGTAAGTACTATTTATATAAATAGATATATCTATGTAAAAAAAATTACCGAAAATATTAAAACGAAAATAATTATACCACGATTAATATGGAATAATATTATAACATGATTTGTATGCATATATTTGATAGATATGTTGTAATCAATACATCATAGGTTATAATATTATTTTGTACTACTTGCTTATTATTGAGGATATAATTAATTTTTTTCCTATAATTAATGTTTTCTATATATTGCTATATGTATTTATTAATACTATTTTATATAGACGCTCTGAATTCGTGCAATTATATATATATGAATAAAGAGTAAAAATATAGATATACATATTCAATACTAATAATGAAAATAATAATGAAATGAAGATTGTGGAGTCTAAATAGAAGTATATTCGAGAACGACCTCAATATTCATATATTGCGCCATGCTGTCCCTCGATTTCACGTATGCATCGGTTACACACGGTAATTTCCGGCCGAATCAAAGAACCATCGGCATCGATCCATCCTCGCCAAGCAGACGCAAAGCCAAACGGATTACAAGTAGCAGTCGCGGGAAGGAGGAGAGTAACAAGAAAATACGCCGAACCACGACGCGTATGTACTATCCGTAATGCAATCGCTTTAGCACTGTATGGCGATAGCATCATTAACCCTCGGCGAGAGAAAGAGAAAGAGGAAAAGAACGAAAACGAGAGAGAGAGAGAGAGAAAGCCAGCGAGAAAGAGGGAGGGGGCGCAAGCGCGAGCGCCCCCTTCACATCGTACACACCGAATAAGATCTTGTTGCGCGATATCTCAGCCGAGCTCTCGCGGGTGCTCTTCGCCGTGAAACCTTCTTCTGGACGTAGGACAACGACGATCAAGACGACGATGTTCGCTCGTATGAACCCCGCGCAAGGGCTTTTGCGATCTCTTGCCCGCTTCGGCTGCCGGAGCGCCCCCACACACAATACTCGCTAATTAAACGACGGTGAACGCGCGCGCGTTCCCCGCGGGTTTGGTACGCTGAATTCGAGATACCCCAACGCGATTACTTTGTTTTCGCGAGGACCAACAACGGCTGCGTCAACCGCACCGGTACCATACGACCAAATTAATTGGAGAACGAAAAAACGTACATAGAAATATTGCCCTTCTCGCGTCATTTCGATGCGGAATCGTCTCTGTCTCGGGGATGCTGCGGCGAGCGAGATTGACGAATATAAGATGATGGAAAAACTCGAAATTGCACAGACTGATATCCAATAGACGGGGGTGGTACATTTTTATTTTATTGAAATATTTTCCATTCTCCATAATTCAAATTGGTCCTCTTTTGTCGAGATACAGTTATGGTTACCTGGAGGAAATCGTGGGCAATGAATTTTCAAAATTAATGAAAATCGAAAAGACGAATAATGAATTAAATAGTGAAGATAATAATTTTTTTCGACGATAATTATTTTAACGTTGACGAATAAGAAATTCTGCATCCATAATACTAGAGGAAAAAGTCTTCAATAATTTATCGTGAAATAATTACAACGAAATAATCAGAAACGATTTGAGCTGAAGAAAAATCCATAATGCGATAATTGGGGAAAATATCTGAAACAATACTGGACGATATTCGTTCTAATCTAGCGATAAGTCGGCCATTCCGTCTGCAATCACGTCGACGGTTGTAACAAAAAAGCCTCATGATCGTAAGATCGCTCGCACGGCTCATCCTCGCAAATGGAGCAACGCAGTTTTCTTGCCTCAGGGCCATCAGCACCGCGACGATTTCACGTGATTCAACTCTTATAGTTTCACCCAGACGACATATAAATACCAATGTCTTGCTCCGCAAACGAATAATGTTTTTCATCGCCACCAAAAAAAAAGAGAGAATCAAGCGCATCGACGCACGTGTGCACAGAAATCATTCGTAAAAAAAACCACGTCCAAACAACATAAAAACGAAGAAATTCGAGAGCAACCGCGGCAGTCTGGCAATCAGCGAGGTCTCGGCTGACAAGAGCATTTCCACAATCGTCGTCCTGCCGTTGCGGTTCTCGCTGCGGGGAAAAAAAATAAATAAAAAAGAATATTGCCGGAGATGAGCCTGGAGATCGCGTCGACGAGCGCGTAAGACTCGGAGTAGCCGCCAATTAAAGGCGTTTACGCGAGCAAGAGCGCAGTTAAGCGCTTTGTTGGTAACGTACCGAGGCCGCTGAGTGGCTATATACTCATTCAGCCCATATATATGTATACAGATATATATATAATAGAGTGATTCGCGTTTGCGTAATTTTTGAATGTTTATTAAACCGGGATCTCAATCGATAGAAAAATAAATAAATAAAATGTTGAGCTTTATTCGACCCTTGTGGGCCAACACTTCCTACGCGCCGATTCGACGTGAAGTTTTATGTTTGAAATACAAGCAATTGTTCTATTATTCGGTAATTATATTGGCCTATCGACTCATAATATCTGAAAAAATCCCATACCATTTGAAATTAACGCCTACGAATCTCCATATAGTATTAGATTATTCCATAAATAATCCGTCGCCCCGCCGATATAATAACCAGAAATGAAAATACTGCATCTCAAACGGGAAACTCCACCTCTTATCAGCGAGTAGTCAGAGTTGGCCTAAAAATTCCAAATTAGACGAAAAAAAATGTCTATCTATCTCGAAATCGATTGAGACCCCGGCGCGATAAAAAATCTTCAATAACCCAGATAAGAACCACCCCAACGTATTCTCTCGGCGGAATCCCCGCGAACATGCGTCCGGGTGCATCCCGTAGATCCGCCGGTGCACCAACCATCATGGACAGGGGAGCGCTCTTCTCATTTCCACAGCCTCAGAACCAACACGAGCATCCGCGATCGTACGGCTACCGCGGTCAACGCGTTCGTTCGAATTCCACGACAATGTTTTCATCTCCGAGCGAGGTATAAAAAGTTTTTTTATCCATGGTCTTCTCTCGATTGGCACCGGCCGTGGCTCGATCGGGGGGGGAGCAAACCCAACGAGTGTTTTCAACGATGTTCGCGGCGACTCTACCGGCACTTCTGTTTGCGATCGTTCATTGCGCTCAAACTTGCCGCGCCGCAACGAAGCTGCCAAATCGACAATGTTCACCGGCAATTCAACTTGAAATTTACGTCGTTGATTTTTTTATTTTTTATTTTACTGGTGTTTTTTTTTAAAATTATTTTTATTGCGTTGCGAACCGAGACATCGGTAAAGCCGAGATGCTCAAAAGGTTCGCGGAGCGCGACAAAGATAATTCTTTAAGAGTTCCGTGTCCACTTTTGTAACGCTTCTCGTAGCACTTTCGGATTCCTCATGATTACTTCCCGGTAGATATCGGGATCTTGGACACAGAACATCGCGAACGAATGAAACGACGAAGCTTGATGACGACGGCGACGAAGTTTCAAGAATGTCATCGACGTCTGCGTCGCGAGACGGTTATAGACCCGGTCGAGTATGAGGTTTGTTATTTAAAAAAAAAAAAAAAATACACGCACACACGATTATGTGTGTTTTACGGTTTGTGACACAGAAGCGGCAAAAGCGTTTGACGCCTCGAGGCGCGACGGCGGCGGCTGTGTTCCGTGGATTATATTGCGTACCAGTTTCTTCTGTACGTTCGAGATGAGGATAGGAACGTCGGTGAAAACGGCACGCGGGTGCCGATCCTCGATTAATCGTTCGCTAATTGAGAAACGACTTGTCTCATTGGGGAATTGTGATTCGCGAGTGGTTGGCGATTTTTTTTGGATAAAGGGGGTGGTGGAAAAATGACGGATCCGAGGAGACGCACGCACTTGGGATTGATTTCAATGATGATATATCAGAGTAATAATGGGTAAATTTTATTTTTTTAAATAATTTGTAATTAAGAATTTATAATTTATCATTACGATTACGTATGATATCCCGTGAATCTCAGCCCAGAATTTTCGTCAAATAGAATCATCGACGGTAAAACGAATTATTTATATTTTTTCATTACTATAATTTTTTTAATTTAATCCGATCGAAAAAATCGATTCCAGCGAGTCATTGTTTTCGGCCCTCAAGATTTTCAGTCGTACAGCTTCGAGTGTTGATCATATCAGAATTCGCAACAAGGCTCCGTAGTAATTTCAGAGTTTCATGCGGTATCGGCACACGAGGACCGCTGAGGAAAAAAATTTGAAGAAAAAAAAAATGATAAAAAAATAATAAAAAAAGAGAACCGGATCAGGAGAGACGGCAGCAGTCATCCGGATCGGCGATAACCGACCCTCTCGGTTCCCCGGCACACACGATATACACGGAACTGCTGTGTACCACGGGCGCGCCTTCTTCTTCTTCTTCTCCCTCGCGGAACGGAGGTCACGAAGAGAAGAAGTTTCGGAGAAGAGGATGACCAAGTATGGTCATCAGTGGGCTACGAAGTAAGAGTCCGAACGTTTCACGTCGGTTTCGCCAAAACGAGCTTCTCCTCCGGGGCGATCCTTTCGTGCTTGCCCGGTTGGACTCGAATAATCGAAGATCACGCGTACGTAGGTACGCCACACGCTACCAAAATCAGCTACCTCGATTGTCCTGAGACTCCGGATTTTCAACGTGGATAGACAATTGTTTTTTTCTTTCTTTTTTCTAGGGATATGATTTATATTTTTGACGATTTGCTCATTAATCATTTTTTTTTGAGAATAGCTTCGAAAGTGTCAATTAAGCGCGAATTAGAATCATGAAAAAAAAATTGTAATTGGTAATAGAAAAATAAAAAAAATAAATAAAAAACAGAAAATAAAATAAGTATAAAATAACTTTCAATTACTCGAAATCTCAAAAATATTCTTCGATCTCAAATCTGCATACCGATATCGTATTTCTCTGCCCCTCTACAAATAATAATAATAATAAAATTTTTCAAAAATATAATAATAATAATAATAATAATAATAATAATAATAATAATAATAATAATAATAATAATAATAATAATAATAATAATAATAATAATAATAATAATAATAATAATAATAATAATAATAATAATAATAATAATAATAAGAATAATAATAATAATAATAATAATAATAATAATAATAATATTATTAATAATAATAACAACAATAATCGTCATCTGAGTAATCTACCGGTGAGCCAATTAACCTTACAAGATAATCATTCTATAGGGTAACCCAACCGGCGAGTCGGATCAACGAATCAACGTCTTCCCAAGGCCAATACCTGGTATTACAAAAAAAATTGCAATATCTCTCAAAACCTTGCCGTAAAAAAAAAATTCCGCGTGTCTTCGTTCGACCATGGCATTCGAGTATCGAACGAGATATGGTTATCCGGATGATAAAAATTTGTGCCCCAGACGTGAAGAGCACGAGAGTAACACGCGAATCCGACGGTCGACGAGCGAGGTTGCGAGGTAACCAGGTAAGTGCGGAGTCTCTGGGTACACACGAGAACGTCGAACCGACCCGCCTTGAACTTTGCCCCGGCTTTGCGAGAAAATCCTTATACACCACGGTTGCCCCCTAAGTCCGCGTGTGTATATAGACGTGTACACACTCACGGTCGAGGTTGGGTGAGAAAGATAGACGATCACGTGTGGAAAATGTTGGTGTTTCACCTGACGCGCCGGATACTCCTCGAATAGAGTCCTGTAAGTGCATCGGCACACGAGATATATATATAGATGCATATATCCATCTACATATACGTATACATGGCTTCCTTACGAATTTTTTTTATCATAGTCTCGATAGCATGAGGTTACAGCCTCGAATTCAACGTGTTTTTATTTTTATCCGTGCAAATTTTTCAAACTAAGCCACGATCACGGACACGAAGATCCTTGTTCCGTAAATCTTGCTCGGATCGCATGATTACAAACAAATTGTACGTCTGGCTTCGAAAACTAAATCCGCCCCTTCTCAATCTTCGTTTTCCAAACAAAACCAAAATTATCGTTAATGAATATTTAATATACATAAATTTATAATTCTATCTATTCCTAGAATATTGAATACTCTTATCATTATTTTCTTAGAGATATCTTGACACTAATATTCGATCGTTAGCAAAACTTTCGCCACGTTACTTTTTTGTTCGTTGAATTCCCGTCACGAATCGATTGTTATCATCCCACCCACATTTTTTCGAACGATATCGAATAACCGGATTGACAAAAAAATCAGATTGTGTAATTGTATTTAATTTTTTCCGTCCGTAGGTAAATTATCCAACCGTATGCGATTTGCGTTTAAAATGTATGCAGGATCTCGTGTGAAATACGTAGAATAAATTGCCCTTCCTGGTATGTGTGTGAATATTGCTTCGGTCTGTTGTATAAACGAGATAAAACGATCCAGCCTCCGCCAGTTTAATAAAACACGAGTGATCGTGCCAATCACAATTTTCACGTAGAGCAATATCCATATATATACATTATAAGTACATGTATGTATGTATATCGTAGTTGGCTGCGTGCAGACGACCGTGCGAAGAAGTACGAAAGATTGCCGGAGGGCGCTCTAGGCCGAGCTCGAATACAAATAGACGGATAAGTGTACCCACCACCGCTCTATCTTGACTCGCACGCCTCTCGCAAGCTCCCCTGCGAGAGACCGGTACGTACGTGTTGCAGCAGGGAGCTCCACAGTTGCAGGTTGCGGCAAAGGTCGTCGGGAGGCTCGGAGGTGCAGGGTTCCCACACTTCGAGAGCCCGAAGCGCTGGACCGGTGGGTCAGATCGCCCATACGCCTCGAGCGGCTATCTCGAGAGCCTTCTCGTCCGTGTTACACGACTCCGTGCACTCTCATGTATTTCCATCGTCGTAATATTATTCGACGTGGAGTGACGAAATTATAATTTAAAAAGAAGTTTTGAAAAAAAATAAAAAAACTTTTCGGGATTATTATTGAGGCTAATGGAAATTATTCATCGTCGCATTAATTTACATTCTCATTATGTTGTCTCTCATGAGCATCTCGTCGTTTGATTTTATCGACGATGAATCTGAGTCGCTGAATGGTGCCTTGCTTTTTGGCTCGAGTAACTGTTGGACCGGCTTCTCGAGAATTAGGTATCTTGTGAGGAATTTAATAGGTATTCCTTACAAATCTTTGTAAGAATGTAAAATATGTGAGAAATTGTTAGAAAAAGAATTCACACTCTTGTGTCAAAAAAATATTAGTAGGTTAATTATTCTATGTATAGATAATTTTCTATATAGATAGATCTGTATGAAATTAAATGACTATTTGACGATCGTTGCAAAAATTATTGAAGCAGATCCACAATTTTTTTACTTGAAAAAATTGAAAGTGTTGTAGGTTCAAAAATATTTAGTAAGTAATTTATTCTGTACATATGCATCTATATGAAATAAAATAATTATTCAACGATCATTCCCACGATTATCAAATTACACCCACACTCTTTAAATTAAAAAAAAAATGCAGTCTTGTATGACCACAAATATTTACTAGATTATTTATTCTGTATCTTTATATATGGCTCTATATGGAATAAAAAGATACTTCAACGGTCGCTACAGAAATTGTTGAATCAATTTACCTTTTTTTCTCAACCCTCTTTTCTAGTTCTTCTAAACCGCCATTATTTTCTCCCAGATCTATAAAATCCAATCAAGCCGAGAGAAATAAATGTATATATTTTTATACGTTACAATTACGAAGAGACGTTAAAGGCCATTAGTATCGAATTGTTTCGGGGAAAGACGGAAAGAAAGATTGTTACATCGCTGTTCAGCCTCGTGTAGCACAGACTCAAAGTGGCTCCGGGCTCGGCGCGTGCAGGCCGTGATTGTATCGCGGTCCTTGTCCTTCGTTCCGCGCCCGCTAACGGCGTCCCGCTCTCACTCCCGCTCGCTCCGTCTCGACGACGCTCACCGATCATCCCCTCTCCGGGAGAGCGTTCGCTCGCGGTCCGATCTTTTCGCTAGTCCGACTCTTCGCCTCGGCCTTTGCTGCGGATTCCCATTCGCAGCGTTGGACACATAGCTACAGTCGACGAAGTAAGAGACAGAGAGAGAGGACGAGAGACGGAGAGAGAGTGAGTGAGAGAAAACGATCATCTCCCACCGCCTCCGCTCGACCGCGACTCTCCGCGCAAACCGAGCCCTCGATGCTTTTATTGTTCCTAGCAAACTCCCATTGGCGTCGAGATAGATAATCACATCTCCAACCGCGCTAGCGGAAAACGGGGCGGCATCGGGCGGTCTCGATAGCCGATCAATCACGGTATTAACTTAACAAAGTTATCTGACCTGATCCAGATACCGATCGGGGAAAAACTTCTTCGGAACGATCTCGAAGAGTCAGTTTTTTTTTTAATTTTTAATCTTTCATCAGCGGTGGGAAATCCAACCGCACTTGCCTAACTTTCTTGATTCATTATCTTCCGAAACAATACTTTTTTTTCCCAAACCAACATTGGTGTTGATGTTTCAATAAACGGAAGTTTACTCGATCACAAAAGAAATGTTGAAATTCGAAGGTCGTAAACATTCGTCCACCTCCTTCGCGACCCAGTTTTCCAACGGACGTTAAGATGGTTGATAAAACCATACGGCATTTGATTTATAGGATAACGTGAATCCCGCTCAGTTTGTTCATTCTCGTTATCCCTCATCATACATCGCAGTAGCTCGGTCGGTTCCATCCCATTCGATTCCACCGAACTCTCACGATTTCAAAGTTGCGAAGGTTGCCCGCGGGGTCGCCGTTCGGTTTGCGAGAGATCGGTAGAGCGCTACGCCATTGTTTCTAGGCACTAGGCGCGTGGCTGGAATGCGGCGCGCGGGTCTTCGGCTCGGCGGCTCGCGCGAGTGGAACGCGCACGAAACGCCAATGGTAGAACCGGAACGAGAACGGAGTTTCTCGCGGCCGCGTAGTCGGCGGCGTCCGCGAGTCCCCCCACCCGTCCAACCGGGTGGTGGGGGAAGAGCGCACGGCACTCCACGCTCCACGCTCCGAGGGAGAACGACGATCGGCGTAAACGGCGCGCGCAACGCGACGCGAAGTAGAGATAGGGAGAAGGAGAAACAAAACGGTGGAAAAAAAAACGATAAATAAAAGACTCGAAGAAAGAGAGTGGAGAACCGTGGTGGTTTATAACGTACTCGCTGGGTATATGGTAGCCTGAGAACGCACCGGGGATCCGTGCTTCCCACCGTCTAGGAGCTCCCGGGTCCGAGCGGTACGCGCACGAGAATAAACCGTGGAGGAAGGGATTTGCGACGAGGGCGATCATTGGCCATGTTCCATTTCGCGATCTCCTATCTCTGGACACCCGGAGATACGCCAGGATGATATCTCTCGCGCGTACTTGCCCCGTGATTATATACGAGAGACAACTCGGTCACGCACTCGCTCGAGTCGGATTAGATAATTCGCAGAAGAACTCCGAGATAACTCCATCTCTGGCCCCGGCCATTACGCAATTATTCAGTCGTTTAATCGCTCGGCGTTGGGTTCCGAGATTGACGAACACGTATTCGGATTCCGTTATGTACATTCGCAGGATCGCCGTTGTCGAAAGGTGATGTTTGAACCTAGGCGAGGTGGGAACGCGATCAGGCGTGCTTGATGTCGCATGAGGTCTGGAGACGGTGGTTTAATCGAAGTGACCCTGAGTAATGTAAGGTTCGACGATCGTTATCGTCAGGACCGATTGGTGACCGCTCGGGTATGGCCTGGGCAAGGCGTGACTGATATCGTCGTTATCAGGACTGGATAAAGATCACCCCCGTGATGGCACGTACAATGTTTGCCTGATTTTTTTCTTGAAGGGAACATCGCTATCAGCCTCTCGAATTGTTTCAACGCGATAAGGCTCGATAACCCTTCTATCATGAGATGAAAAATGTCCCGATAGAAGCTCCTACAATTTTCACTATAATCACAACAAAATATTTTATAACGATAAGATACGTGTGCCCTGCGAGTTACCGGTCACACGAGTGTCATTAGTAACTCGTGATCCAATCGCGGTTCAATTTATAATCAGATTCGTATCGAAGCAAACTCCATCAAGACCCCCGAAACGCTACGAGGTTCATCCCTCTTTGGGTCTCTCTGTACCTTCCACCAATTCCGAATTAACTCGTATTACCCTGAATTAAGAGGTTAACCCTTCGAAGCAAGAACCTCACCGCGTGACCGTAAATAAAAGTCTCGTTGATTAGCCAATGCAACACATCGTATCGCCCCCTTCCTCCTACTCCTACGCCCCTACGATCCACTCGAACGGATCGTACACACGTTCGTTGGCCCTTAAATGGCTCACGTAGAGGTAATACGACTCGCTATTCCGGCCTCTGTTTCGGCCACCAGAAGAAGCTACGGCAACGAAGAACCGACTTAATTACGGCGATATACATACGACGGCAGCAACCGCTTCTTCGAGGAGACCCTAACGCACCGTACCGTCGAACCATATCCTACCCAACCTTCCAGCTTCCATGTCCTACATATATACCTGTATATACGCGAATCGAATCCGACACACACCGTTCGAATCGCGATTTACATAAGCCAAGACCCGCGTGTGCTCCGAAACTCGTTGCACAAACCGCGTTGGGACCTTATTTCTTCTCTTCCTCGGCTACCGCTCCAAGACCCGCAATCTGTGTTGCCTCGCCCTCGCAAACTTTTCTCATCGGGTATTCTCTCACATCCACAGCAACGTAAATTCAGAGGCGGGCGTGCGAGCGAACCTTCGCTGCGGTCAGAACGTTTCTCACCCGTTTGTAACGACTACCCTGGAACAAGAAGATATCGAACGGATGGGTATCGAATTTTTCTCTCTCGCTCTGGTTCCGCGAATTCCCGAAAACCTTTCGACCTCGGCGATATTTCTTCGCGAGAACCCAACTGAGCGTTGCGCAATTCCAGGACCGTCCTCCGCTCGTCGAAATTTCATTTTGAAATCGATTGATTCAACCGTGAAACACGTTCGTGCATAATTTCCGGGATATCATCGATGATAAGTTCCACGGAATGCAGAATGTGCAACGTCATATTTCTCACTGATTCTACGGTAAACGTATTTTCATGATTTTTAATTTTACGTATTTTATTTCCATGCTTGAACATAAAATAAAAGTAAAAGTAAACATTGAAATTCGCAAAAATATTTTTTCAACCTGAACCACTCCTGTCTAAAATGTTTTTACAATGTCAACGACAATTTTCATCCACGGTGCATTCGGAAATTGTCCATCGACCAACCCCGAGACAAAACAAACAAAAATATTGAAATAAAAAAAAGAAACAGTGGCGAGAGAATAATGAAAAATAGTGCGAGCGAGAGAAAGGGTTACCGAAAGCGCGAATCATGATTTATGCAGTGGTGGAAGGACGCAGAGCGTTATGCAGAACTGTTTATCCGTGGGTTATATTATCATTGTTGCCATCTCACAATGGCACGAAACGCAATATTATGCCATATGCCTACACGTACAAGCCCCCGGGGACGAAGCGCGTTTCGACGTTGGCACGCTGCTTATCGCGGGTGCGCTTTCGCATAATGTGTCATAAATAGGCGGCTCGCGCACCACACCGGCAACGCGATATACCAACGTTCGCATACCGCGTGCTGAAACAATAACCATTGTGGTGGCCGGTACTGTTTATAAATAAGCTTCTTGCGAGCGCATACGACGGCTGCGCGGTCTCGAGCACGGAGAGGAGGTTATGTATGCCCCCTCGATGTACCTGTATGTACACCATATACCGCGCGTTATAACTCAACGGTGCGTACTTGTGTGCCGCATCTCTCGAATCGAATACAGAGTAACTCGGATCGCACCTTCGACGAGTATTGGCGCGAAGGTGGGCGCGAGATTTTTATCTTCCGGTTATCCTATCCCACCGCAGGTGGTCTTATCAGGAGGTCTCGGGGCACGAGTTCAAACCCACGAAAACGTAATGAGAGGCATTCGATATTACTTTCTTTTTTTTCTTTGCGTTCGTTCATATTGAGTTCGGATGGACTTTATTCGTTGGCTCGGATGACGTTCATTACGATGATGCATTTGTGGTAATCAAAACAAGTTGATTGATGGACTTTTCTATCCGACGAGTGGAAAAAAAAACGTTCACCCAGATATATAACAATAATAATAAGAATAATAATAATATATATAATAATAATATTAATAATATTAATATTAATTATTATATTATTATTATTATTATTATTATATTATAATAATATAACATTATTATTTTGGTAATATAATAACAATATTATTATATACTAATATAACTAGTATTAACTATACTAGCAGTGGTATAGTACCTAGTATTAACTATACTAGCAGTCGTATAGTAACTAGTATTATATACTAGTATATTATTATTATGGTAATATAATAATATAATATTATCATTATATTGTTATAATAACATTATATAATGTCATACAATTGGTATAATAATAATTATTATTATAATAATATAATAATATGATAATAGTATTATTATTATTATCATTAGAACAATAATCATCAATAATAATAATGATAATATTATTATTATTTTCATTATTATTATTATTACTATTGTTATTATTATTACTATTAGTAATTATTATTCCAATTATTAGAAGTAATGATTATTGTTATTTCTTCTTTTTATCGAACGCTCATAATTCAATAATAAATTCTATAATTCTTTTAAAAAAACCAAACTCTAACCGTCAAATAATTCCATCTCATACAGGTTGTCGAAAACCGTTGCAATAGTAAAAATCGAATATCAAGCAATCGCCAGTACGTCTAATCAGACGATCTAACAAAGCACCTCCGCGCTATCCTCAAGCGCAGCAAGCTCGCGGAGATGGAATCCACGCGCCGGCCGACTCGTGGGCAGCGGCCGAGAGCCGGTAGAGAGGATGGGCCGTTTCCTGGGAACGAAAAAAAAAAAAATAAAATAAAAAATTGCAATCTCTCAAAGCGGAACACGAAATGCGGTCTCACGATTACGAAGCCGTTGGTGGAGGCCACGAGGCGGTGAGATCCCCAGCGGGTTTTCCGTCTCGCTCTTGGGTTTCGCCGGCCACGTGGGTTCCCGGACGTATGTGGTCGACGTGGTCCGGTTTCCGTGGGTTGCTGCAAGCACACAGTCGTGTTGGGATCCTGTGTCTTACGGTCTCATCCTCTTCTCCCGCGACGATAGACCGTGTGTGTATTATGCGCTCTTTCGCTTTTGTTGTACTCGCGTCCTCGCCGCGCTATGGCCTCCTCCTCCTCCTCCTCCGCTTGGCTACCAAGCCCGACCGAGAGCAGTGATTACGGGACCCATCGAGTTATTGGCCACGGTTCGGTCATTGGCACGCTAGAGGCACATACGTATATATGCGGCCTTGTGAAAGTCGCAAAATAGGTCGCCATCAAATGCACGATTTACGTGCACTAAGCCCGAGAATTGCACAATCGTTCCACCTGTTTCGGCTAACTATGACGCACAAGTGAACCTCGTTACGAATAATATTGCCAGGGACTCGATATGATTTGTAAATTTATGGATTCAATTTAATTTAATTTTCGGGTATTCAATTAAAGAAGAGATTAGGTTGTAATTTGCAGTTTGGTAACGATTCAATGTCCGCTTCAACAGGTTCCACGGGACGAGTGATCGTTGTCACAAAAAATATTGCCAGTAATTTGATATCATTTATATCCGGTTCCAATTTCTAGTCTGGTAAGCAATCTATGCTCAATCTAAAAGTTCTACCAGAAAAGTACTCTTTGCCACTAACGATAATGCTGGAAATTTAATATGATATATTAATCCGTAAATTTAATGTTGATTCAATTTAATTTAAATCAACGTGCACCGTTGATTTTCCAACGAGTGACATCCTAATACGATAAACAAATTGCCCATAAAAAATATAATAGATCGTTCACTACGAAAAAAAAAATCGTCACTAACAATAAGTAACAAAAATTTCATTGGAGCTCAAATTTACGACTCGCCGAGCCTCAACATGCCGATAACTGCACCGTGCATCTTCGCGAGTCAATGTGGGAGTCGTCCTGAGCCTCGGGACAGAAGGAAACTCGGCCCGTGCGTACTATGCATCCCGCAGTACCTACGGATTCGCGTATGTTGCACTCGGCAAAGCCGTTCTTTCGCGTCCCGTGGGAGTTGAAATGCTTTCACGGATGTTGAGGATGCTTTACGAGAGAGGCAGAGAGGGTTAGAGAAATATGTCGAAGCCTCCGACCTTGTTCCCCTCGACGACCAAAGGTCAGCACGATCGGTACGTGCGCGCGCTGGACCCGCAGGAATTATTAGATTTTATCCTCTGGCACGCGGAGCTGCACCTCTTCGAGTACCGAGCAATATGCGCTTCGCGATAGTCGTACTCGATATCTTTCACCGCTGCAGTCATCCAAGGTCTACCAAACGGAGCTTAGACTGCGAAATCAATTCAACAATCGTTTGCATGTATCTCTGGTTCGAAGGCAAAACCGAATAAGGTTGTAAAACGAGTTTTCGAGATACAGTGATTAAACGTGGCTAACGTTTTAGCACAGCGATCGAATGGATTAGAAAAATTATAATTATCGGATTACACTCAGTTTTTCGGTACTATTCGAGGTAGCATTCGGTAAGATTTGAATCGTCTGTAATTTATGGATAAAATAACGGCTTTGAAATCATTCGTTTTTGCCTTCGAAGCAAACATACGGAGTCATTTGACGATATTCTTAGATGATTTGAGAAAGGAGAACACTCAAGTCGATAGTTTGCGTTTATAAAGACTGCAACAGCAACCCCCCTCCAAAGGGGGCGGTCTACCTCGCGGTCAGGAGCCTAAGGATGACTCATATTCGTGGAAACGTTCGTCACTGCGGATGAACGCATAACTGGATATTCAAAAAAGTTTGAAGAGAACAATTTTTATTTCTCTTAAGACTCAATGGTGATGCGGGTAAGAAACCATTGACTGAATGAAATGACGCAGAGGTGAATGCTCCAAGTGCAGCAAACTCACTGACTCATTTTACGTCAATGAAAGTTTCGCAGCGTCAAGGACGTCGCGAGGTTTAGTTCGCGTCGTATATCTCATACGAATTTTTCGTTCGATAAACGGTTCGCCGCATCGTGTTTCCGCTCCCATCGCGTTAGCCTACATAATTATTATCGTTATTATTTTTCAAATTACCATGAAAAATTTAAAAATTTAATGAGCGCTATTTAAAATTTTCTGAACGATGTAATTGATTAATTGAAGGTTATCATTGATCGTTGATAATATTCGTCGGATTGTAATTACAAGTTTCGTACGTGAAAGATCCGAGCACGTAGTTTCACGTCGCATATTTCGAGTGTTATATATGGGAAATCGCAATTTCGTTGACTCGCGCGGTTTAATGAGCCAAGTGTGGTTTCGTGGGCTCGGATAAAGCGGGGCCTCGGACGTTGAACGTCGAATTGATTTTGCCCGGAGCGGAGAAAGTTTCGATTCTCGACGACAAACACGGTTCGGTAACGGGCAAAGAACCGGCGACGATTTCGAGCATCGTGATTGCGCACGTGTCGCACGCGCCTCGTTCGATTTTCGGCTTCCACCGCGATCGTTTGTACACATCCAGGTGGACGTCAACGTTTCGAACACCCGTCCGGTCTCCCGATTGTAACCGCGCCGCCCGGACGCATACTCGGTGCAAGCTGATTTTGCCAACCTGCGTGACCGTGCGTGAGATCGCCTCCGGGTTTGTACGACGAGTGAAAGCGACAATTACAGGAAATTTCGTTCGCGATCGTGAATCATTCGTCGCGAAAACGAATTGCCCAGCGTTATCGCCCAATGTCCAGCAGCAAAACGATCGCCACGGCGATTTACCGATGTCCGTTCCAATCGGATCGATAGCCACGTGACCATTGGTTCGGTCGGAACTTCGTCGATTTATCGCCCACCCATCGCGTTCGGTATTGCGTATCGCGAACACGACTATCGGTGGATTATCGTCGACGATCGTCACGGTCGATCGATTTTGACAGCTCGCGCAGTCACGAGTTCGTTTGGCGTTCGGAGGATTGACGATTTGCCGACAGTTACAATTGACTCGTTGAAAAACGTTGATGGGTGCTTGAAGTTAGTTTTGAGTGGGGATAAAGAGAGTGCGATGGATGGGAGTGGTGGGTTTGAAGCGGGCGCGATAAATTTGCGACTGCGATTGGACGGTGTTTCGTGAGTCTATGAGGCAGCAGCCAATCGCCGTCCCGGATGGATGGCGCACGCGCTGAACACGGACTAGTTGGGTTTGACGCGCGTCGTTCATATTTGAGTACTACGATGTTAAAAGCCCTGAGAAATTCATTGCTTCTTCAGCTTTTAAGTCGATTCTAAATCTCGATGGATCATCTCGAGTCCGAAAGAAATTCCGGTATTTTTAATCCACAGAAATAAAAGTATGCTAACGTAGGATTATAAAAATAAGTGGTCCTAAGTGGACGCAAATTAGTATGCGCGTGGAGACTACCGATGGGCTCAACGCGTATAAGAACGATTCCAATATCTATGTTAATACATTTAATGTGTCAATAACGTCGACATTAGGATCAAAGAATGACATAATATTTCTTGCTAGCCCTCATGCAGAAGCTTTTGCCAGCCGTGGGAAATACCTCCGGTCGCCACTGCCTCATCTTAACGACGTCGTTAAACCCCGCCAAATGGGCATGTACAGACATGGCAGCTACTACAAGCACAGAACATTTTTCAAAAGAATGAAATAAGATAAAAATTAAATGCTTCAATTATTCCGCAGCTTGTGCATTCTCTTGTTTCGACAAATAACAGGATTTCGAACGCTGGAAAATTAGTGGCTTTGACGATGCAGCCCGGCACACGCGCGCGCGTGTGATCATGTGTGTGTGCGTGTGTGCGCACCGTTCTTCAGGAGCTCTATCTCAAAAGGATTTTTTTCTATCTCACCATCAACGTTATTTCTGAGTACGGATTTTTGAGACTTTCTGTTGTATCGTTAGGAAATTAGTTTCAGAAGCATTTTATAATAATAAAGAAAAACAATAGCAATAATAATAATAATAATAATAATAAAAATAATAATAATACTAATAATAAGAATCATAATAATAATAATAATACTAATAATAAGAATCATAATAATAATAATAATACTAATCATACGAATAATAAGAATCATAATAATAATAATAATTCTAATGATAAAAATAATGAGAATCATAATAATAATAATAATATTAATACCAATAATAAAAATAATAAGAATCATAATAATAATAATAATAAAATGTTATGACTTATTTATGAATATATATTTCTCTAAATTTTTCACGACGTGACGGCAGTCACGACGGACTGTCGAGCATACGTGGCCGACGTTAATCAAGAAATTCCTCAACAAATCCACGACTCCGTCGATAAATAATAATCGATCGAGCGGCGAAGTGAGAGTAGTCAGCTATGAGTCAGCCAACGGTGGTCCAGGCGTCGTCATCATCTCGCACGAGACTCTCGGCCGCTGCTGCTGCTGCTGCGGCTGCGGCTGCTGCGCCAGCGTCAGCATCGGGGCACGCGTTGACTCACGTGTGCGTGGGCACACACGGAATGCAAGCCAAGCCGCGAGAACGCTTAGTTCGCGTACACGCGAGTACGATACCAGATAGTCGCGTGTGCGAGGAGAGTCCTCGGTCAGAGGCGCGATACGTACGTTTGGCTTTGTGGGCCAACGATAAATCCATGTGTACGCCAACAAGCCGTTGTAATGACGCCAACCTTCCTTTGTGCGATCGCACACGTACGACGGGAGGCTTTGGAATAATTTCTCAACCTCGCGAGACGAGGTCTCGGGGCAAATGCCAAGATCGCGACACACGTACGATGTCGTTCTTCTTTGCAAAAAAAAAAAAAAAATAATGGAAATAAAAATCTTTGGCTTCGAGGACAATGACCGAACGATTCAGGACATCGCGTAAGATAACTCTCGAGATTCTCAGAATAAATTGGGTCGCTCCATCACGAGCTACAACTGTAAATTATTATGTATTCATTTTTATTTTATTTTTTCAATTTAAAAACTTTTGTTTCTTATTTTCGTTGCTCGATTATGAACGATGCGAAAATTTGTTCGCACAGGGTAGCGCAAAAGCCCTCGGGTAAAGTTGTCAAAGGTGTAATGCGTTATGTTGCGGGCACGGATTTGCCGCCGTCGCATACATTAGCGACGAAACGTCGTGATCACGGTCGCGCATAACGTACGCCACAATTCCCCGCAGGGCCCGGATTTTATATACTCGAAACGTCGTTGCGGCGCGTCGTTCTTCGTCGTCCTCCGTTTAATTGCACACGAACGTCCTCCCTTGCCCACGTAAGCCGCAATACCCGTGAGAACGTACCCTGAAAATTATATCCTCCGGCGCGACGAGAAATTACGAGTGATTTCGCTTCGCGCACGGGATAGCCCGGTCTTTGCGGATTTTCAGTAAAATATTTATCACTGACGTCACAACTGGGATGCGGATTCTCTGATCGTTGGATGTCGGACTCGTAGCAAAAATATTGAGCGTTAGTATTTTCTGAAACATGATTTGATGGAATTTATAGGTTTTAGGGGATTATCTTGGTTAGAAGAAATATGAAAATCAAATTTGAAAAAATGAGAATTTATTAATATATTATACAATTCAAAAAAGTTATATTGATGTTTGATATCATAATATTGTATATAATATATAATATTATGGGTAATATAATATAATATTTGAGGTGAATGTATTGAATCACTAACATCGATTTTTTTTAAATTCAGATTGATTGATATGATTATAGTTTGTCAAATATCTCAACAATAATTATTGAAATCTTACATTGTGCTTCTGTCAAATAATCACTCGTTGACAGAATGATTATTATAATCCGAATAATTATACGATATAATTGATAGATATATGTATAGTATATACGAATGAAATATTATTATATTGAACTATTATTATGATTATTCCTATTATTATCACTATTATTATGATTATTACTATTATTATCACTTTTATTATGATTATTAATATTATTATCACTATTATTACGATTGTTACTATTATTATGATGATGATGATGATTATTATTATTATTACATTAAAATAGATCACTACGTTCTTCCGTACGAGAACCCAGAAGCGTATCTTCGTGTGTCACGTACAGAATCCCGTCCGCGCGTAGTCAAGAGCGAAGCCTGGACCAGAGGTCCGTGAGACATAACGGAGCGCGAGGAGGGTTGCCAGTGATCAGGCGCCTCGGTCGATGCTACGCTCGAGGAGTCTCGATGGGTTAGATACGAAGCAGCTGAGGCTGAGAGAAGACGTGCCTGGTTGGAACAGGACCCGAGTGACACTGTATGTTTCCACGAGTCTTAGACGTGATATCGAATCGAAAACGCTAGTCACGTAGCCGATGGATAAGCGTGCATCGAGCACCTCTTGCCCAACCGAGTGTGTTGCGGACTTCAACGTCGTCACTTACTTATCGCGAAGGCAACTAGGGATACACTCACTGGCCATTCAAAATACGAAAAGGAACTTGCAAACTTGTTACCGAAGCTCACGTCGAAAATGTAATTGATTCAATTACATAGTAACCGGAATAATAATAAGAATAATAATGATAATAACAATAATATTTCGATGTAGGTATTGATAATATTTTGTATTGTTCCAATAATTATATTTTTTAATTAAATAAAAAGTCCTATAAAAATATATATGTATCAATTTATAATAATATAAAAATCATATATGTATAACATATATAATACAATACAATACGAAACAACAGAAATAATGAATGAGTATGTATCGCATATTGTTATATTATCTATATTATATGTCCGTAAATATATTTTTTACTCGACCAGATTATGCAAAATAATACATAATTGCACAAAAAATTGTTTCATCCACGATGTCTTCGTGATTTACGATAAAAAAAATGTTAATTCCCAGAACAACAACACGAGACGATTTGCGATACGTTCGATAAAAATGTCAATCGGTTCGTTGGAAAAAATCGCTTATGATAAAAAGAGAAAACCGTCGATGCGCGGCCGACGGTCCCACGGCCGCGAAAGCTCCGACGCGTCGGAGATCGGTAAATCCGTCAGGGCGTTCGATAATTATCGAATGAATTATCCGAGTGATCACGGCGAGCCGCACGGGTCAGGCGAACTAATTTTACTACCGTTGGGCGCCCTCTCACGTCGCGATGAATGATTTCGTGACATGCTCCGGAGTATCTCGCAGACTCCGTGAGAATATCCCGTGATGTCTCCGTAAGAATACCGCGCGCAGCATCTCGTTCGGTCCACTCGCATTTCGCGCATATCTCGATAATTTCAGCAGGAGCCGGGTTACGTCGGATCACAGCGCGGAGAATCCAGAGCACCGCGATAAATCACTGCGATGTAGATGCAGTGGCATGAGTACGAAAGCGGCAGCAGCAGCATCAGGAGCAACAGAAGCGAAAGCAGCGGCGTAAGAGGGAGGAAGCTTCGGGTCCATGGGAACCTGTTCTGCGTATGAAGGAGCGAAGGACCCGGAGAGAACGGTCTGAGAATGATTTGTCATAGAGGTATGTACGAGCCGCCTAATTGTACACCGTACCTCCAATTATCCGGTGCTTACAGCTAATTTAGATGATTGACTCCGTATAATCGGAGCAATCTCTTGTTCCACAAATATAATTTGTCGTGACGGTTTATTCGACGTACCCGCGAAAATTTTTACCCGTGCACGCGTGATTGATTCACGTTCGGGATAACTCGTTCACGTGCAAAACGTAATTGGGGATAAATGTGTTTCGATTAGCTCTGACGCATCGATCTGCAATTATTTCGGGAGAAGAGTGGAAGGGTCATCGCCGAAAGGATGCTGTTCGGGATGAAAATTTATTCCACGAAATTCCCATCGATCCTGGGGGTCAATTACGAGCTGATCTTGATTCCTGCCACTCCTGGTGAGACTCGGCGTCAAGACTGGACGAGGTATCGACGATTACTCGAAGTACGAAAAATTATGGCGATGTCCGAGCCGATCATCGAATTTTATAAACCCTATTTCTGAATAATCATCCCACGAACGTCGCAGCATCCCTGGCCGACAGACACAGATTTTTTTTCAGACTGTTTAAGGACCTATGGAGCCGTGGAAACACCTTCAAATAATCTTATCGATTCTCGCGAGAAGCCCACATGATACACGTAGTTCAAATCAAAGAAAGCAGGGTGCGGATAGTGTGCCATGTTGGTCGGCCACGAGTGACTGCATCGGCTGCATGCGAACATGGCGAATTACTATGCCAGCACGACAAACCTCCCCGGGGACGCACGCGAACGTTGCGTCTCGAGATTCTGGCAAAAGGAAACGCCAAGTTCCCATGAGTCGCGGCTGCTTGCTTCCACCGCCTGCTGATGGCGCACGGGCAACCTACAAAACCCGCATCTCATTTGTATTCCGGGCGAGTGTGGAGAAAGGACTGCTCTATTTTACGAGCGATTGTATATGATCCAGACAAATTGGTCTTTGGGGAACAGTCGCGGCTCGTCGCAAAATCTAAAAAAAGGGGTAGATCGACATGCAGACCTGTACCAACCCGCACTTGATAGCGAGGAGAAAAGTAGGGACGAGAAAAAAGAATCTAGTAGTGTACTGCTATGTATGTGGTTCGATCTTATGTCTACGAGACGCTACACGTATTTTTGCTATCTTGTCAACGTTTTTTTCTCTTCCATTTTTCTTGTGTAAGCGAATTTTTAATATCCCAGCGGACGATCTTCGAGAAAATCCCGACACGCGTTACCCTACAAATTCATTCGGCGCATGTCGTGGCTTTTTACGGGAATGTCAGAAACATTGGAAACACCTCGGAAGCCAATGTCATCGAAGTGCCTGACGAAACGAACGCTTTGACGGTCATTTCCAGGTATCAACACGTAATTAGTACCTCAGATCGTTGGAACTTGGACCCCATCGGCCGTTTCCGTCCCGGTCTCGTCGTTCTTTGCACCGTCGAGGCTTCTAATAGCCACGAAGGAACAAAGAAAATCGCCGACACCGAAGAATCGGCCGTAATACGCGAGACACGACGGTGAAAAAGGGTTGACTTTCGATAAATTGACGCGGAAGCCTCTCGCCCGTTTCTTTTGCCGCGACTACCGCGCTTCGTCGCTGTTACCGCTGCTGCTGCCGTGTTGCCTAATTGGCTTCCGTCGGCTTTTCACTAAACGCGCGCACGGTCTCCACGGATTTCCCATCACGTGTTTCTTCGGAATACAAAACACCGCGAGATATCGAGCGGTCTTGTTTGCGACGATAGTGAAATATTATTCTATCGTCGTACAACAAAATGTGTTAACAAATTACGCACAGTTGAGCGATTTATTTTATTTATTTTATTTATTTTATTTATTTTATTTATTTTATTTATTTTATTTAATTTATTTTATTTATTTTATTTATTTTATTTATTTTATTTATTTTATTTATTTTATTTATTTTATTTATTTTATTTATTTTATTTATTTTATTTATTTTATTTATTTTATTTATTTTATTTATTTTATTTATTTTATTTATTTTATTTATTTTATTTATTTTATTTATTTTATTTATTTTATTTATTTTATTTATTTTATTTATTTTATTTATTTTATTTATTTTATTTATTTTATTTATTTTATTTATTTTATTTATTTTATTTATTTTATTTATTTTATTTATTTTATTTATTTTATTTATTTTATTTATTTTATTTATTTTATTTATTTTATTTATTTTATATTAATTCAGAATAATTTTGAACGCAGTTGACATGAGATGTTGAAACGTTTCTCACAAAGTCTTCGCGATAGTGCGACGGTCGACTACACGCCATCGATTATTCTCAGAGGTATATACTCAAGAACGAAGTGACGTACGGTTCTACGAAAGTTTCATAATTTCTATGCCCAATGGAGCCATCGAGCCACGTTCGTGGCACCGAGCGATCTTAATTACCGTCGATCTCGACAATCAGATGAGTCCCCGAGGTACGAGACACGTTCAACATCGACGAACGATAAAGCCCAGTGACGCGACCCCTATTTTCTTCGCGACACGACCCAAACCCATCAACCATTCCAATTCCAACGTTCGTGCGTCTCCGGGCCACTGCTCCCAATGTCTTAATTATCATATTACCATATAAAAGGGATCCGGTAGTCTCGGACTATTCCCTTATAAAGGGATACGGGGTTGTGATGGAAAGAGCGCCGTCGACGCGAGAAAGACCGGAGAGCCGATCTCGTGAACCAGAGACGCGAGAGTTATTTCTCAGGCGTACTTCGGACCCGGGAATCGACGTTGGACCGAGCGAGCACCGAGCCTCGTCACACAGAGCTGTACAAAACGCGGCGATGCTTTCTCGAGTGAAAAAAAAGAAAAAAATAGTTTTAAAAAACAACAGGAAAAAACGAAACCGCTCGGGAAGGCCGCGATACCCATATGGAGAAACCTTCTCCCGGCTTTCCAGGTCTATATTTTATCCGCGAAGCACCGCGTGTAATTATGAGCTTATATCGCAAACGAGACGCGTTGCATGCGCATGTACGTAAAATACAATAATTACAATTCGTTTTATTTATTGTTTTGGGTGGAATGTTTATGATCGTCGGTCGGTTTTGGATTATATTTATGGTAATGATTGATTGATTGATAGATTTATTGATCACCGTTTATTGCACGTTGTGGAGCGTAGCTCCCTGAAAGCACTGCGTTGAGTTACGTCGGATCAATTTTACAGGATTTCAAGTCACTGTCGATCAAACTTGACCTTAACTGGGCGGTTACACCAGTGGTACACTGGATCATTTTAATCAGGACAACTTTCGGTGGACAGTTTACTTTTTCTAAATTGTCCATAGTCAATAATTTATTACATTTGAACACTTTAATTGAACGTTTTCCGAACTTTAATTATACAGACATATTGAGAAGAGTTTCACCCTTCACTGTCACACTGGATAAAGTCCACCGACTACCAGCGGTTTTTGTTTACGTTTTTATGTCTTTATGATTTTTTTAAACATCTTGTCATTTTTGGATAAAATTAACCTGGTATGTCAACATCACGGCAAAATCTAAACTCATCAACCAAAACTTAATTACGTACAAACCTTACCATGCCATCTAGGATTCATGCATCGTCGTTGCACATCTATCACAATTCATCCCCTCGTCCATCCTTCACAGCTCTTAGCCACAAATATTAGGCATTTGGTAATGAGAGAAGCTACAGTAGCTGAAAATCAAGTCGTCTATGAACGAGAAATATAATAGTATCGATCGTTCGAAGAAATTCTACGTGACGACAACCGTATCATTTTCGTTACTCGACAATACCACGTGGAAGAAGCCAAGTGTCAGCTGGTACTCGCGGTATCCTGTACCAGCGACAACATCGGCGCATGAGTGCCTCGTGCACGTCGTGTATAGAATTCCTCGGTGAGCGAAAGGTCTCGAGCAAAATCTAACGAAGGACCGTGAGTATCTTGTTTCATAGGAGCTACCGGTATACACTTCGGCTATTCGATATCTCCGAGATAAAATACGTCAACCACCAGAACCACCTGTCACCAGCACGCTCCGATATTTCGTCATCGAGTCCACCGAAAAATTCTTTCTTAATCTGTACTGAAGATCATTTCAGCAGATCTGATTTGTGCTCCTAATCGAAACAATTCGACCGATCCAAACTTCTTATTCTACCCAATCGTCTACCGTTTCATTCTACCATGCACCATCATCCACGCACTTGTACGTGTGGCGTATCGTCTTAATAAGATAATAAACGCCGCGGCAAAACGAAAGATGCTTTGATTTTTTTTATTACTCCTTTTTTTTATCACTAAACGAAATGACGTAAGTTGAAGGTTCAGCATGTGGATGGTAGCTGGTCAGCTAAGCGTCGTCCATGTCTTTTTCTGATTAACGATACCACGTGTGATAGCCGCGCCTGGAGTATCGGCCAACTTAAGAGCTCACCGAGAGCGACATCGGCAGTTTCCTTTGCCTTCCCGCATTGGACAAATCCCAGCTGGACGCATTTACAAGTCCACGGGTTTTGAACCCAAACGCTTGCCGCGGCATCGTCACAACCCGTCTTCTTTATATTTCGTTCATGTTCTTTCTACCCGTTCGTCGCTGCTTTCGGGACGCAACGTGCGGCTACTTCGTTATCCACGAAAAAATCCGGGCGCACCCGCGCACAGCGCGCTCGTCAGGGAGATAGAGTTTGCTGGTGTCCGGGACAGAAAGAGAAAGAGAGGATTAACAGTGGACGACCGGTAACTGGAGAGTAACTGGCTGATAAGCCGAGGAAAAAACGAAGAAATAAAATGAGCTACAGAGAAATGTGGGTGAGTGCGGGAGAGAAAGATGAAGAGAGAGAAAAAGACGTGGAAAAAGGTAGGGGATATAAAAGATGAGGCACAAGAGATAGATAGAGATACCTGGTCGGTGAGGACAACCGTAGCTGCTACCGCTCGGAGCGATAGTGGACCAACACGGAGTCCAATTAAGAGTCCAGTCAGATCCGACGATGCGTTGCCCGTTCATTTCCATGCGAGGAGGAACAAAAGAACCTTCGAGTACTACAAAATACTTCTGGCAACCTCTTTTCCAAGATCCCCGGTCGTTCTGATTCTTGTTAGTTATACGACCTTCCAATTTTAAAGGTAAAGAAACGAAAAATTATGGGCCACGCTCCGGTACCGGCTCTTGACGTCGCTAGAGTCATCCTCCTTCCCATAAAATGACATTTCGACCATCGCGGCTCCTCAGTGGACCGACCATCGCCTCGATACCCCTCAAATGTACGAACACAACCACTGAAAGACGTTTGTATAAGGTTATTCCATTACTTTCTATTTTTTCTCCGAGAAATAGTTTTCTTTTTTTAGTTCAAAGGGCTGTAAGTCGATTGCGATCTTGTTTGGCTTGCAATCGATCGTATTGGATTACACATCGCCGCTTCGATTTTCCTTTGGGCAAATCTTCGGAGCTCGTGTGTGTTTCGAGTAGCAATTTTAGTAGCCACAGCTTCCAGTGTCTCGCCCAGAGCGATACTTCAAAAGCCAAGATGGGTCCCGATACAATTCGAGCCCAGCTCAACACCGATGGACTAGAGAAGATCGGAAGGCTGAGAGCCTCGACGGTGTACAAAGCGTTTAGTATGCAAAGTGGGATTCCCTGCCGCTCGAAATTGAATTTCTCGAGGTGACCCAGCTCTCTCCATGGTGCTATATACCCTCGTAGAACCGGACTGTATTTATACACTGGAAGCATCGGAAATACGAAGAACTATTAGAGGGTAATGAGCACCCTCGGGTTCGCTTCTATCTACCTTCGAGCAGCTTCAACGCAGAGAGACCCCGTCGTACGGTAGTGCCTTTTCTTATCTCGGCTAGCATCCGCTCTCCCGACATCTCAAGGGTTTCGGTTCTATCTATCCTTTGTTGGTTTGCCAGAGTCCTCGAGGCGGTTTATTCCATCAAACGAGATATAACCCTTTGCTGTTACTACGACTCGCCCATCCAAAGTCCCTCCCACTCGGATTAGTTTAGAATAAATTGGCATAGACCAAGAATGTTCATTCTAATTATACGGCTTCGAACTTTTTCCGAATTTCAATCGCGTCCTTTCGGTCTCATTCTACAGGATGTAGGTTCACAGAAGAAATCAATATCTACTTTACGACGTTGCAGTGACAGAAGCTCGAAACAAAACGAATTTCCGTGTGGTGCAAGGGTGCAGTCGGGACGTGTGCAGCTCGGAGGCTGAAGTCCACAAAGTGCATTATACAGAGAAACAGAGGAAGGGGATGGACATTCGCGAGTTACGCCGCGTATAGTTACCGTGCGCGGCGCTGACGCCCGATTAATAATTCGGGCACGCACGTGGAAATACAATGACCGGTGGGTGCAAAAAAGCACAGGTGAGGTTTCTCGGCGCATCCCGTTCCCGGGCTAAACGGCGAGACGCGAAGCGGTTGGAAGTCACGAGGAAGGCGAAGGGGTGTAGAGAAGAAACGAAGGGAACCATGTAGCAGCATCAACAGCAGCAGCATCGGAAGCAGGCCCGCGTCGCTCAAGAGATTGTACCAGTTTTTCGATTGGCTATTGATACCGCACTAGACGGAGACGAACGCGGCCTCACAGCCGTCGTCGTCGTCCTTCTCGTCCTCGCGTATACGTCGTTTCTCGTTTATGCATGAGATGCTCTGTCGAGTTTCTTTCGCGGTCGCACGCCCGCCGTGCCCATAAAACGCGTCGACCCGCGCGCTCTCTTCGCTCGAGAACTTTTCTCTTTTCTACGCGCGCCATGTTCTCCCCGTTTGCCAGCTCGCCCCGTCGTTCGGCGTCGGACTTTATGCGCGTTTTTCACGCGACCGCCACACCGCACCGATCCCGCACCGCTTCTTCGTTTCACCAACGTCGAGGAACCCGGGGGGGGGGGGGGGGGCTCACCGTTCGCGAGGAAAACAAAAGTTACGGACGCGCGATCGACGATCAACCCTTTTGCCTCAACCTCGTCGCGTCGCTTTGCTGACGGTGGTGACGATTTCTTGCGCGAAAATTTGTCTTCCCAACCCGAACCCCATCTTCCTGGGAAGAGCTTGTAACCTCGGGAGATCGCCCGGGAGTCTCGAGGGAGTCGTGGAATAGATCTCCCGAGAATCCAAGACTGGATTCATTCCAACGATTCCCAAGACCTTTTCTCAACGGTTCGCAGATTCTCTATCTTTGCTTTTAAAATCTAAACGATGTGCCAGTCGACCAAATTTACCGACGCGTTTTTTCCTTCTCTTTCTGTTTTGTTTGGATAAGAAAGAGTTGTTAATTATCCTAGTTATAGTTAGGTGGGCATATTATCGCCTTACAGCGAGACAGCGTACGGAGTTATGTGGAATGATAAAAAGAGAGTCACAGTGCAACGAGACTCTTGGTAACAAAGGCGAAATGCCGGAGTTGGCACTAGACGCCTTCGCCTGAGTCTCATTAACACCGTCAGCGTTAATTATGTTCAACACCGATGCGGGATCCTAATTGCCGACAATGGACGCTGAAGAGTCTTCGGTCGAACCACGTGGAAGACGCGCGAAAGTTCGACGAGCCACTCGTTCGTCGACGTAACGCATTTCGTGGGCTCTCCCGCAAAAGCGAAGATTCCAAGCTTTACCTTGCTTTATCCACCGTTCGAGCTTCTTCGTTCTCTTCGTCCTGATCTCACCGTCTCTTTGGCCGTTTTTCTTCACTCACCGGCCCAAACTTCCTCCGTCCGCATCGGTCCCCTTCGTTTATCACGCATTCTAAACGAGATCATCGCGCTTGTGTTTACGTGCTAAGCAGGCTAATGGAACTTCTCGCCGTTTCCTTCGCATTCACTCGTTCGCTCTTTCATCGTCGCTATGCGTTTGTTCTTCTCACTCGCGCGGCACCGCTCTCGAATCGTGATGTACAAACAGGTTTTCGAAATATTTCGACGAAATTCGTGCAAGACGAGGAGAAAAGAGACGGGCGCGATACGCGCGTGTGCAGGAAGAAGTGAAAGAAAGAAGAAGAGGAAGAGAAGAAAAAGAAACAGAGCGACCAGTGCGTTTGATGTACGAAGATACTGTGAGAGTTTCGAAGCAATGGTCAGAGCTTGGTTCACTGGGCAGTAAAAGACTCGACTGTCTTCGATGTATTTCTCTTTCTTTCTTTTCCTCTGTGTCTACTTCAGGATGATTGGGGTAACGAGACACGAGAGCTCTGGCACCAGGAGGAGAAGTTCTTGATTTTTCTGTCTAACGCGGTGTGAGCGCGAGCGCAAACTAAATTGCCTTACACCAGATAATTTTGAAACGATATGGCGAGCCCTTTCCAACGTTGAGCTTTTCACGGTGATCAGCCCCACCCTGCTATTCCCGACGCGCTACCGGGATCTGCAATAATCTTTTACAACCGCGATTTGAGAGACGTTATGTCGCTTGGGTAACATAACACGGGAAACCGTAAAATTAGAGCACTCGTGCGGTTACGGTCGCTGGAATTGGAACCAGAAATGCTGATTTTGATGTCGCTCATGTGGGCTATACAGCGTCCACACGGGAGTTGAATATAACGGTTCGATGGGGAAACATATGATGCGAGCATGGAGAAAACCGAGGGAGGAGGATGGAGTTTATACGCAAATTGAAGAGGAAGAAAAAAAGAATTTTAAAATGTGAGATATTTTGTGTCAAGTGGGACGATTTGGTTTTTCCAGATAGGGGTAATGGAAGACATGATCTCTGCACTTCAAAGATGTGGCAACCAATGAATATTGAATGCAGCCGTTTGAATATTTATTTATTCATTACAAATTTTATTGAATCTGAATTTACGAAAATATTATTGTTGATCGAATATCTCTGGGAATAAATTATTTATATGGTTTCTTTATGTTTGTTCGAAACCTAAACATACAAAATTACGATTATTGAACGAATGTCTCTGGAAATGAATGAATCATATATGTTTTGAGTATTTGTTGAAAATTCAAATGCACAAAAATCATGATCGTGAATGGGAAAGCTCTGGGAAAAAATTATACTCTATAATTATTCGAGTATATAGGATTATACTCGATAATCGAACGAATATCTTCGCGAATAAATTATTGATATATTATCTTTACATTCGTTCGGAATCAAAATATACAACAATTTATATCATCAAAAAAATATCCCTGGGAGTAAAATCGTTATTCCATTGCCTGCCAAACCGACCGATTTATTGACGCAATCCATCGTCCTTTAAAACCTAATTGAACGAGTGATCCGTTTTTTTTCTCGTCCCATTCGAAATTATATCCCTCGGAGCTCGGTCGAGTCAATCCGCAAGCCCCGTGCTCTCCATTCTTCCCCCCATGGTCTCGCAGTCTCATCTTCTCGTCGTTGCAAGAAATTTCGCTGGGGCAATATTTTTTACTGCCTGCCAGAAAGGCGTTACGCCGGTACGCCACCTACGCGCGCGTCGTAAATGCAAATTTTCGCGTCAACCCGCTCGTGCATTTACGCGAATGCATATGGCATTTCATGAACGTCGAGAGATCGTGAAAACCTTTCTTATTTTTCCGCCACGGTATTTGCCTTAACGCAGTACCTTATACTACCCATATAACGCTCACGAAGCTTTCACCTACTCAACTCTTCTCGTTTCAACGCTCGTCGATGTTCCACAAAAGGAAAAAAAAACATTTTTAAACAGCAAGACCTTGGTCATTACGTAATGCCCGAGAATGAAGACGTTTCGTATCAATCTGACATTCAATTCCTTCCCCTTTCTCTTTTCTCGTTCTCGATAATAAAAGCCGTGAACCCAACGTCGCATGGCGTGGCAATTCTTCCGTCCTCTTACTGCACCCAACTTCTTCCGCAACCCATAAAAGACCTCTAGCATTTTTTTTTTCATCCACTCAACTTTCGGTCCGACAAAAATGAAGTCATTTATTACGTCGACGGGATACGCAATACGGTGGCTTATCCGAGCGGCTTTTCAAGCTTCATCGAAGCGGACTCTTACGAAAACACGATTAGGTTTGGATCAGAATTTCTCTCGAATCTTTATCAAACGACGACCATTACGTTGGGGAAGCGTTTCGTTTCTCTCAGCAAACGTTTTTTTCCTTCTGTATCTCGTGACAAGGAGAGAGGGAGAGAAAAAAAGGTACTCCTCAGCTTCCTTCGAAAATTAAAGCCTCCGGACACGAGAAACGTCGTTCCTCTCGTCGCGATAAGACGGTGGAGGAACTCGTCCGGGGCTCTCGTGCAGTCGTGGCTCGTGGAATGAGCCCCCGTGTGTCCCATTATGCCCGTATCACTAAATCTGTCATTGTTAAGACTCGTCCCTCCGTGGTCAGAGAGTTTACTTGTCCGGGTTCCTTCGGAGATCCCGTGGGTTGTGGCTACCGTGCGCGAACCCAGAGTCGACGAAAGAGTCACGATGGACAACCCACTCTTGCATAAAACTCCAATCGTTAATCCTTTAATTGGAAGAAACGGGCTCGTATCTTCGTGTTTTTGAACTCGACGAAATACATCGTTCGAGTCATTTTGTGCAAACTGATCTACACACACGTCCGAATTCGGTCTGTAGGGTTTTTATTTTGCTTTCGTTGGTTTTTTTTTTTTTTTTTTTTTACTTTTAGGACTTGACGAAAATTCGGCTTTACGGGCTTTGGACCAGTATGTTGTGGAGTATGGAAGGAGTGGTCCTACTCGGATTTGGATGAAATGATTCGTCAATGTTAGCATGGAATTAGCATGGAATTAATGAGTCAGTGGATAGAAAAATAATCATCTTGGAATAAACATTGCTTGCGAACGAGTCACGAAATACGTGCAGGTCGTTGCACCCCGAATCGAATATACATATGAGTTATTATAATTAATATATAATTAATTTAAATATGCATATTTATATCATATATTTATATAATACAAATATATCGTATTATACTATTAATATTCCTTTCATTTTTTAATATTTCATATTTATATTGCATATAATAATTTTTGAACTTTAAACTTACAATATACCCAACCAGAAAATTATTCCGTAGAAACATCAATTCAAAGACAATATTTTTATCGCACAACAAAAATGTACTTGTTGTGAGCGCGACCAAAAAATATTCTCGTAAGTGCGATGCTGCAGAACTCGATAGCGAAGGCGTCCTCAAGTGTACAGAGAACTTGGCATTCCGCACAAATAGCTACGTTTGGTCATCGTAATGTCACGTCATTCCTCGATTTATGTCTGCACTACCTGCTGATACCTGTACTTGGAAGGGACTATAACTCGCGCCTCGTTTCATGAGCGGGAGCTACGTGCTCTGGAAAGCTTCATAGCTCAGCCGAACCGAGATCCTCCAGAGTAAAAAAAAAATAGTTTTGTGTATACAATTGGCTCCATATATTCTGTATACAAACTGTATGCAATCTATAGTCAACGCATATAAAACAAATCAAAGAGTATACAATTCTTGTCGGTGATATATAGTATACGAACTTTTAAATAACCCTTTATGCCACCTACAAACAATTTTATATCATTTATTCATCCATAAATTAGGCATTAGATAATTATTGTTATATCATCGTCGTCATTATCAGTATTATTATTCATATAGAATTTTAGATAGAGATTTTTACCCAGTATTGGAGATATATATATATTTATTGGGTATTTAATCCTCGTCGTTGATATATAATAGATGTACCCTTAGATAATCTTATTGCCGTCTTCATACAATTCTATACATGTCATATTCATATATTAATTAATCACTCACTCATTATCATCGTTGTTATTATTATCATTATTATGTATATAGGATTTCAGATAGGAATTATTAATTGATCGATAAATTGTATGCAGACGGTATTAGAGATATATAGGTATATTTATTGCATATGAATTGTCGATAAATTGTATGCAAATCATGTGACGTCCGGATGTATACAGAAAACTGTACATATATAATTTCTTCATATCCTCTATATATTTTCTTCACTTGGGCTGCGCCGTATCTGAGCAGCAGGTGCTGTGTATCGCGTCATGGTACAGCGAGGAACGCCCGTGTGCGGGGCGTGCGAATAAAAACGTGCAAAATTTTTTTCTGTTCGTACGTAAGCTCGATTTCGAACGGAAAACGTTTCTACCGCATCCCAGACCCGACTCGGCGTTTCCTCCGCGTTACAGTTACAAACTCTCGCAACGCCCTTAAGGTACGGGTGAAACGTGCATGGCGACGAGTCCTCGTCGGATACTCCGGTTAAATTCCTCGGGAACTTCGCGAACGAGCCCTAAATCATACCGAAGCCACGGCCATCGTAGTGAGGTTATATATATTATTACCCGCGTCAAGTATGTACTTTTTTCCGCGTGAAGTACGTACTTTTTGCCGGGTGTATAACTCCAAAGTACTCGCGAAAGTGGTTTGAACGTTACGGCCGTCGGTAAGAGGACTACGAGTATTGTGACGCCCGTCATGGTTTTGCGGAGTCTGGAAAGTTGAATAATGACCAAGCTCGTGCAGAAAAGGATAGACATTGTGCGAGGAGAGTTGAGAAGACACAGCGCCAAAAACTATGAAAGGAAGGTCAAAGATAAATGGAGACAAGTGCAACCGAACTGAGGATGGTTGAGTTAACATTCGTAATGGAGCGTTTTCGGGTTTAAGGGTGCTATTGTTGAGGAAAGTTTGAGGTGCTTGCTTTGAACCGTGGCGTTATGTAAAAGTAATTATTCGCTGCTTCGCGAGTACATTCATTTTTCGCCCGTTTCGCAATTTGCACTTTATCTCGCGATCCCTAGTGTCTGAGAGCTAACGCCTAGAAGAGGCAAATTGTAGGTCCCAATAGACCCGGAGAGTCCGATATTTTTTTTTATTCAGTCGATAACCACCCGTCGACTAATTTCCATTTCCCCAACCAAACCAAAACATTTATAAAATTCGACGTAGTTTTTTTCCCCGAACGATATAATGATAACAGGATCGAGTAAGGAAAAGCAGCTGTCCGACATATTCGCGATAAAGAAGGTAACGATCGTGTGCGTCCACCTAACCACCTATAAATCTTCCAATATTTCGAGGTTTTTACGGTCTCGAAGCGACACGGCCCACTTGGTATGCAGATGGTATTCGTGGTTAGGCGCGGGGAGAGCGCACGTTCGTGAGGTCCTTAGATCCGGTGATGCCAAAGCGACTATGGTGCCGTCGTTCGTCCCCGCAGCTCGTTCGATACACGAAGAGAAAGAGTCGCCACGGATAAAGGGGCGGCTTTTGCTCGCCGAAAAGGAATGAGAATCGTGAACGTGTCAAATTATTGCTAAGTATCCGACGTCCCCGTAGGGCTTTTATGCAAAAAGGACGAAACCCTGTGTTCTCGCCCGAAGCACGCCGAACGATCGGCAAAACCGTGATCGGCTGTCTCTGCTCTCATGGACCGGCGCGCGAGCGGTCTTCTCAAGGGAATCACACGCGTCAACCTCGCCCTTTTTCGCCTTTTTCTGCGGCTTTTTGGCTTTTTCGAGACTCGAACGAGTTCAGGATGGAAACTAGACAGTCGAAAAAACGGAAACCAATCGTTCGGCGAGTTATCTGGTTGGCGGATTTGTGATCTCAACCGTGTGCGAGAACGGTGTGAAAATTACAGGAAAGAATTGGCCGAAGCCGCGTGGTCGAAACGAGAGCTTGGAGCGATGCGATCAACCGACCAACCACCGCCGCCGCCGCCCTTCTTACGCTTAACGAGGGTGAGCAAGAAGATTGCGAGCAGTAAAATCGCTCGGGTTGTTTGAGTATATAAGAACATTCGGCCGGCTTCGAGCAAAACGGGGCTACGTACGATTCGCTACTATACTCGTCTCGATGATTTTTCCTTTTTTTTTCTTCATATTTCTTCCATTCCGTCTTTCGTATAATGCTCCGGTTTGGCGAGGCGCGTGAAGAAACCCGGTTGATTCGTCGGATTAGCCTCCATTAGTCCAGTACCCACTTACCACTTAGAGCAGATTGTTCGCGGGTGCGAAATCGGCCGGCGATACGCTCCGCCAGTCTCGCAGCTTCCTTTCTAGACGAGGAGGTGTTTGAAGCATCTTTTTTTTCTGCTCTCTGGGTTTTTGATTATCCATCGTGCTTGAGAAAACTGCCTTTTGCCGGTTGCACCCGTTGCTAAATCAGCTGTTGCAGCTTAACGCGATAATTATTGCGCCAGTGGAAATTTTTTTTAACCTGATCGGAATCTGAGGTTTAACGGAATTTTCGAGTTTTTAATTTGATGGACATAGGAATTGCGGGTTAGGGCTTGTGAGATTCGAATCGCCCTGTAGGGAGCAGACCGAAAGACTCGACCGATATTAGAAAACATGATTCAAAGGATGTTGTGTCGAAATTTTGAGTTAATTTTCCAGATCAAAGACGAGAACGGTTGACTGAAAATTTGTGTAATGCAGTCAATCGTTCTAGTTTTTTATCCAAAATCGCAGTCACAGCTGAGTACGAGGCTTTACAGTTCATACGTGTAAAAAGAGTAAGATGCAGATTTTGTTACCGACCGAGCAGTCGCAACACGATTTTCAATTGTTGGCATTTTTTTGTTTTTCGCACATTTCACTGAACGTCGTCGACAACGTTGGCATATTCGCACTCGGTTAAGTCGATGAATTACGACCTGTCCCATAATACAACCCATTCGTTGCCATTCGCCCCAGCCATTGACGATAAACCGCACAGCTTAGAAGTCCAAGCGCCACACCGCACGTTGCGCACTCGGTTTACCATCGAGAATCGCTCAATAAAAGCAAAGTTAACCTCCCGACTATGTCTACATGTCTTCATCTATAACAAACGACGTCCATACACGCAGCCCCGTCGAACAATGTTGCTTCATAATGCATTGAACCATTGTAGAAAAGGTCATCGCGAGCCGCGTACCACCCACAAGTTCTACACAACCTCAATCACAAAAAAACGACTCTCGCCATAATCTCCAACGATTTTTCATTCCACAATGTGCGATCGTGCGTCTCGTCCAACCGTGTCTACGTATATGTCTGTTAGATAACTTTTTTTTTCGTGGAACGAGACTGGGACGCGACGTCAGGGACACGTTTTAGTTTCGAGATTCGATCGCAACGAGACATCGTTCCAGCCAAGATGACGTCGGGAGACGAACCCGCGGGAGTTCACGTGCGGGAAAAATCGTGGAAAGAAAAAGGGACAAGAACGCGAGGGCCGCGACGATGACGAGGCACGAACAATTTGTCAGCGAACGACGAAAGAAATCTTCTCCCCCCCCTCCCTCCCTCCTCCCAGCCTCCTCGCAGCTGGACGAAAAGATCGTGGTGGAAAAAACTTGGAGAGACGTCGATGGACCTCCCCCGTGGCATATCCTTTGGCGATTCTCGCGTGTCCTACGAAAATAGTCGTGCGAAAGATCCGGACGAGTCCGCAACGGTTTGAAGGATGATCCGGTCGATCGGCGAACGTTCGCAAGGTCTATTGAGAGCCCCTCGCGGAGTGTGCGAACGACGGGGATGAAGAAAGAAAAAAGGCGAAGAAGAAAAAAATTGGAAATTCTCGCGAGCTAATGATGCCATTCATTCCCAAAGGACTTTTCGACCAAAAGGGAATAAGAAGAATGAGGGGGGAAAAATAAGAAGAAGACGAGCAGGTTGTATTCAGAGAAAACTTTTCTTCTCGTCGCTGTTTTTACCCCACGCGCCTCGTTTCGAAAGGTCGGACAGGTACACCATTGTCCTTGCGCGATCGGCTAGTGCACAGGTCTCGCGCGCCACGCGGTCCCCGGCCCTTGTGCACTTGCTCGACTCCTTTGTGGTCCAAACAATGCGGAAAAATGAGGGGTGCGGCAACCCGCTTCGAGGGCGAAGGGAATTTGCATAGTTTTTAGCATTTCGAGTGTTCTGGGGAGATGGGGCGAAAGCGACCGAGCGATGGAGAGGGCGATAAAGAGAGAGAGAGAGACGGAGAGAGAGGGAGAGAGAGAGAGAGAGAAAGAGTCAGGAGGGAAGCGTGTCAGGGTCGCAGCCCTCTCGTGCCAGGGAGAGTCCGTAAGCTCGTGACGATGGACCGACGTGCGCAGTAAATCCTCTTTCACACCTTTCACGGACGTCGAGACCATCATCATCGTGGTTGTGCATACAATCTTGCGCGAGAGCCACGCGGCTAAAGAAATAGCCACTTCGGAGCCGATGGTACGCAAAAGAATGGACTGCAAGCCGTTACCCTACCTTGCGATACACGAAGGTCGATCGCGAGAACCCACTTCTTTCTCAGTTGTTCGTCGCAGCGATGACTGTTGATGGACCACGCCGAGCAATCTCACTTTTGCTTTACAATGGACGCGTCGAAAGGCTCTCATTATTTTATTGACCACGCGAATGTTTCGCGTATCCATGTGAGGTCTCAATGGGTTTTGTAGATTGAAGGATTGGCGATGTTGGAGTCGTGTTTTGAGCGTCTCTTGCGCTTTGTTGGATTGTATTTGGTCTCGAATTTTGGAGAAGTTAGGTTTTTCATTTAATGGGTTTGATTTTTCATCGAGAATGGAGAGTCAACGAATATCTGACATCGTTTGATAAGAATTTACGAATAAAAATTATTCTTAATGACGAAAGCGGTAATTTAATTATTGAGTTGCAATCGGTCGGAAATATCTATCGAATGAGATCGTGGGAACACGTTCCAGGAAGATAAATAGAGAGCTATCAATATTTTGTAAATTTTATGTAATAAACTTTAAGCAAAAATAATAACGTAATATATAGAAATAATCGAAAATATAAGAACCGAAGAATTCAAACCCAGCGACAACAGACAAACTCGCAACATTGTAAGAAATAAATATCACGACCTCCATAATTAAATTTCCAAACTCCAATACCTGCGATAAATTCACGTCGTTTCATTCGTAATTATTTTCAATAATCCATCCAACGTGAATAAACAACTCCGTCCAAAAAAATCGTGACGATCGAGGAATGTCCACGGTCGTGTGGCGAACGACATCAAAATCATCGATCGAGTGTCCGTTTTCTCACGGATGGTGTTACCACGTTCTCCATGGCTTTGCGGACCAACGAAAATTGCTACGATTTCGATAGCGGTATTAATCTCTCCGTAACGACTTCGTTAGCGCGCGAGAGGCAGGTGTGTCCTCTGTCTATATGCGATCAAGATTTTTATTTTTTTAAGTGACCATTGAAAAATTTACAATCCTCTCGGGCTATCCGGGCTGAGCACCGACCGAGCTGATCAAAGAGAAACGGAGAGAGATGGCAACGTGTGTCAACGTTGGTGTCGCTCGTTATTAACTCTCGTTTCGGAGAGTTTTCTAAACGGTCGGAGTTTAACGAGCGTAAGAGACGCGAAGATTCGAAGAACGAAAGACGAAAGGGAGATCGACGTACTTCGTCGAACGGTTAGCAAAGTCCCGGGCTGAGAAACGTTCGGGCGTGGACCGGAGAACGACGGCGCGAAGTAAATGAGGCATTCATTAGCGCCGATTAAGATGCTCGAGAGTGCGGCCCGGTGTCTTGCTTCGCGCGACCAACGTTTGACGACGATGGACCAGCAACGGTCCCGAAACCCGTGTGATACCTCGACTCCGAGTTGATCGCCGTGGCTCGTTTACTTCGCGTCAACTAATAAATTCCACACAGCTGCTCTGATGCTGATGTTGATGCTGCTGATGGTACAAACACACACACACGCCTACCGTCTATTTGACGTGTATTGCTTTGGGAAATCACTGTGTCGGTATTATTCTTATCCACCGAGACGAATCGAAATAACCCTCGAGAATCGTCAATTTCGAAATAAATGTGAACCCATCGCGCGATACAGCATCGGCACTCGGGCGAAAATTGGGTCTTTATCCGACGTGTTTTCGCACTTTCGGTCGTGGACCCAGCAGCTGCAAACCCACGAACGATTAAAAAACAAACGTTGTACATGTATACCAAATGGGTATACCAAAGAATTTCGTGTTGTAATTAATAAAAGAAATAATTATTTCACGAGAACGGTTAAAAATCTTGACGACGTGTAATAATATTGCCATCCGCTCAATGAATTCACGAAATTCCTGAACTTTTTATTATACAATAACTAACCTCGCGTTGTAAATTCATGCCCGTTTAACGAGAGTTCGTAGTGATCTCCGGAATATCGCGAGATTGAAGAAACCGAAAAAAAATGGTAGCGATAAAAATAAATCAGTCATCGGTTAATGGGGTGTCATCATAATATATATACATGGCGACTGGTGTTTCGAGTTTGATCGAGACGATGCAAATCATGAGGGTAAAACCCAGCCCGACGCACAGAAGCGAACATCGCCTCGGTCGATGCTGCCTGTTTCGTGATGCAAACCCGTCTCAGTTGCATCCGTAATGATCTCTCGCGCGCGTAATATTTCGATGGGTTGGGTGCATCGTTGGATGCTGGATGTTCGCGGGCGATCTCTCACGCGTGCATCTCGAGCCCTTCACCGAACCATCGTCGGAACGTTTCGGTCGAACGTCTGAACTTTGGCGACCGGTCTTTCGGCAACGGTAATAAGTCGATAATAACAGTAATGTCAGCGATAACCGGGCCGACTAAACGCCCCTAAACGAGGGCTAATTGCAACGGGCTCTTGGACCCACGATCGCATCCAGAATTCTCGGGCGTCAGCCTCGCCGACGTCTCACACCCTTCGTGTACTTGGTCGAGCACGTATTCGTTCGTTGGATTCGCGCATGCGCTCGCATCGACGAGCCGTAAAACATATTGGTAACGAAATATAGTCACGGACGACGGGAGTATCGCGAGTGCTCGGCGATGTCGTTAATTTTGGGCTCGTTTGGCTAATCGATTGGGCGCGGAGTTCGTACACGCCTTTTGTTCGAGCCTTCGAACGACTGATGTGTGATATGAAACGATCGATATCGTTGGACACGCGTGAATTTACAAGGTTTGGCGTTTATCGTTGCGTGATTGATTGCCGGACGATGGAAATTAATGGAGGTGTATTGGGCATTGATTTTGCAATAATATTTTATTTGGAATGGTATCGTACGTTGAAAAAATATCCAATTAAATATTATTATTATATTATACAGATAAGATGGAAAGATATTCTATCGAATATATAAATTATAATAATAGTGATAATAAAATAAATTGTAAATCATCTTTTCGTTCAATATAGTAATGATAATATCAAATTTGTTATATTATTATTATTATTATTATTAATATTATAAGTTATTTGATTCAATATGTTTCCAATATATAATACCATATCATATTCATTCCATTCGTACGATGAAAAAGATATTCCCATTCTTAATTATTGTTTAAAGATAAATTAAATCAGTATAATAATAGTCGAAAATATCTACGAAATGTATCTAAATCGGCAAATCACTTTCAATACAGCGGCTTTACATAATCAATCTTTTCCATTTTTTACCGACGTTGCTAAATTCCTTGTATTTAATTCAGAATTCGTTTTGCTGTATCGTAACTTGAGCATCAATCCACCGACGTCATCACAACGATTTCACAGGCTCCAATTACATCGCGAAAAATCGTTTACATTCACCAAGGATGCACACGTATTCGTTATATTCAAAAATTGCAGACTTCCGAACAGCATCCTCCGCGAGAGGTTTCGCCCGATTGGCGTTTCAACACCTGCCTACTCCTTCCCCGACGACGGCGACGTCTGCAACAACGAGGGTTACACATTGTTTCCAAAACGATGTGCCCTCAGCACGTTTTTAAAATCACCTCCTATGATAATCCAACCAACGCCCTGAACCCCGTGTCTAAACGAAAAAGAAATCAACCAAAATGATAAAAAAATAAAAAGTGAATATCGTAAAACCGTGTTAGCGAAGAATTTCATCTGCCTTTCGTCGTTTACAAAAGTATTCGGGCCATCTTTCGGCCTCGAGAGCACACCGGGCCGGGCATTATCAACGATTACCCCGATATTACTCGCGTATTTAGGGCTAAACACTCGGGTAGACTCGAGTCTCCGTGTCTCGAATACACAAAAACCTCTCGTGGACGCTTTCAAATCCCCTCGGGCTCATCTCGTCGAACTGCTCATTCTTTATTTTCGTCTCGTTCCTTCGTCGTTCCTGTTAACATCTCGACGTTGCCCAGCCACCCTAAAGATTAGAATACGTAATGTCCCATCGGAGAAAAATGACGCGATTGATTTTTAATCTCGAGCGTTTCATCTCGCCCATGCGTTACACGCTGCCGGATAATTGGCTTGGTTGGAGAAAAATAAGAAAACAGTTTTGCCGATAGAACATCTTCATTGCAGCGGCGGCATTTTTAATTGCAGAAAATGTTGTCTATTATTGCTGTAACCAGTCGTAGGTTTAGACGAAGTCGTGGTGACTGATTGAGATTCGAAAATCAATTTTTTTCGTTCGGTCGGGAGTGGAATAACCTATATAGTCCCCTGTATAAAATTGGGCATATATATTCTGTATTCAGACTGTTTATAATCTATAGGCAATTTATATATAATGCCATCTGCTTAGAACTTGTGCATGTATTCCTCTATAAACTATTAATTCACCAATTATCATAATAAATAATAATGATATTCTAATTATATTATTATTTATCTACGGTTGTCGACATGAATTATGAATTTCTCTATGAATTGTATGGAGACGTCATTGAGGACATATATCAATAGTATATCAATCACGATTATTAAATATCGTCCGATCAATCGCACACGAATTGTCTAGAGATTGTATAAAACTAGATATATTTTTCATATACTCTAAATATTTTATTTCACTTGCGGTCTCTCTCTTTCTCCATCATGCCAAATTCAACAGACACCAAGATCGTCAAGGACAGATTAAAAAAAAAAATTATCCAAGTCACTCCGGAAGGTTGAGCGTGACAAAAATAAATGGCGCCGTCTCCGTCTCTTATCGGACTTTATGAAAAATGATGTAGGTGGTCGCGGACGATTTAACAAATCAAAAAAAAAAAATTCTTTTTGCTTTTTCAGTCCTGAGAGTGTACCTGTCACTCGTTGCGGTCCGAAATCGTCAATCAAAATCGGTTAATCGTCGGTCGAGGGCTGCGGCGGTCGTCGAGGTCCTCTCGAGGATCGTCGAAGGACGAAGGGTAAAAGACTCGAAAAAAAAAGCCCGTAGGAGAAGAGGGGGATGCCGAGCGACGATAGTTTCTCGTGTGACACAGCGACAATATTATCCTCGATATTTCAAAACCTTTTGGATAACAATCTTCGGTGTCTCGTCCCTCTTTCCGAGCCACTCGACGAGGCATTTTTGAGGGCGTGACTGCGCTTAGAGAGATTCAACGACACAGACGAGAAGGGCTCGATTTCCGAAACGTTTTAGGGGTCTCAGAGAGATTCCACGTTTCACCTGTTCGTACGAACGACCGGCACTTTGACATGAGCTCGTACCGAGACACGCCGTACGCGAATTTGTAGCAGACACTGAGAATTTTAGATGGAACGGAGCGATGGAAGTGAAGCCGATCTGCACCGCTTGACACGGGATTTTAGTTCCTCTTTCTTTTTTCCTTTTTTTTTTCGTCTTTCTAAATCTTTTTTTCGTAGTCGGAGACAATGGTCGAGTGGCTTTGGGGACGCAGGAGTGAACAGGACGTTTAGGGGGTGTGACGCAAGGTGCCGGATTTTCTATCTCGAGCTGCATTCCTTCGCTCGTCGTGCGAGAGAACAATGTCGCGGGACGCGCGTGGCTCCCGATAGAAGCCGCTGCGGACATTCCGTGGAATTAGAATTCGGGGCTGGATTCTGGGTTGACGACGTTTCTCACGATTTTTGTACGATGCTTTTTTTTTTACGAAAGGTTGCCAATAATTGATTGCCAGCCGAGTGAAGAAGATTTTATTTATAACGAGTCGGGATCTGGACCTCAGCTTAGCTGAGCTCGATTGAATTTTTTTGTCAATTTTTATGTATATTTTTGAATGACATTTTTAAGAAAATAAGTTTCATCAACCCTTACACCACACACACAGGCTCATTTCCACCTTATCATTTTCTTCTAAACGAATTTTTAAAAGAAAAAAAGTTTCCATGAATTTTTCGATGCAAGTAAATAATTCCAATTGCACTATTCATTGATATAAATTGATTCGACAACGTTCGAAGTATATTTGAGAATTTTTTCAATCCCACCGCACGGGTCAATTCAAAATGTCGGACAGCCAAAGTTTGTACAGTGTCAAATTGGCCCTGTGTGTGGTATTTGATCGAAAAATAGTTGTATGGTGTAAGGGTTGATACGACAATAGTGATAAGGACGATGCTAGACGCCGTAGCCTTCAATCCATTTATGTTTCCCTCTTTCGAGATAGAAATGATCAGCATCCTTGAATAATCTCGATTGCCATTTTTTCGTAACCGACAACCACGTGTCCGTCGCGTCGTTTCGGCCTGACAGGTGGAAATTGTACGCGAGCCAAGATTATGTGCACGATCATCGTATTTTGTTTGGTCCATGGTTACGCACTTGCCGGAGGACGGATACGCACATACGTTCGACTATACATATAAATATATATACAGATATATATTTATCCATGACGCTACGGACGTACGAGACGGTGAGCTACGTCTTCGCGGATGCAAATTGTCGGCAACGTATGAGAATGGCAGCCAGGTGCTGGCGGGCGTTCGTACGCGAGGGTTGAAATTACGTCGGTAATGGATTTGTTATAGCCTATAGAAGCATCGTTCGAAGATCTCAGTGCTTGCCATCCATTCGCGCGGGTACGTGTGTATGCGTGTGTGTGTGTGTGATGTGGATAATCCTAGTCATCGACCCATGCACACGCGTTTCGACCCATCCCCCCTCCCGTCGTTGCATATCGCACAACCCGCGCGAAAAAATCTCATATGCGCGTTGGTCTTGGAATCACGCTAAGAATATTATTGTTCGTCGATGTCGAGGCTCGATAGCACAAGCAATTTCGCCGATGCCTTCGGTGAGATACCGTCGGTCCAATAAACGACCAACGACCGAGAAAACTATTGTTATCACTTTTGCAACGGGCGCGTGCAACCAGCACTCGCCTCCGTAAACTGCATTATAGTTATACCCACCGGTATTATATTATTCTCTACATGGATCACGTCTGTTTCTGTTCTGCGCGATATCGCTGTGTCGAAGATACTTTAATCGTATCGTTAAAGATTTTTTTTCGTCCGTGCTACCTGTGCGTTTACGCCCTTTTGTTCGAGACGATGTAGTTGGGTCATATCCGTTGGGACGCGAGCACCGGAATTGACTAACGAGATAGCGCAGACGGGGAATTCGGTATGAAGGGATGGTCGTTTGGAATGGCGATAAGGAAGAGTAACAAATTGCAATTGCTCGGGGACGTCTGTGTGCGGTGCACGGAGTGGGTTGTATGGGGAGCGACCAGGTGAATAAGAAAAATGGAGCGGTGCCAAGTAATAAAAATGTGTACAGTATAGGTGTACGGAAATAGAAACTAGTAATTTGGGTATGGAAAATTGAAGAGTGTTTGATGTTTATTGTTGCTATAAAATTCATCGATTAATTACGAATTAGAGTTGGGAATAATTATTATTATACTATTTGTATATAATTACAATGATTATCATTTTTATGATAATAAAAATGATTGAATTATAATAAAAATTATATATTGTATTGATATAATGATAATATTCTAATAATAATTATTATTATTATTCATTATAGATGAATATACGAACAATTTAATGGATTTTCATACAGTAGAGATATAAGCCTGCATGATGTCTATACACAATTTACCAGGGATGAATATTGGATAAAGTTGGATTTATTGTATTTTAATTATCTATAGAATTTATCGAGTGTGTTTACGGGATATATACGTCTAATTTTATGTATAAAATATTTTATATTATCTATATATATGATTTTTTTTTATTTGGGGTGTCTCGCGGCGTCATGATGCCGCACAAAGCAGCTGGTTGGATGTGCTTGCGAGGCTGCGAAGGTCGCCCGACCGGATGATTACGGCAGAGTATTGAACGCACATTCGACGCAAGTCACGCTACGTCTATAAGATCTCATATCGTTCGCTCTTCTCGATCGAGAGTCACCGGTAAAGATAAATAAAAAAATCGAATAAGATAAACATTTTTTTGAAAAATTTTAAATTGTGAACTACATATTGTAAGATATGTACCGCGTTATGGAGCGTAAAAGGAATATGTGTGGCCCGAGGAATCCGGTGGATAAATCGCTCTTTCGTACGAATAGGTGTAATTTAAAGAATCTTATCGAACTTTTGACGCATGTTTTGGGAGCCGAAGTTCGGCAGGTGGTAATTAAATGCACAAACCGATTGGATCAAAAGTTCTTCGATATATTATTACACGTATGCGGTATATGCGTATGCATTTATACGTGTGCAAGTCGCCACAATGCGCGTATCGTGGTAAATCGTGCGATCATCGCCTCGGGGACATCGCAAAATAAGAACATGCGGGCCTTGGCGCACTCACATATACATGTATACACGTATACACATTTTTTAAAATACTTACTACATTTATTATTTTTTATCGTTCCGTTTCAATTTTTTGAATATTATTTCCATATTTATTATTGACACATACTTTGTTATTCAAGAAAAATATATCTCTGTAATTTTTTCTCAAAAATGTTTCGTTTCAAATAGATTTAAGACATTCATTGTTTTAATAATTCCAATTTTAAATGTATTAAATTCCAATTTTAAATGTATTAAATTCCAATTTTAAATGTATTAAATTCTAATTTTAAATGTATTAAATTCCAATTTTAAATATTTAAAAATGTCATTCTCATATTCATTTTTTATACATACTTTTCGTATTAAAAGGGATTTATTAATGTAGCTTTTTTGATTAATTCGTTTTTTTTAATGTGGAGTCGTGTAAGGCAGGTCAAGGCCACGGTATCACCGGATAAGTGAAGCTCCGACACGTTTTTGCCGTAGGGTTTGCGTGTCGGAATTCGTGCATTCTCGGTACATTTCGCGACGGTCGATGCGCGCCCTCCGGGGATTTCCGCAATTGGATCTAGGTAATGACCACTTTGCCCGATATTTAATACGCTTTGTGCCGTGGCCGATGCTCGCGTCGTGTGCAACTCTTTGCCACGGGTACGTACGTACGTACGTACGACGAGCGACGTTGTTAAACGTGGTTTAATGGTCCCCTCGTCAGCCACGCCTGTCCCGACGCATTACTAATTCTTCTCGGGCAACGCCACGACACGTCTTCGCAATCGAAAATGCACTTGCACTTTTTTATCGTGTAAACGGTCTACCGAAAAAAATAAAAATAAACAGTACGAGCTTGAGTACTCGCCGGCAAATTGAATAAATGTTGGTTTCCCCCAGTTGACGAAAAAAACAGAGGACGGTAATTTAAAAATTTCATTTGATTATTTATGATTAAAATTATATATTTTTGATTAAAATGTTATCCAATTTCAAACAAGGAACTGTTTTTTTTATTTTATCGATTATTATATTTGATTGATGGTAAATGAAAACCCGCCAATAATATTCTTATTCGATATTTACAATTACGTGCTCAACGGAGAGGAGAGTACATTTTTAGTTTCGTGATCCAGATCAGCTGAGAAGGTTAGAGCGAAAAATTGAGATACAGTCATTGTCTCGACAAAATTCCACGAACATCTCCATAATTAATTTCTGTAATTAAATTCAATAGATTTCAACTATAAAAAAATTCTATTCTATGATATATATCCTCTATATAACCTAAAACCTTACGATAATAACCACACGATTTCCTAAAATAATTCAATCCCGCATTCTCCATCTGGAAAATTAAAAAACCCTTCGTTTCGTTGATCACCATGACTCTTTCGTGAGGAGCTCACATTCCTAAAACCGTGTAATTAATTCCCGTGTGAAAACTAATACCTTCGTTCCAACGAAGAATCGATGAAACTTTTTTAATTCTCACAAAATCATTCATTCGAAAAAATGATTTATCCCGGCACACATGAAAGAGAAAAATTCGGCTCCGGGCATCCGGCAATGTCAAACAATTGTTCCTACAACGCTGATAATCATTTGGTAAGTCGAAAGGCCGTCACGAAAAAGCCAGAGTGATCCGTGTAATTAAAGTAGGTAACTTGCTCTTATGACGATACAGCTCCATTCGCTCGTACGTTTATCGATTATAGACTACGCTCCCCACCCGCCGAATCCGAAGCCAAGACGAACACACTCGACTCCTTCGTTGCAGCCTTTCTCCGAATTAACCCGAATGACTCGCGTCAATCTCTTCAACCCGTGCTTCTTATTATTCTTACCCTTCCGACGCATAGTTTGGCAATTAGTTCCTAATTATTTCGAGTAACGAATTCTCATCGACTATCTTACACGGTCCACCAATACGCACAACACCGAATGAAAACGAAACGCGTATTAGAGACGGACCCAGCGATCGGACGAAAGATATCACGATTTATTCCAAGGCTTAATGATGATATTCACGAAATGTTTTTATTTTTCTTCCTCTTCTTCTTATTCCCGTGCAAATATACAATAGTCCCTTTGATCCGTGTTGGGCCTGGTGTACTTTTGCAAACGAATCGTCGGTCTTGGATAAAAACGAAGATGTCAACATTGGTGTCTGTGAAACGAATGAATGGCGGTCGGTCCATCTTTGCCGGATTTGTGTGGCAACCACGATTCAACCGTGCATCCCCCGTGTCAGCGTGCTCGTGAACCGAGCGAGAAAGCGTTGCAGTCTTCGGCGTCGTCCACAGCTGCTCATAATCCCGAAGAGCAAGACAACGACGACGACAACGACGACGACGAAGAAGAGGAGAAAGAAGAAGAAGAGGAAGAAGAAGGAGGACAGTACTGCGTTTTTCGCTGCGGTGAAAGAGCAACCTTATCGTAGGACGATCAGCGATCGGGCCGAACGATATTTCTAACAGGGCCCCGGGGCCCTAGTCCCCGTACCCCATAGATCCCGCCGGATAAGGTCTGCGGTGTTCGCGAGTTCCACACCGGGGGGCCCTCCGGGTCGTCCGGCAGCATTGTGTTTACGTCTTGTGCGTGAGTCTTCCTCCCTTCCTTCATTGCCAACCCACACCCGCCATCGTATGAATGAGATTCTTTTCGCTCCCGCTATTTTCCAACCCTTCGACGTTCGGGATTTCATTTTTTTTTTTCATTTTATTCAACCTCACATGGGAGGAGATCGCGAAGGGTTGAAAGTTTTGTCCGGAGATGACATTTTCGAGTAATTGAGGAAGACTGGAAAACGGAGGCTGGGCCCGGGGGCAAAGTGTCTTTGGAATTAGAGCCGATGGTAGTTTTCAAGATCCCTTTTTAGTTACGCCTTGTCTGAGTAGCGGAGATAAACGTTTTTTTTTTCTTAATCTCTTTTTTTTCTTCTTTTTTTTTTTGAACAAGCTGGCTGGGGGGAAAAATAAGAAAGGTAGTTTGTAAAACATTATACGGCGGTGTAGCAATAACCGTGTCCAGCGCGAGATAAATAAAATGTCAACGGTTGTGTTAGAGGCATACCAACTATTTCAATACTATCGCGTTATTCTATGGAGGTGTATCTGAGATGATTATCGGGAGACGAGCAACCACCGCGAGTTTGCCCAAGCGACGCCGAGCCGAAGTGGTCGCGTGGATGGGAATGATCAGATATGGGATTTCGTTTCGCACTGGTTGCGACAATTTTTTCACCTTCGATGTGACGTAAACGTCTCGTTGACGAAAATGCGCGTCGCAAAAGATCTCGGATAGCGAGAATCATTCGGATCTCGTTACGGTGTATAAATGTACTGCAGATTTCTTGGGCATCGGGCTTACGAGGATCGCACGCAAGAGATGTCGGTGCAGAGAGTTCGATGGAAAATGTATTTGGAATAGTTTTATGAACAAACAGCTATGATTAATGATCATGCGATAATTGGGATTTTTACGTTTTTGCAATATTGATGAATAATTGGGATGAATTTTATAATTGATCATCGTTTCTCTTTTTCTCCCTAATATCAGAAGCTAATTAAAAACGTATGGAAATCGATTTGAAATATATCATTGAAATATTTAAATATAATACAAATCGAAACATTATAATGACGTTATATTTATTAATAAATGATAATTCCTCTGTTCCTCCCCACTAATCACTGTCAATAATTCCGTAACGCATACCATACTAATTTCTTTCCTCAACCCAACAATATCCCACCACAGGCCACGTTAATCGAGATTGAGTGATAACTCACCGTTCTCCCAGTAAATCGCTGTTTGTTCAATTTCTCTTAATTTTTATTTCCAATAATATTTCGTTCACGATAATTTTTAACGTATTTAAGTGGATTTTGCAATAACGCCGATCAGATACAATCCGACGGGATAATTGGGGTGTAATCTCGTTTGTAGAGCAGAAAGAAGGGTTATGGAGAAACTAATTGCGACACGTCGTCCGTGAGGCCCCCTCGAGCCCGGTGATTGTCCCGCGGACGAGGGTATGCCCACGAGAGCCGAGAGATAAAAGCCGACCGAACGGCAGCAGCCCGAGACACAGATACGGAAGCGTGGTGAACGAGTGGAGTACCTGTAACCGGGAAGTCATTTCGTCCCAACCGTGGTTCTTGTACGAATCATGCTCGGCAGCAACCTCCGCGTGGATTCGATAGACAATATACCAATCATCGCGAGCTATTACGAGTCACGAGAACCGCGAGACCGACGAGATGATATTAGCCCTCGAGTGTGAGAATGTCTCGAACCGAGAGAAATCTCGAGAGGAGATAAATCACACGCGATACACGCCACATTCCCTCCGCTACATCCACTCGTTCTTATGGTTTTGGGACGAATTTCGATCACGTGCAGACCGGAGTACTTGGACCCGCCTTTTTAGAAATTTTTTTTAGATCTAGTCCCATGGGAAGAAAATATGTATAGAGAGTATACGAGGACGATATGGAGTTTTATACATGGGATTGGGCATGTATCGTCTTTATACAGTATGTATACGATCTATGGAGAATTCGGATATTGTTGATCTAATATATGATTGATTATATATCTTCAATATGTCAGCTGCATTTAATTTATGGATGAATTAATAATTTATGTCGAGGATCTTAGATGATTAATGATAATAATAATAATAATAATAATAATAAGTATAATAATAATAATAATAATAATTATTATTATTATTATTAATCATAATAATAGTAATAATAAATATAATAATAATAATAATGGTAAGAATAAAAACAATAATAATAATCATCATCATAATATAATCATAATACTAATTATTATTCATTATTCTAATAGTTATTAAATTAATAGTTTATAGGTAAATACACATCTGAATTCTAGGTATTCTAGGTAAATACTATTCTCGCATTATTTATAAATAGTCTATAGATTATTTACAATCTGTCTACAGAATATTTATGTCCAAGTTCATAACTAAACCTATTTTTTTTTCCGACTCGGGATAACATCGAAGGAGGCAAAAAAAACGGACCCGGAAGTCCGACCACCCGCCGACGCTCGCAAGAAAAGACGGACCGCAAGAAAAACGAAGCGTGTGTGAGAGTCAACGTTCGAGGTTGAGCATCGGAGAGCGTGCGACACTTTTCGGGTTCCGAAGGACGGTAATTAAATTTCGTAACGATTCGAAGTACGAGGAGCCACGCACGTTTGACTCAAAATCCGCGGTAGGGTCGTTAAAAATTAATACCGCCCGAATTCTCGAGCGTGGATGTTATGGGTTTCTCGGTTATGCGGCAACTTCGAACCGAAGATTCGAGTGCTTCGAGCCGGGTTTGTGAGCGTCAGAAGGGGAGTAGAGGGCGTTAAAAGGGGAGGGGGGAACACGCGCGGCCGCGGTTTTACGATTTCAACGTTAACGACGAATCGGCGATGCCGCTGAGTTTCAGTCACGTACTTGCCATAGGAAAATGTCATATCTGCGGCATTCCGTGGTAGACGAGACGAGGGGAGGTTTCTCGTCGTAAAACTCGTGGCGGAGCGGAAGAGCATCGTAAACGAGTATGGGCCATTAAGACCTAGACACGAGACTCGCCCCGCGTGTCTCTGATTTCAGCCCTTATCAGTCATACTTGGGTATGTGCTTCGACGAACGCTCGGGAATTCAATTAGAAGCGAGGGAGAAAATATATATAGTGTACATAGATTAATTATTATATTTATATAAATAGAATAATCATAAATAATGAGATATAATAATTTAATAATATAATATTATAAGATACATTGTATATATATATAATAATGCATATATATAATAATTAATAATTAATTGACAATATACTGATTATTAATTTTAATATTATTATACAGAGATATATTATTTATCTACATATGTAATAATTGATAATTAACTAATCATATGCTGATTATCAATTCGATTATAATCATCATTATTATTATTTTTTTATATTACACGATTATATATTGCGACCATCAACGGATCCTACGAGGCCGGTCTTCAAAATCGCTTGTAAACGTTGTAATCCCGTCAAAGAACAGCGTTGACGTGTCGATGGAAAAACCAACGTATAAAGAGGATGGTTCGAGCATAAACGTCATCGCTGCAACGACATCGCCGTGTCGAAAAAATAGAACCAAAATATTTTACTGCCACGCACCTCAAACCATCGACGACAAGTTCAACAATGAAAATTTTTGCTCGAACGACCAACTCTTGTCGTCTGTACTAGGAACATAGACTGATGTAGTGTTTTTTTTTTTTTTTTCACGGTTTTTCGGTCGTTGTTGCTCGATGGTCTGTCCGAAGCATACAAGCATAATCCACCACGGGGTTTCCATTCGCATCGGCCTCGTATCGCCACCGATCTCGATCCCTCGCCGATTCTCGCCAAGGACCAAGATCGCAGATAAAACGTCTGGTCGCGCCAGCGCGCGCGCGCGCCGGCCGGCAAACCGGAGCGCCGGGCTTTAAAACCGTTTGCCGCCTCCGCCAAAGGAGATCTCGCGCTCTTGTCGTGTTCCGTTGAGAAGGAAGTTGAGTCGTTATATACTGTTATATTCCACGGCATATCGAACCGTGGCGAAATGCCCTCGTAAATGGATTGAATATACGTTTGGTTGTCACGATCATAGTTGACGTATATTCGATCGGGAAAAGTGAAGAAAATAAAAATAAAAATAAAAACATTTCGCGATATACTTGCCTGGATGGAAAAATGTTGTATAGTTTTGTGTATGAAATTGGACATACATATTCTGAGTACAATTTATCTATAATGTCGACTGACTAGAATTTATATGTGCATTTATTCAGAAACTATTTATTATGATTATTATTATTATTACTTATCAAAGGTTCTTGAAATAAATTATATATTTCTCTATCAATATAGTATATCAATCACGAATATTAAATATCGTTCGAATAATTGTATATGAATTGTCTATAAATTGTATGCAGCCTGTACAAAGACAGCATATATCAAATTCCATGCATAAAACTATATATATTCTTCATATACCCTACATATATATTTTTTTTCCATCGGGAGTAGTTAAAAAATAATCTATCGATGATTTTTCGTCCACACGCCAGGCTCGTAACTCGACGAGAGTCGATTTCACGTCACGTGTGCGTCACGAATAAACTTGCGCGGAGTCGCAAATCTGAAATTATTTGTGCGGCACGAAGTCCGATCGGTGCACGACACATGCAAGACAAGGGAGGGGATGGGGGGCGAAGAGAAATATACAACCTCGCGGTTTATTGTATTGACAAAGACGAATGGCTCGGAAATGGTGATATATCGATTGCCGTACGTTGTTGCGAGAGACGAAGAGAACGCCCCAATGAAATATATAAAATGCTGCTCATCGCCGGTGTATATAACATTGACTTTGGCGATATTCATTCTTCGAGCGAAAGAAAACACTCGTTGCGCTTCCTCAACCGGATCATACGAAATTAATTCGTTCGTATCGGTTGGCAAGAACTCGACCACCGCAAGCTTCGGGGACTGCTGTCGAAGGAGCGCCCTCAGCTGCTCCCGCAAAACTCGTTCGATTCGTTTCAATCGCGTGTGGACCGAAAACGTTGAATTCGGTATATATATAACGTGACGTGCAGAAAAATAGCCCGGTGCCACGAAGTTGCCACATTGCCGAATGTATTATTCGCGAGATTTCAGGGCTCTTTCTACGTCTTTGCTTTTTTCTCTAGATTTTTGTTTTTTTTCTTTTTTTGATTGATTTTTTATTTTAAGGCCGGTGCAAACTGTGGAAACGAGGATAATTTACGTAAGTGAGATGCGATTGACGACAAGCTTGTGGAGTGATGGCAAGAAAAACGAGGTCAAGTGCGAGTTCGACTCGTGCGCTGACGTTTTCGTAACGTATTTTTGATAATTATTTTTTTGAAACCGATATGGGACCTAGGACTTTCCTTACAATTTTTCTGATAGCTTCGGGACAGGAGCTTATTTCTGTAATTTTTTTTAAATTTTCGGGCTAGAAGGTGCGGAAGTAAACGGGAATGCTCTTTTTGACATATTTTTCAGAATGCTATTCAAAATTATTGAAAAAAATTGGTATTTCTAATAACAAGCCCTTTCAAATGATACCCCACATAATACATAAAACAAGAAGATCAAAATTCCGAATACCTTATCTGCGTCCTCTAGAATCGTTTTATGAATTTTAAAAAATGTTAGCTAGTGTAAAATATGTGTGTTAATAAAATGTATTATTATGATAAATTTCAAGTTTTTACGTCGCATGACGGCAAATAAAATCGACTGTGACAGACGGACGGTCAAGTGATTTTATAAGGGTTCCGTTTTTCTTTTAGAGCCACGGGATGTAAAAAATGGGAATTCTCATCTGCAGAAAGTTTGTGGTTTCCATAAAAACATGCCACATTTCTAGAAGAGCGACAGTTAAAACGTTCGCACGCGCGAGAATTTCCGTTTTTCGAGAAAGCCGAGCGTATAATTCATCGCATTCATCGCGGATGCGTTGCAGCTGTATTTGCACGTTCCGCGCGTGATCGCATTTGTCTCGCCGGAGTTGCGAGAATTAGAGATACAGATGCAGATACAGAAAGATAACCACGAATCATGGAATCGAAACGGAACGAAATATCCTCGGGTTTCGACGATTTCTACGGTCGGACGGTAATTTCGAGGACCCAGGCGGTCCATCGCGTTCTGCGTGCGTGCTCACGCGCTATTTAACTTCCAAAATTTAATGTATGTGCGCCAACTATGGGGCAGATGGGAGGAGGAGAGATTGAGGGAGAAATCAAAATCAAATTGCACCTGCGTCGACGTTACCAAAAAACGGGAATGTTCAATGAAAGTGTGTATAAAATACATTCCATCGCAGAATTATCATACATTATAACGATTCATAAATATAAGACTTCGTCCAAAAATAATTATTTATGCTGATTATTCATAGTAGTAGTATAGGTGTATTAATTTCAACCTGACAGTTTATTTATTTTTATCGTTGAAAAAATGTGGAATTACATGATTTAGGTTGCATACTGCCGATAGGCCATCAACCGAGCCCCGACAGCCCCTGATTTCCGAACATAACACATTTTTTTATTTACCTTACATTTACTGGCTAAATTAGCGATTCAATGGATTAAAAAAATTATTTCTCCGTTGCCTTCGTTTTTAATGATTCATAGCTATCGGAAAACTGTGAAAATTTGACCCACGCCGGGATAATTAATCATTGCCATTGAATCGAAAAAAGTATTAAAATTACATCTTCGCTGAACGAATCCCATCCCGATGTATTTAAAATACTCTTTCAAACAAACACCTATGATTAATTATCATGCAAAAATGAGAATTTTCAATACAATTGAACTCAATACTCATTACCAACTATAATCCACGACATTTTACCAAAGAAAGTATTTCAAATACATGTTCATCAAACAAATGCCCATCCCTTCCACTCGTCATGAAAAATAGATCGAAAAGACAGATCGTCGCATCGTTCGATACATCTCTTCCCCAAAATGACCTTCCTCGCAACACCACCACCGCCATCAGCAGCATCAGAGCAGCAACCCCGATTATCTCAGGCTCGATCTTAACCCGGGATGCGCTTCGAAATCATCGACAATCTAACATCCGCCACGAGCCGGGTATCGAAGACCGCGCGAGACTGTCGCGAAACAACGACAACCACTGCGGGGGCGCAAAAAGTCGAACGGTCCCCGGTTCATCTTCTTCCCATCCCCCTCCTCCCTCGCCACTCCCCCAAGAAAGATCCAGATACGCGCAGGTGATCCTCGACATCCCGGAGTCGTCCGGATTCTAGGGAAGATCGGCTCGCTTCCTCCCGACCGGATGGTGCGCGCTGCCCGGCCGTACCAAGCTCTTTGGTATTCCCATCGTCGATGGGAATCCTGGCCGCGTATCGCTCGCCATCTCGGTAAAATATTGCGCTTTCGGTCGAACGTCTCAATCCTGATCGCAAAATTACGGTCGTGAAATATCCTTCGATGGGACGCATCTTCCTTCGAGCTTAACGGGTGAAGACGACCGAGGAAGAGAAAGCGAAAAAAAAAAAAAAAAATGGGAAAGAAGAGAAAAGGAAGAAAAAAAAATGACGTTTGGAGCATCGTGACCAGATTGAGATTGCTTGTACGACGAGGCGGTAGCGAGGGAGAACCTCGTGGACGCGGCAATGCGTGTGTGTGTGTGTGTACGGTAATGATCATCGTCACGCGAGTAATTTGTCATGTCCCATATGGGATGCAAAAGCTTTTGCAAACGACGCCATGAGTGCAAGTGTTCGCACAAGGTGGTATCATCAACTTCGCACGCCCCGACTTATGTTCTTGTTGATTTTTCTGGGGAAGTTGTTTTTTTTATCCGTTTTTTCAAAACTTCTTGTTTTTATTTTTCCGTCGTCGGGAGAACACGCGGCACCGTTGAGCGGTATTCCGTGCTTCGTACGGAACTTCGAAGTGCGTGCGTGCTTCGAAAGCGCAGCGCCGTTACCGCGCGTCGATAATTCAATTCGCGTAATTTCGGATAATTGATTTGACAAATTTGCATTTGGCGTGAATTAAGAGAGGTGTCGATTTTTGTATTGCTCAATATTGTCGCGAGTGACACGGCGAGGATAGGGAAATTATGGGTTTTCGATTTTGTGAGATGTTACGAATTGCAGAGTTCGGATCGAAGTTCCGATTGTTATTTTATGTTCGACAAGTCGATAAATCAATCGAATGTCAATGTCTCTAAAGATCAAAATTCTAAAAAAGTATTCAACCGCATAAAGATGGCAGCAACTCAGAGATCAGGCAAATAGATTAGGACAATAGTTTTACTCCATCTTGGCGTAGGGAGGCATATTCTATCCAGACGGTTGGTGTCTGTAAAAGTTTTCAATCTTTCTGGACATTGACAATCGCAGCCATGCCGATTCCGAACATTTATGTCCAGAGCATTTTTATTCGATTTATCGACATGTCGGAACATTGAATATTGGGTACTTCGATCCACACCCGAATTCTATCAGAAAAATAAAATCGAAAACAATAAAAAAATAAGCAAAAAACGCGGTTCCATCGTGCGTTGTGAGTATTATTAGAGGGATCCCGAGAATGGCAGGTGAGATGCGTTACAAAATCAGACGCGTATGATTATATATACGGATGAAGAGCGGCGGAGAGTATCTCTGTTCGTTGTTCGATGTGACCCCCGCGGGTAGAATACACGTTTCGATCCGTGATCTTGTAAAGTAGGTGGTAGATGGATTTTTCGATGATTCGCAGTTGTTTCGCACGCGGTGGCTACGGCGGCGAGGCACGGAAGAGGATGGACCAGTCGTGAGGAGGGGAAGAGGCTTGGAGTCGCCACTTTGACGCGCTATTTTAACACTTTAGCGTCTCGAATGTATGAAATTACGATAGCACGAGGTAAAAAAGAAGAAAAAAAAATGAAAAAAAACAATCTTGAGAGACTGGCAATCTCTCGCAAATATTTTTCGCGTCTCACACATGCCCGAGCGCGCGCGCGCGATGGCCGCGTGTCCGTAATTTATGCTAATCGTCACTCGATTCGCCGCCAATCCGCGTGATAGCCAGTTCCGAGCGTGTATCTAGTATGGCGCGCGGCTATAAAGTTATACGTCCTCTCGCCATTGCTGCGAGAGACGACGGGTGTTCGATCGATCGATCGCATATCGTGCAGCAATCATGGACCAAAACCGAACTACAACGGCCTCGTGTGTTCGCCAGAAATCGCTGCGTCGCTATCTCGAATTGAATGTCGAAAATAATAATTGAAAGTAGAAACGAAAAACAACTTACTCACACGTCGACGTCGATCATGGACATGCGTGTGCACGGTGCGACTGGACCGTCGAATTGGGAACCCGGACCGATCCGAAAAACCCTCGGGTAATGGTCGAAGGTTATTGTCTGAAAGAAACATTTTTTTTGTTGTTGTAATAATCGAAGAATAAAAAATAGAGAACGATGCACGAAATTAATAATGGAAGGCACCCGGACCTTTCTACAGTTCCGTCCATCGACGAGCGTCGTCGATATCCTTGAAAAAATTTACTCTATATATACGAACTATATATTATGCTATATACTGTAAATATGCTATTCTATGTAACATATATATAGAGTATATAGTACAGGATAGCATGTATACAGTTTACAGCATAATATATAGTCCATATATGCAGAGTATATTTTTTATTTATTTATTATTTTTTATATAATATATATGGGGAAGAGAGCGAGGGATCCCGACGGTGAATATGAAAATGAAATCTATTACAACGCGAGCATTCCCCGTATCTGCCCGTGAGCGTAGAACAAGGCTCTTCCAACTCCGGTGAACGCGCCCCGGATCCCATTAAGCAAATTTCGGAATTACGTTTGCAAATTTTTTTTAAATGCAAATTGCGCGACCGCGGCGGCTCCGTCGTCCGTTATGTTACGCGAAAGTGCACGATAGCGACGGCAAACCCGGGTCTACGCGCCGTTTTTTTTTTTTTTTTTCGGACTATAAATTTTCGCTTTAATTGGAACGGATTATTGTAATTCCGTGGCTTGTTTATGGGGCAAACCATCCGAGGGCCCAAAAAATTTTCAACGTCTCGAATATCGCTACACGCATCCCTTGATTCCTCATCCCCCGTACGAATGGGTCGACGCTCTCTTACTTTTTTTTTTAAACGTTTGCGTTTTGTTTTAAATTTTTTTTCTCAATACGGCTACCAAAAACTGAAACCCGTGTCACTTATTAAATTATTATTGGAATACTTTGAACGTTTTATTAACTGGAAAGAAAAATAATCGTCGGGGTTGTCCAACGACTCGAAAAACCGGTATGCTCGATCGCCGCAGTTATTATACGCGGGATTATACGTACTTCGACGGAGTATAACTGAAATTAATACTGTTTTTCGGACGTGGATTAAAATAAAAAAAATAGCAAATAAAATAAATAACCTGACTAAATCCTGACAGTTTTGCGTGTTATATTTTGCAGTGCAACGATATTATGACGACGTTAGGTCGTCGTTTACCAGGATTTTAGTATCTCGAGCGGATCTGGGTCCATTTACGACGCATAAAGTGTCTCTGAATCATGCGTTAGACCGCTCTGCATGACTAAACACCGAACGAAATGATCGGAAACCCCATTACGAGCCATCGATCAATATGCGAGACCCGCGCATTCGACGGCTAAAACGTTCACCTAATGTCCTATGATTCTTCAGTTTTTTATTCCTCCCCCCCCCCCCCCCCCACCCCTTTCGCCATTCAAATCCAGCGGGTCTCGTTTGTCGTCAATGGCGGGTTCAAATTTCCACGCTGACTTGCAACAACGAAGCACCGCCACCCCTTCTGGAGCTCAACATCGCGACGATGTAATAATAATGATAACAATGATGACAATAATAATAATCAAAAGATCGAAAAAAATCTCGGCATGGAAAATTTTGATGACATCTATTGCGTCACGACGGTTTTCAGACACAATGAACGTCAACAGACCGGGTTTCGCGCCCTTCTTGTACCTTTTTATCTTTTATTTCGTTTTTTTTTTTCGACGAGTCATTTGAATCGGTTGCACGCTTCGCTGGTAAATCATGGTTGTTTTTTTTTTTTTGCATCCTCATATTTTTTTACCGTTTCGGGTATACGCGCGTGTGCAATGTAATACACGATTCATTATTAATTTCAGTATTCTGCGATACCCGAAAACGTGGTAGGTACGTTCGGGGTCGCGCACTGTAGCGGCACACCCTTCTCGGACACGGTATTAAAATGCACGAGGTTATTAAACCAGCGAGCCGGTGAATGCAACGGCGATTCAACCTTTTCCGTCTCATTTCTCCCCCTCCCTGCCCTTCCCGCCCCTCCATCGAACCCCGTCGCACTCGCGACTCGCGTATCGTGATATTCAAATTTTATTGAAATCGATTTATCGTTGGCTGCGCGCGCTTTTCGAAAGGGTTTTTTTTTCCGGCTTTTGTAAAATATTAAAATTCATGAGGCTGCGGGCGAGGACCGTACGACGATTTATCAACCGTCGTCAATGGATTTTGCGAAATCAATTGAACACGGGCCAAATAATTTCGAACAAAACGTAGCTACGAAAACTGTTTAACAATAAAATATGCGAAATAATGTCACGTGCTCTGAAGGGAAGAGGGAGGGAGGGGGAGGGGGGATGTATTCATTAGCGCGCGGGAATAGACCATCTGTTAAGGGGGAGGGTACAGTCAAATTTTGTATTGTTATTTCGGTTTTTTAGTTAATCCATCAATGCTCGACAGTTGACTGCAACGTGCAGCTTTTTTACCAGTAATATTCGAATCATTATTATTATTTTCAGTAGTAATAAAAAAATAAAGAAATAACAGAAGTTTTCTACGGACAGGTGTACACAAATTAATAAGCATGACGTTGCAAAATTCGTGAAAAAAAATATATTTCCGTATCTATGCACCTTCATCTCTCGAATGGTTTCAGCTCAATCAATCATTCGCGTAGTAATTCGAATTCTTTTCTTCACGATCCTCCTATTTTTCCATGAATCGAAGAAACAAAAATAACATCTTATATAAGAAGAATACAATAATAATTCTAATAATAATAATAATATATTAGACGTGTAATATTTCCCCATATATATTCATAATATATCCATTACATCATATATTATTTATTCTCGTTTTGAATTCTCTCAAATGCAAAGAATTTACAACAAAAGCAACAAAAATCCTCCAGATAAAATTACCAATTTTCAATTCCTCATTGATTTTCGTTCCTATTTCTTTTTATTTATTTATTTTTTAACATAGTTGAAAAATTCATCGGAAGTCGCTGATGTATGATAATAAGTCTCACTGCTGCACGCTTCAGCTTTTCTCACTTTCAAGTGCGCCGACCTGACGGAAATCGCGTGGAGAGTGAGCTGTACAACCGCGCGAGATCATCATCGTGCGAGTAAAATCATCTAGGAATGCGATGGTTCTTTCCCGTACGGATGCCTTCGCTTCCTGCACACGAGAGGCTCGCGCTGCGGAACCGATATTCCTTCACCGTTTTATCACGGGTCAATGCATCGATTAACCTGCATCACTTACAACGGCAATGCCGATCCGAGTACTCCGAGCCGGCTGGTCGCGCGAATTGCCACGAGATTACGATGTACGCGCGTCGTTATCCAAGAAGAAAAATTCTAGCGCCGAATGATTGCAGCGATCGTCGACGTGCACAAAAATATAATCGATTAAAAAAACACTTACGCAATTTTTTTGTCATTACGCCAGTCGAAAATTTTTCCAACGGTAAATAAATTCGCGACGCAAAGATTGTCCGATCGCGTTTGAAAAGATTCACGACGTTCGATAAATTCTAGAACGTCTCGAACAAATCAGGTCAATATACTTTTCGTATCTTCGACTCTTATACCGATCTGAGGTTTTGAGAAGCACAGAAAGGAATCAATTTTTTGCAGTCAAAAGAATCGTTGAGGGTCCGTCGAGCTAACTCGGCCAAACGTTCGAATCTCTACCATGACTCGACCGATCTAGCGGAATGTTTTCTTTTTCTTTTTTTTTTCCTCTTCGTAAATGTTATTCCTCGAACAGTGGCTGCGTCCGACAAAGAAACCCGGAAAGGTTTAATTTATTTATGGCATGAAAAATATTTCGTGAGCTTCTTCGGTCCTTCGGGAATGCCCCAATAATTTTTCGAGAACCCCAAACGTACGTGGAACGGTTTTTCGGTTGCAGCTATTCGAAACTGTCCATTCCTAGGCGAACGTCCGATGTCGCTTGATTATGTTTTTTTTTTCTTCGGATTTTTTCTTCTTTTTCCGTCGTTCGGTCGGAATCGTGCTGGCCCGGCTCGGTGCGTCTTTGATGCTAATAAAACTCGATTTCGAGGATTATATTCCGGCAAGAACGAGTAAAAAAAAATAGAAAAAATGAATAAAACAAAAAAGACCGAAATCTCAGCCGGCAGCTGGGTCGATACGAAATACCAGGAAGTCAGGATACTATATGTGGAAGGGCTCGAAACGCGTTCTCGATTCTCTCACTAGGTTCAAATTTACATATTTCGATCCAGAATATAAACACAGAGCTGAAAGACACCGAATCATTGCAGCGATCTATTTATCGACCGAACCCTCGATAGTTCGTTTTTGTTGCGTTATAAATTTTTATTTCAAGAAAAATACATTATGTCAAGCTCGAGCAATATTCATTTCTCTTTCATTTTCAATTTATAGGTGAATTAATAATTAATGTCATCATCTGAAGATAAAAAACAATAATAATTGTATCCGTTATCATTTATTATAACAAGTATTAGATTAATAGTTTATAGATAAATACGTAAATAAATTCTGGGTAGACGGAATTATATATGAATCGTCTATAGGTTATATACAGTCTGTAGACAGAATATATATGTCGAATTTCATACATAAAACTATATATATATATTTTTCAACTCGGGGACGGTGGACTCGTTCGTTATTAATGACACTACTATATAAATCGGTTAGATGGATAATAATAATGATAACAATAAATGTTAAATGGATCGTTAAATTCTCCTAATATTATGACTACGCAGAAAGATCTCGGTAATTTGCATGAGAGTCGGTTGCGTCATTGAAAAAAGGTGTCTGGTCTAACGCGAGTCTCATTGTTATTCAAATGGATCTACGAAATGATAGGAGAACGGAACGAGGAGAAAGATCGATAACGAGCCAGTGATTTATCACGTTCTAATGAGGATACGACGGCGGGGGGGGGGGGGGGGGTCGTGAGCTGATCCGGATTACGGATAGAATCGTTGTTAAATAAATGCATGGCTAATTTATTTCGCTACCCGAAATTTGGTTGCCGCTTGGCGATTTCCTCGAGCTGATAGCCGATTTCAAAATCCGCAGTCATGGAGCTTCGTCGAAGAACGACGAATACCGGGTGCATACTCTTACGCCATCACAACCCGTTATGTAAAAAAAATATACATACAGGGAAGAGATTTTTTTTTTTGCAGTGACAGGTATTATAAATCCAGTGACACTGGTCCCCAAGAGTGAAATAAAAAAACGGAAAAAAGGGTGAACCCATAAGAACCCCAGAGTCATACCACACGTGTCAAGGGTGATCCTGCCCTTTTTTTTCTTCATGCATGCGATATACGTTGGCTGGCCCACCTGCCTTCTCTTTTTGTCCCAGCTCCGTTATTTTTTTTTCTTTGTAACAATAACTTTTTTTCGTTTTTTTTTCTCTCGGAGGAATTCTGGATTCGTTTAATTGAAGGCCTAATACGTTGACACGGGGAGGGAGGGGGGGGGGGGGGGATGTATGAGAACGTTGATACTTTCGTCTCTGCCGATGTGCATACATTCACGAGCGTGATTTTACATTTTACAACGCCCACCGTTGAATCCCTACGCTGGGTACCTGTTCATACAAATTTTTTTTCATTTCATTTTTTGTTTATTTTTATTTTCGTTGCTCCCGGTATGGTTTTACGGATAATCCATTGACACGGATTTTCGTGAATGATGCTCGTCACGATACGCTTGAAGTATCTAAAATCCTGCGCAGGGATGGGCATTCATCGAATGAGAATATATTTGAAATACTTTCATTACTAGTTTATCATGGATTATAATTGCTATTAAATATTAAACATTAATTGTTGATTATTATTGCATAAATTTGAAATTTCAATTGTTGCACGATAATGAATCATAGTTATTTGTATGGCTAATACATTTTCATTGAATGAACGCCCATCCCTGATCGTGAGTAGCAGTTCGCGTCTTAAAGGAAGCCATTGCTTCCTGAAACATTTTGTGTAATGATGATAAATGAATTATTTATGGCAATAAAAATAATTGATGTCATCGGAATTTTCGGGTATAATATTCGGGAACCGCCCGTTTCGGGATTCGGGGATCCGCCCGAATTAAACGAAGATTACTTTTATTATAGTGAGGATCGAAGAAAAGATCGAATGATCAAATGTGCGGTTCGTGAAACATAGAGCGATGTTTATCGAAATTGTTGGGTCGAAATTCGTCGGTTCCGGGTAACGTTTCACGCGTACTTTTCATCGGTTTTATACGCCAGGGTAGGCTATAGATCGACGTAACGCTAGACTGTTATTTTCGGAACAAAGTGGGCATGTAAAGCGATCGTTATTAAACCCAACGTTAATGAGATATCGATTTTCGCTGTCCCAAAATATTTTTCATAATCCCAGGGAAGTATTGTATTAGACCGTGAAAGGTCGCTAATTTTTGCTTCCTGGAAGTTTCTTTCATCTGTTAGACATGCGCGACGTGTGTCTCGCGCGTATTCAGCAACGCGAAGGTTTATTATTATCATTATTATTTTTACAAAATTTCGGGGATACCTCAATTTGCGAAAATCACCGTGAAATCTTTCGTATCTGATTTTCGACCTTTCGTGATCGAATTGGCGTGCCTCGGAATTGGCCAGACCTCATTATAATACGACGATGTCCGCATGGTCGTCGGACGTTTGATTTTTTATTTTAAAAAAAATTGAGAGAACGAATTAGATCGTAACGCACTTTAATACGATAGATATCATTCAGATGCTGTAGGAAAAAAGCACGTTGTCAGGACCCTCGGAATCAAGCATTTGAAGATCTTGAGATGACAAAGATTACCGAAGAAAGTGGAGGAAAATGGTACCTCTTCAGATGAAGCGAAACATACTCAGTCAGTAATAAACAATTTTTTTAAGATGGTAGAAGCTTTTGAATGGCAGAAAAGTCTTAAATCATTAACCTCGTAATTTGAAATGATCGAGGACTTGGTTTTTGGTCCAGAAATGTATGACACCCTTGAATGTAATTCAGGGAGGGCGGGTCGGCCTGAATGGAAGAAAAACAAGCTGCAAATTGAAACTTGCAAATTGCTTTCTCATATTTAAGGCAATGTACAAACTCCTCTATAAGGACCTCTAGTGCTTACTATTTTTATCGATTCCGACTTCCTCGTAGAGGATTTCGTACATTACCTTAAATATGAGAAAGCAATTTGCAAGTTTGAACTCGCAGCTTGTTTTCCCTCAAAAATCCGGTCCTCTCGATCAATTCTTACGTTCTATAAAATATATACCATTGTACATATCCCCGAACATAGTTGAACACCCGTCTACAATTCTAGCAAGTTTCTTAAAAAGATCATCTCTGCAGTTTGCGACTTTCAAATCTCACCTTATTCCCCATTCGAAATCCCCATGCATAGTACAGCTTAAATTAATATTCCATACTGCCAGTGAATTGAGGTCCAATTGACCAAAGATGACGCGAGTTACAACGAAACGTTCATTACACTCCGATCACCAACGAAGCGTTCAGGAAAATCGACGCAACATCATAAGATCGAGTTACACAATATTCTACAGCTGTGAGATCCCTTCGACCCGAGAGGTCGACCGACACGCGTACACCGGCCCAAAGTATAGGCCGAAGACAACTCTCGCAACGTTTATTTCCGTCGGAACGACGTCTGTCGTGTCGGCTCCGGGGTGCTTCGATGTCCAATGGACCACAGGTAACCGAGCAAACCACGTAATCGTCCTAGATTACAGACTCGGCCAAGATTCTCCGTGACCCTCAAACCTTCTCAGGAACAGAACGAACGATTTTCTTGCGGCTTCGATCATTACCGCAAGGTGCAAAGCTGGAAAATCTTCCTTTCTCCTCGGACTATTTTTAATAATTTTAGTATCTCGGTTTTTTTTTGTTCCACTTTACTTTCCGCTTTGTGCTTTCTCACTCGTTCGTTAATTCTAGGTTGAGTAACCGAAGACCCGCAACCTCCGCGATTCGGAAACGGCTTCCATTCGTGAAGTAATTGAATCGGCTGTTTCTTTGAAAAACTTCGGTCGTGCGCCTGAAAAAGCGGGGGCGATCCGACTATTGGGATGCTTTGAAAATGAATTATGGGCGGAAATGGGTGTAGCGCGGAAAAAGTGTCGAGTAATAAATAAAAACGAATCGTTTGCCGGTTCAACGGAGTGGAAACTATTTATTCAGTTAACTCCGCGCTTTTCAACATTATAACTGTTATTTTAATTTTTTTTTCTTTCAAAATTCATAATTTCCTGCTGGTACCCGATAAATTTTCGGTAGTCACCGACGTATTTATTAGTTTTTCTTACCGCCCAAAAGAAATCTTTTGGTCCGTCCTTAATTTCCGGCATTGAAACGAAAAAACCGCCCAACGAAATTTCCGCAAAAAATAATAATCAACGTCCCAACAATAATATTGCGAATATATATTTCGATCATTCGAAACTCATTACCGTCAGTGCCGTGTGAAAAACTGAAAGAACTGGATTGTATTTTCAAGGCGTGTCAAAACCGTTATACCGGGTCGAGACACATCGACCGATTTTTAAGCCGACTTGGTCGTTACCCCGCAGGCCAACCAGCTGAGATCCTGACCAAGCGCGAGCCGCACCGACCGTTCACGAGACCGTTTCGTAAAGGTCCTCTCCGCACCCTGTAATTTCCGTTTCGGAAAAGCACCGAATTTCCGTAAATTGCAGATTTCACGAGAGGACAAAATCCCTCCCATCCGGGTTTCTTGATGCGAGACGTTTCTCTACGCGTGTGTACCATCAGGCCCCATGAACACAACAGGTTGCATCTCGGACCGTCTAATTAAAGTGTCACGGGAGTTGCAAAAAGAAGAAGAAAAAAAGGAAACAAAAACGTTTTTACCGAATAACCGGTCTTCTAAACGTCCGTCGTTCGAGCCGGACTTTGAAATCATCTGCTCCGGAAATTTGGTATTTACTTTTACCGTAAGATCCGATGCGGTTCAACAGCCAACGATGGACCAACCACACCCCATCGCAAAAACACAACGTTTTCCAACGATTCTCCCGTCATCTTTCTCTTCGCTCGCCTTCTTACCCCTCCGTCCCGCTTCTCCTCGCCCACGTTTATTCCCGAGCAAAACGAAAATACCCGTTCGAGATTCTTAATTATTTTTTTTTCTTCTTCTTCTTCTCTAAACGATCGTACACGCGGCTCCGATGTTGCGTCCGAGATTCCAATCATTATGCCCTGAATTTCGTGGGGACCGTGAAATAGACCGAGAATACTGTTCTCGTGTGTGCCCTCTCTCGTGTTTCAACGACGTCGCGCCCACGCTCCGCCGTGCGACGGGCCCCGGAATCGAAGCGTGGGCCTTTCCCCTACTCCGACAAAAAAAAAACAAGGAGAGAGACTCGAGAGTCGCCCCAGCCGCTGTTGCCACTGCGACAAATGAACGGTTTTTATACGACTATACTATAGTTTACTATATATAGTTATATACGATACGTATTAATTCTAAGTCCGACACGGTCGCAAGAAGTCTCACGCAAGCACGTGCAGATAATAGCCCTCGTCACCGTTTGACTTTTAATTTGTCTCTTCAAATCTCTCCCCTGTCACCTGCTGCAATCCTATGTAGTATGTCTTTATTTTCTTCTTTAATTTTCTGGTTCCGTTCGAGAGCTACCGTCTGCGTTTCAATGGAGAACGTTGCGAGCACGAAGATTTTACGTTCGGAAATGTACGGACGGGATTCATTAAGGTGACGTCCAACGACGAGGGATTCGAATACGAATGACCGTCGACGATGAACGATCGTGATGATTTTAATTGAGACACGCGTATTCGGTGACGTTTTTGACCGACGACGGGACCCTCGTTGCGTTCGTGAGTACACGGAGACGGTTGTTGGTTGAAGTTGCGTTGGATAGCGTGTCTTACACGAACAACGTCATCGGGGCGAGGAACGCACGCGTGTGGGACGTCGTGGGCGCCAGGAAGGAACCATCACGTCGCGGGCCCGTCGTTAATCACGGAAACCGGAAATCCAACTCGCCCCCGTGACTCCCAATCGAAACGGCTATCGCGAACAGGACCCGCGAAGTGGTGGCGGCGCTGCGGTCGTCGGACCGACGAGGACCCGGAAATCGGCGAACGTCTCGGCGCCAACGAGATTATTGTCCATCGAGTTTGGTTATCGCCGTGTCCGCGTTGGGAATACTCGTTACACATATTCGCATGTGGAAACCGGTCGGTCCTCGTGGAATCGTTGAATCGTATTTGATTGGCGCGTTACGGATTGCCGGAGTTGCGAGGGAGAGAGGGAGGGGAAAAAGAGGGTGCGCGAAGCAAAGAAATGAAAATTATTGATGAACTTTGGGGTGGATGAGGGTTTTTGTTGTTCAACGCAAAATCTTTTGAGAACGGATGAAGTTTGAATTTGGAGCTTTCATTGGTTGACAAGTTTTCAAACACGATACCTAGCCAATGTTCTCGAGAACGTTGTGTTGTTTTTTTGCTAGCTTTTGAGGCTTCCGGTACTTCCGTTTTTGACCGTTGGATTTCGGCATAATTATTAATACACTGGAACAATCAAAATGTCTGGAAAACAGTTGATGTCAATCGGACGGCGGCGTTAGAATGATGAAGACAGAGATAAGATTTATATTTTCTCTGTCATCCTTGAGCCGATCGTTTTGTGGACTACATCGGCTGCCTCACGAATCACGGCACAAAGAGGAGACCGAAGATGGGGCCACAACATATAAGATAGATTTCGTGACGCGACGAGATAGGTTACATGCCTAACGTTACACAAGATTTTCCATGAATCGTTTTTATCCTGGTGAGCCTGAAAAAGTTTCACTAAAAAAGGAAAAAAAAACGTTTTTCGTCTCTTGACTCTACTCCTCACTTGGCGTACCGCGCAGCGGGGTTCTCCTACTGAAAGTCGGTAAAAATGACCTCGTCAAAGGATGTAATCCAATATTTTTTGGTACCCGATGACTGGCCGTCCCGTCGCTGTTAACCGTGTGGCGAGGTTGAAAAAATAAAATGAAACGAAAAATAAAAAAAATATCGCTTACGAAAGTCGGCTGCTGCACCGACTCGATCAAACGAGAGAAATACGAGAAGAATCTCGCGAGGCTGTGCTGTGGACGTACGTCGCTCGGCCAACCGATTGTTTTGGGCCACGCGTGTGCGTTGCACAGCTTTATCCTCGGTGGCACGGTCTGGATCATCTGAACCGGAAGAGAAATATGCTGAAAGTAATATGGAAAGAAAAAAGAAGCCTGAAAAATAAAAATAAAAAATTCAAAGCGAGGGACCGATCTTACGAAACGATTGGAATAAAAATCGTGGTGTAACATTGTAGACGTTGACGGGATGATTAAACAGATGATGATGAGTAGACGATATAAATCCATCGATCCCATGACCATGAAGATATTTTCATGGAGAATTGGTTCTACGTATCGATACGAAAATTAAAAAATTCTTCTTCGTGCATGATTACCTACTTCATTGAGCTGGTATAAAACATGTAGAACGAAACGAGGAAATAGAGAGAAGAGTCGTCGCCTTATGAATCCACAATATATAATGATGTATAAATACTGTAGTATTTATACACAATACAACGATCATTTTTTGTATATCGAATTGCGAAACAGTTTTCCCCAAATATTTGAATAATAATAATAAATATAAAAAAAATAATAATAATAATAATAATAATAATAATAATAATAATAATAATAATAATAATAATAATAATAATAATAATAATAATAATAATAATAATAATAATAATAATAATAATAATAATAATAATAATAATAATAATAATAATAATAATAATAATAATAATAATAATAATAATAATAATAATAATAATAATAATAATAATAATAATAATAATAATAATAATAATAATAATAATAATAATAATAATAATAATAATAATAATAATAATAATAATAATAATAATAATAATAATAATAATAATAATAATAATAATAATAATAATAATAATAATAATAATAATAATAATAATAATAATAATAATAATAATAATAATAATAATAATAATAATATAATAATATAATAATATATCGAATAATTATTTCCATTAATTAAAAATTCTTTCTTCTTTTCTTCTTCATGATCGTTTGATTTTCGTATACATAAAGCGAACTATGACACAAGTGACAACGTGCGCAGAAGATGATATCACACACGGGGGAGAATGTTTTGGCCAAAAGGGCCACGGCGTCTGGGGCCGAAAGTCCGCAGGACCGGGTACGAGGCGGGTAAGAGGAAAGGAAAGATAGAAGAAAAGGGGGAGAGATGCCCCGCGGGTGCGGGTGTCATTGTTGATATATAACGCGGTAAGTACGCGATAAGTAGAACCCATAAATTCAAGCAATCAGACGAGCCGCCTCGCGAGGCGCCCGATGCGCCGGGCGCTGCATATAATACAACGTCGTCGCGAGCGTATACAATATTCCGCGCAGACTGTGGTAGCGTATAGAAGAGGGATGGGGACGGTGGGCAAAATGGGATACCGATGTAAGAAAATAGCTTCTTCATGGGTGAAATATAATTATTAAATATTTTGCGTGGTACTGGAAAATGGAATTTTCGAGGATGATGTGATGAGACCGTAAAAGGGGGAGAGGGCCAAATGGACTGATTGACACTCGTTTAGTTGCGTCGTTATCGTGTTTGAGTCTGTGAAAAATATAAATACGAAGATAGATAGACATTATTTATTATCAGTAATATAAAATTGTATTAAATGTATGATTTAGAATAATAAAAAAAAAAATAAAAAATAAAAGTACATACTCATAAGATAATAACAGAAATAAACACTAATTCTATGTAAGGATAACGAAAAATATACAACAATAAGAATCTAACTCCTCTAAAAAGCTATGACGTAAAAAATAAAAGATAAACCGACTCCAAATCATCATTTTCTATATTCCCAGACGGTTGACTCTTTTTTTTGCCATTACTCCACTGCGCTTCGTCTCTCATTCCCATCCCGACTGGACCGTTTCGCCCCGACGAAGAAGATCCGCTATATACAACACCAGCAGCCCTTTCGAGGGCAGCAGCCGGAGTTACTTATGTTGCCAAGGACTACTCCGCACATTCGATGAATGTCCACTGTGTACATTGCCGCTGTAACACCGTCCGACGTTTTTTTCCCAAAAAAGATAACCGGCTGTCTTCTTCGAGCGTCCTCTGGTCATTGTATATATAAGGCACCGTGTGTCGCTTCGCGAGTCGAAGACGTCAACAGTTTTATATCAAGGACCCGATGGGACTACGACGTCTTGGCGGCACACGGCAATGGCTACTCCCACGCAACCCAGAAAAAGTGGTAACGCTTGTTGCGGACGGAATAAGAGCTAAGTCACGACGCAGCATAAATAACTTTTCTGTGTATCCTAAGGTGTATTATAAGACAAAGACGAAGTTTTTCTATTTTTCTGGCAGCTCCTGGATGTAAAGTAGATATTATCAGTAGACGTCGGTTTAAATTTGAGCTCAATCGGACGATATTTAGAGGTTACGCTTTCACGAATTTGATTTTGCCTTTGATTAACACGAAAAAGAATTTTTTTTTCACTGGCAATTAATTATCCAGATAAACTGAGAATTTCAATAGAAGAAAGTTTAAAATATTTTCGTGAGGTTTCGATGATTTGTGTTTATACCAAAAAAAAACGGTTAAATTTTTATTATTGTAAAACAAAAAATATTCTCATTCTAAGTGACCTTAATACTGTATAATGATCTTACTTTCCATCCCCGAAAATTTTTCGTTCACCTACAAAATCAATTGAGACTCGAAAAAAAATTTGTTTTACGTGTTGAACAAAGGCAGAATGAAATTAGTGAAAGCAGAACCCCTTAATATTGTCTGATTTAGCTTAAATTCGGACAAATATCTTCTGACAGTACCTACTTCAACTGTAGGAACTCCCAAAAGAATAAGAAAAAACTTTGCCATTTTTCAACACACCCTAATGTATAGACGTTGGATCAAACGTCCACCATCGGGTTTTGCTTCGCCGGTTTCTTCGTAGCCCGATCGAACCCCGAGGCTCTAACATCGATTCCCGAACAATCACAAAAAAAAAAATTAATCGAAAAAAACGAAAATTCGAAAAAAATAAACATAAAAGTGAAAAAGAGTTGGGTGAGAGATCGTGCCGACTGGCGATTTGCTCGCGGGACCGTCGCTGTTGCGATGTATTTAGAGGACTGACTTACGAGCAGAGATGAACGGATGTGGTGCAGCGTTCATCACGTTGCGGTAATTTTCGGGACGAGGTAGTTGGGAAACGCGAGAACCGTGAGGTTATATGGATAATGGTGAAGCCCCGCGAGGCCCACGTGTAACGCGTGAACGAGAGCCTTTAGCACCTTTCGAATAGATAAAACGAAATAGAATTTAATACAAAGCCGCACGCACGCGAAACCTCTCGCAAAACGCCCACGAGAACCGGGGGGATAAACGCGCCGAAGCCGTCCGCGAGAAGAAATAAACGCGTGGCGATTTCAGAGGTCGAAAGGTGCATCGTTATGGCGCTACAATATACGTGTCCATTGCTTTTTTTACTCTCTCATAGTCTCGCCTTTCGGCCATTTGGCAGACGATTCTAAATTGACGATAAAAAAATATTTAAAAAATAAATAGAATAAATAAAACAAATAAGATAAATAGAAAATACGCCCTAATCGTCGAACTATTTTGGATCGGTGAAAAAAAATTGGTGAAATTAGATCGAAATGTCGGGACGGAAGACTGAACGCGCAAGTCACTGGGGTTCGTACTATTTATTTCTTTCCGAAGAATTTCGTCGAGCCATCGAGCAATAAATTGTCGATTAGCGGAGAGTCCATGAGTCACGCCGTAATAAATACGACGTCCGCTGGCATGCATATACAACCCTTATCTCGACTAAAAAAATATCGTACAACAAAATAAAGATTGTCTCGCAATTACTACACCCACATCAGCGGGTGGCTGAAGTGGCTTGGACGCTACAGAGAACCCCAGCATACGTGCTCTCGCTCTCCCTCTTCTCTCTTTTCTTCTCGCGGGTTTCTCCAATAATAATTCAACATCGTTAATCCCGTCGGCACATTAGTAATCCTTAACTTTTATGACCCCCACGAACGCCGTAATATCTATCCTCATTAATTGCAATTAAGTAAATCCCCGCGGTGCCGAGGAACGGAGACCGTTCCGTCCGTGGAACCGCGCATTGATGCATTGCGAGGGGCTATACGCGCGAGGCCATGCACTCACGACGTTTTGCTAACGTCCTTCTCGCATGGCAGACACATTTTTTATGTTTTCCTTTATTTTTTTTAACTTCTCTTTTGCGTTTATTTCATTTTTTTCTCGCGGACAACGACGCGACGACGCGTGTTCGAAGGCATATAATAGGCTGAGATGCACACGAGAACACGGACCGAGCGTCTCAGATGCAGACGCGGCGAGGCAACGCTCACGCATATATACGCACGTTGCAGCGGGGAGGGTGGGTAGTGCGTTTTATGGCAGAGCTGCCCCGTAGCGTACGTCGAGTCTCGTTTGTCAGACGCAGGCGCCTACCGCGACAAAACATAGCTGAATCTCAACCACACGCACGCGTGTCGCACCTTGAAAGTGAAGACCGAAGGAATAATGAAAACATCGTTCGTAGAATCGCCCGGGTAATCGGAGCACGCAGCTTGATTGCGATTGTGCTCGATCCAATTACGCGAATTAAAAAACGCGACGGGAGTCCGGGTGGGAAAAGATAGTCCATTGGGATCGAACGCCTTCGTCGTTGTACGATCTAAATTTCAAATGAGGTGAGAAATACTGGACCGTACGATGTTCTTGCTTGTGGAATGTTGCACTCCCAGTTCCATAAGCATTGCATTTATTTGTTTTTTTTAATTGAAAAAAGAATTTATTCATTTGATAAAAATATTTTTTCAATTATCACTGTTGATAGTAATTCTTTTATTCCTTATTGAATGGTTATATGAGTATAATCTTAAAGACCTTAGGTATAAATAAAATTATACTGCACGAGCATTTTACTATAGAAATTAATTATCATTATCATTATTATTATTATTATTATTATTCCAGATCGCCAATATCTGCAAGATTGCGTTTCGAGTTTCGTGAATACACGCAGCATCGATAAATACATCCTGTGTCAACGAAATTTCATTACCGTATTTTTTTTTCTTCCGTTATCGCAACGGATCGATGCACCTTCACACCGTCGTTGAGATTTCGGCGACAAAATATTTGTCTCGACATATCGTTCGAAAAATGAAAATGCATGTGCACACGATCGGTTGGGATTTCTTCGGTTGGGACACGTCTCGATAAACCGTCAAATATTTGCGTATCGGTCGTGGCAAAGCCGACCGTGGGGCGAACCGACGTCGGTTTAAGCAGGGTCCGAAGGGTCTCGTCGTTCCATCGACACCGCGACGTTGGATTTGCATTTCATACATCGTTCCATACGTTTCGCTTTCTCGCTCGTTTCGTTCGTTCGTTCCAACGAACGTGAAAAACGTTTGTACAACGCCAGGTGCTTGCGACGGTGTGTGTTTGTCTTGTATCTTCCATTTTTGTGGTCACACGACCGCAACGACGACAACGACAACGACGAAGGCGACGTTTGTTCTTGTCCGTATAATTCCGGTGTCCCTTATAGAGCGATACGACGGACCGCGATTGAGCCGAGCCGACGAGAACGCCCGTGCTGGCTCGGTCGGAGAATGAGTGACGAATGAACGCGAAGGGTCGTCACTGATATCCTCCTTCGTCACGGGTTTGCCGCACGTTTCGAGACAATATTTGTGGCGCGAACGAGGATTTTGGGTTGGTAAGAGAATCCGAGAAAACAATTTGAATCTATGACCGATGACGAGGGTGATTTGTAATGAGAGAGGTGCCAAATATAAAATGGAAAATTGCTTCGAAATTGCTCTGGGAGAGAAATGGAAATGTCATTTTGTGTAATCAAAATTTTCGTAAATTAAAATTGATTTTAATATATTATATATATTCTATCGTGTTATATAATAAATTTTCTATACGATATGTAAATATATAGATTATACTGTGATAGGAATCAGTCATATTTAATGAAGAGTCCAATAATAAAATCCGAAGAATATATGAATTATAATAATAATGCAATAAAGGTCAATGTGTGTAATCGCATTTTTTGTAGATTACAATTCATTTTATAATAAATATTCTATTATATTATCTAATTAATTAGCCGTACAATATATTAATAAATGAATTGTATTGCAATACTAACCAGCCAAATTTTATAAAGAGTTTAAGAATCAAATCCATGGATTATATGAATTATAAGAATAACGAAATAAATGCAAAATAATTGAGCACAAGAAATTATAAAATAATGAACCTATTCACAGATATTTGAAAAAATAATATCGTCGATCAATCGTCCACTGTAAAATACCCTGTTTCGTATCCCAGTTGAGACAAATTTCCCGTTACGGTAATCATCGAATGCTCGACAAATTCATCGCAATTACGTTGACAGAAACAATTATCGTCTGCCCAACGTTAATTCCTCTTGTCATGATTCATACAGTAACAGTTCACGCGATCTCTGAGTATTCCGTCGAATTACGTGACCGCGTAAGATTGTGAAACGTGAATTCCATCTTCCTCCGGCAAAGTATCCGGACCAATGGTGGCTGTCATTCCAAGTGCCGTCTATCGAGAGGCAGGATCAATAAAAAAAATAAAAATAAAATAAAACGAAGTTAAAAAAACAAAAAAAACGTAGTATGGAAGAATAAATGCCAGAGCGATGCGAGTTTATCGGAAGATGGTTTTCTCTCGTTCGATGGCGACGATGCGGGAGACGTGTGCGGCATCGGTACGAAAACTATTAGCCGTTTGACGTCGCCATGGCAGAAGCATCGAGGATCGTGTGTCCACGAGAGCTTCACCTTGCATCGCACCACTCTCCTTGTAGCTTCGGGTTGTCGGTCGACAAGGCTTCTCGCCGGGGTAGCAGCGACAGCAACATCAACAGCAGCGACGGCAACAGCAGGAGTCGCAGCATCAGCAACTCTCTCGTACTCTCCCGGGCGCACATCCCGAGATCCGATGGGTTGTTACTCGCTTACCCCCCTCGCGACCTGTCCCGGTACACGGCGCGGACTCTCGCTCTGCCCAACGTGCAGTAATCCACGGGCCATTAGCCACGTTCCTTCGGTGAAAAAGAATGGGAAAAAAAAAAGGAAATGCGGCGCGCCACAAGCCATCAGCGCACACGCGATACACTTACGGTGTCGAGTGTCATCCCCGCACTCTCGCTGCAAACCCAGAACGATCGGGTCACACGAGACACTCTTTCGATCGCGCACGTGTTCGTCGAACTCGACGAAGTTCCGATCTCTCCCGGGTCTTCTTTACGTCGAAAACCTCCCGCAGAGGTTTTCCAGTTTTTTACGGATTTTACGGCCCTCGAGATACCACCTGTCGGTCGGGATATTCTGAATTTTCATCGAAAAACAAAAAGTTGTTTTCGCATTTTTTGCACCGTTCGAAAGTTGATGGCTCGGCCATTTTTCAATTGACAAGCGAATTTTCGGTTGGAATGGCGATAGATCGGGAAATTCCTATACTGACGATAAAAATTCTTATCATTGTTGGTGATATTACTATTATTACTATTATTATTATTATTATTATTATTCTTACTATTTTTATTGTTATTATTATTAATATTGCTATTATTATTATCATTATTATTTTAAATGAATTTCCGAATTAGTCTACCAAATACCACTAAAATCGTTTTGCATCTGAATTATTACGGGATTAAGGACCAATGCATTAAATCTTATTCTTCTCAACAGTATAAATCGAGTCCCGAACAAAAATCATCGATATCGATCAACCGAAGCCGAAAGAATTGCGCCCACAAGGCAACATACCAAGTTTATCGAATTATTCGAAGAAAAAAAAAAACTTTTTTCCATACGATTTATCGTTGAACCATATATCCTCATACGCTAACAAGAATTATTAGGTATAATGATATCTGGAGTCTGGTGAAACTGCTGAGCCAACGGCCAAATAGAATGGCTGTTATAGCGAAGAAAAAACATCTCGCACGTCGACAAATTGATATTTCTCGAGGCTGTTAACAAAAGTTGGCCGAGTCGAAACGAGACTCGACCCCCCTCCCCACCCCGCCCCGCGTCTTCTTTCCATTCCCCTTCGCTCTTTTTGGACCGCAAGAGAGCGACGTCGGTACACCTCGTGTGCCCGAAGATTTCGTGGCTCTCTTTCGCAACTCGTCCATCCTCGCGCCCGAGATATATTAACGTATTTACGTCGCACCCTGCGGCCGCGAGGTTTCGGGGCACCGCGCAGCATCAGCAGCAGCGTCCGGCATACCACGCGAGTTCTCTATTCGCCGGTTTTGGCCGAAGAGCCCAGGACGAGCGTTACCCCGTTACACCTGCGTCGTCGGGGCGCTGAGCGCTGACAATTACCCGGGCGATCGATGGATCGCCCGGGGATGAAGCGAACACGCGGTCTGCGCGTCGCGGTCAACCGCGCAGCAACTTTCCGCCCAGCGGAGAGGAAGAAAAAGAGAGAAAGAGAGACGAAAAGAAAGAGAAAGTGAGAGGGAGAGAGCTCGTGAAAGCACAAACCGCCGAGACAGTGGGGTGAGCTATTGTCAGAACCCAAGGAAATAAGAAAAGAGTAAAAACAAATACGAAAAAAAAAGAAGGAAAAATATGTGTAGGGTTATACAGGTCCGAGAGGCAAATTGCAGGTAATTGCCGGACCATTCATTTGCAAGAGCACACACGGAGTATGCGCGCGTCGCTGGGTGTGCCCATTTTGTGTGTGTACCCCGCCATCTTCTTCGCGTCGCGAAGGATAACTCTCGCCACCGCCGTCGCAACACCTGTGTGCAATCGTTCTATGCGCTCTTTGCGTCCGTCTTCGGTTTTCGCAGCTTCCAACACGTACACCGAAATCAATATCTCTTCTCGTTGTTTCTCTCGGTATTCCCAGCTCCGGACTACCCACCAACCCCTCTTTCCCGCTTCACCGCTCTTCAGGTCCCCGATACTCGGGAATTTTTGGTTTCATTTTTTTTTTCTTTGATCTTTTGTAAACCCGCGCTGCCAATACGCCCACGAAATTACCATCAGCCTCGGGTGTCCTGCGTGTACGTCGTTGTACCGTGCGCCGCACATTGCCGGTCACGATGGAGTGCGTTGCGAGTATCGCGAAGCATCGATGGGCCGTCGCTCGCGTTCGTCTGTCGTCAACGTGGCTGAGTTTTTTTCGGGCTGATCGTCGCTCGCGCTGTCGGACTCGGGCGAATAATTTTCGGTTGGTCGGGTACAAACGTGCCTACATACACACATGCATACATTGTTGTACATATGTGCGTACAGATATATTTATATGTGTACTTTTTCTTTTTTAATTCCCTTTTATTTCCAAAAAAAAAATGTTCTTCATGTAACAAGCAAGATTGAGCCAGTGGCGATCGTACGCGTCCAATAAAAACGTCGGTTGACCATGAGGCAGTGCAACGCTCCGGCACTTTGCAGAACGAGACTCGATAACAATGCGCCCGGTAATTCATAGCGAGGACGTGACCGAGAGACCGCGGAGGGTGGGGCAACTTACTTATCTCGTACCAACCGAGAGGTGAAGGTTGGGGGGATGAAGGAGGCCGAAGGCTGCGACCAACTAGGTGGTATACGTTTTGGCACGCGCATATCCCCCGCCGCATTAATACCGGGAAAAAGAACGAATGGAGATATATCGCGGCCGCGTTAATACACATACGCAAACCCCGAGAACGAAGAGAGAATATTACAAAACCGCGTACGGAAACCTCGAAGGATTTTCAACCGGATGAGCTCGCTCGCACGGCCTCGGTCTCTCGGGCTCGCGTGAATCCGGGGCTACTCGATTTATGTACCCCAACGTGACAAATCGTCGGACGGGGCTAGTCTCACGCACGGGCTAACACAATAATAAATCCAGTGGGAGAGTCTATTGTATCGAGTACCGAGTACTCGAGTACATTTTTCTCGGAGCGAGCCGAACGTCGAGTGAATGCGAAGTCTTGGCATGTATATGATTCCATGAACGTAAAAAGAATAAAAAATAATAAAAAATACACAGCCGGTAACACGGGTACGAAATAAACGCGTAGTAGATACATATACACGTATATTCCCTTATTCCGAGATCCCGAGTGAGCGTTGGGAGAGCGTTAGCGCGTGCGTGTGTATATGAGTGTGGTATAGCGAAGTCGGGCGAGACATCGTAAAGTGGGTACTTGGTCGTGAAACCCCTTTTGGGCCTACGGGAACGGAGTTCTCTCTCTTTCTCTCTCTCTCGCGAGATTTACAAAGCGCCCTGTTGCACCAGAGCCCGGGTTGCAGCGGGATGCGTGGTGTCTGTACAGTCAACTCCGGCGAAAGAGGGAGAGAGAGAGAGAGGAGAGAGAGGAGCAGCACGTTGGATTTGGTCACAGCCCATTGGAACGAGTAGACCGGAACGGCGTCGCGCGATGCCCACGCAACGGGCATCCATCAAGGGCCCCAAACGGCAAAGAACTTTGTCGAGTAATGGCGCGACTGTACAAAAAACCCCCAACGTGCGTTCTTTCTCGCTCTCGGGCCGAAATTCACGCGGTGAGTTGCAGTTGGGAAGGGTGGGGAAGGGCGACAATACGAGAAAGGGATGTGTCGCATGAAGCGAGGGAAGTAAGAAAGAAAAATGAAAAGTCGAAGCAGCGAGTGAGTCCGAAGAGTGAGACGAGAAAAAGAATGAGAGAGTGTATACAGTCGTGGAGAAGCATTCTCGTGGGTCTTATAAAAGCCGGCAAAGTGCCACACAGCCACCCACGTGCCTCTCTTCGTGGAGCGAGAAAATATGCTCGGGGAGTCGCGGGTTGAGAGAGGGAGAGCGGGGAGGGGAGGACTTGGCGACGAGGCGCAGCTGGTGAATCGATTATTTCCTCTCCCATGGATTATTTTTCTTCTTCTTCGCGCGGATGAGAGCCCTCCGCGCGCCCGCACGCGCTCGCGAGAAACTGAGCTGAGGGCGTATCGCGATTAAGCCTTTGACCGAAGAGACTCTCGTTATGTTTCTTCGAATCTTCCTACGCCTTTTGAGAAACGTTCGGCTGGATTTCAAAAGCGAATAGTTATGTTTCGCATTTTTTGGGACGCGGGATTTATCGAGAGACCGGCGTGGATGATTTATGTTGGATTGATACGTTTGGGAAATATTTGGACTTTATTGGGATTATACGGAGTTTGTATTTTTCGATTATATTAATCTGGATGGCTCGGCAAAGTTTATTTCAAATATTTGCAATGGTGCACTTCTCAGTACTTGTATTTTTTTCTTTCTTTCTCCTCTCGTACGAAATGTAATTCCGATCGTGGAAGGATTCTTTTCGTTCTGGGTGTAATTAATCATATTTCAGAGAGGTAGATGAGATTATTATTGTTGTTATTAAGCTATTACCATTATTATATTTTTATTTATTTTATGTTATATATATTTCTATTCATATGCATTATATAATCACAATTTTGGTACCTAATAATGATTTCGAATGTTGTAAATAAAAAAAATCTTCCCAACTCTCATTCAAATAAACATTCTCATAAAAAAAAATGAAACATTTTACCGCGATCTCACTAAAGCCGAAAAATGCCATCGCACATGCGTACATTCCGTTATTTTCCAGCTACTCCTAAAATCCTACATATCCTCCAACGAGAATAGTTTCTTTCTCGAACGAAAAAAGAAAAAAAAAACCAGCGACAATCCCGACGACTCGTCGAAACCTTGACAAATTTTCGCAAAGCATTTCCCATTGAACTTTTCACGCGGCTCTTCGTATTCACTCGGCGATCGGCATACCGTAACTCGAAAAACTCGTTGCACGCGAGTATCCTCGAACAAAAGATTTCGCCAGTCTCGAACGGACCTGCCCGAACGGTACGTTCGAGACCGCGCGTACTCACGCGTCGGTCAAGTGACCCTCGAAGAGTTTTCGAATGGATCTCCGGGGCGCGTCAAATGTCACAAAAATAGTCAATGAATTGCCACTACAAAGTCACTCGAAGCCCATCCATATCGACGTTCTTCGTTTTCTTCGCGCGTACTCAATGAGGAGTAACGCTGTGTATATCACAGCGTGCGAAGAAGAGGAACCCCATTCATGAGCTTTCCCGAATGTTTGAATGGCGACGAGGTGAGCCACTAAACGGATATTCCTCCGGCCCTCCACAACCCTCGACGGCGATATTGCAGTTGCTAACTCGCCGTAAAGTTCTTCCATCGACGTTTGAACAAACGTAAAACGGAAATCGTACACTCTCGTACCAACTATCGAAATTTCAACCGACAAACCGATACTCAGAAGAAATCTACTCGAGAATACCCAAATTTGACACGGACAGATGGCAAAATTTTTACGTCACGTTTCTACGATAATGCTCGCACAATTTCAAAACACGTTGTGTGACGATAAAAATTTAATATTCCTCATAAACGATGAAACGAAGGAAAAAATATTCTAACGTCGTAAAAGTATCGTCGAAAGATTATTATTATACATATTTCTGATCAATCGATTCAATATCGTAAGATTAGCTGGTACGATTTTGTTTCGTTACAAGATCCAGAAGCGTGAAAAAAAATATTCAGCGATTTTCTCGAGTTTCCACCCACGCCCGACCAGTCGTCGATCGTCGAGATTGACACTTTCAACAGCTCCACCTACGGCAATAAAAACACCAATGACCATTCGCGCACTCACGGAAAAAGCCGCAAAGAGAACGAAACGAAGGTCAATTTTTGCTTTTAAATCCCGTAAAACCCGGAGCGAACAATTACTTAGCGTATAATAGACGAACGGAGGCGATTCTTCGACAGTTTACAATTCATCGTGTCGCGAACGCTCTCGTAAAATACACCGAGCTGTACTGCTCGCTGCGCCATTTGCCAGATTCATAGAACGAAACTCAAAGACGAATATAAGCGTACCAACTGTAACAAAGTGGCCGCTACGCAAGCTGTTGCAGATGTGCGATCCGTCAAAAATGAACTGCGGGCGCATCAATGAACTCGAAAAACCGGAGGCACGTATTTTACAAAGTGACTTTTTCATTGAACGAGGTTCGAACTTGACCGTACGGAAATGCGGAGACTCCTTCAACGAAAAACGTATCTCGTTCTAGCAGAAATCTCTTGTAACAACTTTTGTCGTCGGCGCACGTAAGAACGTGAAGAATCTTTAGGGTTTGTAAAGGCAACCGAGAAAAATTGGACATAATGCCGCCCCGAGAGACGGGCAATTTGAAAATACGCACAATGGACGACCGGAACGCCTCGAGACGACGAAAAAATATATATAAGAAATTCGAGTGCACTCAACTTCGAGTTTTTCGACAATGCCAAACCAATATGACACTCCTGAAATCGTCGTTTATTAAATATGCTGCTTGATACTTTTTGTATTTTTTTTTTATTTCGTTGCAGGAGCCGAATAGTTAAGTACTTGGAGAATGATTTTCGATTACGGTCGAAAGATCAATTTGAATGAAAGCCTTGAAAACTGCCAAACTCGAGTTGTCAAATTTTGCGATTTTGTCATCCGTATAAGATTTTCCTGACTACGATTCAATGGAGGCAATGACGAGCCAACAAGGACATTCCTGAAATCGTCATTAATGAAATATACTATTTTTGTTATTTTCTTATTCGTTGTAGCAACCAAATTCTTAATCACCTATAAAATGAATAAATAAATAGATAAATAATAATAATTTTAAAAAAGTAATCTAATTATAATCGAATTTAAATCAAAAACTCCCACGATTTTTTCATCCATAAAAAAAATTCAAAAGAATGAAAAAAAATCTACTCAACGACGAAACGTCAGAACAACATCAGCGACAATAACACATCACATTTCGTCCACTGATCTCCCACAGCCGTAGCGCCTTAGGAAAGATCTCGATCTCGTCGGTGCCATTCGCGAAGTTCCAATTAAGACAAATCGACGGCAATTATCTCGAATCACGCGGAATATTCGCGATTCTCGGTCCATCGGGAGAACGTTTCGCCAGCGAGGATAAACGCGCATGCGTGCGATAAACCTTCGCGGACTCGCGTAAACATTAATCTCTATTAAACCGTGTTCGCGGAGACACGAACGAAGAGAGAAATTCGCCCCACTCGTACTCGCGATATTGAAAAGGGAACGCCCTTTCCCTTGGTCGATATAACACACAGCTCGTTGAAAATTCTCGCGAGCATTCCGTTCGACCGTCATCGCGATAATTATGTTTTCAGAGATCTCAAGCGTGTATAAACACCGGCAGTCCTTTCGCGAAGCAAAACCGATCCGGCACGGTCATTATCAACGTCGTCCAATTAAGTTTTTGACACTGACGTTTATAAAACCATTTTGCGTGGCTTTCGCTTCACCGTTACGGTTTTATTCGACCGAGCGTCTGAGCTTTCCACGTAATTACATTTAAACGTGAGCGACTGGATCTTCTCATTCTCGTTGTTAGATCGTTAATCGCTTTATTAAAAACCGAGGCTCGATCGACGAAACAAAATTCAACGTTTTGTTGCAAAAACACCGTGCAATAATTATTTTTATTTGTAATTTCGTCCTGGATTGAGGTAACTGACGTAATGCGTTACCAGCTGTAAAAAATTCAGAGTACACGACTGAGACGCGCATTTTTTAGGTCTTCTTTCATTTTAAACTAATTTTCAAATACTTTCAGATGAGTTGTGAGAAAATTATTCTTACCATTATCCTTCTTACTTGAAAAATACGTGGAAAAAATAGTAATAATAAGTAGTAGTAATAACAATAAAAATGAAAATAATCCTACAACAAATAGAAACATTAACCCATTTGGTGCAAATCTAGGTCAATGCATTGCCCTAGTGACCTCCTAGAGAATAAGCCAAATTAAATGTTACCAAGTTAAGGGTCAAAAAATCACAAAAATAATTGTACATCATAAAATCCAACCCTGCGTTTTTCGCCACGAACAAATATTGCAGTGTTCATGAGTTCATAAGCTTATCAACGATTAGATTCGACAAAAACGCAATCACGAAACAGGAGTAAAAGAAAGCTAAAGAAAAATAGAATTGAAAACAATTTAAGATCGCTGCGATCGTGATAGAATCGAAGGACGTCCAATATGGCAAAGGAGGACAGCCGCAATATCATTATTATTACTATTTAGGTTATTATTATTATTATTGTTATTTTATTCATTGATTTTTTGTTACGCCGCTACGAACACAGAGTGACGGAAGGTTGAAGATTATCCACCTTCCGTCGAGCTTTCGAACAACCGCGAGTCTCTGCAGCATCGGTCGCCTTATTCCCAGGCTTCGTCGTGGTCAAAGATGTTTGGCATATTTGTCACATTCGAGCAATTCCAGAACTCTCGTGCACCTGCCCGCGTTCAAAGATGTTCGGACAAAACAAAACGGTAGAAAACGAACGGACAACCGCGTGGGACACACCGCGGAGAAGACAAGTCGGCTTGCGGTTCACGAAGAAAACGGGATGACCGCGTCGACCGGAATATAGTTCCACGAGTGGTACGGCTTGGCCCGAGTAGGTAGTAAGGTAGTCACAGAAGAGATGAGACTACTCGTCGCTTGTTCTTATTTGTTTGTTACGGCCTCGTATCTCCGGGGCTAATCGCGTCGGGCCCCCACGGGGGGGAGGGGGCGTTTAAAAAAAAAAAAAAAGTGCTTCGCCGACGTTGAGGACGACGGCGACGACGACGACGACGACGAGTCGGGATGGAATTTTCGGGGCCAGAAGTGAATCTTGATAAAACGGCTAGCCGAGCAGCGGGACCGGAGTGTGAGCGCCTCCGCGCCCCAGCAACTTCTAGCTTCTTCGTTTTTTTTGTTGGTTTTTTTTTGTTTATACGCAGAAACGGTCGGTCCAGGGATGGTCCACGGTGGACACGGCGCTGTCAGATCACAGCTCTCGATACGCGATTCCTGGTTATTCGTTCGTTTCTTCAATCAGCGGAACCGAACCGGAACCACAAGAAAAAAATAGAAATCTAAACGAACGACTTTTTCTCGACAACTTTGCGGCCGAAGGAGTTCGTTTCTGACCTCGGGAAAACCGTGAAGCATTACCGGAACAACTTGAAGAACAGATATGACAGAAACAAGTTTAAAAAACGTAGTATATTTTGGTAAATTTTGAAGGAAAAAAAACTTGTTCGTAGTTTGTCATTTACAGAGATCGTTGGTCCCAAACGCCATTGATGTAACTCTCTCGACGTTCGCACGGAGAAAAACGAAGGTCTCACGACTTATAAGAGTTTCACAGCCATTTAAGAACAGATCCAATTAATCCCCTAGCGTACAATATCCAACGGCGTATCCTAATACTCGGTATTTTAGACCGTCTCGAAGAAATTGTCGGGTGGCAAAGAAGCGACTGAGATACAATTACCGGTGGCAGTGACGAACGCCCCGCGACCTTGTGGAATTCCAGCGGTTTTATTCGTTACAAAATATCCTCCCGAAGGACTCCGCAAAGAAAGAGCGAAGAAGGGCGCGAGTGGGGGGGGGGGGGATCAAAGCAGAGCCATTCGAAAAAAGAGGGAACGTCAGGTCCAGCAGTGGGTTCTCAAAGGGTTTGATCGGCGAGGAGGGCCGCGACGAGGAGATAGACCCGAAAAATCTTTGGCTTCGCCGCGCGCGACGAAGCAAATTATTCGGAATGCCTCGGGGGAGATGCCTGGGAGCGATAGAAGCGTGGGGCTTGCAGCTGTAGGATTGCCCGTTGGCTATGGACGTTCCACTTGCGTTGCACCGGCGTGCGACCGAGCCAAGTGCATCAGTCCGTCCGTTCTGGTTCGCTCCGACCGTGGAACGCGACGCGACGTGGTTTGAAACGATAACGGAATGTAAATATAAATATTTGAAAGATCGTAATTCTCGTCTAAGACGCGAGTACTTGCAGTATTCGATAGTGGATAAACAATTGTTGGTTTATTGAGATAGAAGAAAATTACGAATTTCTACGGCGGACGATGTATATGCGCAAATGCGGCTCGTTGCACGCGTTTGGAATGTGATGTAATATTATAATCATCGAGGACGATGATGACGAGTATCAGCTGCGCCTGAGGTATGGAGGATGATATGGAACCCTATGACGAAGATGGGCAACGTGAAAAGCCACGCTTGGGACGATTCTTCGATTGGACTATCGAAAGATTATTAGTTCGTTCACCTATTCAATTATTTATTTATTTATTTATTTATTTATTCATGATCAGAATTAGATGGTGACTCGTCATAGAGTAGTAACCACTATTTTACCGACTAACTCGATAGATCGACAATTAAATATTTATTTTTATCTATTAATTGACTCATTGATTTATTTATTCATCTAATCATAGATGAATTAATTCTATCATCTGATCATAAATGAATAGAATTAGATATGATGACCTGTCATCGAGTCGTAAACAATATTATACCGACTGATTTAATAGATCGTCTGTCAATAATTACTTTTTATTTAGATTATTTATTCAGTCATTTATTCATTCTCTTATTCATTCTATTATTCATTTATTTATTCATTCATTTATTCATTTATTCATTCATTCATTCATTCATTCATATGTTTATTCATTTATTCATTCATTTATTCATTCATTTTTTTATTCATTTATTCATTCATTTATTTTCCGAACTCCCAGACCTCAATGGGCGAACTCGTTGCATCCCAACCGTAGCTTGAGCCATCGGGGCGTCGAAGTCCGCTCGTCATTACCGCATGAAGAATATCACGTTCCTCCATCCGAGCACTCGTGTGAAAGACGACCGAACTAATAACGTTGTTCGACGTAGCCGGATAGAGAACGCGAAGGAATTTCTCGATCGAATGAGCGCGCAGGATCGCAACCTATCGGTCTCGTATCTTTAATCAGCGACGGTCTCTACGACCAACCGCGGGAGCCCTCCGGGAGATGAGATTTTTTTCGTCGGGGGCTCCTCCGGTTACGAAAATCACCGGCACGGTTTTGATACACCCGAAAGGCGATGATTGAAAACTCTCTAATCTCCGGGCAACATCGAGCCACTGTTCATTGGCTACCGTGCCAACGAAATCCGTGCTGCTCCCGGGTTCTCCACGTCTCGTAAACCACATCCCGAGTACCTTTTCGAGCCCTCGTGCACTTTTATCCAGTGACGTCATAAACATTCTCCCCCAGTCTCCTCCCCCCACCCCGATTCGACCGATGATCCGAATGAGAATTTAAAAAAAACGAGACGAAGTCTCGTTAGCCATTTGCGAAAGCTATTATTCATCCCAACCGAGGATAGAGGGCGTGTTATAGCGTGAAATGAAATCTCACGAACAACGAAAGCCTCGAGTTGAAAAATTTGTTGCACGGTTTCCATATCAGCGACGGTGTGGCTCGTCGACTTTGCCACGATCGTGTTACGGGCTTCTCGGTTCTTCATGAGGGTGATAAGTGGTTGCAACGGTTGTGCAATCCAAAATAGCATCGTCCGGGTCTTTTGTTAGTCGGGACGAATCGTCGACGAGCGATCCCAAAAGTGTGAATAGCTTTTCACAGGTGCTAATGCCATCAAAACGGGTCCATTGGCGTCGTGCCATCGATACACGTTTCTGCTACCCAACCCCTCGTCGGCCCAACGGCTGCATCGTGGTCTCATTTATTTCGAAAAGGCACGGCTGGACTATAAAAGGATATTAAGGAGCTCTGTAACGACCGCGAAATTCGATCAGTTTCGAGAGCGAGAACTTTTTCTCGACCCCCGAACGAAAAATACGCGAGTCCACACGCCCTTGGGCATCAATTTCCACAGATTTTTATTCATCGCCGCCCCTATTATCAGTGCCCAAACTGCCCACTCGTCCGGTGCAACAATAAGCGCGTCACGAGAGGCGCAGCGAGGTCGATGCGATAAAATTGATTATTTAACGAGAGACGGAGAGAGAAAGAGACAGAGAGATGGAGAGCCTGGAAGAGGATGCGCCATGCGGTGCGGGGTCGAGACACGCGAAACACGTGCTTCGGCTAACGAGAACATCGAAGCGATAAAAAGAGGTGGAATAGAGAGACGAAAGAATTTATTTGGCGATTAGGGCGATAAGTTCGCCCAGCCAGAAGAGACATTCGCTGTCTTCCTCTTTCTCCGCCTCTCTCTTTCTCTTTATGCTGCTGCTGCTGATGCTGCTGCTGCTGCTGCAGGTTTATCGCGACGAAAGTACGTTGCTCCAACGACCGACGTCTGTGAAACACATAATCGTGTCTCGGAACGACGAGAGACCGTAAATCCCGCACGCCGTTGTATATACCACGTGCACCAGATCCCATGCGAGCTTCTGCATTGGACCAAAACGAAGAGAAAAAAAAATTACGAGGAAATATATACACGTGAATATCCGTCTAAAAAGTTTTATCCTTCGATCGGTGCGGATTCAACATTCGGTGAGCTCACCTGATTGATGTAAGCCTTTCGATTGAAATATGTTCATTTATCGCATATCGATGCGAACACCGTCGCGTCTGAGGCTCTTCACGTCCGTTGTAAAAGAACTCACCGGAGGGACTCGATTGGTTTTTTTTTTCTTTTTTTCGTCTCTTACTCGCGGCGAGAGGACTGCCGGCGGCTGGATCCTTCTCGCTCTCGAAATGTGTATCTCGGTTAGCACAATGAACGATTATTGTTCGTCGCGAAAGCCGGTCGAATAAAAAGTGTCGGACGAGGGAATAACGCGGTGGTTTTTCGTCGCGATCGGGCGGACGCACGGACGTTCGGTTGTTGGGGGTTTTTTTTCCGTCGTGACGAGAAACCTGCTCGTGAGAGTCGCACGAATATGATTACCGGGCTTTCGATGGTTCGTCTATGAAGATGTCTGTGTATTGCCTCATTCGTGATGGCATTGAGGAGGCGCGGGAAGATGTTTTGTTGTGCAGTTCGTTGCAACCGATGTATATTTTTGTTAAGACGTCATTTGTGTTTTCTGTTGGATGATCGTTGAACGATTGATCGACGGTAATCGGGATCGAACGAATCTTGGATCTGAGTGGTAACTCTTGAGATTAATAATTTTTCAATTTTTTTTTTTGGTATTGAAACTTATTTAGGTAATGAACGATTAGTGGGAGATTCTGTGTAACATTCGACATGCAACCCTCTCCGTAACATGCAACATTTCACCGTAGCCTATGTTAGGACCCCATCTTCGGTCTTCTCTTTGTACCGTACTTCGTAAGGCAGCCGTGGTTCCCCACTCCTTCGATATAAAATACGAAAGCATCGGCTTAAGAATGACAGAGAAGATGAAAATATTAGCTCTGTCTTCATCATTCTAACGCCACCATCTCCTTGACATCAGCTGTTTCGTCGTCATTTTGATTGTTCCAGTATACTGATATGCAGAACATCGTTTTCAAGACCATTGGCTAGGTATCGTGTTTGGAAACTTGTCATCAAATGAAAATTTCAGATAAGACTTCGATCATTCTCGGAAGATTTGGCGTTGAATAAGAAAACTCTTTCCCATACCACATTCCATCCATGAGTTTCACTTTCTCACAGCGTGCTTTGCACACTCTGTTTTATACTATTTTTCTTTTTTTTTCTTTTACTCGGATCAACTCACGCAATGATGTACGACGATGTACGCTGCTAGTCATAACGAAAAGCAGCTTCATTCAATCTTCGAGCCTCTTGTATAATGAATCGTACGAGTCGCGGGTTCGTACACGTCCCGCCAGGACGAAAATGAAAGATTCGTCAAAGTCTCACGCCCACGTTTTGTCCAACGATGGGAACGATGGAAACAACACCTTCCATTCCGCGTTTGACGAGCGAGAGAAGAGTTTGCCGAATGAGCCTCGCGAGAAGCCCTCGGGCGACCACATCTCTTCTCGGCAAGATTGATCGAGCTGCGTGATTGTTTTTGGACCTCGTGGACACCTATGGTGGCGAGATATGTACTCCGTGTGAACGTACGCGGACAAAACGGATAACGAAGACACACGCGCGAGCTCGCTGCAAACGTGAATGATGAGTGAAGAATTAATCGATGTTGATCTCTTCTTTTTGACTGTCTTGGAGACTCGTTGCTTTCTCTTTCGAAGCATACATTTACACAGTGTCCCTTCCCAACTGTCTTTGACTTGGGTATATTCTATTTTATTTTATTTTATTATATTTTATTATATTTTAGTCGTGGTAAATGTGTTCATTGGCCCTCCATCGCAATATTTCGATTAGTACTTTTTTGTTTGCATTTTTTGTCGTGGCGATTGTATTATAGATAGTCGTGGATTGCAATCTATATTGGCTATAGGCGATCGACCGCGGTTCTTCAGCCTTATTTTATTCTACTTTATTGCATTTTATTCTATTTTTTTTCATTTCATTCTATTTTCTTCCATTTTATTCTATTTTATTTCATTTTTCTGTACAATTGACCAACTAACCGACTACCCAACTATTTTATTCCATTTTATTTTATATTATTCTATTCTTTATTACCGCTATTTTGGCGTTGTTAATTCTAACAGCCTCGTAACTGCTAACAAAAAAGCTTAGTACTGTATTATTTCGACCATACCAAACACCAATATTGCCTCAAAGACCTACTGGGGCATAATAAATAAATCAATAAATCAATCCCACTGTATCTTCCACACGCTCGATCAATACCAGAATACGTTCGACAAATTTCTGACCTCGCCTATAGATCTATGTGCCAAATATCTCGAAATTTTATAATAGACGAACCAACGAATTTCAACAGAACGGACCCGTAAAACGCTTCATCACGTCTCTCTCTGCATGTGGGCCGGACACAATTCAGTGACCAGCCACATCCCTGCTAGACCAGACTCGAAATGATGATGTAACGTTCAACCCCCCCAGGACTGATGTGTCCGAGGCGGTTCGATACACCCGAAAAAAAAAAAATAGAATGAAAAAAAAAAAAAAAACGTAAGCAAGCAATTCGTATACAAATGTGATAACCGAGTGGCGACACTTCATAACAAAGCGATTCGTGAAACTGGTCCATAAGTAAGCACCCGGATCGAGCTACCCTCGAAACGAGGGCTCCCCTGTACGAGAGCTCAACCCCATATTACACTTCGAGGGGAACGTCGTGACTTTTTGTGGAACATCGATGTTGTACACTCATCCAGCGGCAAGTGTAACGGATTCGGGTAAACGGCGAGGGGAGACGGAGCGTGCGTTCAAATGAAAAAGAAAAAAAAACATGAAGAAAAAAAAAGGAACGAAACCGAATGAATATCGTATTCATGAGATTTTACAAAATATTCGACTACCTTCAGTGCGATTTTGTTCCTAATATACCACACATATGATATGCATGTAAATGCGCCCCGTTACATGTAAATTTGAGATTCTGTTGGAATAAAGATACGAGCCCGCGATGCTTCGGCAAATCGACTTTCAGAGCGGTGAGAGTAAAACTCCACGGATAAAAGAAACGTAAAAGAAAAATGAGATGGAATAAAACAAAATGGAAAATAAAAATAAAAACAAACGACGAGAGATGATGCCCCACTCGAAGAACGAGTTTTGGTCGTTCTTGGGACATGAGTAGTGCTGCGCACTCTCGGACCCCACGACGTGGCAATTTCGCGTCTGATAAATGAGCCGCGTATTCAAATAATTTCAACCCCAATTGAGCCGCGCGGCTTTTTTCCGTTCCCTCGCCCGGTTGCGTGCGTCTCCTCTGTTTGTTCGTTGTCGGTGTGTTTTTTTTTTCTCTTGACAAGTGTAACGGACACGTGGTTGAAAGTGAAGCCGCATTGGCAATGAACATCACTCTTTCCGTTATTTTTTTTTTACTTACATATTTATTTTATTTTATTATTGTTGTTTTTTTTTCTCGAATCCAGTCATCGTCATAGATCCTACCGAGAGGCTTCTCTTCGTGCGCAACGAGACGGATAAATATTTTCGGGACCTCGCCGTTGGATCTCAAAATGAAAAATTGCAAATTGCAATTCGTGAGCTTCGTCTCGGATATTATTCCAACGACGATCGTCACAGTTTCCGTTGTATCCGTAGATAATTGTTCGACGAAGATGGAATTTACTGTATGACGAAGAGACTAACTAAGCGGTATTCGATGTCGCTATACATTCAAGTGACTACCAAGTGACAAAATATAAAGTGTATAAAGAATATAAGTTTCATATGTATATCGGAGAAACAAAGAAGAACTGTTGACCATTCATATACAATTTATCGGACGAAATTTGATGTTCCTCAATGATATAGAATCAATATATATCCCCCACATCATCTGCACACAATGTACAGAAAAATTAATATATCACGTCGAGAATCCGAGATCAGAAATAATAATAATCATCATATTATCATTATTTATTAAAATAATAAGTAAATCAATAGTTGATAAATATCGTCTGCATACGGAATATATACGTCCAATTTCATACATGAAACTATATTTTCATCTCCACTCGGTTATACTCGACACAACCGGAAATAGTGACTTGGAGCGTGTGTCAACGATTGTGAATCGTTACAATCGCCGGTACGCGCGAACGTATACACCCATCTGGCGGTTGAAGATTACTCCTGGAAGAAACCACTAACGACGGGGCGTCCCATACAGAGCGTGGATTACGATTACATTGCGGCCCTGCATGCAACACAGTGGCAGAAATAACGAGAAACGTCTGGTGCGGACTTGAGCATGCAAGCCAGCAACCCTTCGAGCCCTCGGAGAATTGTAACCTCAGGTGGTCAGGTCGTCGATTGTTCATCCCCCCCCTCCACCCGTCATCGCAAAAGGTTTCAGACGTTTATGTACGCCGACATTCACACGTGGAACTTCTTCCGGACATGTGCCCCTTCTCACGACACGGGAACATATACTCGTCGGAGAAAAATCGAGCTCTCCCCCCCCCTTTACCCCCCCCCCCCCCCTCCCCAGGCCAAGCATCGTGTTGTAATATTATTCGTTTCTGATTTCTCATTCAAATTCACCGTTGTCACGTCGTAGACGCAGCTTGCAACGACAGCAGCAGCAGCATCAGCAGCAGCAGCAGTCTTGGCACCCCCCGCTGATTCGGATAAACCCGTTTAATTGAGATCATCCCAACAGTCGGCAAAGATCGCGTCGGTTTGTCATACATGCAGCCGGGAGATATGCACCGTGAATAACTGATAAACGCTTCGATCATTCATTCCAACGTAGTTGCGAATGTGATGAAAATAAAAAACGTATATAATTTATTTCCATCTCTTTCCGCCGTCCGAACGAGTTGAAGAAACAAGTTTGATTCGGTTGACGCTTTTGGTCGATGCATCGTCGATGATCAGACTCGTCGTCGTTCATCGTCGTTCGTTGGAGCAAGAACGTAAAGAATCTTATCCGTGTGCAAGCGACGAAATGCGACTGCACGTTTCTTGGGGTAGAATGAACTTTTTAAACCGATCGTGGGGAGCGCTGTTTTTTTTAAAATTTATATTGAAACTAAAATTAATTATGTGGCCGCTGCTGTATGAAACATATTCATTGATTACCATTTGAAAATTCGTTTTTTCGTCAACACGATTATCTTGCTTAGTTGAAACCGAGAGATTGTGAAATTAAATATATGAAAATAATAATAATATTTATTATTATTATTTCTCTATTAAATTTAATCATTATGATTATTATTGAATAATTATTTATCATATACTAATAATAATAATAATTATTTTCTTATCTATAATGACACAATGTCTCAGTTTCAGTTGCACAATAAAATCGTGGTTGACGAAGATACGAATTATAATTGGTTTGATTGCGAATAATAATAATAACAATAACAATAATGTAAAAGTATTATTATCATAATTATTATTATTATTATCGTTAATGGGACCATAATGATGAATAATATAACAATAATAACAATAATGTAAGAGCTACGCCCCAGAACTCAGAAATAAACAGCGCGCACTAATTCATCGTCTCAGCGAATTTTCATTCGATACATCCGTGTCGATCGACAGATTAAATCCATACATTCCCTCGGTCGATCGGCTCCGGGTTTCAAGTCATCGAAGTGTTTAAAGGCCCCGTCGATGTGCGTGAATTGTAGGTGCCAACGGGTGTTAACCGGGGTCTAGACGCTGTCTCGTCAATCTACGAGCCATGCGAGTGGGGTGCAGCAGCACCAGCAGCACCACCAGCACCGAGCAATCGCGACACTTTATCCAATTGAGCAATCGCCGATAATAACGAGAGTTGCCGGTGATGGCGACGATGCTGCGGGTCGGAGAGATTAACGGAAATGCATATTATCATGCCGTGTCAACAAGGGAACGCATACGTCACGACACGACAACGGGAAAAATATTGTCGAGAACGTATTGGGTAGACAATCGCGGAGGAGACGCGCGCGAATAGAATGAAAAAAAAACAACATGAAATTAAAAAAAAAGACTTCCCTCGACGTCATATCGAATTCGTCCCCCAACGGCGCGAAGATTGCCGAAGAGTATAGCAACGCGATTGGACGACAGAGAGTGAGAGAGAGAAAAAAACGCCTCGGTGGCGGTATAGTGCGCCGGCGACGGAATAATAGACGGATATGGACGGACGATGAGACGGGCGAATTCGTCCGGTGTTTGGTTCGGTTGGCCACGTCGAGAGATCGGTACGTGGCTGCCAAGGATAACGAGAGGGATACCATCGCAATAACTCCAAGGACGAGTAGAGACAATAGGCGCTTGAGAATTCCACGAACCCATATTGTGTTCCCATCTTCATTTTATCTTTTATTTCTTCATTTGATTCTTATTCTTCATTCAATTCTTTTTTTATTTTTTTATGCGGGATCTTTTTTCTTTTTAAATTTTTTTCAAAATCTTCGTGAGTGCCTTGTTCGTTGGCGACAAGCGTAATAACAAGGACTAATAACGAATTCTTCGGCACCGACGGAATTTAATCGTGTTCGCCGTTGTTGAGGATGTGATCGGGAAGTGAAAGAGAAAATATGGAATTTTTCGGAGGGTGGAAGAGGCTGAGCAGCTCGGATCTGTGTTCCCACAATATTCCACGAGCGTGCGGTTTTCTTCCCGCAATCGGAGAGCACGCGGAGAAACTGTCTCAACGGGGTTTTATCGCGAGAACGATGTGAGAATTTACAACGCGGTGCAACGAGTGAGCCTCATAAGCGATATTTCATAGTTTTGCAGTCTACACGCGCGGCAAGAGCATTAGCCATACGTCTATAGAAATGTCACAATCGATATACGGAGTTCTTACGGGGTTCTTGCGAACTCGCGATTGCGGCGAAGGAAAAAAAATTTGTATAAATCATCGTCGGTGTAAAGTATTTATTGTTCGCTACCATGTTTGTCGCGTTTAACATTAGTTTAAGACCCATATATATATGGATATATGTTGTAGCAAGAAAAAGAGAGAAAAGCGATGGAAATTGTTGCGGAAATAAAAGCGCTCGAAGCCGGATATGGCGAGCGGTAGAAGCCCGGGGCGGGGAGACACACGCGACCGAGGGAGTTCCCAAGACGGCGGAAAAGACGCGGAGAATCATCTCGCGTGTTTCGTAATCTCGCGGGATTCCGTTCGAGTCCGGGAAGGAGGGTGGGGGGAGGGCAAAACGTTTGTCTCGCGCTGTGGGAATTGAAAGTTTGTTGGGTTTTGTGACGGGGTCCCTCGAGTCGCGGTGCATGTATGCGGCTGACACAGTCGGTCGTTGATGGAAAAAGAGGAATAAATATCGATTGGTACAAACGAGATTTACGGCGTTGGATGATTTTTATTTTATTTTTTATTTTGTACAGCTTTATTTATTTATTTATTTTTGATCGATGATGAAGACGTTCGAATATGCGACGGAGACAAGACGGTTGTTATTGTTGTTGAGCATCTGCGAGGCAATTTTAGAGTTCGTTGTAGTGTAAAGTGTGCAGAAATGAAATTTCGGGTTGGGATGGAAGATTTTTGGGTTTTGATCTGTCGAGACGTTGATGCTCGGAGCGATGTCGATTCGGCACATTCATTTTCACGACCTTTCGATCCGGATTGTTGACCTGTTGGGCGTTTGAACATTCGGAATTTAAAAAATTGCAACATTACCTATTCGGAACCAAAAAAAAAATCAGAAATTTCAATTTTCGGCAAGCTGAAATTCGAATAATAAAGAACGGATGAGTTTTCGGAACACTAAACATTCGGAACTTCGATCCCCCCTCTTCTTTCGCGCTCGCGTGATCCCAACAGGTCCTAAGGAAATCAAAAGCGTTTCCCGATCGTCCTAACTCGCGCGAGTCGACCGCCCGACTGTAAATAATAAATCGCCATACCATCGAATCTCTCCATATCACGAGGATAGATCTCGCGTTCATGTCGGAAACGTCGTAAAAACCGATTTGGAAATTCCCGCAAAGAGACGCGAACCCTCGCGGCTGACAAACCCGGTCGCGATGATGCCACATCGTAGATCGAACGGGATATGGGTATACACGATCAAAGCCGGAACATCTTCCGCAGAGCCGAGCCGGACATTCGAGTCCCACGAAGCTATAAGGAAAGAAAACTAATATGGCAAGAACCCAACTCTATTAAATAAACAATGAATAAAATAAAGAGAAAAAACAAACAAAAAAAAAAGTAATGAATAGAGAAACCAACATAGTGAGCCAAGAAATCTTTATGTTCTCACTCGATCCACGTCGGCGAGTCCTATTTCTCGGTTCCCCGTGCAATGGTCAACTGGACAACTCAGCGCCTCGGTCCAGGGATAGGAAGAGAGTCCGGCACTTCAGTCGTGCGCAGCGCTGTTTGTCTCTGGAGCAGAGCCGTGGGGAGGGGAAGGGGAGGGCAAAGCTGGTCGCGACCAAAGATGGCAATGAGGAAGAAGGGCGCGGAGGAAGAGGGGTCGATGCCGAAGTGGACGACGATGCGGATGAGAGGAAGAAGGGAGAGAAGATGCACAATCTACGTTTCCATCTCGTGGCGCGCGCGTGTCTGTCGAGATTCTCATCCGTGGGGCGAGTCCGGGACCCAGCAAGACGGGGCCACCTGCCGGCTGAGAGGCACCTAGTGTTGTGGATCTCGGGGGCCTCTGGTCGAGAAACCCCGTCGCCCTCTCCGTACCCCTTTATTTCTGTATCTTTCTCTCTCTCTCTCTCTTTTTCTTTCCTTTCGTCCTTCCCTCCGTCTTCTTGCAGCATCCATCTTGCTCGCTCTCACCACGCGCACTCTCGGCAAACGCCATCCGTTGCATTCCCGCGTTATATGCCTCTTCCGACCCGAATGATCCCCGCGAATGATTATATAGCGGGCACAGCGGCGGGCCACGGGGGTCGGAAGAGAACGAAACGAGTCTTCGTGAAAGAGCACGAGATATATAAGTCAAACCGACCGGAAGGATTAAAATTCGAATTCATTTTTTTTTCCATAATTTTGGTTGTATCGTTGTAGTTTGGATTGAAGATGGTTTATCGAGGGAATATTTAGAGACTTTTTTAGAGGATTCGCGTCTCTTTTTTGTCAACAAAGTTGGGCGCGGTTAGGACGCGGTGATGATAATGAAATCGTTAACAATTTGAAATCTATTATTTTCGGTTCTGGATATTAATACGAGAATATCTGTAATCTCCATTGACAAAAATTGTCGTGAATTTCAGGTACCAAAAAATTTGACATTTACTAAAAATGCGATGAAAGAAAGATTTCCAATCGAATAAATATTATAGTTCATATGATGTAAAAATAATTATTTAAAAAAATTAGATAAATATATATTTCTCCGCTTATTTCAACGAACTCTCATGAATTTTTTCATTTTATTTCAATTCCCGCACGATGCTCGTAAAATCGCTGGTCCGTCTTGGCCATAATCCGCAGACTTTACCGTCCGTCGTGAACCTTGACTGGTGTGTCGGTCGATTTTTTAAATCATTTTCAATAGTTTTTTATTTCATCCTTTTACCCTCACCGGGAACCCCGATGCAACCTCGCTATTTTGAGGTTAGGTTAGGCACGAGGGTTAGCAACGAGAGCGAACGTAGGGGCCGTTCTTTAGATTCGCTCTCGTTGCCTCGTTGTAATGCACTTATTCCCGGTGCCGAGAGGGACGTGTGGGTCTCGCAGGGAAAGAAGGGAACCCCCGCTAGGGTGACCCCTCGGGCATCAGCCGCAGTAAATCGCTCGGTGCCGCTGGCCCTGCTGCTGCTGCTGCTGCTGATGCTGCTGCTGCTGCTTCTGCTATTCTCCAGCTTCTGCTGTTCACCGGGAGGGAAGAATCTCGCGCGAGCGCGTCCGGGAGACCCGTAAATTACGTACTTTGCGAGCATGCAGAAAGGATCGCGCTCAGGTGCATAGGTCAGCGCGCAATAATGACGCGGAGCGGAGATGATCTATCCCGTAATATCTCACCGAGAAAGGAAAGGGTGGGGGAGGGCCGGAGGGAAAAGGGGTTACGTGATGTCTTCGGCTGACGGCGAACCGCCATCACCGGCTTTATAATGGTAGCATAAACCATACTCCTTGTAGACTCTCCGTTCTCCAAGATTTTCCAGACTCGGTCTCGGCTTCTTACAGCCGGCAGCGGCCGTCTAATGACTTCCCGCAACCAACGAGAACCGCGAGAGTTTGCGCTGAGTTACTATATTACGCTTCGGCGGATTTAAGGAAAATATAATATATTTTGATTGTTTTTTTTTTTAGAGGCGAAACTTATTTGAGGGTGATGGCGTGAGGAACGATTGATGGGGATGCTGTGTAACGTTCGGCATGCAACGCTCGTCGCGTCACGAAATTCGACGGTGTCCTGTGTTATGACCCGATCGTTGGTGTTCTCTTTGTACCGTGCTTCGTAATGCAGCTGTGGTTTCGCATCTCATTCGATGCGAAGCTCCAGAACGTCGGCTTAAGTATGACGGAGTGAATGAAAATGGAATCTCTGTCTTTATCATTCTAAGAGCGCCGTCTGATTGACATCAGCTGTTTTGTGGTCATTCCGATTGTTTCAGTGTACTGATAATTATGCCGAAATCCAACGGCAAAACGTGAAGGAAAAAAAAGATGTACCGGAAGTCCCAAAAATAGCGAAAAATGCCGCACAACGTTCACGACAATATTGGCTACGTATCGTGCTTGGGAACTTGGGTCAACCAATGGAAATTTCAGATCAAACTTCGATCATTCTCAGAAGATTTCTCTCACAATAATAAGTGTTACTGTCTTACAGCATCCTTTACAAGACTTGTTATTTATTTATTTCTTATGTTTGTTTATTTAGTGAAAAAATATATACTTCTGCCAGTATGTTCGGGATCGAGTGGACAGCATCGATGTAGGTTCGTTTCATCACTAACCGGGACCGAAACGCATAGACGAAGCACGGACGTGTCTCACGCGCACGTGCAAACCCTGTGCGACTCGACCGGCAGACTTCACAAGTAAACGAAATTGCGTAAATATTTATGAAACGTCGAGACGTAAAAGCTCGCGGATTTGCGTCACGGAAAACGTGAGGGTGTAGGACGATACGAGTCGAGAGACGAAGATTAAACGAACGGATGCCGCGCAAAATGATGCGGTTGTTTTGTCCCGAGACTTTACGATTCTGATTGCGATTATAAAATATGCCGTATGCAGCGCGATCACGGTGGCCTGGGATTATCGATGCTGGGAAATTACGAATCCTCGTTTTTCTGTTGTAAAGAAAATTATTCAAAATACTCTTTCCGAATTACAGGGTCCATTGTTGCTGTAAAGAATAAACTTATTTATACGGAAATAATTTTTGTTAGTAATCGAGTCTCTTCTTAGGAAAATAAAAAAAAAATTCTTCAAATTTAAGAAAGTACAATATTCAAAATAAAATATTAGCAATTAAAATGAAGACACATCGTTGCCTAATGTTTTCCAGTCGAAACTGCAAGAAATCCACTGTCTCTCTGGAAAAAAATTGTTACTTAACATACCTGGAAAAAAATCTTTTCCAAAATTGATTCCTTCTTTCAGAAAATAAATCAATTCAAATATCTCTTCGCCTATTCTCTTTTGTTACACTCTGATACCCTCCCGAGAGTACCCATAACATTTTTGTGGTAACGACGATCCCTTATTAGTACCAATAAAAACTGTACCGAGACCACCTGCTGGACCAAAAAAAGTCAAAAAAACCCACGAATCCATGACAAACCACGAAGCCACACATTTTTATTCCCCATCCGTCAGAACCCCGGATCCCGCTACTTCGGGGCCCCCCGAAACACGCCAGACACGGCATATATATCCACCGACGTGCAGAAACGCTTCTGTCCTTCGAAATCGCTACGCTCGCCGAATTTAAGCGGATATGACACGCGGTTCAGGATCTTCCCTCCTATCCTCTCCTCTCTTTTCGCGCACGGCTTTGTTGGCGGCAACCAGCTCGACGTTGCAATTTCCGCACGAACTACCGATACGCTCAAGCTCTTCGTTTCCTTCGTACATTTTTTTTTTTTTTCAATCTTCTTATTTTCTTTCCGTCTCTTTTCAATTTTTTTTTTTTTCACGTCTTTCTTTCGCTATTCTCATTGTATTTAATGTTTTTATATATTTTTTTTTCTTTTTTCTTTTTTCGCAACTCCACGGCGCGTCCTGCCTCGTCGGTCGGCCGTCCGCGCGACGACGTGACATCGCGATTACATGGGAGCTTCGAGCTCCTGTGACCACGGGGGCCCCTCGGGGATATCCCCATCTCTATCCGCGTCGAGCGAACTCCTTAAGAAGTTGCTCTCTCACTCCGTGATACTCTCGACAACGACAGCGGCATCACCGGCTTCGCCACCGCTCGTACCAACTTTATATCTATACGTTTATGTGCCACACTGTTGCAAAAAAATCTTCTCAAACCTGCAGAACGCGATTACCGGAATGATTTGCGCTCGAGAAGATACGACCACGCGCACCTGCCACGCAGGTCTCCGCAATAAAATTAAATTGTACGAGTATCGCTTATAATTTTGTTTTTATTTTGTTTTTTTCTTTTTGGTTTTTTCATTAATGTAGACGACGGGACTTTCGTGGAATATATTTGCTGAGCGTAACGTTTTCTTCATCGTCAAACGTCTTTGCGAATTACATTCCATTGCCAGGACGAGGCAGAAACGGCTTCGCCGAGCTGCGCGTCATTCACGAGAAAAAACAAGAGACGGTTCATATTTATTTCGAATTTATTGCTTTATTTGAACATTTGAATAACGTTGAATTTTTAATTGCCACGCTGTGCGGTTATGGGGATGGTGAGGGTACAAATTATTGGAGAAAGAGGAATTGTTGGATTCCATTGATTCAACCATAACTTCGTTCAATTTAATGATAATTTAGTAGGAGTTCTTAATAACGTTTATACTGATTTTATATTAAATTAGATATTGTTTCTATAGAATTATACTATATTCTATTAAATATTAATCATATAGTATTATATTATATTCGATTTAATATGAATTATGTAATATAATATTAGGTTCATAATTTGTTGTAAATTTTTTTTATTAGAGAAAAATTACTCATACGTGCGCTGGTCGACTGAATTTTAATATTAAAAAAATACGGAATAACAAATCATAAATTAATATTAATAATAAAAATGAATATAGTATGTATAAAATATTTAATTTTAGCTACTGATTTTCCCAAACCTTTTTTTTTTGTTGTTATAAAAAAAACGTCAGTGAACGAATAATCATTAGCTCATCAGTCATAGACAACCTCGGTTCAATCGCGTCATTTGCCACATCGAACGGCCAAATTTCGCCGAGCTATGAAATCACGCACATAGCTGCTGAAAATTATATGCAAATCCTCAACCGGATCGAAATCCCGTACTTCGCTGCCGCCTCGCTCGCTCGGTCGTTGAGTGATCGGCGTATGCAAATTTTCCTAATGACGGATCAACCCGAATGCCAACGTATGCGTGCGCGTGTGCGCGCGCGTATGACGTCATGCTGCGAGCTCGGCGAGAAAAGCAAAACCAAAGTGGGTTTTTGATGAATTCGAGGGCGCAGCATAAAAGAGTCGCGCGGGGGGCATCTTCGCCTCTTTCTCTGCGTCGGGCATCATCATCAGACGTATACACCCAGCGTGGTAACTCATCTATCAATATTACGCATAACCGTGAGAAACCCACACCCCATTTTCTCACCCTACGTCTTTTCTATTTATTCGTATAATCAATTCGGTAACCACACGTTAGAAATTAAAATAATTTTCAACGACGGAATGAGAAGAAAAAAAGAAAGAAAAAAATATAAGAAAGGCTACGGAGAAAAGCTTTAAGAGGGTCAAAAAGAATGGAACTTTAACATATCGGGGATTTTTAATTCTTTGATAATGAATCTTCAAGATTATATTTAATAATTTGAAGAAACAATAGTTAATTTTTGAAGTTTTTTATTTATGTTCCTCATCCGCAAAATATTTTTTGGTTCGGGTTTATCTCAAGCTTTCTGCCTTAAGTTGCATAAAAAAATAGTAAAAATGGGATACAGTAGGCATCATTCTTACGTACGTCTTATCTAACATTCCATCGTCATTCCTGAAGTTGTGAAGATAACGTAAATAATAAAGCAAAATTTATTATCACGGAAAAAAAATAATAAAGTCTCGGTGCAAGACTTTTCTTCGCATATATTTCATGCGAGATAAGATCGCGTTGCGCGGGTCAAGAATCCATCCGGATGTAGATACTCGCGATGACGTACCACGGTGGCGTCTTTGTCCCTCTTATCGTAAATTATTCACGTGTTTAAAAATACGAATACGACACAAAAAAACGAGTATGACATTTTTTTTATTTTTATTTTTTTCGATCAATTCGATTCATATTATATCCTCATTGATTCAATCGGGTCACCTCAATATGGAAAATGCAAAACCTTCATTATTTATGGTTACACCGCACACCGGTTCATTCGAACAAACTCCACACCAGGGGTCAATTTGGCCCCACACAAACTTTGATCGTCCCCCATTTAAAATTGACGGGTGCAATCGGGCTTAAAAAATTTCCAAATATACTTTGGACATTAATAAATAAATTAATATTAATAAAAAGCGCGATTGAAATTATTAGCTCACATTTAAAAATTTATAAACCCACAAACTTTTGTAAAAAAGTTTGTTTACAACGAAACGACATGTTTAAAATGACCCTGTGTGGGTCGTAAGGGTTAGTCTCGATTGAAAAACGATTGAAAATGAATCACAATAGTTACATCGATACATCAAAGGAACCGATAAATTATTAACGAGATCATTGTCAGCTATTTAATAAAACGCACCACACGATAATTTGCATGAGAATGAGACGAGACGATTGTCGAGGCGGGCATCTTTAACCTATGAAAAATCGAGCCTCGAAACAACCCCCCAAACCCTCTGAGCCCGCTTTTCACGGTCTTTTGGATCACGAAAAATCGGCCAAATCATCGCTAAGCCGCTGCACAAACGCACCTCGCATCCCCGCAAGAACGATTGCGGTTGAGGTTTCGGTAGTTTTGACTCCGTCGGTACAAATATTTATCATCATCTTCGTTTGTATTCAACCGAGAATCGCGGCGTGAAACCGCGTGCGGTGCGTAGGGATAAATGCATCGATCAACCGATCGATACGCAAAGTGCATTAATCTTGCCCGTAGAAGATGAGCCCCTCGGCTTAGGCCTGCGGAGTGAATAAAATGTATTCATGGCGCATGATGCGAGCGCGTGATGCCTTCTCAAATGGAAAGGATAGGGGCAAGAAGGGGGGGGGGGGTTGAGTCAATATTTAAATATTGCGATTGACCGCTTCGTGATTTATCATCTCTTTTTCGACTTCGTAAAATAATTTTTCTATTTTTATTTACCAAAACGATGCACACTTGCTTTGGTGTTTAATTATTTTTCAACCCCTTTTTGAATATTGACCATTCGTTGCTGAGAAAAATAAATGTTTACTGGTCTCTGGACAATCTAGGATTTTCCCTAACATTGTGAAGTCGTTCGATTTGTTGTAAAGGCAGCGACGGTTATCGGCTGCACGCATTTTTCATTCGTGATTGTCGAACCGGGCTAACTGGAAACGAGGTCAATCGACGATGGAAAAAAGGGTTATAACAAAATTTTTTTACAGCCGAAAAGCGGGACGGTGAAGAAAAATTGGATATTCGGACTTTGACGTATGGCCGTCAGTCTCGGTGAGCGCAATCGAAAGTTTCGTACGTCAGGTTAAAAAAAAAAAAAAAGAAAAAAAGGAGGTTCTCGCGATATCGAGCAAACGGTGACTCCGACGTATACATATTTATCGTCGTTCCAACGTTTCCACAAGCTTCACCAACCAACTTCTCGAACGAAGCGAACGAATTGAACGAAAAAAGAAATTGAAAAAAAAAAAGGAAAAAGAAATGAATTTGAATAAAAAACCGCATGGACGAAAAAAGAAAAAGAAAAAAGTCAAACTCGTGCATCAACAATGCACTGCGTTAAAGCGGCGCGCGAGCTTCAAGGCTCGCTGTCACCAATAACAAATTGCGATACCGCGGGGTATATAAGCTCGAACGGTAGCCCCTCTAGAGAGGCTCTTCGACTTATCCCCGGGAGACACACGACGCTCGTGATTAATTGTAACGACGCGCTGGCCCTTTCTTATCCCGAACGCATACTCCCCGGGTTTGACAATTTTTCTAAATTTTTTTCTTTCTTTTTTTTTCGTTCGAAATATTTGCATGTCAAGGCGGATTGATGCGCAACGGGACAAAGAGGGCTTCTCGGTGGGTTCTGCTGTTATCCGGAACGGAAGCTGCGGCGCGCATAGTGACGACCATCGGCTGCGTATAGTGATACGTATAGTAGGTACGGAGTGTCCGCATGTATTGCATGCATGAAAGTATGAGCTCGCATCTGAATGGATTCGGGCTGCGTTCGGACCCAGGTTGAAAGTATGCGAACGGTGAAAATTTCCATTCGCCCGGAAATTTAACTTTTAAATTGTCGTCGTAGCATCTAGAGCTCGGGGCCGTCGGCCTCGACGAAACGCTTCGTCGTCCACTCGGCCGAGGAGGATACTTCGGATGTATTCATGAAAAACCCGAAACCTTCTTTCGTTCTCGATATATATTTTTTTTTTTTTTTTTTTTTTTTTTTTTTTTTTTTGCGAGGTGTACAGTGAACGCACGTGAAACCGAATTTTCGCTCGGCCGATCTTTACTCGAGATAAAATTCGAGAGGTATACGTCAGTCCGTTTTTTGTTGTTTTTTTTTGGCTGGTTTTTCTTTTTGGCCAATTTTGAAGGCGAGTGAAATCGTAACCACGTGACGCGGTTGTGTTCCACTGCCATTCATCGAACGAAAGGTTTGAGGTTGGCGTATTTCCGTCTAATTACTACCTTGGGTTTTTTTTTGTGGATATTGTGTGGCGCTCAGTTTTTTTTTCGAATTTTCGTACATCGAACTATTTTGCTCTTGATTATTGCTTTGATTATTTAAAAATTGCTCATTTGAATGATGAGAAAATGAGACGAAATTAAAGCTGTAACTGTATCTAGCTGGATACGAGGGTGGAAATGTAAATGTTCATTTGTATTTAGCGCAATCATGTCGACTAGAAATCACTCGATTTTTTCGGTCATATGTTAATAATATTGGGAGGCTGTCCGTGAAATACTCATTAATACATTCAGTCAAATATTATCAAATATATTTAAATTTATTTTAGGTTATTAAAAATTATAAAAATTAGATTTAAGTTATGGAAGTTTATTATAGATCATTAAGTACATTCAAATAGATTTTAAACTAAAAAATATCAACATATTTAGGTTCAAATTATTTTATTTTTCATTATCGAATATATTCACATACATTTTCATCCAAAACCATTCCATCTTATCGAGAGATGAGATTTGTATTGACAATATTTGATTTCACAGTATCAAAGACCTTCAATTCTATTTTCGTCCCAAACCATTCACCAATTCCAACAAATGTCCATCCCCCATGAAATTCATCCCCGCCAATTATCTCCCCCCCCCCCCCCCGCCCATCAGAATTTCGCCTAATAATTCCACATTAATCAACCCCAAATACAACGATCGAACCTCCTTCATGCCCGATCGCAATCCAAGCGTTCAAACTCATTCCTCAACTCCCACCTCATTCGCTCCTTTCATTTTTCGCAATATCGACGATCGTCCTTAATCCCGTGCCCTCTCCCCCCTCCCCACCAACGTTCATACACACACGCACTCACACAACGACGGAGCTTCTTCGTTTAACTCCCCCACAAGGAACGACGGAAACAATGCGACTACACAACTCACGTCCACGGAGACAAAGCCCCCAACTGGCGCATGCTCTCGGCGCCCGGCTATACGGAAGATGATATCACATGTTTTACGATCGTTCCGCGGATACTTTATGCCACCCCCGCAAACCCCGCGCAACAACCGCCGGGTTTTCATCTCGTCTTTCTCGCTCCGATGCGCTCAAATCCGCGCTTCTCAATGTCCTAGGGTCGGAGGAGGGGGGAGAAGGGGCTGCAAAATGCGCGTGCGCGTTCGATCGCCGGCACAAAACGCGCACACGTACAGCATCGACGATACAGGATTATGCAGATGTCCTCGTGATGAAATATCTTCGGCAGAAGTATCTTTCTTTCCTGCATAGTCCCGCGAGGTATAACTCCTCCGTAGCTCCTTCGGGAACACCCCCTTAACCTACCACACTATACGGATATATACGAGGATTTCCACGGCAAATCGGACGGTCGAAATCCTGACCCCTGCCGATTAGGAGCGTGATTTTTTTTTTTCGCTTTCATTTGATCGCGAAAACGTCTCTGATTTTTTTGGCACTTTTCTACCCCCCTGCAGCCTTCGAAAAAGTACCTAGGGAAAAATTACGCTGTACTTATGAAAGTTCAGCATGATTGACGAATTTTATTTCTTTATTGTGACTTCAACAGACAAAAAAATTAAGTGAAAATGTGAAACTTTCAGAGAGGGGTCTTTATCGCAACTATTTTTTTCTAAAATAAAAAATATTATCAATTATTCTAACCCATAACAAAATTATTATTATTATTATTGATAATTATTTTAATTCATTAATGAGAAAGAAAAAAATTATTAATTCTGTCGAAATATACTTTTCCTTATTTGGAAGTAATTTTTTATTATTTTTAACGGCTGCGGGGAAATTCGAAAATCCTAAAAAGAATCTGATGGGTTGTTGAAGCCAAATGAAATCCAAAAAAAAAAATCGTAGTTAGAATCGGTAGGAGTCACGGTTTTGGCCGTCCGATTTGCCGTGGAATATCCCATACATATGAATATATACATTTATATGTGCACGGGAGAATATGTGGAACCGACCAAGTTATCCGCGCGCGAGCAAACCGACATAGTTTCGATTAAATTATGTTTTTATATTGTCCGCCGAGTGCCGACCGCGCACGACAAAGAAATCGACATCGAGCGCTACCATGTATATATCTATATACGCTATTCCATATCGAATAGAGAAAAGACAAGCCCGGGTATCTTATGCGAAAGAAATCGAGGGTTATATCTGCGCCGCGATGCCCTTTCGACTCGGTACCATAGACCGGGAACAACCGAAGCCCCTTGGTTCTGGCCGCCCAATACCGACACGATAAATGTTCCATCGTGATCCGGCAGGTGGACCGTGGGACTATCGGTAACCGTAACGCAACTATTTCACTCTTGGCGTGGGACTCGAACGCAATAATATCAACGAAAAGAAAGAATCGTGAATTACGAAGAATTCAAAAAGATATATGAAAATATAAATTAAAGTGATGACTCTGTGACGATAAATTATTTTTCCGGTGCTATCGGAAATCGTAACGCAACTATTTCACTCTCGGCGTGAGATTTGAACGCACTAATACAGAAAAATGGAATCATCGTGAGTTACGAAGAATAAAAATATATAAAAATAAAGAAAGGTGATGACTTTATGAGAATCAATAATTTTTTCGATGGGAAAAAGATTTCTCGCTGGACGGTTCGAAACGGCCACGCAGGTCAAAGCCAATCAAAGTACCAATGAATACCACATGCAACGGTAAATCGTTGAAAAAAAGGGAAGAAAAGAAAGTTACGCAACCGTACAATATGAAATATTGCGAAGAACCTTCGACCTAATCCCCGAAGAATCGTAGAAATTAACCGAATGAAATATATTCTCGCATATAAGATGTCACGATCATAATACTTTCGTTGCAATCCTTGGGATGATTATTCGTGAGCTATCGATCGAATATGTGATTTGACAACAATGGTGGCTTCTCATCTCGCGCTTATTATCGCGTGATAGACGCTTGATCGACGTTCGAAGACTTCTCGCGTCTTCGGGACGAGCATCGTACGAGTCCGAGACAATCTCACGAGACCCAGACGCTATATCGACATAATCACACATGGGCAACCCTCGCACCTGTCATTGCTAAATACGTACGTGGGACCAACAAAAAAAAGTACAATAAAATAAAATAAAACAAAGCAAAATAAAAAACATCGACCCTCGCATAGAAAATTATAATCAGCTACGTGAATTATTCCACGCTTCGGTGGAAATAAATTCCCGCTGGCAAAATCGCTCGAAGGTAAATTCGCGCTTACCGTTACGATAATTCACGCGTGTCGGGACCGAGCCGAACGGGGTGCGGAATCGAGTTGAAAATCGACAGAAAAATATATAGATGTAAAAAGAAAAAGATAAAAAGAGAGAGAGAGAGAGGGAGTGAGAGACGGGTTACGACCTTCGCTCAATAGAAACTTCGATCGGGCCTCGCCGTGGTGCATGCACTCGATCACTCTGAGAAATCTCTCGCGCCCGGCGTAGGTATATACCACGTTGGATAGGGATACAACACACATTTTCAGACCCCAGCAGCAGCCGCAGCAGCCGCAGCAGCAGCAACCGCGGCTTCTCTCCGTTCGCCGTGTCCGCTTCTCGTACACGTGAACGCCCACGCAACCACTTACCCGGCATCGGACAACGTCGTCGACGTAACCGAGAAATATATATACGCACACGCGAGAGACAGACGCCTCGGCTCGTGTCTCCCGTTGTGCCGTTAAAAGTAAGATATCTAAGATAGAGGGCGCGCGGTGGGCGGGTGAAGGAGAAAGAGAAGGGGGTGTCCCAACAAGATGTGAAAACTATCGCACCGACTCTCCCGGGGCATCCATTATTCCCTTTCGCTTCGCCGTGGTTGCAACGCGGTTATACCGTAAAAGGCTCAAGTAGGGAGACGGGGCGCGACATCCCGGGTCCAGAACTCGATGTACAGAAGCTGTCGCGGCTAAGTAGTCCACCCACGCCACGGACTCGGACATTTCATTCAAATAACGTTTTCTCCGCATGTAACCTTACGGGAACGAATCACGCGGCCGGCGAACAAGGCAGATTGCACGAGTGTATATGTGTATGTCTATGGGTATGTTATATGTTGCGTTATATATATGTAGGATGAAGTGGAAGCGGGACGAGCGATGCATTTTTCATTGTCGCGTTTGACGCGGGTGAAGCAATGCTGAGAGGATATATAGAGCAAACCGGGGCAAAACGAGATATCTGAGCAAAAACAAAGTCTTCGGATCGCTTGGGAAAGGAATTAATAAGTCAATTCTAGGGGGACGCTTCAGACAACTCAAGTCTATCGATGGAGTAAATTATCGAATTTAAACAAATCATTTTCGGGTAATCACATTTTGCCGCCATTCTTAATTACACTCTACCGGATCATTTCACCCCCCGAAGAAGTGATTATTAACCAGAGGCTTTCAACGACTCAAGTCAACCACTTGCGTAAATTATAGCATTTTTCCCATTATCCTCGGAGGTATCCCATTTCCCCCCCCCCCCCTTTTCTGAATCACACTCCACCGGATCATTTTACCTCCCCGAGGTTCAATTCTTGACCGGAGACTTCGATCGACTCAAGTCAGCCATGAGCCTTATTGTTAGTCATAAAACTTTTCAAATATTTTCCAAGGCTATCCCATTTTGCCTCATCGCGTTCCGTCTAGTCCAAACCCGAAGTCCTAAACGAAGAAAATAAAAGTTTAGCTCTGCATTCGTGTGTCATCTTACACATCTGACTTCAAGAGATTCAATCCTTATCCGCGGTAGCAGCTTAGAGTCTCAAATCTCGAACGAGAGATGACGACTTTGAGTGAGATCCGTAGAGTCCAAACGTTCCACTTGGGCATGGGATCGCGTTCGAAGAGATGCGCGCGCGCTACGCATTATGCGTCCCATTTAGCTATGCGATGGTCCCCAAACGAGAACACTCATACCCCGAAAAGGGCCATCAGTGGAGCAATAATACGTCGGTCACGGACGCATCAACGTTCAAAAGAAAAAATTACGAATTCGTGATAGAGAACTCGAGATAGGATGGAAATGACGTCGGCCAAGTGAATCGGGATGATATTTCAGGAAGCATTGTTAGAAGTTCGAAGGACGAGATGGACGACGAACGACTCGGGATATGGGATTTCGAATGTGGTACCAAACAAGGATAAGGTGGACGATCTTGCCGAAGAGCGGAGGAACGTTTCTGTTCGGGTTGTTGGATGCTGGATGCTGGATGCTGTGCGACCAGGCCGCAGCGGTTCGATCGATAAGGACATGTCAATACGAGTGAGGCAACGAGCCAGCAGCCCTTTGTCCACCAGCTAAAAGGAAATGGAAAAGAGCACTTCGATGCTACGTTTCACGTTCCCTGACGTATAGAAACCAACGGGCTCCCGCGACAGACTCGTACGATGCGTCCACGTCAGGATGTCAACGAGGAGAGGATGCTGCTCTCGCTGCTGCTGCTGCTGCTGGTGCTGGGGCTCGGTATAGGACTATCGTTTCTTCACGATCACTTTTTCGTTCCCGAGTCTTTGGAGTTCGCGAAGGAATTTCCTACGAGTATATGCTGTCTATAATGTCTTCTGATGAGTGACACGGAATCAAGATGACGCTCGAGGAACGGACAATTATTTACGTGGATTTCTTTGGGTTACGGAATCACGTGGGATTTGTTGTTGTTTTATTTTTATTTGACAATATTTGGAAGGTTGAAGTAGTTTTAGGGACGTGATATACGATTTGGCCTTTCAACGATTTTGAGATTTTAGTTGGTGTTACTTTTGTTTGAGAATTAAAATTATTGTGTGATCGATAATATTTTGATAAGTATTTTAATAACTCATGGCAAAAACCAAAGAACCCAAAACGGTTTGAATTCAAACGTAAAACAATATGTAAATGTGCTTGAAATACGATTATTATTATTATTATTAACATTATCATTATTATTTTAATATTAGGAATGAAAAATGTTAGACTGATTGGCGGCCGATAATATTTAAATAAGTGATTCAATGACTCACAGCAAAAACCGAAGAACTTAAAACTGCGTGGAGGCAAATGTAAATGAATATATAAATGTAGAAGAAATATTATTTTGCCAGCTGAATTTAACTTGATCGCAAATGATCAGAGAAGTCATTATTCACAATTATCGAAGCATCGATTTATGGACTCGACTTGTGCAAAACCGTGACACACTTCGAACAACGTTGTAGGTTTTACGTATATCGAGTGTCCAACGGAACGATCGGAATGACGGCTAATTAATAATTCAAATACCGAGCTATCACTCTTTTTTTATTCGCCATGGTAAATCATATTGAAAAATCGCTCACAATCCACGATAGTGTTACCGTACCATTTTTCATTCGCTATTGGGTTTGCCCACGTAACGATACTGGACGAAAATTAATCCTAGAGATCGGGAGCCACGTGTTCAGTCTGAATAAATATTAAAATAAGCCTCGATCAAATTTTCCAAATCCCCGTTTGAACATTTTTCGAACGAATTACGATAAAAAATTGACACGGAGTTATAGATTCAAAGTAAAATAAATAAATAATTAATTCATCATCATCATTATATAAAATATACTATACACAATGCTATTATACACTTATATACGATATATAAATACTGGGTGTCTAAATTATTACGGCCACGTCCAGAAGAATATAAATACCATTATTATCATTATTATTAATCGTTATACATTATTCGTTTGATCGATTCATCAATTTTTGTATCATTTTCACGTAAATACCGACAAATGACGAATGAGTCTGTCGCTCGTTCATAATTACACGCACGCATCGAATTATCGCAGAAGCTTCCGGAACTAACCGACGAACGAGGAACCTTCGAAGCCGCGGCCACTTGCGAAGCCGATGAGCGGCGGAATAACCGGGCGAGCACACGACGAGTGAGAGACGTTAAAGGGATCTTTGGTCGTTTGCCGAAAGGACATAAATCCCGTTTTACAATGCCAACAGCAGCAACAGCAGCATCAGCATCAGCAGCAGAAGCAGCCTCCGGGGCACACGTGTCCGTGTCAGTGATGTTTGCCGCGCGAGCGCGCGCATATGAATGAAACTCTTTGACGAACGTATGCGAGACGAAGCTGTAGCGCCTTAAAGGCGCTCTTCGTTGGTTTTCTGGATCGTCGACCGGGGGACGACGAATCCAAAGACGACGCGGAATAAACGAAGAGTCCGAAGAGGCTTTTCGACTATCTCACTCCCCAGTTTCTCCTTCTAAACGCAAAACGTAATGAGATGAGGGAACACAGACCCCTCGGTTGTGTCTTCGTTGGTGTTCCGTCCATCATCGTTTTTTATTTTCTTATTTAAACATTTTTTTTCTTCTCTCGTCGTCTTTCTACGATCCCCTTGACCCGGCCGATACGCGCGTGGCTATCAAGGCTAGAATGCCGGACGAAAAAAAGCCAAAAAAAAAAAACGAGTGTACCAAAGTTTCTCAGACCCAAATTAACGAATCCCCAGAAAAACGTGGAAATATGTTATGAAAACGTACTCGTGTGCGTGCGTGCTTGGAAATACGTAATGAATGTCATACGCACTTGGCATATTTACTCGGCAGCGTTGAGAACACGGTGCCGAAGTTCAGAAGAACCCGCACGCGGTACAAACAGAAATTATGAAATCCATCTTACGTCTCGCATAGTGGCGACAAACTCGCGTGGAATTCTAACGACGTTCATTCGTTACAGCCCCGGTGTTTTACCATAAAACTAGAGTCAATCATAGATTTTCGACGACAAAAAATCATGTATGCATACATAACTGTCGTATAGATGTGTGTAAAGAGGACTACATGCGGCGCGGTTCTCACTCGGTCTTTACAAAAGAATCGGAGGCAAAAAAAAATTGTAGTATAGCGGCTCGAAGGAAAATTTACATGCGCTTACTTCCTACCGAATCGTGTTCTTCGTACATTTGAGATAAAAACATTTTTTTTTTGTTTCTTTACAAGGTCTAGAGAAGTTTCTTCTGCGACGGCACTCCGCACCCTTTCTTTCATCTCTTTTCCCTTGGCATTGACTCCTTCGTGCCAGGCTTCTGGTCGTTTAGTTTTTTTTCTTTCTCTTTTTCGTTTTTTTTTTTGCCGCGTGGATTCCTCTCGTTACGAGTAGGCATATAACTGCGCGTCTAATGAGCAATGCCGTAGAGCGAGCGGTATGGTGACGGTATGGAAACGATTATGATGGTTTGGCCGATGGCGGATCTTTTATTCATTTCACGATGCGAGACGAAACGTTAGTTGCCGTCTTTATAGCCGATCGTGGGCATTGACAGAACATAAGCATACGTCACAGAAGTACTTCGCTGTGTCGTATGAGTTGTGAGAAATTTAACTGGGCTTTGAGCAATGCTTAAAACGTGCTTTAACTCCCTCGACCTCTCCCGGATTAATGACATTATGGGAGAATGTCATTCATTTAATAATAATGAAATCACGGATTGCCAAGAATATTTGTCGTGATAGCAACGTGGTTGCAACTGATTCCTACGATTACTCATGACGCGATGAGACGACAAATGAAAAATAAATAGAGAATTAAATGAAGAAATGGTTAAATAAAAATATTGTAGAAATTAAGAAAAATAGTTGAAATTTAAACATATATCGTTAGATCCTCCGATAAATTATTACCTTTTATTATTATTATATTAAAATATTATATATTATATTATATTACTATTGTAATTATTTATCAATGAATTACTTTGCCCGTGATTTTTTAGGATCTCCGGACGAAGAAAAAGTAATTCATATTTCGTTATTGGGGAAAAAAGAATTGAAAGAATGAGAAAAAAAATTGACATTCCAACATATGTTATTAGAGACTTTGATAAATCATAACTTTCAATTCTTATAATTACTATCGTTATTATTTATTAATAAATTATCTATTTCATAATAAATTTCAATGCATAACAAAATCCTCATTCCCGAAAATATTTTCCCACAATTTCTTAGGATCTCGGGACGATAAGAAAGTAATTCATATTTCGTTACTAAAAAAAAAATAATAATAATCAGTGTGTCGGCTATTAAGATCCGACGATTTGTCGAGCAGTGTCGGGATAGCGCGATTATCTTGGCTCATCAAACTGATCCAATCTCTCCGTCCGGCAGACGATGCCTTTTCGATCCGATCCCGATTTCTTCAACGTTGCGCATCGACTCTCGAGGACGCGTCAGGCCGGGCGAGCTCGCTCGCCGACGAGTCCTCGGCGTTCGATCGTAGCGCAAAAACATAAGCGCACGCGTGCAATTAGCGCCGAACACGGTCCTCGCATTCCCTGCGATCGTCACTGCAGCGGGAGGCATCATGGATGCACCAAAAACCCTTTTCCCGCACTATCTCGAAGACTCCGCGATACCACGGCTCATCGTCCCTCGAGGGCGATTACTATCGCGTATATAGCCAACACGACTATTCTTCATTCCTTTTTTTGCGCGGTCTTAACCGAGTGTCAATAAAAAATATATCGCAAATATAAGCTTTAATATGAAATTCGATGTTATATTTTATATGATTTATATTCAAAGACATATTTAATATAATATTTGATGTCATATGTAATTCAATTAAAATTCGATGTTATATTTGATATACTCTTCAATATTAGATTCAACATAATTTAATATAATATAATAGAAATACATATATATATTGGTAATATCTGAAAATTTATTATACACGCCAATCCACCACGTGAATTTATTTATTTATTATCTCGTTTCTCGACGAACTTCAATCATGACACCGAAGCTCCGGCTATAAATAAAATCCAACGCACGTACGAAAGATTATTCTTAATCAGAAACCGAAGAATCGCCGAACAACTCGTTGTGCCGCGGCCGGTTAAGGCTTCGCCCTTACGAAAAAAAATAAAAAAATAAGAAGAAAGAGCGAAAAAAAGAGTGTAGCGGGCGGGTAAGAAGCAGAACCCCATTCACGAGGTGACCGAATTCCAAGATTCTCAAGAAATTTCAGTGGGTAAGACTCGGTTTTTTTCATTTTTTCCTTTCGCTTTCTTTTTCTTTTTTTTCTCAACGAAGGAAAATCGGCCGTTTGAATCGGACGGATAGGGTAAGACCGCGGACAATGGACTCATTGTCGAACGATTTTTATAAAGATTCTCGAGACTTTCCATTGTGGCGAAAATTGGGGATCCGTACGAGCCGAGACTACGACGTGATCGCGGGGGTGGAAAGGATAGCGAAACGGGTTTCTCGACCGTGAAAATAATAAAAAATAAAAAAAATAAAAAAAAAACGAAGCTATCTCTCCGCGTGTGCAAGAGACGACGACAAAAAAACAGGAGACGCGGCAGCTGTACTCGATCGCTCGAATGAAGGGCTTAACTGGTCCGAGAAATTCGATCGAATTCTAAAAAATTCTACGGAATAGAAAAAAAAACGAAGATAAAGAGTAGAGGTTCCGACGAGTTTTTATATTCGTCATAAACGCTGATTTGGTTGTTGATAGATTGATAAATAATAATTTTACGAATAATAAAGTCGTTGTTATTGCAGAAGTTATGTTAAAAGATTTTGTCCGGTTTTGAAATCCATTTGGGAAAAAAAAATCATTGAAAATAATCAAAATGAATTTTAATCATTGAATTTAAAAACTTTATAATTTTTCGAATAAAGATAATTATTTATTAAAGTGAAATAAAATTAAATTTTACCAAACTTACGTTTTATTGCCAGAATTCTCGATTCACCATTCTTTTTCGTTGATTTTTTTTTGTTTTTTTTTCAACCCCTTAAATCCCATTAATCCGTATAAAGTCGGATATCGATTATCGCAGCGGGTGTTCCTCGCGTCACGGATAGCGGGAAAAAAGGGTTCGATATCGCTCAACATTTCGTTCGATATCGCATAATACATCAATATTTTCAAACACAGATCCATCCACAAACCATCAACGAGGACTTTTATTTTCCGTAGTTTCCCTTTCACCGCAATTTTCTTCACCGACTGCAGCCTTCAAACTCAAAGGGGATGAAAAATCCTTCCGCTAGTTGGACAAAAGCCTCAACCTTTTATACGCCCCGTGTCATTCCACGTTCCGCGTTATTCGAGAGTCTAACGTGGAATAACCTTTATTGATGTATACACTCCGCGCGCACCGGCTTCCCTAAAATCTGGATTCTACACGCATGGCAAAGATCGGAATCAAGGGATTCTACCTTTTTTTTTTTTTTTTTGGTTTTATAGTGGTTCGCTGAGTTTCTCAGTCGATCAATGGGTTTCGTTCTGGACGGTTCATCCTCTCGAGAACGTTGCGTGGTGTATATATTTTTTTTCTTATCCTCCACGCTGCCAGAATTACGGAAAAATCTTGATCGAGGGGTTGCGTGGTTATTTCCCACGCTCGCGTCTTCGAGAATATTTCGTTGCTCTCACCCTTCCGGACAGTAACGGAAAATTCTACGAGCACTGCGAGAGAGTGCCATTTCGATCGGGTCAGGACAAAATATATATATATATATATATATATTATATTCGTATACTCGTGGACGAGTTGCGTCAACGCTCCGTTTTCATGCTCACGAAGTCTACGTATCGCAACGAATAATGCACTCTAAGAATACAATAACCACGAATCGTGTAACAGCGATATAATAATAGATCGGGGAATGATGGCTTGTTCCTTTCACCGTAGAGATTTTTTTTTATAACAAAACATAAGATATCTTATTCCGTCTTGATCGATCCGAGATGATTGCACATGTATGTACATTGCCCAATGGTCACCCTTTGGTTTGGAATTTAATACCGATCACGGGAAGTACTGTTGACCATAAAAAGCTTATGGGTGTGTTTTGAATTGGAGTTTTTGTTTTTTTGAAATATCAAAAAAGTATTCTTGAAGTCATCGAAAATTCGGAGCAATTGATTTCTTTCGGAAAATAATAATTTTAACGTGAGCGAAAAAAAAATTTGAAAAGCTAATGTCGATAAAGTGACGTTTTTGTTTTACGAAAATATCAATAGCTTTTTCAAATTTCAATGCTTTGTAAAAATATTTTAGGTATGCTCTGTGGCGATATCAGACTTCGAAATAAAAATTTTAGCGATGGCGTCGCTTGGAAAAGCATAATATATTCATTTTGAAGTATAAAGATAATAATTTTAGAGATTAAAAACTCGACTAAATTATGAAGAGTACTCTTAATAATAATAACCTCAACAATCTTAAACAGAAATTATTTATCCTATTTTTCCACGTTCTACAATAATTCAAACCCAGAAATATCGTTGGGTCCTCTGAACCCCGAGTGACCGTTGAGGACCATAGACATATGTATACATATATATATTTTCCGGGTCTCTCACGAGCTTCGCAGATTTTTGCCTCCGGAAATTGGCCATCTGCCTGCGCCTAGATACTCCGACCGATGTTATAAAGCGCGAATATAAAACCCCGGTAACGCAACGAAAAAAATCATCGTGCCCTTTGTAACGCAGTCCGCGCTATGCATACCGCGTGCGTATGGCGCGTTAGTCTCATTTCGCGACGGACCATAAAAATTAATCCGATCGTTAAGAACTGCCGTAACTGTCAAAATATACGGCCCCGTATAGTCCGCGCCGGTGTACATCCCCGTAAAGCGAATCAACCATAGGTTTTCCATTCCTCCCGATGCGGAACCGCCAGTAGCGTTAAAATAATTATTATTGTTATTTAACTTGCAGCAACAATGGATTTTTGAAATAATTTTTTCGTTTTTGTTTTTTACAGTATCACGCATGCGAATGGCAATAATGTAGTGGACTGCGGGATTTGTTTCCCATCGAGCGCTTTCAGTGGTTTTATTAAGCCGGCCAAAGGCGATTAATTTTGAGCTAAGGAAAAGAATAAAATGGCGGACGTGAAAACCGTTATCGCAATTTTGACGATTTTTAACTTTTGAGCTTCTAACCGTAAATAAAAACAGGTCTGTTGAACAAAATGAAGCTTAATTACATAAATAAAGCGCATAGTGTCTTTGATTTACTGTCAACCAGATTAAAAAATTCCTTTAGAGAAAAACGCGTTTGAAGTTTTGTACGTGGATCATTCATAAATAAAAGAATAAAACAATAAACATGATAAAACACTGTAGCTTGCCCCCTTAACGTATTTCCGATGCGACGCCACCGTGATTCTCAAGATTCTCACGGCAACAAACCGGGCCTTCGGATGAAATACGTTTCATCTTTGCAGATTAAAACGATTCGCCTTAGACCTCTGACGTCAATTACGTACAGCATATATCGTAAACGGATGGTATCCGGATGAAGAATATTAAAGAGAATAATATTTCATAATAGCTTTGGGGTAGGTAGGACATAAAAACCGATGGAAGAGATATTATTCGTCGATGAAGGCTTCATACGGATCATAAACTACCCCGTATGCGAACGAATTTGTAACATTTTATTGGCAAAGGCGTATTATATCAACCTCGGCGATGGCCGTGCGATCGTCAGCAATGCCGAGAACTATCTCGGCACGTTTGTTACTTTGTGCTTGAGCCTTTTTAATGGCCGCGACTTTGTTCTCAAGGCCGATGTTAGGCGGTTATGCCCAACCCGGTTGCATTCATACGAGTCGAGATTTATGTGTGATGATGCCGTTGCGAGACACGGTAGCCGTTTTTACGATGGGTTTCTGTTACAAAGTTGACTCTTTTATGCCACTCAAGAATCTCACAAAGAACGTGAGGGAAATACGATCGTCGGGGTTTCATTGAAAATGTACGTGTCCGAATCGATGAGGATAACGTAGATGCGGTCGCTCGTGATCTCCGGGAAATTTCGTGTTTCGTTGACACGTGGGGACACCCACGTAACGTCCTGATTCGTGACTGACCGACCGAAATGATTGTTACGACCGAAGAAGAAATAAATAAATAGATTCGTGATACAGGGGAATTTTGTGATAGAATTCAATCGGATTGGTCGGATGAATTGAATTTGTTTTGAAGATGGTCGGAAAAATGATTTACGATATTCAACCCTTCGGCTGTACATCGATTCGTTTTGGAGGAAATGGAAAATTCGTTGCTCTGTCGATTTTATTCAATTTAATCCTAGATTTTTCACCGCATAAGGAAATCCGCGGCGTGCATCGTTTTTAATGTCCTTTACTTGCGAACTATTGAGGGAAAAGTGTTTGAAAAATTTGAGTTTGTCATTTGAAGCTCTTAGAAAGCAGTTGTGTGTTTTTTGGAATCGAATTGAAGGATCATGATGGAAGAATAAAAATAATGAGATAGAAAAACGCGGAAATATGAGAATTTCTTCATGAAGTGATCAAACTCGTCAAGGGTTTCTTTCTACCGACGTTGCCACACTTGTGCCGATTTCCCACACTCGAAATCGAACGATGTGGCAACTCTGCCACCTAGAAATTGCAGCATGTCCGTCATAAGGTAGCCAGAGTCGTTAGGTTCCATATGGTGACCAATCTAGGGCTCAACAGTTATAACATAGTAAACTGTTAATAAATGACAAAAAAAGCCTATTAAAACATTGAATAAAATCCCTAAGAACTATTCTAAGACTTACTCAAACCCATCGAATGCTTTCTAATCTAACCCTCACACCACAGACCCTTTTTCTAATCAAACACCATATCACGGGTCAATTTAACCCAGCACTAGCTTTGACGGTCCGCCATTTTGCATTGACCCGTACGATCGGGTTGCAAAAATCCTCAAATATCCTTCGAACATTGGTAAATCATTGAATATTTATAAAAAGAACAATTCGAATCATTCACATGCATAAAAAAATTCATGAAACAAAAAACATTTTTTTTTTAAAGTTTGTTCACAAGAAAATGACAGGATCAAAATAACCCTGGTGTTTGGTTTAAGGGTGAAAAAGTAGACAGAACTTTTTGCTGTACAGAGGGAAGATTATAAACAGCCTTTGCTCCAGTGATTACTGGACCCAAATCCACAATACCGAAGCCCGGTGGCGCCACCGCCGCGGGTGGCGCTCAACCCGTTCGAATGGTTTCGCACACCCGGTGCCGAACCTCCGACCCAGCCGTCCCGATAACTCGGGAATGCCGGGTCCTTGTAATACACTTAATTTGAGATTCTATCGGGAGCACAACCACGCTCTCCACCGATTTGTGAACCAGTCTCTTAATGGCCCTCGCAAACGCTCGGCAATCGATATACAAACATTTTTTTGCGTTCGCGCGGTATGGAAAACGTTAAGAATCTCATTTCGTCGTCCATCGAACGATTTATGTCCGACGGATCATTTGACAGTATTGTTTGACGTAGCAGGAAACGGTTTGTCTGTGAGACGCTCGAGGGACGTTTCTTTTTGCGATATAATTGCCGATCCTGCGCGAGCCTGGGCGGTCCTTTTTTGTCGATCGCACCGTCTCTCAGCCGTAAGAATTGTTACAGAGCACGAGACCGGTATATATAGTCGACGACGTTCCCCGGTGCGCTTTAATCACATCGGGTCGTCTGCTTTCCCAGCGCAGGGGATCTTGTACTCTCCAGAGTATCGTCTCGAACACGCTCGGCCGCTGATATAATGTAGATTCTCGTTTTTTTTCCTTCGATTCAATTTCATTTTCTTTGGACGAGAATTTTTTCTCGGGAATTCGCGGATATTGTTGATTTATCGATCGCGATCAAATTTGAAGAAAATTACAGCGAATTGTCGCGGCTCTGTGATAATCATATCTGGCCAGAAGTTATCGTAACTAATGAGACAAATGTGCGGCTTGAAGCCACAGAAGGGAGCGAAAACGCATGTCAGCTACCACATTGATTCGTCAGATTTATATTAATCAATGTGGTTCCATAAAAATCCGAATCTCTTGGTCAATTCCCCTCAGATTCAATCCCAAACGTCCACAAACACGAAAACCAATGTATCTACATATCTTAAAACCACCACAAACCTGTAAACCGAATCGCTGCGATTTATTTTCATTTTTTTGTTTATCTTTGTATCGATTACGAATGTGCACTTATAAGGAATGAATGATTTGCATTAATCCACAAGATGGAATTGGCGATGATTGGAGAATAATCCGAGTTTGCATAATCGGGATTCGAAAATCCTTTTACGTTCGTTCGAGCGTGTGTCGCGCGCAGTTGGGTTAATGGCCGTGGAAATACCGGTCGCACGATATTTGTGCCATGGGAGGACGTTTGCGCGTACGTCGGACGAAAGGAAAGAGAGATCGAGGGAGAGAAATAACCGAATGTCTTGACCATAGCGAGGAATTGACTGACAAGGCGCGAGACGCCGTCCGAAAGGGAAATTCCGCCGGCTTCGAAGAGGCACCCCGGACTGCCCAAAGGGAGTCGAAGCTATAAATTCGCTGGCACAACGAACGACGGCCGTTCCTGATAGCGGCGGCGAGTCGCGGTCTGAGGTTCGCTGTGTTTTTTTTTTTTAAACTTCTTTCTCATTTGATTTTTGTTTTTTCCATTACGCTTGTAGGTAACCATAAGAGAACCAAGTATGGAAACGCCGAGAGTCCGTGAGGATTCGTTAAGCAGATAAATATACGCGGCGTGTTGGTCGGTGAGAGTATGGACGAGATGTATGGACGCCACTGGACCGAAGAGACGGATGAAATACTGACGATTTAACGTAACTACGAGAGGTGTCTCTAAAGTTGAGAGAATCTTTTTTGTTTTTATTTTTTTTTTCTATTCTTATTGATTTATTTGATTATTTATTTATTTGTTTAATTCGAGGATAAACTTCGGGCCATCAATCGAATATGGATGGTGGACAATGTTTGCTTGCAGAATCCTTGCTTAGATGTATGTACAGTATGTATATATATACAGGTGTGATGAACTGATTTGAAATATAGATACAGTAAGAAAACATCTAGCCGTAACTGAGACCAATTTTAGGAGGTAGTCATTATATCTATTTGGCATTTGATTCGTAAGTTAAAAAAATTATTTGACCACCTGACATCTATTATTTCAGTAAATAATAAATAATAATAAAAGTAGATATCCGTCGATTGAGATTGAATGTAATCCATGATATAACGCTCCCTCGAAATAAGGAATCATAGGTGACGACAATGAAATTTTTTTTTCATCAACAACAATTATTAAAAATTTAGAACATTTTTTTCTCTGACGAAATAACGATCACGTAATGAATTGATAATTTTCAATTGGATTCATTGCAAGGAGATGGGTAGAAAAAGTGATAAATACATAGATAGGGCGATCAGGGTGATATTTATATCTGCTAGAAACGTAGATTCCAACTGGTCGAATATTTTTTTTACGTGTTATCAAAATGCAAGATCGACATATCGACAGCAGAACCACTCAGAATAGTCAGCGATTGGGGTCAGATTTCACCGGCTTCTGATAGTGCTCAAATCTAAGAGCTGCCTGAAGAATTGTTTTTTTTCCAAAACACACCCTTATGTACAACGAGAAAGTCGTTCGATAATTCAGTTTGCTGGTACGTCGCGAACATCCTATTCAACGTTCAATATATGACCATCGCGGCAAAATGTCGATCGAGAGAAGTACGAAAATCGAATTTCGTGCGACCAAACGATTAGCATTTCATTGTCGCGAGTGCGTTTGCAAGGGGTCAATGAATTTTCCAGTTTAATTACGAATGATATATTCAATGGTCTGAGGAGTAAATGTTCGGGTGCTTGTACCGAGCTGCGGTTGTTTTCAATTATCAAGTACAATGATTAATGACTCACCGGAGTATTGCCCCGCCACAGCAGATCAAAAATTCATAGAACATCGGTCACCGCTGATGTCACATCAAACTGCATCGAATCTGGTTAATCTTTTCTTTCTTCTTCTTCTTTCATAGACTTTGACTAACTGCTCCGCGCAAAGGGCCGCCATCTTGGCCACTGGTAAACAATGCGTCGGCCATTTGTCAATCAGTTGTTTACGACCGAGTCGCTTGTGGCGATCATCTTTTTTTTCATTAACAGTGAAGATATTGAACGCGTGATAAACGAAATTGTAGGATAAATTCAGAGTCTCACGAAGGTCAAGCATTGGAGAACGCTCAAAGTGGTCGAAGACGCGAATAGTTCTTCAAACTGAACGAATAATTAACTTAAATCATTAACTAAACAAATGGATGCGATTGAACAAAGCCCTTCGATTGTGTTACCAGTCTAAATAGTAAATAAACGAAGGTTCGGATGAATCGAATTATTCGTGCATAGGTGGCAGCACCTCTCGGCCAAGCCCACTAGCGACATCTGTAAATATATTTGTGCACTTTTTTGTGATATTGTTCACGTATTGACGCCATGGGATGATAATTTCAATGAATATCAGCTCGATCGACCGTAAATAAGATAAAGAACTTTTTTTTTCACTACGCAGGAAAACCACGTATGATAACGTTCTGAAATATCGAATGAGGGACCATTTTTGAAGATCTCTGCACACTTTCTCGCGATACCTAGATATTGTTCTAATAAATTATATTAATATTAATAAAGATATGAATTATATTAGCATTAAATAAAGATATTAATTCTGATAAATTTTAATTCGATCGACCGTCGAAGAAGTAGAGCACCAATTTTCCCGTTACTTTGGAACGTCAGATTCTGCATAACCACGTGTGATGACGTTTTCGAATCCAACGAGTGGCAACGTACTTTGTATACGGCTTTATGACTGCACAGCTGTAGCCACCGTGAATCAACCGTACGTGTGATAAATCTCACAGCTGTGAGATTTTTCAAGTTAACACAATGGCAAATCGTTTAAAACTCGAACAGTGGATCGGCGAAAACACCGATTCCCAATTATTAGGAATAATTGTCGCGGTGATTGCCGCAATAGTGACGTTAGGTAATAAAACTAATCAATTTTGTTAGGTTATGTCCACGGCTCGCTCCACAATTGACACAATTTTCCCTGGAATTCTATAGATTACTCAATTATCGAAGTAATTAACCATTGAAACGTTGTTTTTATGTACATTTTTACAGCCTGTTTGTGGAACAATTGTTTTTTTTACACAGTAAGAGATATCGATGCAATTATATTAACTGTATGTCGTGATATTTACACCAGTAATAGAACATTATAAAAACAGTGATTAAAAATGATATATACAAGGTATTGTAGTTATATGTGTAATAGAGAAAAGGGTACATAGTTTTTTTTCCAACCCCGATTCGCAACGATTCTGTCTCTGCGAAAATTGTTATAGTTGAAATATCACATTTTGCTGAGCGTTATCTATAACTCTCTGTACTCGCAGTTCTGTTTGCCTTATGGCGAAGAAGAAAGTCTGCCGGTCGCAGTGTGCTTCTCACAGGACTCAGCGGCGCCGGAAAAACTTGGCTATTCGCAAGTTTGTTAGAGTCCAATATCGTCGGGACTTATACGTCTGTCAAGGAAAACATCGGCGACATTATCATCAATGACGTGAGAATCTTGCGTCTACGACAATTTTAGTTCTCGTTTCAATTACCATCATTTTTACTATTATTATTATTGTTATCTTTTACTTTAAATATCAACGCAATATTGTTTATTTATGCGAAGTAATTTATTTCAGAAACGTCTGCGGGTGGTCGATATACCCGGTCATGAGCGATTGAGATACAAGTTTTTCGACAAGCACAAGAAGTCCGCGAAATGTGTCGTTTTTGTAATCGACTCGGCGACTTTGCAGAAAGAGATCAGAGACGTGGCCGAGTAAGTGCATATCAAATATTTAAACTCCGATTCCTTAAATTCAGATCTCATGATTAAGACAGATGCACATTCAATTTTTATTTCTTTTAGATTCTTGTATACATTGCTATCGGATCCAATTCTGCAAGGAACCGCTCGACTTGTGGTGCTGTGCAACAAACAGGATGAGACGATGGCGAAGGGTATCTTCGCCGTCAGGAAATTGCTCGAAAAAGAGATAAATCTGTTGCGAGTGACAAAGACCAATCAACTGGAAGCTACCGATGCTTCATTGACGAACTCGTTTATCGGCAAACGGGGTAAAGACTTTGAATTCGCCCATCTGAACACGAAAGTCGATTTTGCCGAGTCGGGTTACGGCGATTTCGATAAATTTAATAATTGGTTGAAAATCATGGTTTAAGTTCAACGATTAATTCATTCATTACGTACACTGTCATCATCATTGTTATTACTCGTGTACCAATCTGCGTTACTGAATAAATACAATTTTAATTTCATTTTTTCTACAAGTTTGGCGAAATTTCACGGAATTTTTTCACCTAAAAATTCTTCATTGCTCCTCGTATCGAAATATGAAGTCGTTAAGATTTCGATTATGTCTTCGAAACGGTTTACCAGACAGCGAGAATGGGTTTAATCGGCGCGAGATGCCGCTCGTCGATGTCAATAGAAGCACGCACGCGTTTTTGAGGTTATGCGATATCGTTCGGTCGATAACAAAAATTGTAAAGCATTGTTCTCCTTCGCATTTCATATCTCGCACAAAGAACGAGAACAGTTGACTGCGTCCAAAAATTCTTCAGTCAATCGTTCTCGTGTTTTGTTTAAAAAATCAACGTTGTCAAAGAATACCACTTTCGGAATTTTCGTCTATCTCCCTCGCAATTGTGGCAACGTGAGAGAGATGGACGATAGAAAAATAAAGCTTAACATCACCTTAACTGCTAAAACTGCGATGTGAGGATTCAACCGAGTGATCTAGACAATTAAAGCCTGCATACAGAATCTCACTCGCTTCATCGTCACAACAATTCCATTGAATAATGAAGCGATACAAAAGAAAACATAGATCGTACTTTTCCGTTCGACGCTGGAGAATTATATAACGGGTGGGAAAGTTGGCCAAAACGTGATATATACGCGGTACGCGGTTGTCAATGCCGCATGATAACTATACCGTAATTCAGAAGTATCGTGATAATGATAAAGCGACTCATTGGTTCCCGAGGACACTTTGCGGTCGGGCACGTGCAACGTTACAACGAGTGTAACGTCGATATTTAGAGAAGTTGGGTGCGGAACCGTTGAAACCTTGTAGATTTTTTTTTTTTTTACATCGTTTCGCGATTATAAAATCTGCGACGAACGAGTTTATGGCAGTGACGGGCGGTGCGCGCTGCAGATCGATTGTCAATTGTGTCACCGAGTTGCATTGTTACGTTGCTCGGAGAGTCATGGCAAACGTCAGGACGTCCGCGTCGAGCGCACCTTTCAACGTGGATCTTGGAGGTACCATACATTGAAAACATGAGAGTAATTAGAACGAGATTATGTGTGTCTATGAGAGATTCCACGTGAAACCGGCCACTTCTGAACTGACCGGTCTTAGATTTGGATGGAAATTTTTTTTCTCAAAGTACTCGATGACAACAACATTCGACAATTTTTTTTAGATGTTTTATGGCATTATTTTTTTACTGATGAATTTTTTTAGCCGTGGCGAAATATCCAAATTTAATCGCCCGTACGTCAAAATATGCGTTTAAAACTGATCTTTCAGAAAATAATATTAAAAAAGAAAAATGTTTAATGTATATTACTTTTTCACGTTTTAATTAGTAAAATAGACTTTCTGAAAAAACGCTGCTTCTTTTTTCTTTGAATTTTTTATCCAAATTTCTTGTCCTGTTGTGGAAATTTTACAAGCTTATTTTAATTTTGTGAGCATTTTGGGGATTACCAATAATTAAAATACTATTTTATTCGCAATATATACGAATTAAAAAGAAAGATCGACAAAAGTTTTTATCAAAAATGCTCATAATCATTTCTAGAAGACATGTAATATTCTATAAAATTATTCCCATAACTAAGCGCGATCGACGTAGCTTTGTATTAAAAAACTTGTTCCCTTCCAGGAATGCGAATCAAGTACAAAGACAAGTCCGAAACTTTTACCGAAGATCAACTAGAGAGCAAAGAACCTTTTGGACAATTCAAAGCGTGGTTCGAAGTAGCTAGCAAGACACCGGGAATCCATGAGCCTAATGCAATGTGTCTTGGAACGGCCACCAAGTGAGCGAATAACAATAATTTTCCCAAGAAAATTCTTCAACAATGAGAAAAATATAGATGTAAAATAAAATATAGACAAAAAAATAATAATACTAACAATAATAATAATTGATAAATCGAAATAAATTCTTTCTTTCCACAGGGATGGAATTCCATCCGTAAGGCCGGTGTTGCTCAAAGGCTACAGCACGGAAGGCTTCAAATTTTACACAAATTACGACAGCCGCAAAGGTCGCGAACTTGTGAGTCCACATTAATCCAAAATACATAATTAATCTTTGAGACTTTGAAGAAACCGAGATTCCAACAAACGTTTCGATCGTTTCAGGCGGCTAATCCAAACGCTGCCTTAACGTTTTTCTGGGAGCCCTTGCGCCGTACGATTCGCATCGAGGGACACGTGGAAAAAACGTCTGCCGAAGACTCGGACGTGTACTTCGAGAGCCGACCGTTTGCGAGTCAAATAGGAGCCCATGCGAGCAAACAGAGTGCCGTGATTGCGGGCAGAGACACTCTTATGGTGAAGGAACGTGAATTGTTGGCGAATTTTACCGAGGGCAACGTCAAGAGACCCGAATGTTGGTAGGTTCGACGACAAATGACGGTAAAATTATATTTATAACGTAAAAACATAGTAAACAAATTGATAAATTCATTATTCATTTTTAATTTTGAATCAATCGCTCGATTAATCATTGTTTGATCATTTTTATCAATGAATCAATAAATGAATGAATGTTCGTTATTCAACTAATCTTAAATTCTTTAATTTTTCATTGAAATATTATTAATTCATGAATTAATAATTATTCAAATAATTAATTTATTATCTCTATTAATTAGCTGTTCTTAATTTTTGATCCTCGTTCAGGGGTGGTTTCCGGGTTATTCCCAGATCGGTCGAGTTCTGGCAAGGTCAGAGCGATCGTCTGCACGATAGAATTCGCTTCAGACGACCCCAACCGGGCGAAAAAATTGACAATATTCTTCTTCATCAGGGAATCGATGGATGGGTATACGAACGACTGTCGCCATAATCGAATTAATCATGACAGACTCTTTAATATATCCCGAATTCGGTAAATGCACTGTAATATTATTCGCACGTTGATCAGCATAAAAAAAAATAGTATTTTTAAATATGACAATATAATTATCGACGAGTATTTCAGGATTTAGATCTCTTCAGCATCATTATCTCTCGTTGCAAACCTAGAATAAGACCATTGATTCGTAATTTTTTCTTGATTCGTTATTATTATCACCATTACTATTTTTTATTTTGAATGCTTGGTCTTTCTCACCGTCAGAACTTGTCCAAACGATCTCAACGTCGAATAATCCATCGTCCTTGACGAGTTTTTCGAATTGTCTCATCCCTCCACCCACGCCGAAATAGTAAGTCTTTCCAGCAACGTAGCTGGGCGATTTTTGATAATTTATTTTCGTTATCAATTTCGTTATCGAGCGATTCGTATCGACGCATTTGTTAAAAAAATCTTGAAACTCACCCGACACCATTGCACTTCAATCTTTTTTTGAAGACGTTGTACAACTTCGTCTGATTGTCGGGATTGTAAATCGTTTCGCTCGTGAGAATGAGGTCGTATTTGTCATCATCTTTGGGATATTTTTGGGACGTTAATTCCTCGAACGAGGCCCAGTCGCCGCAATAAAATTCACAATTCTTTTGCACGTCTTGAGGGTCTTTCAGATTCAAAAAAACGTTCGGTATAGTCGCTAATTTGATTACTTCCGCGTTCTGGAAGAATAATTCAACGATTTTGTTTCAAGCGAGAGAAGGAGGGAAACTTTGATAGCTTATTGATTTTTGATTGCCATTCGTACGTAATCTTGAAAATGTACGGACGATCCTTTGAGAAGAGCGAGCAAACCAATCAAACCAGCTCCGCAACCTAAATCAAGAACTTTTTTATGTTCTTCCAGCTTTCCACTTTCCATCAGATACTTTCCAAGGTCGTAACTGCATTCCCATATCTTCAAACCACCTGTGTAAAAAAAAAAAATTATCCCTCAACCGTCACCCTACCAAACAATATCACAGCTGTCAAACTGGGTGGATTCCGGCCAGTTGGTTTTCAAAAAAAGATTGTGAGCAAACCATCCGTCCGAAGTGGTTAAAAAAATTACAAAACATGCTTCAACCATTCTAGATAATGTACGAAAAGTTTATTTATAAAAAATAAAATGGCGGCTTTCAAAAAAAAAAAATCATCTAAAGAAAAAAATGGGAGCGAAAGTTGCCGTTCGTCGGTTTATCGAGGGGTGAAATCCACCCAGTGTGATAGTAAAGGCTTGAATACGTTTTTGCATTCCGTAAGGATTACCGCGCCAAGTTTGGCCACTTCCGGTTGCCATTACCTTCGTAAATAGCAGGTAATAAATCTGAATGCTTCGATTCCGCTTTACGTATGTTTTCGTAATCCTCATGGTTCGAAATTGCGACGATATTCTCTGGGATAATAATGTTTACAACAACGTCCCATACCGTTGTTTCCGTATAATCGTCGGGCGAAAACGATTGTTCGATTTGTTCAGACGTGATCTTGATCTCCGAAGCCGGGAACCAATCGAGTTTCGCGCATTTCTCGTCATTGTTGTCATCGTCGTTGCCTGCGAACGCCGTCAACGTTTAAATATTCCCGCGCAAAACTTTGAAACTTAACCTCAAACTGGTTCGATGAAGAGCATGGTTTTGTGATGATTATTCGTGCTGAGATTATAACTTACAATCCAATTTTTCATCATCATCCGTCGAGAATCCAAATTTAAACATTTTGCAATGCTGCACTTGGGGTTAGTCGTTCATAAATCTTGGAATTGTATCGCAAACAGGAAGCCACGGAACCGAGAGGATAAGAGATCAAACTTGTCCAGATTTTGCTTCAAAATCGTGTATGGAACAAACTGTGTGTGTTGGTAAGAACTTTTAGTTCCAGAGATGCCGAGAGCAGCGCTGTCTGCGACAAGAGGTTTAGTGTTCAAAACATCTATCCTATTCTTCGTTGAGTATAACTATATATCGCTTTGGATGAAGAAAATTACATATGGAACTTTGTTACGATTGCAAATGATTTAGAAAATTGCTGAGGATTGTTTGTATTGTCTTGGCAGATCAATAGACGTTGTTTTCCAAAAAATGTATAAACGATAAATTGATTTTTATGAATGTTTATTATTATTATTTAATGGTTCGATATCATCCTGGGACAATATAATTGGAGTATAGGAGAAATGGAATTACAAACTAATTTTCATTTAAAGTTTAGACGCCTAAATGTGATGCAAATTAATTATCCTTCCTAATCACGCCAACGTAAATTCGAAAGTAGATTGTGTGAACAATTCCGCGTAGTCGTTAAGGAAGAGATCTGGATATCATAGTCGCATGTCTGTTATCAGGGCATCTGATTGTAAGTCGATCTATATTACATCACCTTGTAATCATCTTGTAACCCCAGAAAAATATTCGGCTTTCGGCACCGGGAAAACAATTTTTTATTACTTATTTACATGTGTACCGTGCAGTTTACGGGTGCTCAACGTTCTAATTATACTTTAATAACTCAAAAAAAAATTCAGTTAAATCGAACTACGGTTATCAGTAATTGCGATCAAATGAAACCATTCAGAAATGCTCATTTTCTTTTCAATTGGTGTTTTTCTACTGGCGCAGTGTTGCTATCATATGGCACGTGTCGCGACGGTCTTCAAGGTCATGTGCAACATGTCGTCTGTCTCTCTTATTTTGCTACCAGCACGAGAGAGATATCTGAAAGTTCATAAAGTATTATTTTCCGTCGTCGTTGCTTTCTCAGATAAAATATGAAAACGGTTGACTGCAGGTTTTCGTCACGCGGTCAACCATTCTCGGCCATCAGCCTTATTAAGCCCTCGACATGTCAATCACCGGTGATCGAAACTATACTCTTCGTCCAGGACGCGTCAGTCACACGTGACTGACAATATACGATCAAAAAAATTAAACCGTTCCATCTATAAATTTGGAATAATTTAGAAATCATAGGAGAATGCGAATATTATTTGTTAGCAAAAAACATTTTAATGAATATTATTAAAACACGGTAGACACAAAAATGGTTGTCATGTGCAGGATTCATTGTATGTTATAACTTCCCCAGCAGATCGGTTGTCTACTGAGTTACTATAAGAGTGCCAAAGGCATTCTGGAGGCACTCGATCGAGTTGCTTTATCAATTTTCTGGCAATATCTCGTCCAATTCGTGTTGCATTATCTTCGTTACATTCTTTGCAATATCTTCGAACTTCGGATACTCTTCCGGTTGTTTGTCTCAGTTCGTGACGATATATTTCAGGTACATATCTTTACAGTATTGCCATGTAGAATTTCTTCATCACGACAATTTATCAAATGAACAGCTAATTTTTTTTTCTTCCATAATGTTTATTTGCTTTTTTCCTCTCGGATCATGCTATTTAAAAAAATCCTCATCATCATCTTCCGATGCCGAAAAAATGGGGACTGGGCGACGTTTTTTCGGAAAACTAAATTCACTTGAATCGCTGTCACACGCTTTTTCTACTGAAATTATCACTGGCAGTCACTGTCACGAGTGGAAAACATTTGTGTTGAACGAGAACACTATCCAGCAGACAACTGACTCCTGGAGTGTATCACGACGAAGCTTCGGACGAAGTAAATGGTTGATAATAGCACATTCGACGCGATAGCCCGGCCGCAGTGCGGCGATGTCATGTGGCTGTAAAACGGTGTGAATATCGCCTAAACAGGAACGGAAGACAAAACAGGTTTGGCGTTAATGAACGTCAAAATTATTCGACTTCCTTCATTACTGAATAATCTGAGTAATAATTTTCATCACATATTATAACTCATTAATAACATTACTTATAATATAATATTATTATATATAGTTAAGTAAAGAACTTTTTTGAGTTGTGCAAATAAAACTCCATTTCACTTATTGATATTCATTCATTGTCATTACTTATTGATGACATATATATTTAATATTATATTTAATTATGAATGATATAATAATGTGTAATTCACAATACAATATGAACATTGCGAAAATGGAAAGAACTCGATTGTTCCATGATAAGCAATTGTCGTTATTTACTTGAAATAGTATGTCAAATACATTTTTGTCCAGTAGATGCTCATCCCTTCCAATCCCAATAGCCTTCCCCTTCCCATCCGATCCACGCGACAAGTATGAGCTTCCTCATGCATCGAAGTAGGTAGAGTGGGGGGACGATTTTACCGAACGTCGACTGTACAAGTTGCGGAATAACGTCCGACACGAGCAATTCTCGGACTCTGTTTTCTTCAACAAGCGTGCTCGTGCGGAGAGGGGCGAGAGTCAAGTTCCTAATGTGGGTTGGAAGGGACTTCCCGAGTCTCAACCCCTTTTTCGTTTAAAAGCAGCTGCGCTTTCGCAAAATTTGTTCAGTCTTGGTTCGTATCCTGTTTGCGATCGCATTGGTATGACGCAAACGTGGTTTTTGGCGGCAAAATTGCTCGTTTCATACGTATTGACAATATGTTTGTTCGGTAATGAGGTCGTGAGCCAACCAATCATCGTGGAGAGACTCGATAATGCTCGTAAGAATGACGAATAATTTTTCCAAAATTATTATAATCGATCCTAAATTCTTTTGATTTTCCCAAAATCCTTATAATTGCTCCAAAGTTCTTATAATTTTTCCAAAATTCTTATAATTGCTCCAAAGTTCTTATCATTTTTACTACATTCTTATTATTGTTCCGAAATTATTTTATCCTACATTATTATTATTTTCCAAAAATCCTTATATTACTTCCAAAATTCTTATAATTTTCGTTTATTGAGAATAATTTCAAAAAATCGTAAATGGTGAAGAATCTCGATTCTGAACGTTGAACCTAGAAACCTAGATTCATCCTAGGTTGAAGGTCGTTGTTGAACCTAGAAACAGCGAAAAAATTTCCACGAAGCTTTGAACACTTCGATCTGACGCGTTTTTATTAATGAACTCTCAATCAATTATCCCCAGTTGTTAAAGTTTCAAATCATCGATACGAAATAAACCGATGACTTTGCAAAATAAATCACTAACTACGCACACTACCACAAACAATCTTGTTCCACAAAATTAATTTTTTGTAGCAAAAGTATCTATGGCAATCCAATTTCAGTTGCGAAAGTTTTTATTCCAATTTATTGTTTTTTTGTTTGATCGCACGATGACGCTAGTTTTGGCCAGACACGTAAATGACAGCCAGGAAATTTTTTCAAAGCATAGCGACGAAAGACAACGAATGCGAATCACTGTACAATAACTATTGTCGTCATCGTTATGCAATCTAATTGTTGTCGACAGCAGCGATTCGAGAGCCAGGGACGAGTGAGATTTGATCAGACAATCCTGCGTCAATGCGCAAAACAGGACGCTCAGGATTGGGCCGGGGAGGGGGGTGGGGCGGGGGGGGCAGTTCGATCAATAAAAATCTCGTACCGATTCCTCTGGTCGGTAACCTCGAGTTCACAGCTGAGTCAACTCGTCGTCTCAAAAAACATGCAAAAAAACGGTTCTTGTTCCATCAAGCCCGTGAATACGAAAACAAAACGTTCAAACACGACAACGAGGATTCTGAGAAATGCATAATTGCCGATTTCCGTAATTCACGCGACTGACGAGTTCCTCCCGCTTCACCCCACCCCCTACTTGGTTCGGTTGGGTTTCAGATTGTCCGAGGATTGTGAGCAGGGAAGAATGGAAAGCTCGAAACGCGACGATGGAACACAAACCGTTGGTTGACACGCCGACACCGTACGTCGTCATACATCACGGTGGTATTCCTCATTATTGCTACGACGAGGCCGAATGTTCGAAAATCGTCCGGTCTTATCAAAATTTGCACATCGACGACCGGGGCTGGATCGACATCGGTTACAACTTCGTGATCGGCGAAGACGGAAACGTCTACGAAGGCCGAGGTTGGGACAACGTCGGAGCTCACGCCCCCGGATATAACACCCAGAGCATCGGTATATCCGTGATCGGTGACTTCAGTCGTACGTATAGATATTATATTCAAAATTATATTTTATAATCTATATTATATACTCAATAATATCATATTGTATGATATATGTAATATAGAATGGATCAGATTAAATATTTGGAAAATATAATCATCCAATTAATATGGTATTGTCATTTCGGACTTTATTCAATTATTGACCATATAATAATAATAATAATAATAATAATAATAATAATAATAATAATAATAATAATAATAATAGTAATAATATCATACAATATTAATTATATTATTATTATTATTAACAATAATAATAATAATATCATATAATATTAATTATATTATCATTATTAATAATAATAATAATAATATCATATAATATTAATTATATTATCATTATTAATAATAATAATAATAATATCATATTATCTTAATATAATATTAATTATATTATTATTATTAATAATAATAATAATAATATCATATAATATTAATTATATTATTATTATTATTATTATTATTTTCATTTTTAGTATTTATTGAATTATCAAATATAATTAAATCAATAATATGATTCATACAATTATATTTCCACAATTTGTGGATCCTAAAAATATAATTGAAAAAAATTTCAATTAAATTTTTTATCGAGTGATCGGTAAACTGATCGTCGAATCGTTTTATTCAATTCCATAGACTTCGTTCCCAACAAGCCCGCGATCGAGGCTCTGGAATCTCTGATATCGTGCGGCGTTCAACTTGGCAAAATAAGCAAACTTTACAAGACGATCGGGCATCGACAGGGCCGCGATACCGCTTGCCCCGGTGAAGTGTTTTACGAATGGGTACAGAAATTGCCAACTTGGACGAACGATCCGAAACCGGTGATCGTTATTGAATAATTCGACGTTCGACGCCAAGAATTGTTCGATGTTTTTGACGTTGGGTAACGCGATGACGTTTTAAGGTGATGCGCTACGCCGTCCTCTGCTCCTGTCGGTTAGGTACGAGCGCGAGAGAGGTAGCTAAAACTTCCCAAAGTATTTTTTTCCGCCACCATTGACTTTTCGAACAGAGTACGAGAACGACTGACTGCAGATTTTTCAGACGCAGATGATCGTTCTGGTTTTTTATCCAAAAGATTAATTATTGTTGAGAACAATGCTTTGGAGTTTGTTTATCATTGATCGAACGGTAGCACATCATCTTAACGGCGACCAAACATGCATCCGTCACATTGTACTACACCTTAATTCATGCTATGGTAAAATAATGAAACAAATAAAGACAGAACGCGTTGTAGGATAGTAAAGTTACGACAGATTTTCGAATAAAAATTGTACCGCTATTATAAATAATTTTTTCAATGCATGCAATGTATGTGAGTATAATGTTATTTCTCTCCATATGTCCTGTCAAGGATTACGTGGTCGAACGGCCTGCTGGGGCAATATGGTCCTGTCAATAACATCCGAAAAATATCGAAGACAAATAAAATTTATTGACGGAAGCAGTTGAAAAAGTCTCAGAAGTAGCGAGTCATTCGCAGCTCCCACACTTTAAGGCCGTGGAGTACGTTGTCACGGTTCTGAGTAAATAATGTTACGAGTTCGAGTCGACGCTTCCGATAAGTGCGACTCGGCTGATAAAATAATATCATCGGAAGACTTCATCAGAGATTAATCGTGTGTATATAGCGGCAGGTGGATGACATATCTGTGTTTACGCAGAGTGAAACACGACGATGCCGTAATTGAGCGAGAATGAAATTTCCCGTCGAGTTTAATGGTCCGTTTTGCCCCCCAAGATTTTTTTTCGGACTTATGTGATTGAGAGATAATCGAGAATTGCATTTTTGAAAATTAGCGATCGGTATATCGACGCGTCTGGTGGCTGGTCGATCTGGAAGATGTTTATTTAATTTTATTTGACTAAATCAAATTTTATTAAATTATTAAATCATCAAATATCAAATTTTATCAAGCCATCAAATATCAAATTTTATCAAATTATCAAATCATCAAATATCAAATTATCAAATTATTATTAAATAATATCAAATCGTAATATTATCGTTAATTTTATTAAATTTTGAGGTGCAACGTTCTGACCCGGAAAAGCCTATATAGTATACCTACACATAATCATTTTTATCAAATTCATAATCAAATTTTATCAAATTATTAAATCAACAAATATCAAATTTTATCAAATTATCAAATCATCAAATATCAAATTTTATCAAATAATCAAATATCAAATTGTATCAAATTATTAAATATCAAAACTTATCAAATTATCAAATCATCAAATATCAAATTTTATCAAATTATCAAATCATTAAATATCAAATTATCAAATTATCAAATTATTATCAAATTATCAAATTATTATCAAATAATATCAAATCGTAATATTATCGTAATCGTTAGTATCATTATCGTTAATTTTATTAAATTTTGAGGTGCAACGTCCTGGCCCGGAAAAGCCTATATATACATACATATAATCGTGACGCGTTTCTCTTATCGGAAATGTTTCTCGTAATTTCACCTGAATAAGCAGGTTGACCATCGACGTTAATTCACTGATGTTAGCCAAGTTTATCTTATCGTCGTTATCATCGTCATCGTAATCTAATATTTACGTTACTAAGAAAATTCTTTCCGTCTTCCGTATTTTCACCACTGTGTAACTTCAGCGGTTGATTCATTACGATTTTTTCCAATTTACAACTCACTTTGTACAACCGGAATTGTGCATATTTCCGTGAATTCGTGTCATTTTCCGAGCTTTCTATACTCTGTCGGTTATAATACGTACAATAATGATTACCTAACTGTTTCATAAATTCCGAGCACCGTATCATCAATCAACAAAGATTCCAAATCGGATGATTTCGATTATTTGATACCTTGACCAATCAATATCGATATTCGAACTTCGTCATGGACAATTTTTTTTTTCGCGTTGCATAGGAAAAGATAAAACTAATTGCACATTTTTTTCTGTTGAGACTTGAATATCCTACGATTTGCTGTATACATTTATCATCTCTTTATAGCATTTATAAAGAGACATATAAGAGATATATGTGTTAATAAATATAGAACACTAATATTGTATGTATAAATCGAGGTTAAGTATCATCGTGCATGTATGCATCACTTTGGACGGGGGTTCCCCGATGACCTCGTTCGATCTTTTGTGCATTTCTCGCGGATCGTGTCGTAAAAATAACGCACAATTTCATAGTGTAGCAATGCATGGAATAATATGTTACAAACCTTTGAATTTTAAGCAGTTCGACGACCGAGTTCGTTCGAGATCTGTGTACATTTCTTTTATCGCGATACGCATTTACTACTACGCGCTGCCCCAGATACAACAATCGTCAATGTGACATATTTTAGCCGACGAAAAAAAATGGTTAGGTAGCTCGCAGATTTGAAGTATATTATTAGCAAACATCGAGCAAAATGCGAGCCCAGTCGAGCTATTTTGATTGGCTCGCAGTTATTATCTCTAATTTTACAGTTGACTCACACGCGAAAAGAATTGTTCGCCCCGGTGAAATAGTTTTTTCCAGTTAATGTGAAATTGATCCTAATTATGTGTTCATCACGTTTTTTACTTATCTACTTGTATTTGATTGAATTAAAAATTAATCATTCATCGAATGGGACTAGAATCAACGGAATTGGTCGCTCGAATCCTGAGATATTCGCTTTTTTCGAAATTTCAATTTATCTCAAGCTCCAAGACTCATACATGTATATTTTTTTGTAAAACTAGGGTTCACACCCGCTGATTCTGTGTGACATTGGATTATTCCAGGAATGATTAGTCGTCCCGCAAATAGCACTAACATTACCGAAAAGAAAAGAAAAATTGTGTGTATTTTAAACCCGACACTTCACCTTAAATTAGCGCGTAGTTGAACTCGGAAGATTTGGTCTGTTTTGAATCGATTCAGATTTAGTCGCAATCGAAATTCGAAAACGACGCGAATAATAATTATTGTCGATAGACAATCAATTTTTTGATATTTTTCTATTATTTTTTTATGAAAAAAATGTTATCCGATTGAAAAATGGCACAATGGCAGTTACGTCTCGATCAAGAAAGAAAAATGGGGTGAGTTCGGGAGAAGGGGGGATCCAAAAAATCTTGGAAAAAAAAAAATAAAAATCTGGTGAATTGCGACGTTATCCCTTATATATAAGAATAATAGATAAAGTTTGGTTGATACTAGTTAAGTCTCTCGACCCGAGTTGCTAATCTTCGTACAAGCAGACCCACGCATGTTTAGTCGATCCTTGCTACGTCCACAGATTCCATCTCGTCACTTACCCCCCTCACTATCCCTCTACGTACATATATACCTCGGTATCTCGCGTTTTATCCCAGTAACGCTTGATACTTCGTCATGTATTCCTCGACGGCTGTCATACTGATCGTATGGGCAGTTTTAGGATTCGCCCATCCTAGCAAAGGAGAGACTTCCATCAATGCCGGTAAGTCTATGCGTATCACGCATGAAAATAAAATAATCGTCAAATTGAAATGCTTGAACAATCCGAGAGTGCAGCACGACGATAGATCGTTAGCGAACGAATGTTTATTTCGTTTTCTCTCTTTTTAGCGGTGCCGAATATAATCACGAGATCGCAGTGGGGTGCGAGGACGGTAAAAGATCCACCGGAGAAACTATCAATAAATCCGCCGCCATTCGTTATAATCAGTCACTCGGCCTCGGATGGCTGCACCACCCGAGATAGCTGCGAAACGAAAGTACGAGGTATTCAGGTAATAACTTTCATATTTAACGTAATAGAATTATTGAAAGAATACATTGAATTAAATTAAATAAATGAATAATAATAATAATAAACTATTTATCAAAATAGAGAAATTTTATATTGCGTGAGTTCTGTCGAAATCGCAATCCGATTAATTATTTAAACCGTCTGTAGATGGATGAACTAAGATTACGGATATAAATTTATTGAATATGTTCAGAAACTATTGCAACGACGATTTGCTCGAACGAAATGAGTATGAGTAATCTCGCGATACCCCCTGCCTCAACTATTATGAAAATCATTCAACTTCATCGACTACAGTTGAATTTCGGATTTTCTTGGGCCATAATTTTTATTTTCACTGTCCTACATCGATGATTCGACTCTATGCGTGTGTCTAAGAATAAGGAGGCCGATTTACTTAGCCTTCCTGACAAATCGACGTAGCTAGGTCCCTGTCAGATGTATTTTTTGATGGGTGGCTCTCGTGCCCTCCCAGCCTCCCACCGCGCATCACACTACAATCCCGATTTGCTTATCCACTCTCACGCTCTCGAGGAGTGTAAGTAAATCGAGGCTTCACTGTACCAACGTTTCAGACTAATGAATATTATCCAAGGAATTATTCAAACGACTGACGTTCGACAACCTTTGCCATGTTTCAACCAAGTAAGCCAGGGTCAGTTCTAACCAAGCGATGTCCGACGATGTGCTTGAAGTATATACATACATACATGACGTATATGACCCACTGCGGTGCATTTACCCACAAAGACTCTACACTCGGTTCTATAAAGTCCAACCATCGCTCGATAATTGGCAATGACTTTGCGATACGTAAAATATTAACCGACAAATAATCCAGTTCGTTAAACGCAATAAGCAAATTACGCAGCCATGAGTCTTTTCGAGGCTAAAAAATTTGATCGTCGCACGACAAGTTCGAAACGTTGCGAAACCTCGATCTGGTTTCAGAATTATCACATTGACCAGAACGGATGGAACGACATAGCCTACAATTTCCTCGTTGGCGAAGACGGCAATGTGTACGAAGGCCGGGGTTGGGACATCAGAGGAGCTCACTCAAGAGCGTACAACCCCAGAAGCATCGGAATTTGCGTTATCGGCACCTTTGATGGTACGTGCAAAACGCTGTGACAATTTGAACATTTAATTTCTATTATTGTAATAAGAACGTTCATCATGATTGAATTGTGTATCCTAAACAATTAAAAAAATTCTAAATCTTTGATTTAATGAACGAAAACATAACCAAAAATACTATAATTAATGTTTGTTCATTGATCTTATCAATCCTCATAGATCGTGAGCCAGAACCCGCCGCTATCAAAGCGGTCAAGGATCTCATGGCGTATGGAGTATCGTTGGGAAAAATCAATTCATCGTATACACTTTACGGTCATCGACAGACCACCGCATCGAATTCTCCAGGCGAAAAATTGTACAAATTGATTCAGTCATGGCCACATTGGCAGGGTAATTAGCGATGGGTTCTCCACAAAATTCCGTACTAAACGTCCGATCTCGTGTTAAACTTATATCAACATCGTTATAATACTCTCATAAACATATAACAAGACGAACGAAAAATCATTTTATCGGTGATTAACGCCCAAGATAAATTAATTACGGTGGTGGTATGTATATGTGACGTTTTGCAATAAAACAAACTTTACGCGGTAAAATCGGTCTTCATGGTTTTTATGCTACTGATACTCCTCGTCTCGCTCTTTCATCATTAAAAAAATATTTATTTTCTATCCGCAAATTCAGCATTAACATCGCGATGAAAAAATCCAGCCTCTCTACTCAACGCCACGTGTTTCCGCTGTATCCCTGCGGTCCGAGATTTCCCGAAAGCTTTTCGTCGACTGTATTTTCACTTTGTCTTTCACGCCACTCTATTTTTGAAAGACTGCACGCAGAGAGATTTCCGTCGATCCTCGTCGCGCCTAAAATTTTTAATCACTCCCTTTATTATAATACGTACAATAATTATTCCCTAATCGTTACATCTACCACCGCGTTATTATCCGACGACAATGATTCAACAATCATTTTAGAAGGTAAGTTTTGTTCTTCACCGCTACGTCATCGAATCAATATTGACATTTAAACTTCTCTATGAAAAACGCATTTTTTTTTCAAGGTGTCTTATCTTTACGACCATCGTGTCTGGGACAAAACGGCCTTATTGTTAATTCTTATTGCTTATCGTGAAAAAAGAAAAATAAAAAAAAAACCATGTGCGTTAATTTTCAATCGATCTCGTCAATTGAATTATTTAATAATTAATGTTCGTATGGTAGTGTTCGATGCATTACCGTAATGCACAGTTTGCGTTATCTCGACGATGTGATGAAATCCACGAGAAATGCAGGAAAGATCAAACGAGGTCGTCGGGGAACTCCCGTCCGAAAGTGATACACACATGTCCACTGGTGCTTATCGCCGATTTATATTTGTGCGTGTGTGTTTATATATATATCTCTATAACCATAATTCAGTTGATACGAGTCGGAGTCGAGTTAATCCAGCCACGAAATGAATCTCAGTAACGTCTGACCCTTCGCAATGTTTTCCTCGACGGTTGTGATACTAATCGTATGCGCAGTTTTCGGATTCGCTCATCCCAGCAAAGTCGAGACGTCCATCAATGCCGGTAAGTCTATGTGTATCACGCATGAAAATAAAATTGAAAAGCTGTACAGCGTTTGAAAGTGCGGCACGACGATAAATCGTTCGCGAACGAATGTTTATTACGTTTTGATTCCAGTCGTTCCGAATATAATCACGAGATCGCAGTGGGGTGCGAGACCGCCAAAAGAGCCGCCGAAGAACCTATCGGTAAATCCGCCGCCATTCGTTATTATTCATCACTCGGCGACGGATCGCTGCACCACCCAAGCCGTCTGCCAAACGAGAGTCAGAAGTTTTCAGGTATATCACTGTTATATTTTACGTAATCGAATTATTTAAAAAATAAATACTTTGAATTGATTTGAATTGATTAATTGAATGAAAAAATATTAATGGCGGTGATAGTATGATGAGAAACTAAATAATTATAGTAGCCGTGATATAATAATAGTTATTACTATTATTAATTCAATAAATCATTAATTGCTTGGTACTTTATTCAATTTTATTTTTCGAGAATTTTTATCAATGTCGCCATCCGATTGATTAATCGAATCTTTCGTAGATTTATTAATTATTTTTACGGACATACATTCGTTGTATATTCTCTGACACGAATGTTACGAAAATCATCTGAATTCGTCTACTATAGCGTAAGTCTCGGATTTTCTTGCGTCGTGATTATTATTGTGTGATGAGTAGCTCTCAAGCCCTCCCAGCCTCCCACCCGGCCTCTCACTGCGATCCCGATTTGCTCATCCACTCTCACGCTTTCGAGAAGTGTAAGTAAATCGGGGCTTTACTGTACCTACCATCGTTTCAGACTAATGAATATTATCCAAGGAATTATTCAACCGACTGACGTTCGACAACCTTTGCCATGTTTCAACCAAGTAAGCCAGGGTCAGTTCTAACCAAGCGACGTCAGACGATGTGCTTGGAGTATATACATTAGGGTCGCTTGAAAAAAAATTTTTTATTTCGTGGAGCTACGATTTTTTAAATGGAAACTTTACGTTCTTCTTATGTTAATCAAATGGAAAAACTTGAAAAATCTTGCGCGACCCCTAAAAATGGTCCGATCGGATTCATCAACGGGGTGAATTCTCCGGATGCAAGATACTTTGCAGTGAATGTATTTTTATTGAAATCAGAAAATAACTTTTTTTTCCAAGCCACCCTAATGTACATACATATATGACGTATATGACCCACTGCGGTGCAGTTACCCACAAAGACTCTACACTCAGTTCTATAAAGTCCAACCATCACTCGATAATTGACAATGACTTTGTGATACGTAAAATATTAACTGACAAATAATTCAGTTCGTTAAACGCAATAAGCAAATTACGCAGCCATGAGTCTTTTCGAGGCTGAAAAACTCCCCGCACGGGAAGTTCTTCAACTTTGAAGAACCGCGATTTCGTTTCAGAATTATCACATGGACCAGAAACATTGGGACGACATAGGCTACAATTTTCTCGTCGGCGAAGACGGCAATGTGTACGAGGGTCGGGGCTGGGACGTCAGGGGAGCTCACTCAACTCCGTACAACAATCGAAGCATCGGAATTTGCGTTATCGGCAACTTCGATCGTACGTACAAAATGCTCTGCTGACTTGGAAATTTTATTTCTCTCATTGTAATAAAAATATTCATCATAATCGAATTGTTTATCTTCAACGATTCAAAAAATTCTCAATCATTGGTTCAATGAAAAGAAAAATGACCAAAAATACTATAACTATGGCAAACCGATGCTTTTTCATTCATTTTAATTTTTATATTTAAAAAAATTAGCAACAATAACAAAAAAAATATTACTATGCCCGGGTAACATTTATTTTGTTCATTTTAATCATTTATTTTCATAGATCGTGAGCCTGAACCCGCAGCGATCAAAACGATCAAGAATCTGATCGGTTATGGAGTGTCGTTGGGAAAAATAATTGCATCTTACACGATTTACGGCCATCGACAGACCGCCGCAACGGACTGTCCCGGCGATAAACTGTACGAATTGATTCAGTCGTGGCCACATTGGCACAGGAATTAGCGATGGCTCCTCCACAAAATTCTGTAAACACGCTCGATCTCGTGTTCAACTTTTATTAAAACCTTTATAATATTTACATGATCGTATAAGAAGACGAGCAAAGAATCGCTTCATCAGCGTTTGACGTCCAAGATAAATCAATGGTGGCGGTGGCGGTGGTGGTGGTACGTATATGATTATTCGCGATGAGATTGTAAACAGGATATGCAGTCGTCGGCGACGATGTCGTTGACCACTATGCGTAAATAGTAATCAATCTATTGACGGCGATGTCGTAACTGTCTCCCTCGCTCCTGACGCAGATATCAACAGCCGTGAAACCTTTTCCACGCAAATCAATCCCATGATCTCTCACCTACAACACAAAACGTTACGTATCGATACCCAACAGAGACTGTGGTCACTCGAATCGCTTTTAATATATAAGTTCTTGATGAATATTAAATTTTGTGATCGAGAATTTCGGCATTTTCCGATTAAAAATATAATAAAAAAATTAATTTGAGTATCTTTTATGATCTCTCACCAACAACAAAAAAGTTACACATAGGGTCACTCTAATCACTTTGAATAAGTTTTTGATAAATATTAAATTCTGTGATCGAGAATTTCGATATTTTCCGATTAAAAATATATTTAAAAAATTAATTTAAGTATTTTTTATGATCTCTCACCGACAACAAAAACGTTACATATTGTTACTTATGAAAGTTACATCTGAGAAGCTTGGGTGTTCATTGATTATGAATAAACAAAAAAAAATTAATTTCATTAAGAAGATAAACAAAAAATCTCGTATTTCGTCCTCCATTTTCTACTGAAAATGCGGCTGGTCAGATAACGCTCGATCCGAACATGAATTTCAAGGATATATCAATTTACCTGCAGCGGTATTTGCAGCCCGAAATGCTGGTTGAGTTCGGGTGAGCACAAACGAGTACCGTATGGAACTTCCGGTATCAAATCCATACCCACCGTGACGTACTCGTCTCGGCCATCGATAAAATCCTGCAAAAAAAAATTATTTTATTCCGTACAAAGCAATAAACGATGGAGTCGAGTCATATTTAACTCGGATTGTTAATCGTGAAAGCACTATAACACTATAACTCGAAATTTTTTTCCGAATCCAATTCAAGCGAAATGAAGAAAAATGGTGTTGTCACGTATTTCATACCAGCCACATACCTGAAGCGTTCGCAGTTTTTTTCCTCTAGCGTCGAGATAATCGGACTCGTTATCGCTCTCGAAATCCGGATAGTAAGCCGTCAGTGTCACATTTTTATGAACGCGTCCGGTGCATTTTAAATCCGTTCTGTTCAGGCTTTGCTCTAATAATGTTAAAATTTTTTTGAAAACATTAATACGGAGCGTTAAAATTTTTATTCGTTATTTTATTTTTTAGATTTGATTCTCGTCCGATAAACCGTTATATCTATGGCTTGGAGGCAAAACCGAATAAGTTAATATCACGAGATATCGAGATACGATTCTACGTTGCGAACGCTTTATCACAGCAGATGAATCAATATCAAAAATAAGAATAATCAGTTTACACTCCATTTTTTGTACTATTCGAGGTAGCGCATTCGATAATATTTAATTAGTCTGTAATCCATGGATAAGAGAAACCATTGGAATTCTTCGGTTTTCCCTCAGGACCACAGATTATATCTCTTAGATGTTTTTATTAAATATTAACCTATTAAACTATTAATTAAAACTATAGATGACATACCTGTTGCTTCAGCAAGGCTCAAGCACAGCATTCCAAATATTATCACGCAGTACATTGCTTAAAAAAATAATTCCTTACGTTCTTACTGCAGCAGTACAACCGTTATTCGGAAGTTCAAGCGAAAGACTAAAATTCGAGTGACCAAACGAAATCGACCTCCGATCGTTCGCGTTGAGAAATCGACGACGAGTTTGCTGATGCGAATGCAGCAATTTTGCAGGTGGTCAGTGAATTATTGAGGTCTTGTCGAAATATAATGTCGCAATTGTGGTTGCAAAATATTTTGTATCGTACTCGATATTTTGTACAAGCAATTGGGACGAATGGTTGCGTGGTTCAATCGACAGACGAGAATTTCACGGGTTTACGCGGTTATAAATCTTCGAACTTGTTTTACAATGTTACAATCTTACACTTGTTAGTCCGTAATGATGGGTCACTCGTGGCTTGCCGCGATGCCGCGTTTTCCAGCACGTTTTTATTTGTTCAAATGATTATATTGTTTAAGCAAATGAACATTGCACAAATATAATCCTTATTATCCTCATACCAGGATAGTTGGTAAGATTTTATGGATTTCGCTGTACTCTTTAGAGCACTTGAGAGTATTTTTTAAAGCGCCATGCGGGCCGGAGCCAACTTCCATAGATAAGGGTTGAAGTGCATCACTCCGTGGTCAAACCCGTTTTCAGCTGCCAGGGCCTCTAATTAATTAATTACAACAAACGCAAGCGTCGCGTGATCGCATTTTACTCAGCGAATGATCCAACGTGTTGACCGAAGGGAAATCAATTATCTCGTAATCTACACAGACGTGTAAACATACCAATGCAAACATCATTCGAAAAATATGATGTCTATAAAAAGTTTATTATTAGCAATCGTCTGGAATATAAAATATTCGGCGCCGGTCGGGGCGGGGAAGAGGAATGAAATCATTTTTTTTTATGCATGTCGTGCCACGAAGAAAATCAACGCACGAACAAACCTCGATGGGTCAGCTACTTCGATTGTTCATCTTTGTCGTTGCATAGTAAAGCCGAGTCCAGGAGTGTAGATTCGTTGAATAATAGAGACGTCGCGTGGATAGGCCACGTTGGAGGCATCGGAGTTTCTGCAACGTCAGTCATTCAGGAAATTATCGTTCGGCCCCTCCGTCGTGTTCGGGAAATCCACGGAGGGCTCGTGTATTATGGCCCTCGTGTGTACTCGAAGGGCTTAATCAGTACGATTTTTTCCCATCTCCATCAATCATTTCAAGGAGAGCTGATGAAATTAATCGGCTACAGTTGGACTGATACTGGTTTATTTTATAAAACAAAAAAGAAATGTTTCTTCTTTCTATTCGTCGAGAGTGATCGGTCGATCGAAGCTCCGGTGAGAGTAATCTTTACAGTAAGTACCGCTTATGGTCGAAATGGATAAAATCGTAATTACGTAGAAGAAAAACAGCTGAACGGACTAGGAATTGTATGCAAAACAGTTTTATACGGTTGAGAATATATCTATTAGAAGTTGTTAAATCTACATAAGTAAACAAATTAATAATAATAATAATAATAATAATAATAATGATAATAATAATAGTAATAATAATAATAACAATAATAATAATAGTAATAATAATAATAACAATAATAATAATAGTAATAATAATAATAATAATAATAATAATAATAATTTTTATAGCATATCAATGTGTGTATATTTATCCTTTATTGTGCACTACGGGTATGACAAACCTCAGCACATTTTCTGTGCGAGATTTATTTGGTAAATCTTCTCTTGAAAATAATTTTTTCCTCGACTTGATGATGTACGAAGAAAGCGATGACATCTGATGGACCTTATTTAAGAAGCTTCGACGAGTCGCCACTTTTTAAAAAGTTGAAATAACAAATAGTGTGCCCGCAACAGACGTTTGAACATGCTGGGGTACGGCATATCCCATATTTACAGTACGTAATCATTCAGAGGCGTACCGCAAAAGTTATATCTTTATGGTAAGACCCACATCGAAGAATGGTTATCTGTGCGGGGTCGACCGGTGCAAACCGGCTCCTGTATATTCGAAAAAGAATGGGCGACGTATGTCTAATGTATGTCCGATGTGTCATTGCACCCCGTGTCCAGGAATATCGACCGGTGTTTGAAGGTGCGGGAGGCCCGGTATGACTAGAACCGATAGAATACTGGTCAGACAACACGAACATTCCACATTTAGAAATTTCTTCAGCCACTGAATTAATCAGTTGTCTTCGTGATGTCAAGGCATTGACCTTCTCCTCCGACAATTAATTACATCATCATTGAAATAGAAGGAGAAAACAAACAGAGAAAAATGAAAATGATTGATTGATATACGTCATTGAACAATGAATATTGAAAATTCAATAATAAACATGATATTGGTATAAATATTGTTATTATCAATTGAATTATTATTTTGCTATTGCACAAACGCTCAATCGTTTCCACGTATGTATGAAGGATATTTTTTTCGAGAATCCTGTAAATCATTTTGAAAGACGATTTTTAATTATCAAAAACTTACCGAGGTCCTTCGAATATTTGTGAAAATGAACATTTTGAGGCAATGGAAAATAAATTTTCGGAAAATTGTAGAATATTTCATTAGCCATAAAAACCTTCCGATAATGGTATACGGTGCTTCGTTGCGTGCTACCACCTTTAGCGTTACCCCGTTACTATAATCGTACACCCGCGCAGGTGCCATCGCAACCTGCCGGTGTCGACTTCACTTCACGTGCGGCTCTCGTTCGCGACGCACGAATTGTGGAATCGTCCGGAACAACTATACAAGCACAGGATTGTCATCCATCACGGTCTCACAACCGCGGAACTGACGTCGGTATACTACGTAATTACATCGCGATTAGAATAATCGAGGCGAATGCCTCCATCGGTGTCTGAATGTCACGGAGTCTGAAGATAAAGGTATTTTTTGTTGTTGTTGTTGCTCCAACTTCGTGTTCGATGCCTTTTATTCGACTTGGATTGAAATAATAATAATAAGTCCCGACGTTGCACTTGGTAACCATCTATTTAATGGAAAATAAAAATCACAAGATTTCCACGAAATTACTTCTGCACAACTCATCAACAATCTATCAGCACTTCTCCCCGTTGGAAAGACATTTTTTTCTTGCTTTTGGACTTTTTCCTGATGAATAGAATTTATGACAGCTGTTTCAAGAATTTTTTGGAGTTTGAAGACATTTTTTCTCGTCAATTACTACGACTACGTTTATTTCGATTTAATTATTGCATATTTTTATGTAATGAATATATTTTTACGAAACATTTAATGATCGAAAATGAGAAAATAATGGATTATTGTTCAATAATAAATTCTTTTTTTATTTATTATTCCATAATCGCGCGAAAAAACATTTTATTATAAATAATTCAATTTATAATTTATTATGTTAAAATATTATTCGATATATTATTCAATAATCAATAATTAAGAAAATGAGTAACCAAATTTCATTGCAAGCTGCGCGCTCAATTTTTGTAATTGGGAAATCCCTTCGAATTGTATTTTTCGTACCGGAAATATTTTTCATCACCGCTCGAATAATTCTCAACGTATTATCGCTGCAAACAAATTCGTCGAATAATTCCAAAATAATGCCGTGGAATTCGTTTCGAGCGTAAATTTATCTCCAAGAATGCGTTGCATGCAGGGATGGGCATTCATCCAATGAAAATGTATTTAAAATTCTCGTTTTAAACAAATAATCGATTACCCATTATGTCACAATCAAAACTTTTACATTCCTGCAATAATAAATAATTTTGGATGAATCATTGTTTAATAATTGATTTTAATATTCACTAGCAATTATAATCCATGGTAATTCAGCAATGCAAGTGTTTCGAATACATTTCCATTGATTGAATGGCCATCCCTGGCTGCACGTCAGTTAAGCCTGACGGCTTGGTGTGGAAACCCGGGACTTTACCGCACTTTCTCTAACGAGGAATACCCGCGTGAATGAGGATTCATGTATTCCAAGTTATCGATACATTTCCTTTTAGCACGCGCGAAAGCTTTTCTCTGTATTGCTACAGAAATTATTGACCGATCGGGAAACGCAATGGAGTCGTGCATCAGTGATTGACGAGCGATTCGTCATTCGTCGATAAATTTCCGTTTACGTCGCGACTTTGCATGCTCCGGATTAAATCATCATTGCACCGTTAAGAACAATTTGTAGAACGGAATTTATTGATTCACCAACAAATGAGAAAATTAATAATGATTAACCATTTCCAGAAAAATATACATAACTTAATAATGGAATATATGTAATTCAACTATTTTCTCTCTTTTGAATGAAACATTTATTTAATATTAAAATAAGTGGATAAATCATACTTTTTAATGAGTACATTTTCTAATAATGAAGTGAGTAGTTGGATAATATTTGTTTTTAAGTTGGAAAGGGTCGGGAAAACCCGAAAAGTTATACGCAGCAAAATAGGAATCTGAAGAAAATATATATTTCGTTATTTTTCAGTAATTAATTATGTAAGATTGAAAAGAAAAACTTGTCGGATCAATTGCTGATTGAATGTGCAACTTGATACTACATCGGGCTCAAAACGAACAAACATATAGATGGATAAATGATAACCAAATGATTAATTAATAACAAATAACTAAGGAATTATCCATAAATCAATAATAGCAGATGAATAAGTTTTTCCGCCCGAATAAATGATTCTGTAAGGTTCGAAGAATATATTCGTTTGATTAATCGTTAATTCATCAGCAATTCTACGCTAAATTGAAGTTTTGCAGATGAACCCGGCTACGATAAAACTCTGGTTGACCCGAGGAGAGCTTGACAAGCTCGAAAATGTCGTGCTCGAAGGTCGTGGAGCCAGGCTGCTCGGAGAACACTCGCCGGACCTCAGAACTCGAGTTTTTCTCAAGGGACTTCCAAATTATTTGGTTAGTTCACGTTACGATTCAAACAATTGTTTTATTTTTTAACCCTGGTACATTCTTGCAAACAATTTTTTTTTCAAAAAAGTTTTTTGTTTTCTGAATTTTTCCCTGCATGTAAATAACTCAAATCAGACTCTTCATCAATGCCAATTGATTCAAAAATGTTCAAAGTATATTTGAGAATTTTTTCAACTCGATCCCACGCGTCAATTAAAAATGGCGGAGAGTCTAAGCTTGTGCAGGGTCAAATTGATCCCTGGTATTATTTATCTGTTCGTGTTCAATCATAAAATTGTCGTGTGATGTAAGGTTTGAAATTAAAATATGGTCCTCAGACGAAAATCAGTCAAGCTCACGATGCGACGGCGAGAGGAGCGTTGGCCGAACTTCAGAAGCTCGTATCCGACGAGTCGAAGAAGAAATTGGTTATGGCGAAGGATGCATCGGGAACTCCTTTGCTGCACAAAGCGGTTTACAACGATCATAGAGACGTCGTGGAATGGCTCATTCAAAATCATCCACCTGTCGTGCAACAAAAAGATCGGGTTGGTAATCAATTATGTGCATTTTTTTTTATTTCAATTTCTTCGTTATATTTGTTCGATAAACTATTCGGAGACTCGTGAGAGACTTATTTTTTTTTTTTACATACCCCTATTGCCACATCGCGTGATGGCTGATAATCGAAAAGCACAAACCACCTGTTCTTTCCGGAAGCGAGTTCTCGTTTCAAGTCTGACCTAGCGCGGTGTGAATTAAATGGTTGCTCCTAGAACGAAGCACCGGAAATGCCTCGATTTTATCTGTAATAGTAATTTATCAAGGGATAATTATTTCTCTCTACGCTGTGGAGCTATTATCACATCGTTAAACGTCGAATTAAGTTATTCTTTTAATTATTCGTTGATTGTTTTTAATGTTTGTTTGACTTTTTTTTTTAATTTCTTTTTTTTTTCAAGGAGGGAAGAACAGCTTTGCATTATTGCGGGGCCTGCAAGGATCCGGAAACGATGTGGGACGTTCTCATAGAAGGAAACTGCGATTCCGGTATTTGTGACAAAAAAGGAAATCCCGCGGCTTATTATCTGGAACACAATACGGAAATTGAATTACCGGAAGGAAAGAGGTTGTCGAAACGCAAAAGTAGCAGCAGCAAAGAGGGTGAGTTTTAGTTCGCCTATTTTATTCATTTGCTTTTTGAAAAAAATGTTTGTCTTTTTTTATGTTCATTAACGTCTATCTCCATGACTCGGGAGAGAAAGGGGGTTCGATAAAGCATAAAAAAGGAGAAAAATTATTTTAGAAAAATTGTTTCCTATAACAACTACAACTAATTTTTTTTTTTTTTTATATACGAACTGATCGAGGTATTCCCCCAAAAGATTGTAATTACCATTCGTAGGATTGCAAATTCGTCCTTCGTCGCGAAATCGCCGTTGCGCGCAACGAGCCAGTTGGATAAGCCGTTTTTACCCCTTTTTCTACTTTTTTTTTTCACATTCACGGCCGTAGCCTCGTAACTTATACCCCAGTTTGCAATGATTAGCGGATAATCGATACCTTGTAAATACTTTATTCATTGTTACGCGACTCGGTCGATAAGAGAAAAAGAAAAAGAATAGGCGAAGCAAATCGACGGTGCGAAAGGTTACAGCCCTTACGGTCAAACGTTCTGGAATTTACGTGAATGATCGAATAATTGCTATTGATTTTTTTTTCATTTAGCTTCGTTAATAGCTATCGAATTTTCTACATTCTTTCCGATTTTAATATGAAAATAAATGAATGAATAAATGAATACTCATCTTATTTTTTCAATTTTACAATTTTCATGAAGATTTGTCGACGTTTTTTTACCGTAACTCTATGATTTTATTACTTCTTCTTTTTTTCAATCGCTTTTATCTTTTCTTTTTCAATTAACTTTTTTCCAATTATTCTCAATTGTAATACATTGAACAGTAATAGAGTTTCCGGTAAAACGTTAATTTTATGCGAAAATGAGATTCTGAACTTCGACGATATTTTTTTTTCCGTTGATTAGTTTTTTCTCGAGCTACGTACGCCACACATGTCGAACGCTTTTTGAACGATGTCTAGTCTCGCGTTCGTTGCTAAATGTTACAACTTTACGTACCAGTTCAACGCATCGACCTGTCCAACGTTCGTTCCAAGAATGGGCATTAATTCAATAAAAATGTATTCAAATTCCATTTTCAAACAAATAACTGTGGTTAATTATCATGTAACAATTAAAATGTTTACATTTCTAAATCATTTTGGATAAGTTATTGCTTTACAATCCATTTAAATATATCATAGCCATTATAATCCATGATAATTTTGTAATAAAAGGATTTCGAATACATTTTAATTGAATTTATGCCCATCCCTGATTCGTTCACGCCCGTCGTTGGTTTCGTTGCAATTTACGCAACCAACAAATCCTTCATGGACAAACATTTATCGAAGACGTAAAGTTTGTTCCAAACGTGTCAGGGAAAACGTCGACGACCGGCACACACAAAACTCGTGTGCTTCCACTGAAATATTGATAATCATTGGAAGCACGCTAGGCGCTCGTTCAAATAAATTATCAACCCGCGTGTAACGCTTTGTGTACAATAAGTCTCGGACTTTGTTGTTTTCGTTTTGAAATCGAATCGATGAGTAAACGCGCGACCGTGGATAATAATTGAAGAATAACGGGGATGTAATTGCCGGACGTTGAACCGAGACAGACGATAATTACGTACCAGGGTGGTTCGATAAGAGCAGGCTTAATTGAATACAAGTCCATGTGGGAGTATATTTCGATTTTATTCAACCTAAATGAGAGAAGCCCTAGGACCTATATTTGGAAGCAACAAATATTGTTCCAAAACTGACTCGGATTGCTCTTTGGATTGCTTTGAAATAGAAATGATTGTTAGTAATAATTCTCGATTTGCAATTATTATTTCTCACTTATTTGCCTTAACCATTCATAATTTTTTAAGGCAATGAGAATTATTTTTCATTCTATACTGTTCTATCATTGCAATATTTAAAATAAAATATCGTCCCATTAATTAAATCAATTAATAAAAAATTAGTTAATTAATTAATTTTTAATAAATAAATAAATCAATGTCAACTAATAAATTATTTCAAAATTAACCTGTTTCCTGAATCACAAACCCATGGGCTCCTCATATAAAAGGAAACCGGTTCAAATGTCGTTTATCTTGTTTACGCGAAATAATAAATATTTTCAAGATAAATAAATAAAAAAACCTAAATGTAAATAAATGTCCGATTTTTCTTCAAAATTATTTTATTACTTCTCAGTTCTGGACTTCAAACCTTCCAATATAAGAATATGGATTCACAATCGTGACATCGGAAAATTGCAACAGGTTCTGTGGGAGGGTCACGGATCGAAGTTGAAATGCGAAACGAGCAATAATCCGAGAGTGAGAAAGTTCTTGGAAGCCACGCCTTTTATAATGGTAAAAACTTTTTTCTTTTTTCGCATCTAAATGTACAAGTTCGTATATCGATCTTCCTTTCTTTTTAAAATTAATTTTTGTAATGATTTCAGGGCACGATAAAAAATATTCACAACGCTGTGGTGAAAAACGATCTTGAAGTTTTTAAGAAAAAAATAGCCGACCCAGTATCTCCGATAATTTTGTGCAGTAAAGATACGAACGGGCTGAATGTTCTTCACAAGGTATTGCAGAGCCATTTACTTGCATCGAAATCTCCGAGCATTCATTAAAAGTTTTATTTTTACAATCAATATGATTCCAATTACATATATTACATTATTTCAAAAAAAAAAATATATATAATATAATTTCTAATCATATATTGAACGTTTTTTTAAATTATTATATTTATTTATTTCTATTATTATGATTATTATTATGTTTTTCAAAAATGTAAATTCCATAATAGAATTTTTCTATTCGACATTTGCTATGTAATTATTTTTACATCAAGGCGGCTGGACTTGGTTACACGGAAATCGCCCGGGAAATTATAGACCGATATCCGGCTGCTCTGGTTGCCCAGGACAACGATGGAATGACTCCGTTGCATTACGCTGCAGTGGCCAAAGACGATGGAGCCATTTACGATCTTCTGGTGGAAAGTGGAGCCGATGAAAGCAAATTGGACAACGTGAGTTTTCATTCCCAATTATTTTTCTAATAATGGACAATTTAACCTTTAGTCTGTAACCATGGGTCAATCGTGCTTTGCCAAAATGGCGCGTTCTTCACGCTTTTATATGCCCGTATGATTATATTGTTTAATCAAACGATTATTCCAGCAATATAATAATAAATCCTTGTACTAGAATTGCTAATAAAATTTCATAGATTTTTTGCTATCAATGCGTTCAATGCGTTTGTGCTTCGAAGCTTTTAAGAATGAATTACATTAAAAAGCAATCAAATAACCGCATCATAATGAAAGTATGAAGATAATTAGATGTGAAGAACGCCTCACGAGCTGACCAAAGTTGTAGGTGGTTTTTTTCTGGCCACGTTGCCACACTCGCGCCGATTTCTCCCACTCTCTTGCGAGTTCCTCCACGCGCACGCTGTAGGAGTCGAGCGACAAGACAACGCTGTTGTCGAAAAAACATTGCGGTACAACCCTCATGGGGTGATCAAAGTCGTTAGACATATGGTGACAAACCTATGGTTAAAGCGCCAGGCACGAGTGACCCAGTTTACGGATCTACGGTGCCAAAAATAACGATACAGACTCAGGATTAATCACCGATTGCCGAGCTACGTAATTACAATTGCAGAAACAAAAAACAGCATCGTACTACAAATCACGTCCGACGGACGTCGATATTACGAATTTGGTGGTAATTCCGGAAGCGCCGCGTGTTTCCGGTTCGTCGTATCCGAAAAATTGGGACTGGAGAATTCTCGAATCCGACGAATCTCTGTCGAGAATGTTGAAGAAATCGCGAGCCGTGGACGTTGACAATGCTTTTGGCAGTCCAGGATCTCCGACGAAGAACGAAGATCCCGAATCCGAAGCTTTTGGGGTAAGTTTCGTCGCATGCGATAACCGATTTTGCATGTCTATCGCTACTTAAACATTTTTTTTCTCTATTTTTCTATTTTTATCGAACTATGTTAATATTATTTATAGATTATCATTGGCTATTGCCTTTGTTAAATATTATTATTGTTATCATATTATTATATATAGTTATTATTGCCAATTAATGCCGCATCGAGAGTGTTATCGAGTCGTCGTAGTTTGCTGATTTCGTTGAAGGATTCGTTTTTTATTTATTTAATTTTTTTTCCCCGTTTGAAATCGTCGATTCTTTTGATTTGCGTTTGCAATTGGGTGTCGAGAATTTGTTGGAAGTGGGGGGACAAGATTGAAAATTTCCAGATTGGCACTAGGAACGATGTAAAGGACGATTTGGTGGAACAGATAAAGATAGCCGACGACGCTTTGGAGCAGTCTAAATCAGAAACGCCGGAAGCCGAACCGGAAGCCGAACCGGACCCCGAACCGGAAGCCGCCGAGGCCGAGGAAGCCCCGCCGGACGCGGAGTCCGTCGAGCCGGAGGTTGAACCGGAAGACGCTCAAGAAGCTGAGGAAAAGCCGTCGGAAGAAGATGTAGTCGCGGTCGATGGTGACGAGGACGCGGAACCGGAAACGATCGAACAATCCGCGGAGGACGCTGATGACGAAACGGATTTGGGCAACGCCGAGAACAGCCCCATGGGGGAAGAAACGAATCCCCAGGATGAGGAAGAAGAAGAGAAAAACGAACCGAGCACCGCCGATTCGGGAGTCGACGAGTCTCGGAACGATGAAGATCAGGTGCGGAAGTTATTTTTTTTCTGTTTTGGAATCGGTGTTGATTCGATCAAAATATATTTGAAATATTTTTTCAATGAAATCACTTTAAACAAAAATGATTTGCTAATAATATTAATAATTATAAATACTTTGAATGAAGCAATGTTTCACTATAAATTCTGATTGTTTATAGAAATAATAATCCATGATTATTTAGTTATGTGAATATTTTTAATACATTTTTATTCATTCAATGAAATATAGAGATAACGAAGAGTAGCGGCAATGGTTCGAATTAAAATTCGCACTTCCAGAGAATTTAATTGCTTTCTTCTTTGAAATATCTGACGTTGAGACGCCCCTCGATCACGTCCCAAGCTTTTATACATTATTCCGTAAATTGTATTTGAATAAACAATAATAATTATGTATAAGGTCCTGGGAGTGAATATCACAAAAGCACTCAAGGTAATATAAAGCTCGAATAATTTGCATATGTATGTCACGAACGTATTTTTCATAGAAGGAAGAAGCCACGGAAGCTCACACACGCGACGCAAGATCGATCGTTGTCCTATATACGCGTCAAGATTGACCCGCACGATTAATATACCGCTCCGGATATCGATCGCGTCCGGTTCATGCGCGTTTTGTGGCTGACCGTCGTCGTCGATTGTTCGCAGGTTATCGTTGGCGAGCACGAGGAGCTGCCAGAAGCTGAATTGACCGACGGTAGCATGGCCGTCGATCCGGAGGTCGAGGATTTGCTTGAAAACGGAAACATGGAACAGCTCGCGTCTTTGGTTCTGAGTGGCGAGGGTCGACGATTGGTCGGACGGCAATCCAGCAATTCTGAGCTTCAGGCTTTTATCGACAATGTTCCGGCTTATATTGTACGAATAAAAATGACAATCAATATTTTATTTATTTATTTGTTCATTAAGGTTATTTATTTATTTATTTGTTTGTTTATTTGCTCTGTACATTTTAGGGAAAAATTCATGCAGTTCATATGGCAGCGCGAGAAGGTAATCTCCGAGACTTGCAGAGTTCGCTGGATCGTCGTAAATTCGCAATCGCCAAGGACGGTTCTTCGCCACATGGGTCTACCCCGCTGCATGTTGCAGTTATATTTGGTCACACTGCGGTCATCAGGTTTTTACATTTTTTTATTTTATTTGAGTTTACAATGATAAAAATGAAAATAATAATAATTATTATTATTATTATTATTAATAATAATAATAATAATAATATATTAATAATAATTATTATTAATAATAATAATAATAATTATTATTATTATTACTATTATTATGTTATTATTTATATAATAATAATATTAATAATACCGAAAAAAATAGTGGTATGAGAATGAATAAATAAAAATTGAATAAATAACTAACGATGAAAGGTATTTATAGGTATCTAGCCGGAAGGTTTCCGGAAACAACCCACGCAGTCGATATGGACGGCAGGACACCGCTGCACTACGCTGCTACCCTCGCCGACAACGGACATTATTACAATCTTCTGCTTCATCTGGGTGCAAATCCATTGGTCGAGGATAACGTGAGTCTCAATTTGAAAAAAATGTTCTAAAAATGTTCATTCGAAATTCACAAAACTAATTCGAAACATAGTTCGGGCAAAAAGCCGACTATTACAAGGAAAATCAGAGCGATCTTTCGCACAAACGTCTGCTGCGAGATTTCGGCGCTCGTGAGAAACTCGCCGATGAGATGTTGACCGACAAAGGTACTCTTACTATCTCACACGCACCCGGCACATAAAAATAAACCACGTTTAACCATTTTTCTTCCACGGATATACCTCGAACTTTCGTTATTAGTATTTTTATGCTATTGTTTTTTTGTGTTTTTGGGACCACCGCAATGAATTTAGCCGGAAATATTGTCACAACGAGCACTTTTATATATTATTAACAATAATAATAATATGAGAATGAGAATAATGAAAACTTGAAACTCGAATTATAATAATATTTGAATATTAATAAAATTTTTAATCATAATTATTATAGTTATAGATATATAATTTATAAAAATATATATCTTCTATATATACAATCAATAATTCATAATCATCATAAGCATATAATAATCATCATTATTATCATAAATTTCACCAATATCCAAATATTATTATTACTTCGATTTCCATCATTATCATTCTCATACTATCATTTTTACATTCACTGCCACATTAATAAATTTGGCCGGAAGTATTCTCACGTTACACACATTAATGTATATATTTATTTATCCACGCACTCATGATTTGGCGAATCAATCTATCGATGACATTTCATACCGAGCACTTGATAATTTTCAACGCCTCGTCCAGTTCCCGGTGGCGACGTTTACTCCGCTCGTCGGGACGTCAACGAGCCGGAAACTCTGGCGACCCTCGAACGTTGTTTCCGTCTGCTGGCGAACACCACGGCCCGTCGTGGTTCCGTGACCAACGCTCCAACATCAACTTCCGGTACATTTCTCGGACGTTTTCTCAAACGTCCGGTTTTCGATCGTCTCAAGCACCGTGTGACACGCATGGACCACAATCTCTTTGACGTTATTTGGCCGTCATTGAGAAAATACAGTAGTTCGAATCATCCGAAAACCGCGAGTAGCATCGGTAGCAACGCTAGCAATCGATCGTCATCAAACATGGACGACGAATTCACCGGTACGATCGTTGCTCCCGATTACGAGAGTTACGTCGTATTCGAGGAACTTTTCGATCCTTTCATCCGCGATTTGCATTGCGTCACGGCGACCGGTGAATTGCCCGATCATCCACTGCCGTGTTTCTTCGATCTGATCAATTCGACGGACGAAAAAGAAAGAATCGAAGAAGCCATGTCGATTATAAAATCTTACGATCTTGATAACACGTGCAAATACATTCTCGCCGGTGTCGTGGATTGTTGCAGAAATCTCGAAGATTTTCCATTGCCGATAACATTGACGATAAATCAATTGGAAGAAACCGAAAGACAAATAACCGAAGAACTTTTGACACCCGACATAGCGAATTTAATGGCCGAAGGTTCGAGCGAGGACGAAGCTGGAATTTATTACACTCTCAACGAAATATTGGACAGACCGAGCGAGATTAGAGCGAGACTCGCGGCTGCTGGATTGTTGTTACCGATCACGGAAACGGAAATTAGCGATGAGAAACGTTTGCACGGCAAACATTGGCCCTACGGACGTGGAGTTTACGTAGCTGCCGCTGGTGATTTGGCGGTTTGGGTCAATCTTCAGGATCATTTGAGAATAATCTGTTGCACGGACGAATCGAAACCCGGACAGATCGGTCGAGCTTACGTGAGAATGGCCAGAGTAATGACGAGTCTCGATTACAAATTGGCTTTCAAGAGAGACGAGAAATTAGGATTTCTCAGCGCAAGACCTTCGGCCATTGGTAACACGATGCGTTTCAATATTATCGTGAGATTGCCGTCGTTGTCCAAAGAACCGGACAATCTTCGTCATTTGTGCGTCGTACGCGGACTCAGAGTCAAGGAAACGATGAGAAGCGACACCGTAAAAATCGGCAATCAACAATGTCTTAGCATAACCGAATTACAAACGTTGCAAGATTTTTCTCGAGCCGTTCTCAATATTCTCAGCCTCGAGAAGGAATTGTTGCTTACGAATTCGATGAAAATCGCGTCGTTGATCGCAAACGTCTTTCGGAAAAGATCGTCAGGATCGCGAGGTTCGCAAACGTAATACGTTTGTTGACAAACTATCGTTAAAAAATTATATCCGTCGCGATAAATGATTGACAACGAATCTTCGGATTTCGAAACGAGAAGAGAATTAAACGTTTGAATTTGACAAAGCGATACTTTTGTGGGTTTCGATGAGTTTGCTGGATCGAAAGATGAAATAATCGAGAAAAATTGTTCATCGAATTGTGATCAATCGCGTGTTCGTAATTTACGCGGTAAAAAAAGAAATATATTTTTAAAGAATTATTTTCGGACCAATATGGACATTACGCTTATTTGAAATACGAAAAACAAAAACTTTCTGTGATAAAACTTGCAACCAATGTTGTTCGTCCGATCTTCGAATTATCGATAACGAATTGTAATATATATTGAACGTAGAATTTATTATCGCATTGTACGTCGAAACTTTGTACGGTAGCTTGATTAGTCGTTGTGCAACGTTGGAAAGATGTGTGAATGATCGTTTTATGTTTCTCACCTCGGACTTGGCATTCGCGATTTCGAACGGAACGAAAAAAAAAAAAAAAAAAAAAAAAAAATGAAACAAAACGATACGCCGATAAATATCTCAAAATTGCTAATTACGAGATTGTCGAAGTTTTTTTGTTCCGAGCAATTTGGATTAGCCGCTGGATGACCGCTGGATTTTTACTGTGGGTTAGTAGACGAAGTGTTGTTCATGCTTTTGGAAAATTATTCATTCGATGTTTTGACGCCATTGTATTTTCAAAATTTTTTAATTTGGGAAAAAAAAAATTTCATTTGTAAAAAAAATGGTTTTTCTCAATTTAATTGTATTTTTTGAATTACTCTTATTAATGTATTGTTGAAATGTTATTATTCATACCGAAACTCGTGATTATATTTCTGATCCGAATTTTAAAAAAAATGGAAGCCGGAAAACGGGAATTGCAAAATTTTTCCAAATTCGTTGATCTTTCGAAATCTCGAATGGCGACAAAGCATTTCGAAGTTCGATAAAGCTTTGTATGTCACGCACGATTATGTCAATGTTCACATGAAAATGATGAAGCACATATCTTTCCAACTATCCAATTGTACCGTTTTTTATTTTATTTTTTACATGCCTACAATTATACGCGTGTGTGTGCGATGGGATTTTTAACGAGGCTGATTTAATCACGCTTTCAACATGCATGACGTCAATGCGACGTCATTCAGGCTACGTCATTGAATGTTCGTGTCCGTTTGCGTGGACTTGTGAACAAAACAAAAAAGAAAGAAAAAGTTTGCATTGATGACAATGGCTTTTGTATAATTTTATAATTACAGTCGCAAGCAAATTGAAAAATAATTTGTGCTGAGATTGGGTGTTAACACAATTTTTCGGTGTTTCAGACGATGCCGAAGTGGATATTCCAATATTTCGATCGGAGGAAGGACGTTATTTAGCTTCTTGTGAGTACTCGATAGTTGACATAATTATCATGACATAGTAATTATTATTTTGACGGTATTATCGTGTTCAGCCCTCGGGGATCCGCTGATAAAAGGCTTGACGGAGGTTGCGAACACTCGACCCAAAGATCCTGTGACTTATCTCGCGACTTATTTGTACAATTTTGCGAGCAAGAATAAATCTGCGGAAGCGAGAGAGGCGAGTTTCATCCTTCCCACGAACTGATTTAAGCTAAAAATCCGAGTCGATGGAATTTTTTTAAGGTGCATTTTTCGCAGGAGTCCAACGTCCTGATTATTCCGGAACGGAAGCAGGGCCACTTGGACGATCCTGTGACCGATAGTTTCGACGACGACGCTGGATATCCCGAAAGCCCGGAATCATATGTTCCTGAATCGAATTTCAACAATCCAAAGAGGGTAAATTTTCGTACATCCAAAAGATTGAATTTCAAAAAAATTCATTAGTTTAATTTTATTTGATGAATAAAATAAAAATGAAATATAATGCATCAAACTAAATGGAATTGAGTTAAATTAAAACGAATTATATTGAATTTAATAATTAAATTTGATTGAATAATTAAATAAGTATTTTATTTTATTGGATAATTAAATTCGATTGAATTATTTATGTACGTTCAATAAATAATAACGATAATAAAATCGAATTAATCTGGACTTTCAGGACGAACACGGCCAGGGTTTGCTGCACTTCACCGCAATCCGAACCCATCCCACAGGCGGATACTTCAGTATAATAAAGGAGGCTCAAATAAACGTTGGTTTGCGGGACGAACTTTATCGAACAGCCCGGGACGTGGCTGAGGAAGCGAACATCCGTGATAACGTCGAAGAAATCGACCGATGGGTCGTCGGCCTTGCGGCCAGAGGCGAGACCGAAAAATTGGTCGAACTTCTCCTCGAAGGCTACGATCACATACTGGATGCCGAAGACGGTGGAATTAATATCGTGGACGTAGCTGCCGAAAGAGATCACGAATCTACCGTACAATTTTTGCAATCGATTCCAAATTTTACGGTAAGTCGACGTTCCGAGATAAAAAAATCAATCGAATCAATCAAAAATCAATTAAATCAATTAAATTTATATTACCTTTAATATAAATAAATAGAGCAACAAATAATAATATAATATTTATATTATAATATATCTATATTTATGCCGTCAACATCATTATTATCAAATTAATGTTATAATTTATTGAAAATTAAATATATTAATAGTCAAATTTAAATAAAAAAAGACATTGCTGTTATTAAAAAAATGATATATTACGTTTTTTCTCTAAATTACACGATTAAAAAATCAAATTGAATTAAATTGAATTTCCTAAATTAAATCGTACTTCAAATATAAATAAATAAAGCAACAAATAATAATATAATATTTACATCATAATATATCTATATCTATGCCGTCAACATCATTATTATCAAATTAATGTTATAATTTATTGGAAATTAAATATCTTAATAGTCAAATTTGAATAAAAAAGAAATTGTCCTTATTAAAAAATGTATATATTACGTTTTTTTTTCCTAAATCGTTACTTTAATATAAATTTCCAAAGCGTGGGATTAGGTCTTATCTTCTAGTAAAAATGTAATAATTGAATTTAGTCGCTACGAGAGGAAGTCCATCGTGCCATTCGCGCGGGTGATCTCGAAACCGTAAGAGAGATATTCAACAGAAACGGCACCGGTGGAACTCTTCTGGCAGTTGGGAAAAACATCGTCGGCCGTTGCGCTCTTCACATCGCCGTTCTCGGAGAACATCCCGCAATCGTCGAATACATCGTGAAAAATTACCCCGATGCATTGCGCGCAGTCGACAATGTAAAAAGACATCGATAAACTATCGAACAAGTTTCTTTTAATCTTCAATTTTTAATTCTGTATTAAATTTTATTCTATGTTTCATTTTCAATATAAAAAAAATTCAATCCATTAAAGACATCGATAAACTATCAAACAAGTTCCTTTTAACCTTCTATTTTTAATTCCGTATTAAATTTTATTCTATGTTTCATTTTTAATATAAAAAAATTTTCAATTCATTTATTTTATTTTTTATGTTTTGATAAAATGATTACACGAATGACGACAATTAATAATTGTTCTGATCTAAATTCCAGCTTGACCGAACGGCTCTTCACTACGCAATGGGCGTACCTGCTGTAGAAGTTCTCAGTGGAATTTTAATAAAAGCCGGAGCGAAACGCGTGCTCAAAGATATCGTAAGTAAAACATTTTCCATTCTCATACTCTCTTTTTCTCCCGTGTGATACAAAATAATTTCTTCTTCCAATTTCCATTCAACGCAGAAATCTCGACAACCGTCTTATTACTTCATGAACAAATCGGACATTCAAAAGCTCCAAGAGGAGGAAGAAACGATGGCGAAGTAGACAAACGAATATATCACGTAAATCTCATAAAATTTATCAAACCGAAACGTATCGAATATCGATAACGGTCTTGGCAGCCTCAATAGATAATTAGCCGTCCTCCGGGTGATTGTAATCATCCACGAGCCGGTCTGATGAAGAGTACAAAAATATTTTCCGAAGCCTCCGTCAAAGGCTTCGAAATTATTGTAAGAATTTTTCGGTTCTTGCGGGGTTTGTGAATTGTTCTAGGAAGCAACGTGTCGTTAAATTTTAAATATATTGAATACCGATCTATAGAAATATGTATTTTATTGTAATCCGTTTAACCCAGTACGTCGTCACGTCGACGGATTGCTTCTCCTTTTTTTTTTTTGCTATTAAAAAAAAAATTCCAGGGCAGACGAAATATATTTTTTTTTTTTTATGAGTGAATTAAGTTTGATCATTTGCGAGCTCTCGGTAGCGAAGATTCATTAGTGTTTGTAATCTATACATATATAGACATGAAACGTGCGACGTTGGCAAAGAAAATTCTTCACCAAATTGCATCGGACTCAAATTGTTTTGGGAACACAAATAGGAATCATTTATTATTGTCAGATTCCTCGTTTTTGCGTTTTATCACTGCTTCGAAGGAATATATTTTCCAACGTTGCTTTTCGTCTGATCTATTCCCGTCTTCTTCGTTCGCGTTGACGATCGACTGTTCTGCGTTTCCGTGGAATCTACGTCGTCAACGACCCAAGGAATCGGATTAATGTACGACGGTGTGGCTTGCTGATGAGCTGAAATTAGGGAAATTATTGGAATCAAGTTTTTGGGGATTGATTGAAGGAATAATGGTTAAAGAAAATCGATGGAAACATTGAACCAACGTAATAATCCTTGAGTCGCGGGTCTTGGTCGGTTCTTCGACGTCTCTCTCCATTTTTCGTAAGCCTTCGAACTTTCTTCCAAACGCTTTTGTCGCTCTTCCTCTTCTTGTTTCTGTTTTAATTCTTGTTTTTTCTGTTGCGCTTTGATAATTTGTTGTTTTTAGTTCTTTTTTTTGGTTTATTTTCGGTGTACTGATATATTTATATAACGCATTGAATATATACACATTCGTGTTTCAACGTGTATTAGGGTGTCGTGAAAAAACGTGTCAGGTTCGCTCGAAGTCAAGAAAATTGATGAAAATCATCAATCATCATAAAAATCGTTAATTAATAAATTATTAATTGACGTTGTTGATTATCGTTTTTTCATATTATTACCTAATTTTCTTGACTTCGAGTCACCATAACACAACAAAATTATTTGTTATTCATTTTATCGAAGCCTGTTAAAATCACACGATTTATGTTCATGCGATAAAAAAATTATTGCCTCATCTAATTTAAGCATAAAAACGTTTAAAAATTCGAACAGGCCTTAAAAATCGTCCGATCGGGCTAATTTTTTGTCATCATCAATCAGTAAATGATTGGCGCAAAAATTTTGGAAATTTTTTTCTTTCCAGACATCCCAATAAACGTTTTTAATAATCGTTTATTAAATGCGATACCTAACTGCAATTTTTCTTTTTTTCGAGCCCACTGACGAAGATGTATCGTCTTCGCCATCACCGTTTTCTCCGCGATTTCTTTCAATTGTCGTTCAAGCTCCAATTCGCGCTCGGCAATCTCCCGTTTGTCAGCTTCTTCCTTCTTCTTTCTTTCGGCCCACTGAAGAAAATTTTCTCGTTCCCGCTGCTCGCGTTCTTCCCTCTCCCGGGTGAGACGCTCTTCCTCGGCTCGCTTTTCTTCCTCTAGCCTGCGAGCTTCTTCCTTTCTACGCAATTCCAAAGCCTTTTTACTCTCCACCCACTTCTCGTAAGCGTTCTTCTTTCCGTCCGTCGTCGGCTGACGATCCGAAAGGTTCGAACCCGAGACCGAAGACGCCGAACATTCTACGACCCTTTGCCCATTCACCGAGTATCTGGTTCGAACGGAATGCCATATAGCGATTCGTTTCGGTGCAATAATAATAAAAAATAAAATAAAATAAATAATAAATCAATAACAAATAAATAATAAATATTAAATAAATAATAAATAAATAATAAACAAGTAATAAATAATTAATAAATAAATAATAAACAAGTAATAAATAATTAACAAATAAATAATAAATGAATAATAAATAAATAATCAATAAATAATCAATAAATGATAAATACATTTTTTTAAATAATAAAATACGATGTAAAAATATAATAAAACAATCCCTAACAACCTCTGGACTTCCGGCTGGTTGAAAAGGTCGTTCGATGGCTCATCGTCGATTTTACCGATGGTGCAACAACGGATTTTGACGGATGATTTGGATTCCGCTCTCGAAGACGATATCGTTGAGGGAGTGGGCGGTGAGATCAGGGGCTGACATCGGTAGGTATTGCGACCGTTGTGCTGATCACCGGCGTGATCAAGAGCGTGGGAGGTTCCGCTTATGAAATCCGAGGAATCTCGGCCAACCAGCGTCGACGAATCTCCGCAATTGGCTTCAATTATCGTCCCGCGTGGATCGGAATCGTCCGAGGGCTCGTCGTAGATCGCAAGGTTGGAAAATCGCACATCAGACCCGGAACGTATTGCTCGCGTCCTACAGGATTTTTCAATTTTCGATCCATTTTATTTAAAACAAAATGAATAAAATAAATGAAATGAATAATATAAATAAAATAGATCAAATAAATAAAATAGATCAAATAAATAAAATAAATAAAATAAATAAAATAAATAAAATAAACAAAATAAATAAGTTGTCAAATCCCCGATCGATTACCCGTGTTGATATCGTGAATAACCGTTCAACGGCAAATGATTTCCCCGCGTTTTTGATTCGTGATCCAAAAAATCGTATCCATTCGCGGTCGATAATCTTGAATCGTTCCGATAAGAAGAACGTACCGGCACATCGCCCTGCCCGAAGTCCCAACTGTCAACGTTGCCGTCATTTGCCATTGCTGGACAAATCTTAACCCTGGTCCGGCATCTGATGAGCGCGTGTCATCGTGAGAAGCTAAACTATTGGGGTAAAAAAAAAACGATGGACGATCGTTGCTTCGAGCTCTCATCAGCTTCATTACTCACAAACTACATTTGGATCCATCATAATCGGTGCTACGGGTTTTTATTGTAATCACAAGCGATCCCAATCGATGCGATACAATGTTATTGAGTCAATACGGATGATGGAAAATTTTATATTCTTCCGACGTTGAATTTGCAGCGATTCACGTTCGCTCATAAAGAAAAACAACCCACAATCGGCAATTGAGGTCTTACTGGACGGATCATCGGGCAAAAAGTTAGTCCAAGACCGACGAATCGTGGATTGACAATTCTAGATCATGCCGTACATGTTTGGCCTTACGAATAGCTAAAGTAATATTAAATTAACACTTAGAAATATTAATTATCTACTTTCAATAAGAATTGAAGTCAAATTCCACGATATTGGCGTGTGGTTGACTGACGTTTTGTCAATGACTGTACAACGGAAATAACCATCTTCGCGCGCTACAACGAGCAACATCACTATATCTATATACACGTTTTCGGACTAATGTTTCAACTGTTTCAGGCGATTTTCCTCATTACTTTAATGAATTTCTCGACAATTACTCAGACGATTAATTTGAAATTAAGCATAATCGATCTGTCGATCCTAAATCTTGATGATATAATATTTTCAGAATTTTCTGACATTTAGTTCAATTCGTTTTGTAGCCATTAACCCAATTAATATAATTAACGCAGTTAATATTTATTAACGTCTGCAGAAGCGGTTCTCCCATAAGTAACCGTGTTAAATTCACAAATTTACAGCTCCTAAACCATTCAGTAAAAAAATCTGAAATAATTAATGTATTATTATTCAATCAAGAACTATCATTCCTCAAATTTTCAAGACTTTCTGACATTTATTAGTAACCATTCAGTAATACCTTAATTCGAATTACCATAAATAAGTTCACGTTACTGCAATGCTTCGCCCATAAAAAATATCAATAAACAAGGATTTTCGGGTAATTTCAAAGAATTTCGTCGACATTAATTTCCTTATCCTTTTTTTTTTTGCGCAAAGTTTTTATTCGTAAACGAAATTGTGCTAATTCATGTTCGAACAAATTGAATTATAAATACAATTGTAAAAATGTGAGTTCGATAAGAGATTCATCGTTCCATCGATATCAAGGTTTTAGCGTTGGCTTCGGTGACGTTGTTTTGTCTGGCGAACATCAAATATTCCTCGTTAACTTCTTCGGGTTGAATTTTATTGAAATAAGTTTCACCGTCCTGCTGATCGTAACAAGCGTCGTCGAATTTGAAGTGTAATCCGAGAATTATGTTCAACGCGGACGTGTCGTAAGCGTGGCAACCGGAATAACGATACTGCGGTCGTTTGTTGAAGCGGCAACCAGCGGATTGTGCGCCTGTTTAAAAATTAATCGTCATTATCGGAGCCTATTTTATTTATTCGTGGAATGTAGCGAATTATATCGTTTTTTTTTATTTGACGTACGAACCAATGGGACAAATGCAATCTCTCGTCAAAGCACATTGAACCCAAGGTAACATTATGTTTTCTCGAATTTCCTTTGTATTTCGTATCACGATATGCGAAGCCCTTATAAGGGGAAGGAAAAAAAAACTCTCGGCCGAAACGTGAAAGTATTCGTACATCTTTGGATGCGTTAGAGAGCTAATCGCGTGCTTCGTTGGCCACGTGAGGATTCCCGATTTCGGCAGGAGATATTTCGCAACGTCGGAGGAATTTAGACGTACGTTTGAATCCATGTACAATATGTTTCCTAATGTGTTTAGAGCTGTCTGAAATTTAAATATTTGCATCGTGTTGATTTATTGTTTTTATTCATGAATATTTTGGTCGTGTTTGAGGATCTTGAAACTGTTTTTATTTTTAAATCGTTCTCTGCGGCAATGGGAAAAAAAAACAAATATCTGATCCTGTAGTCTGCCACTAGAAATGGAAAAAAAGAAGTCATTAAACTTTTTCCCTGAGTTTTTGGAGCGATAACGTGAAGTTTGAATTTGATTTAGAATTTTTTCGGCAATTAATCTTGTTTATCAAAAAATAAAATGAATATTGTACTATTATTCAAGTTCTTCTTGTTTAATAATAATAAATAATAATAATAAACAATAATAATAATAAATAATCGTGTTTATCATAAAATAAAATGAATATTATACTATTATTCAAGTTCTTCTCGTTTAATAATAATAAATAATAATAATAAACAATAATAAGTAATCTTGTTTATCATAAAATAAAATGAATATTATACTATTATTCAATATTATATCATTATCATTATTAAAAATTCAAATTGATAACAATCATAAGTGCAGTTATTATTATCTTGTATTTGAACTGATCATGTTTTAGAAATAGAAAATATTAATCGCGATATGGAAATGTTGTTGACAAACAAATTTTTCCTACTGACTCTTAGCGCATAAACAGCGTGATTTGAAAATGATTATCCTTGGAAGAGATGCCTCGACCGGTGGTAATCAAATGATAAGCCGCACTATCAAAAAAGATAATTTTTTAAGACACCAAAATTACCTGAATAACTAGGGGTCGGTAGACATGCAGTCTATCGTCTTCGGTGTGCGCGGGAAAGGGGCTTAAATCCAATTGAATCACATTACACCTGCTGGAATTACAAACGAGCCTAATAGTCTGCAAAGCGTCGTCGCTCAACCCGACTCCGAACACTCCGATATTGTTGTTTGGCAAATAGTGCGTGACGTTTCTGACGAATCCATAAATGTTCTGTTCGCTGCCGGGCCTCAGAAGCGTCACGACTGTCACATTCTGCGACTTTGGCGTCACGGGGGTCGTGCCCGTTTGGTCGTCCAGTCCCAGCAGCGCCAAATATTTCGAATCCGTGACGAGTCTCTTTTCCTCGACATCTTTCAAATTTTCCTAAAATAAATTGAAAAAAAATAATAAAATCTTCGCAAATCCATCGCAAACGTCAAGACGATGGAGAAGTGTCGCATAATTACCTGGAAGTTGCGTAGCTGCTTATGCGTCTCTGTGACTAAAGTCTGGATGGAAGGTCGAGGATTGCTGAACGCAATGAAAATAATGGTGCTCCCTACGACGCAAATAAGGCACAAGAGCAGGCCTTTGGTACGCATCGCTCATTTTTTTTTTAGATTAATCGTTATATCGAATAATTCACGGCGTATCTTCCGCATTTTTCAAAACAACGACTCAATGGCGCGAGTCTTTAGATGCATTTTTGAGGTTATGCGAATGTACAACAATGTACGGTGACGCGAAGCATTGTCGCGACGAATTCGTCATAATTCCCGACGATATTCGTCTCATGAAAATCGTTTCGTCGATGATCAAACTTGTATCGTTCACGGATCGTCTGTTGATGAAAAATAAATCAAAATAAATAGAAAGAAATGCAGATCGGGAAGCAACGAAGTTGGACACTTCAACGCGTACCTAGCGTTCGTTTGGGATTGATGCAGCTTGCAGCCGAATCGTGAGAGCTGAATGAAGGTTAGGTAAAATTGCGTCACGAGTATAGCTACGGGAGAAATCATTCGTGAGAACGTATAAAATGTATAATTCGGCGCTTACCGAGATTGACAGTCGAAGTGGTCGGAGTTAATCGCTGTAGCTCCAACGTGTTTGACGCTGATTATTCCATCGTGATTCGATAATCATGGATACGACGTAATTAGGAACTTTAATAACCCGTCTGGGCGTCAGTTGCACAGCAAGTTGTTTGCAATCTCATTGGCTCGTAACAATTGTTAACGATCGTGATGTTTGTGAAAACACGTCACGATTGATTCTGATTTTTCAAGGACACGAACGAAAATGTTTGCAGCAACAAAAAAAAAATTCTAAACGTTTCGAATCGTGATCGATATGGTTGAACAATGTTCAGGGTTTCGTGGTGTTTGAAGTATTTCTTGTAATTGCGGCTGAGACAATTTCAAGGGTACGTTTTTTCGGTCCAGTGTGAGAAAAAAATGGAGCTAATTTTTGCGATTTATAGATCGTGTGGAAAAAGAATATTTATTACGCAGATGGTACTCCGTGTTTAGGTTCGCCGCTGCGATTGCTGATATAAGATCACAGCCGGAGCATGAAGCTCTTCAAACTGATCGTTCATCAGAAAAACTTCAGCGGAGAAGATCTGATTATAAATCCCAAAGATTATCCCGGAATTCAGTGCGGAGACGTCGTCGAGATTTATCATCCCGAAGATGAGTTCAGCAGATTGCTCCTGCAGGTCACTGCGTTCAAGGAGGATCTTCAGGGTCGAGAGACGATTAGCATTGAGAATAACGTAGCTTCGATGTTTCAATTGCGCACTTTTGCCGATGTTTACATGAATATTGTCAATCCTAACGACGTGGCGCTGGATTCGATAGAACTGACGTTCAAGGATCAGTACATGGGCAGAAGCGAGATGTGGAGACTCAAGAACAGTCTGGTGAATCTGGCTTTCTAAAAGACTATTATTTATATTCAAAACGTACTTCTATGCTATTTAATTATTTGAAAAATTCGTCTTTAATTATTTTGTTTGATTAATTAAATTAATAACAATAGTAAGGAATGAATAATGATAATTAAACTACATTCAATTACTTTATTATTAACTCATTTATTAATTATTATTATTAGGTCATATATCATTGTTTTTAGAATCCTTACAATTTAGATAATTTTGCTCAGATCATTATTGAAATAATTACAATTATTATTAAATTATTTAATTATTATGAGACGATCAGTAATAATGTAATTCATTTTTTTTCTTGGTTGTTTCAATTCTAGGATGAAAATTCATTGCCAGATATAAATCTTATAAATACATATAAATTGATGATAATTAGTAGAATGTTCAACACAGAATTAATCGCGTTCTCGAATAATTAGACAAGCTTCGAAAGATAAGTTTATAAAATTAAGTAAGCAAATCCATCTTGCCCCAACGATAATTTCGGGCAACTCCATATTCGTCCAATAAAAATAATAAAATGTCTCTTAAATTTCCTAAAACACCAAAGATCAAAAAACACATGAACATAACTGAGAATTAATCAATTCTCTTTCAAAAGTGATCGCGATTTTTCAAGCCATCATTTTCAGTTGCTTGGATCGTATTTCCCAAAATTTCCAAATCGTTTGTGAACACAAGTGAAAGCTAAACGTGGAATAATGAAATCGATAAATCCTTTCAGGTCAACACATGCGTGTACATGAATAAAAAGATAGAATTCTGCGGCGGGAGCATAAGATGTCAAGTGTACGAAATGTGGTCGCTGGGCGATCGCGTAGCTTGTGGCGTTATAACCGACGACACCAAGGTCATTGAAAACCCATTAATTTTCGTCAAAACTGATAAACCGAAGGTCGAATCTAAAGAAAAAAAAAAAAATAATAATTCCACAGGTGGTATTTCGTTCGTCCACGAGTATGGTTTATCTCTTCATTCAAATGAGTTCCGAAATGTGGGATTTCGACATTCACGGTGATCTCTACTTCGAAAAAGCGGTTAACGGTTTTCTCGCCGATCTCTTTCAAAAATGGAAAAAAAACGGCAGCAATCACGAAGTCACGATAGTTTTGTTTTCCCGAACGTTTTACAATGCCACGAGTTTGGAAGAATTTCCGAATCACATGAGAGAATGTTTGCAACACGATTACAGGGGTAGATTTTACGAGGATTTCTACAGGGTGGCGGTGCAAAACGAGAGATTCGAAGATTGGAGCAACGTTCTCGTGCAATTGAGAAAATTGTTCACGGATTATCAGAAAGTCGTGCTCGAGTATCATCAGAAGCCCGGTATCGATATGCCCGCGGCCACAAATTCCACGGCTGCTCAGGGAAATTTTTTGGAGGTTCTCAACATGTCGTTGAACGGTAAAGAGACGTCAATGATGATATTAAAATTACATGGATCGGTCAATAATGGAGCAAAGCGAAGAACTAAATTGTAAAATTAAAGATTAAGCGTTAAATTCATTATTATTATTGGTTATTGAATTATTGAATTGTTTAATGAAATTCGATATAAATTATAATTTTTATTTTGTATTTAACATAAATTCTAATTCTAATTCTATTGAATTATATTTGATTAAAGTTGGATTTAATTCAATATAAATTCTATCCTCTATTTAATTTCTATTTTCTAAGAAATAATAAATTGTCAGATGAAAGATTAATCGTTAAGTTCATTACTATTATTGATTATTGAATTATTTATTAATTCAATAAAATTCGATAAAAATAATAATTTTTATTTTGTATTTAACATAAATTTCAATTCTATTTCTATTGAATCATATTTGATTAAATTTGTATTTAATTCAATATAAATTCTATTCTCTATTCAATTTCTATTTTCTAAGAAATAAAACGAATAATCAAAAAATTCCCACCTCGACTAGATTAAATTTATTATTATCATTTTTATTATCAATAATCACATTCATTCAACAAAACTTAAAAAATAAATATTATTCCAGCAGATAAACCATTTTCATTCAAATTTTCAATTTAATCAATCAAAAAAAAAAGTGATTAAATTTAATTTCCGTTCCAAAATCAAGTATTTGAGAAGCACTACTTGGACCGAAGCTTCGACAGAACCGGTCAACTCTCGGTGGTAATAACTCCGGGAGTCGGTGTATTCGAAGTCGACCGAGAGCTCACGAACGTCACTAAACAACGAATCATCGATAACGGAGTCGGCAGCGACCTCGTCTGCGTCGGAGAACAACCTCTACACGCTGTCCCTCTTTTAAAGGTAACTTTCCTATCGCAATATTTCCATCGCTCATCCACAATATCATAACCAATTGCATTAATTCAAGTTTCACAACAAAGACACATCCACGAATGCTCCGGACTACAGCATGCCCCATTGGATAAATCTAAGTTTTTATTCGACCAACAAAAAGATTCCTTACTCGACTTTCATACCACGAATAAAATTGCCCCAAAGAATATTCAAACAGCCTACGGAAAATGGCAAATTATTGGGAAAAACAAAATTATTGCAAGAAGAAACCCGAGAATGTTTGCACAATACTTTGTTCGATTACGACGCTTACGACGCTCAAGTGTTTCAACTGCCCACAGTTCATCCGTCCAGGTAATCGCAAAAAAATACGCGAAAAACGCGAAAAATTCCGATAAATCGATCGTTTCGACAATGTTGTGAATTTTTTCTCTTTTTTTTCTTCTTGTCCCGTTAGAATTTCGAAAAGGACGAAAAAAACCAGCGTGGCTTGTATGGAAACTCACAACAACGCTCAAGCTTTGAAACTGTTGAAACGAAAAATGTCCGATCCCGACATACATCATCCGGTTGGCGATGTGCATTCTCCGCCTGTAAGTGCGACGAGAAGCGCCGCGATTTTCATTCCTTACAGATCCGACGATGCAACGAGAAGCGGATCGAACGGAGAGGTGCACGGAACGACGAAGAGCGACGTCATCGATGACGAAATATCGCCACCTTTCAGGCCGGTGGTCGGAAGCGCCGGAAGTCCGACGAACAGCACCGCGCAACCGGTCAATTCCCATCGACCGGGAAGAGCGTTGATCAATCCGTTCGATCCGTCGCACGTTACCATCAAACTCACGAGTAATCGACGACGGTGGACTCATATCTTTCCGAAAGGTTCGTTGATTATCGGATGTACGGTTGTGCGATCGAGCTTCGAATTTGAAGACCGATGGGTCGGTTTGAGTTTGAGAGATGGAAGAATTTATCATTTGAGAGGTTTTGGAGTTTTTCGAGCTATGGTAGAATTTTACTAATCAATTTTGAATTTTTGCAAATTGATTGAATTTTTATTTCTTGGGATATGAATTAATATAAAATTGTAATATAATACCAAGATCGATGTCTGTTTTAATGTCATTATTATTATTATTATTATCATTATT
>OZ020171.1:11538083-11731601 GCA_963971145.1 Sussaba pulchella | reverse complement strand
ATTATTATTATTATTATTATTATTATTATTATTATTATTATTATTATTATTATTATTATTATTATTATTATTATTATTATTATTATTATTATTATTATTATTATTATTATTATTATTATTATTATTATTATTATTATTATTATTATTATTATTATTATTATTATTATTATTATTATTATTATTATTATTATTATTATTATTATTATTATTATTATTATTATTATTATTATTATTATTATTATTATTATTATTATTATTATTATTATTCAAATTAAATTTCTATTTCTCAGAATCTAAATTAATATGATATTATAATATAATATCTAGATGTCTCAATATTGTTATCGATATTATTTTCATTATTATTTCAATTAAATTTCTATTTCTTGGAATATAAATGAATATAAAATTGCAATATAATACCAATATATATTTGTATCTATATCATTATTGTTATTATTATTATTATTATTATTATTATTATTATTATTATTATTATTATTATTATTATTATTATTATTATTATTATTATTATTATTATTATTATTATTATTATTATTATTATTATTATTATTATTATTATTATTATTATTATTATTATTATTATTATTATTATTATTATTATTATTATTATTATTATTATTATTATTATTATTATTATTATTATTATTATTATTATTATTATTATTATTTTAATTAAATTTCTATTTCTAGGAACATAAATTAATATGATATTATAATATAATATCTAGATGTCTCAATATTTTTATCGATTTCTTTTTCATCATTACTTCAATAGAATCTATTTCTTAGAATATAAATCGATACAATATTATAATATCACATCTAGATATATGTCTGTATCGATCTCATTACTGATATTACTACAATTCAAAGGTTCCAAAAATGAGATTTCTGTAGGAAAATGTCTATTCAAGACCAATCGGAAATGCCAGGTCCATACAATTAATCTTAATTTTTTTTTCGAAATATTAATTTCCATCAACTCTCCCCCAAAACCGTCTCTCGATCGCTCATTGACCATCAAACGATAACAATCCGTGTACCTGCCTCTGTGCAGGACCTACCGGAGTCCTCATCCAGCAGCATCACTATCAAGCCGTGCCCACGCAATCCCGATCGGATCAACAAATCGACGCAACGTCAATCGTCAGCGATTCCCCCGACGGAATCGTGGCGTCAAATTTGCAGGGAGCCATATCAAGATCCGCATCGCAAATCGGATTTCAAGATCGTAAGTCGCCTAATTTATTTAACATCTCAACAATTATCACAAAATATCGGGGTTTGAGAAGCAACGAGGTTGTACGAGTTTATTAACAGATACGAAAGGAAAAAACCAACGTCACAGTCTGCCACTGGCCAGCGGCGAAAAATGTGGCCAAAGCGGATTTCCGGCCGTTAATAAAAGTTTGACTCTTTTGTGGGGTGCCACTGGTGAACAAGAGTGGACTCCGGCACTCACGACAGGTTCGATAATGATTTATACACAAGTTCGATCCGAACGAATTGTTCACGGATTATCGTTGAGTCGATCGCAAACATATTTTTTCGAATAAATTAATTTTTCCGAAACGTGGAATCGAAATAAATTGCGTTTGTTCCCGCTTTATTACGCATAGCGTTTTCGTCATGTGCATGATCGTTGACAAATTTTACGCGTACCGGGTGGGTAACGCTGACGCGAGCCCCGTTTTCGTACGTGATTGGAGATAATTGCCACGTTTGCTCGGTAATTGCGGCTTATTAATTACGAATCATCGCAAGAACGAAGAAGCGTGCATTGTTTCGGCCTTTGATTAGTCATTCCTGCTGATTCGCGTATTCATATGATATAATAATATTATGTTATGATATGATACACCTATAATTATAATCATTTGATTAAAAAATATAACATCATACAATATTCAGTGGCTTAAGAATAATTCATGCGATTCCATAACAGAGAGGTATTATATTATAATATATTATATTATAATTTATAAACCTTTTAATTAAAGCTATTGCTGCAGATTCGCGTATTCATATAATATAATAATGTTATAATACAATATAATAATTATTATTGTATTATTATAATCATTTTATTAAAGAATGTAACATCATACAATATTCATTGGCTCAAGAATAATTTATGCGATTCCATAACAGAGAGGTATAATATTATAATATATTATATTATAATTTATAAACCTTTAATTAGCTATTGTTCCAGTTTCGAGTATTCATATAATATAATAATATTACGTTATAATACAATATAATAATAATAATTATATTATCATTATCATTTGATTAAAAAATATAACATCATAGCTCATTCAGTGGCTCAACAATTACTCTTCCGATTCCATAACAGAGAGGATATAAAATAATATTATATTTTCTTATAACATAATAATACCACCTATTACCACACTATTATAATCCTACAATTAAATAATACAATATTCAGTGGCTTACGGAACCAACTTATGCGATTCCATAACGGAAAACCACACGAGGTATAATCAGTAACACTTTATCTTCCAAGCTACTGCAACGTACATAAAAAAATTCAACAAATCATTGTCGTACGCTTGAAAAGAAAAAAAAACAAAACCAAAAACCAACACCTTCCGCAAATGACTCATATATAAAAGGAATCGTACATTATTTTTTTATTCATCGCATTTCGTAACACCGTCATTTCTTTTTTCTTGTGCTCCATATTGCAGCGTTACACGATAATTAATGTCATCGAATTTATTTCCATGCTGTGGTACACGTCTTGTCGGGATGCAACGCTGGACACATTGATGCGCGTGTGATGTTCAACTTTAATGTCACTTTAAACAGCAATCATAGGTTAGCTCCATACATTACATTCAGGACTGATTCGGTTGAGGGAGTTGGATTTTTTTTTATAGCACCGTCTCACACCTCAGTGCTACAAAACGAAAACTTTTATCCAAGTAGCATTTTCACATTAGATTTTTGTTTGACTATTGTTATTAGTACTATTATTATTGGTATTATTGTCATTATTATTATTAATATTATTATTAACTTTTATTTAACTCTAGATTGGTCGACTGTTGTTCTAATATTTTGTAATAATTGTAAGCATGCTCATACGTTTCTCTTTTTATTATTGTTATCAATCTATACATATATATTTTGTATGACAGCTTTATATATGATATTTTTTTGTAAAATTATGTTGCAGTTTATTTTCCGCACTGTCACGTCGGAATCGTAATTATTTTGCATCAGAGATCTCATCTCTGTTTTCACGATGCTCCGGAAATTTCTTTGCCTGTTATCGCTATGAAAAATTGCCTCGAGACTATGTTAAACGGGTATGGGGTAACGAAAAGATTCGAACTAATTTTGGGATTTCATATTTTATCATTTATTTGACGTTTATCCGTCGAACGAAAAACGGTTTTCGTTCGACGGATGAACCGTGATGGAGAATTCACGATCACGGTCTTCATTTAGCACACTTCGACTTTACTGTATTTGGCTGAGAGCCGACTCGCTCTGCTCACCGCTTCGCGTCACCGTAGTTTTTTCGTATATCGCACTTTTTTCATTGATTGTCACATTTTTTTAAGCACAATTTGTAATTGCACCGGCTCACGATATTCATAATTATGCGAACCATCTTCATCTCATCCATTCTGTCTGTCTGCACGTTAGTCATCATTGATCATACGCATTATACAGGCTGGTCCACGCAACGTGTGCACCGTTGTAACTTCAAAAGTATGCGTTGTACGAAAAAATGTTATATACAAAAGTTACATGGTTCAAAAGGGTGCACTACGTGGTGCATCAATTTTTTTTATAGGTCGAGGCGTTTTGGAGATTCGAAGGACAACTTTGTTTTTTGAAACAGATCACTATATTTTTTATAGTAACATATGGTAGAGAATCGAATTCTGAGTAAAAAAGTATTGACCTTTATTAGCCCTAAACCTAATAGCTAAGGAGTATTTTCACTCTGTTACTTCAGAATTTTCTTCACATAATATCAAATTGGAGATTTGATTGACTCATCGCAGCTGAAAAGAAAAAAAATAAATTTTCCAATACAAATTACAAATTTTTTTGTAGAAAATTTTCAAATAGTAAAGTAAAATTACTCGTTAGCTATTAGGTTTAAAGCTAATAAAAGTCAATACTTTTTCACTCAGAATTCGATTCTCTACTCTATTTTGCTATAAATAATATAGTGATCTGTTTAAAAAAACAAAGTTGTCCTTCAAATCTTCGAAACGCCTCGACCTATAAAAAAAATGGATGCACCACGTAGTGCACCTTTTTAAACCATGTAACTTTTGTATATAACATTTTTTTGTACAACGCATACTTAGGAAGTTATAACGGTCCACACGTTGCGTGGACCACCCTGTAGATATTTGATATTTTTTAAAATATTTTCCGTAGAGTAGTTGCAGTAGTTCTTTGAGATTTCTTTCAACACTTCTTAATCGTTATGAGCGTAGTAGATCCTCACTTCACTATCACTAATCGTAATTTACACTATTCGGCACTATTTGGGTTATCTATCCGGCTTTAAAAAATGGTATAGAGGATATTAGGGACAATTCGAAGTAGATCATTTTTTTTTTTAAATCTATTGTTTTGCCCTTTCACGGTAATTAGGTGTCGACTGGAAGTCTCTCACGATACCAGCCTGTCTACCCATCACGACAGATTATTTTCCCGACAAGAGGAGCCTGCAAAACGATTATGTCGTGTCCGACTACAATTTACTTCCCGATGACGTCAATGCCGATTTTGCTCAACAACGAGCAATATACAAAAAACCTCTCACGACCGCCGAAGTCTTCAAAGAACTCGTTTCTCAACGATTGGCTCAAGTAAAAAAAAAGAAAACGCTCGATATTAATCTATCTAAAAATATTGATCAATAAAAAATTGCATTTAAAAAAAATTACGACGCAATTATAATAATAAAAATAATTTTTTTTTTTTTTCGTGCAGGGTTTTCAATTGATCATACTTTCGCCGAACAGCAAGCATCAATCTTCGACCCCCGGAAGTAATACCGCACCGCCCGTTAGTTCCGTTATGCGCGGCAGACAAACCGAATCCGAACCAAAAGAAGAATATTTGCTTAGCATCGGCAGAATATTTCACAAGATATCGCTCTGTGGAAATTCCATAACCGTTACAAGATACAGACCCCGGTGAGAAACGAGAAATTGTTTATTTGGTTACAATATTGTCGATGGGAAAAATTGTATTTTGTGAGAATTTTACAGCCATCCTTATCCACCTTTCAACATTCATTATCGCTACCGGTTCCACGCTCCCCATCACGATACTTACGAAGTTTCGTGGGTGTCTTTTACGACGGAGAAACTCGAAAATTACAACTGGAATTATTTGGATCATTACATATGTACGAGAGGAGACACGGATTTTGCTCTGGTTGAGGTATATTAGTCGAATACATTTTTTTTAAAGGAAAAACCTTGATGAAAAGCTTATTTTTTGATGTTTTTAATATTTTTTTTAGTCTTATTTGCACGTACAATAAAAATATATGAGTATCAATTTATTTACATGCCTCAATTAATACATAAATATTGATTTTAAAAAAATCTTACTCGTTTGTTTATATTTTTAATATTTTTTTGAGTCTTATTTGCACGTACAATAAAAATATATGAGTATTAATTTATTTACCCGCGTTGATTAATACATAAATATTGATTTTTTTCAAATCTTATTAGTTTATTTTTTTTTTCCAGGCCCTGAAATACTGGAGATTCCGAATGTTTCTATTGCCTCTAAACAATATCGCAACACGCAGAATCCTTGACGGTTCATCCAGATGCGATCTTTATACGCCACCGACAGCCCACGAACAGGGTCAACTCATGGACGGCTTTCTACGTTTCATCGAAGGCTGGTTGAACAAAATTCGCCGCCCAAATCCTAACAAAAATTGGGTAACGATACTAAACCAGCTTTTTTTATATCGATCAAAGACCGAACTAATTTTTAATTATTTTTTTTTTCGTTGCAATTACGACTTGTTGAGGTTGGCGCGACGAATTATCAATGAGATTGTTTTTTTCTTGTAGCTACTGTACTTTCCGATAGTCGAAAGGATGCTAAAATTTTACTAAAAAATTTTGATCTTCGATTGCGAGACAGCCGTCGACGTATTTGCAAAAAAAAAAAAACAATAATAATAATTTGCTGGTACATCAAAATTTGTATGAGAATCCATTTTTGTTGAGTTTATTTCTTAACGATTGATTTATACGTTTTTCTACGGCATTTCCCACGTGGCTCATTAGAATTTCGAAAAAATTCGATCCACAGCACACGGAAATTCGTGAAAAATCTTTGATGGTCCATCGAAAAAGTCATTCAATTTTTTTCATTTTTTATTCTAATTTTTTCAAATAAAAATCCATCGCTATCAAAGTTTAACGTCAATCAATCGATCCAATTCAACCCAAACTAATGTAAAAATTTATCATCCACTCGTCTATCGCAAAGCATCGTAGCTACCTCAATAACAATACGTTTCCCCAAAATCCGATTCAACGTAAAACTATAACGCATCTTAACGCTACTCGTCCTTCACAATTAAATTTGCATGTAAATCACAGAGTAGCAATTGACCGACCACAATCCTTAGATTACAATTAATTTGCCGCTTGAGTCGCCAATATTAATTAATTAATTTTTCAACGTTTCCTTTTCCAGTCGAACAATTGATTCCACATCCGTTCCCGAGTGTCGGTTTTGTTATTTTTGTTATCAACAGGTCCGGCAATGTAGTTGATCATCGTTGAGGAAGGTTTCTCGAGGCAATGGAACCGAAATTTATCGTAGAATTGTTGTGTTCGTGTGTGTAGATCCGACGTAGTTTGCCGGTAGCTCGAATGTCTATAGGAGAGGAAGTTCAGCATGCTATGTTTCAGAATTCGACAGTTCTAGGCGCTCTTCGAGAACTCGTACCGAGAGATCCCGCGACTCACCTGACAAGACGCAGGCACAGCACGAGCCTCATATTCCTCACTAACCAGGTACTTCCTCTCCTGTTCTAGCATCGACCGTTCAACGAAATAAATATATACGTATAATGCATATATATCTCATATTTATATTTATATATGTATGGGGATGGGACGTTTAAAATTCCCGAATTGGAAATCATTTTAAAACCCGACGGGGTCGATGATTTTTTTCCCAGTTTCTTTTGGATGCTGCGACCTCACTGATTTTTTTTTCTAGACTTTTTAGATGCCCGACTTTCCCTCACTAAGCCGCCCTTTTTTTTTATTGAGAAGTCAGTGCCGTTGCTACCGTTGTAGATTGAATGAAATTTTTTTAATTTAGAGGGAACCGAAATTTTAATACGGGAAATTTAGAATAAAAAATTTATTTAATATAATTTTAATATAAGATCGTGGTTTTCTATCTGAAGGAAAATGAAATATATCTTGCAAAACAAATCGATATTTCGATTTTTTTTTTTATAGAAAATAATAGAAAATACGAAGAATAAAGTAAAATAAGAGTATCGACTATTATTTTATTTTAAAAATCATAGAAAATAATCGAAAAATCGTATTTTTTTGCAATATATATTTTTATTGTCTTTCATTTTTTTAAGATAAGAAACCATTATGATACATAGAAATTTTGGGAACTTCGAAGTTTTTCACAATTGATAAAAAAATAAATAAAATATTAGAAACATCATTCCCACATCAAATTTTATGAATACAATTTTTTAATTTCGACAAACTATCTGTTAAACAAATTTTATCCAATTTCCATTAGTGGAATTAGCCTCTCAATAAAAAAATGCGGTAGATTGAGGCGTCAGAAAATTCTAAAAAATCTATAAAAAAAAATTATTCACGTCGTACTCTCCAAAAAAACACGAAAAAAAAATCCGGGGATACAAGAATTTCAATCCGATGATTCGAAACGTCCCTCCCCATACATATTTATCGATAACGAAAAATTTCATATGCCCGTTCAGTCAATTTCAGTCGTCCTTCGGTCGAGATTCGTTCGGAAAGCAAAAAAACCGTTGCATCACAATATTTATTATTCGCATGAACCCATCGTTTTTGTTGTTTCTCAGGTGTCCCTTCAAAGTTTGAACGTTCGTCATCCCTGCACAGTCATTACCGATCGCACACGTGCTTTTTCCGTTCGTTTAGTTCGCATTAGAACGCATCGATGCAAAAACCCATTAAAATTGTGCTTTTATAACGCCTTCGTCGCCGTTTAAACGTCATTGCTTCTACTAATCTGCTACAACGTTCGACGTACGAAATGTACGAGACAAAAATGCGGATCATTTATTCATGCGTTATTATTCGGTATTTTTTTTTTTTTTTTTTTTTTTGCATACTACTTTACAGGTGAATCTGGTCGGAAGCTCGCCTTTTCGGGAACGGCTTGGAAGCAACCGCCTACCTGAAAAACCCAGACCAAGGTTTGACACGCTTTAAAATCGTTCGATTTCAACATTTTTCGCTTTTATCCAGCTTGCGTATTTTTTTTTTTTTTTCTTTTTTTCTTTTCTAAATTTCATTACAGCTGAATATCTTCACGGGTGCTGTGATTTTTGACTGTCTATCGTTTGCATGCCACAATGGAAGGCAACAGGATCGTACAGGGGATGATAATTTATTTTTGCGATTTTTTTTTTCCAAGTACTCGTTGGCAATTTTCGTTTTTCTATGAATGTAGGCGGAGGATCGTTAATCATTCGTATGCATTCTATTTGTTTTTGTAACAATGGCTGATCTATACTTTTCAGTTTCTCGAATTATATATCTTTGAATGCTGCACGCACAGAATATTTGCACAAATATGAATTAAAATAATGTCTAGGAATTTTTTTATTGATTTATTGATTTGTAATAATTGTTTTAAATATGTCGAAGACGAATGATTAGAGATAAAAAATTGGTAATTGGCGTAATGAGAAATGTGTGCGAATGGTCTGCTGTTCATGGCAATGTTTTGGTGGCGAGTGAGTGAGTGACGGGGTTCTTTATACAGGAAAAGCATGCGGTAAATACAATCGCAGCTGTTCGCACGTCCCTCGACACTCCTCGCTACATGCCAAACAGGTTGGTCTTTCTTTTTCTCATTTTCCGTTCTTTACGACTATCGGTTTAATATTTCTCCAATCACACACAACGATTCTATTTCTCAAATGGTTGATGCAATTTTTCACTGAAATATAATTTTTTATTCAAACCTTATTTCTTTTTTTCGTTATAAATTGGCTTAATTGCGAGTCGTTATCTGGAATTCTAAATATTCTCTATTGTTCTAATTTGCGATACTTAACTGAAAGAAAAATAGAAAGTTTAATTATTCGGTTCACAATTGTTAATTTAATCTTTTTTCCAAATTTGATTTCAACTGAGAACAAAAAATTGTGAGTTTGATTATTCGATCGCAGACGTTATTGTGATTTTTTTATCTTGACGAAATTCGATTTCTATTACGGCATGATATTTTTTAGGCTTTGGAGAATATAATTAACGATGATTCTGGTAATTGAATTGTGGATGTTGTAGATCGGGATCGAAAGTGATGGACAGAGGAAGAGTTTCGCCCGCGAGCGAGGCAGTTCTTCCACTTGCGCTCGAACAACCGCAACAAGATCATTCGGAAGTACCTGAAGAAAAGTGCGTATCGGTTTATCAATGCGTTGCAATTGAATTAATCGACGTTATTGTGTAATTGGTTTAATTTTCAATTAATTAAATATATGAATATCTTTGATATTTAATTAGTTAATTAATGAATTAAATTGATTATCGTATACATTAATCGTATGGGCTGAAACATATTTGTAATATATATTTGAAATTAATTAATTAGTTAATTAATTGAAATGCATAAAAAATATATTCTAATATATTTTTGAAATCAATTAATTAATTATTCGAAATGCATTGAAAATATATTCTGATATATTTTTGAAATCAATTAATTAATTATTCGAAATGCATTAAAAATATATTCTAATATATTTTTGAAATCAATTAATCAATGAATAAAAATATATTTCTGCCTATACGACCAATAAAATGAATTCAATTCCAGCTCTAATACGGAAGTAACGAAGATCAAGAGCACAGCTCCGTTCGGTGAGATCCTGGAAGCGATGAAACATCCACAAACTGGGGTCGGATTTTTGACGCAGCATCCGTCGCTTCCGAGTCAAACGTTCGTAAGTGCCGATGCTGTCCAGTGGCTGAATAAACATCTCGAAGGAGGCGTCACCATAGACGAAGCTATAAAAATTATGAAGGTACGCGCGTAGCTAAAAATATCCCCAACGAAAAATTCCAAGCATTTTCGAAAATCAGAAATGATCGAGAATTAATCAAATTTCTATTATTCTTTCAATTTATTAAAAATTAGAGTATGATAACGGATCGACTAATCTGCCACGCTTCCGGTGATTTCTCAAAACCTTTCATCCTCGGATTTTATTTGTACCACATGGTTCAGGACAAAGACGGACAGAAGGGTAAGTTTTGGATTTAAAAACTAAATAAACAAATAAATAGAGTCGATTCCTAGCTCGCACTGTGGGGTCAAAAAGCCTCCCACCATATTCAAGAACTTCAACAATTTAATAAACGAACAAATACCTTTTATCCAGCAGCCCTTATCGGGCTATTTTCCGTGAAAGGAGCCTATTCAAAGAGCATCCTGTCCAATTTTTAGATTAAAATAAGAAAAAATGGGAAAGTTACCATTTTATTTGCCTGAAACGCCAATTTTGCGTTTCTTTTACCTGCACATTTTTTATTTCCAAGTAAATATTGCATTTAAACTGAATGACCCATAGCATTCCTTCAAGAGAGTTTAATTTTTCGATTTGAATAATAAAAAATGGGTAAGTTTCCATTTTATTCGCCTAAATCGACAATTTTGCGTTTTATGACCTGCAACTTTTTTATTCCCAAGTAAATATTGCATTTAAACTAAATAACCCATAGCATCCCTTAAAAAGTGTATCAAAGAACATACGATAATTTTTCCACGAGAAAAAAATTATTTGTTTACTCGCAGCAAGCTTATTTGTTGTGTCGGGGTCGAAAAGACCCCTAAATGCCAGTCATGTTAGACGCCAAGTGTTTTAGCCGAGGATTAAGACGCATTTATCATGTGATTCACTCGCTTAGCCGTGGATTACTCGCCACCGCTCTGCGATCTCCAAAGTTTCGAGAACGAGTGGGTCGAGGTCGAGATGAAAGCCCCGAAAGGATGGTGCGAGCCGTCATCAACGAGTCTCCTGCCAAGCATATCCACGCCTATATCGATACCAAGCTGCGAAACCATCGACGAATCCAACATTCCGCCTTTTCTTCGAGACGATCTCGAATTATCGGATCCCACGAACGAGAAAGACTGGAGAGGTGAGATACGAAAATTTGTTCAAAATAACGTCAGAATGTCAATGATACAGGGTGGTCCATGCAACGTGTGCACCGTTATAACTTTCAAAGTACGCGTTGCACAAAAAAATGCTATATACAAAAGTTACATGGTTTAAAAGGGTGCACTAAGTAGTGCATCAATTTTTTTTATAGGTCGAGGCGTTTCGAAGATTTGAACGACAATTTTGTTTTTTAAAAAGGATGTATTTTTACTATTTATTTGTACTATATTTTTTATAGCAAAATATGGTAGAGAACTGAATTCACAGTAAAAAATAATTCACCTTTATTAGCCCTAAACCTAATAGCTAAGGAGTAATTTCACTTTATTACTTGAAATTTTTTTTCGCATATCAAATTGGTGATTCAACCTTATCACAGATTTCCGCAGGACACTAACGTTAGTGGCGATGAGACATTAGTCACTCACTGTCACGTAAACATCGTAATAAAGTAATAAGTAACAGTAATAAAGTGGAGTTCCTCGTTAGCTATTGGGTTTAGGGCTAATAAAGATCAATACTATTTCACTCAGAATTCGATTCTCTACCATATTTTGCTATAAAAAATACACTTATCTGTTTAAAAAAACAATGTTCTTCAAATCTTCGAAACGCTTCGGCCTATAAAAAAAAAAAAATAATGCACTACGTAAGTGCACTCTTTTAAACCATGTAACTTTTGTATCTAACTCTTTATCGTACAACGCATACTTTGGAAGTGATCACGGTGCACACGTTGCGTAGACCACTCTGTATAATCGGAAGAAAATGACTGAAGCAACGTTTCACCCAGTTCCGCCTTACAAACACACTCATTTGGACATCGATTTGAATAATCGGAGCGATAGAATCGAATGGGGCCATTTGAGATATCAGTCGACCTTCAAAACCGATAATTCCTACGAGCTCGTCGTCCAATGGGTGGCTTCCTCCGGAAGCATCGTAGCCGATCTCGTAAGTCCACCTTCAATCGCTGAATAGTCTACATTACCCGGATAAATAACTTGCAAAAAAACGTTTGAGCGAATCACCGACTTGGAAAATTATAATCGTCAATAATTTTACGTACGAATTTTTTTTGTCAAGATTTTTGTTTGGCAACGCAAGGCTCAAACGTGCGGTATACAAGTTGTACCGATTCCCAGCGATCTGTTGGCTCTGCCTTATACTCTCAAGAGTGATCCACTCAGGGGACCGATTTTTATACCGCTCGATACCGAGTGCCTGATGACGAACAAACGATATCTTTTCGAAGGTGAATACAATTGTTCGTTCCGTGTTTATTCATGTACGAGGAACGTTGATTTGTGATGGGATTAATTGTCATATAATCTGAAATTTATAGTTATTTTGAATAGACAAAATAGGTAGTTTAATATAAAATCGATGGTTTGTACAATTATTCATACGTTATGTATTCGTATACGAATGAAGATGATACATTAAGTACGATTAATTGTTATACAGTTCGAAATTTTGCTCTGAATTTTGAATTTTCATAACTTTCATTTTGACTTTTGAATATTGTACGATCAATTATTATGTAATCAGACATTTTTATATAGATTAAACAGCGAAAAATATATAGTTTATTATGAAAACTTACAATATTATCAATAATTTTATATATAGTTCGAAATTTTTCTTTGAATTTTGAATTTTAATAATTTTGTTATCGAATTTTGAATATTGTACGATCAATAATCAAAAATTATCTCTGATTAATTCTTATTATATAATCAGAAATTTCGATATAGATTAAAGAGCGAAAAATACATAGTTTATTATAAAATCTTACAATATTATCAATAATTTTGTACATAGTTCGAAATTTTGCTCCGAATTTTGAATTTTAATAATTTTGGTTCTTAATTTTGAATATTGTACAACCAATTATCATATAATAAGAAATTTCGACATAGATTAAGCAGCGAAAAATACATAGTTCGAAATAAAATCTTACAATATTATCAATAATTCTACTCAATTTTCTTTTCGTTTCACACGATCGGTTCGATCGTTTTGCTCGACGATTTCGCGCAGAATTTCGAGAGGACACGTATGCCCAAAGATTGTTCCTGCTTCAAGAAGCGATTCTCCAGAGATTCGGCTTCGTACCGTGCCAAATGGAGCACAACGAGAACGATCATCAGTACGTTCACATAACGGGCAATGTATTCATTCTCGTGCCTTCGCCGATGTCCACGAGACCGAGGCCACGTACCGGAACCAGCGTCGTTAGAAGAACGACCGGACAAAAAAGATATCCTGTCCATCCGGACCAACCGAGCCCCCACGAGGCTTACATAACGAGACACGTCAGTGGAAAGAACAAGGACGATTACAGCATGGACCGAAGGGTAACTCAATTTAAAAAAAAATACAATTCAATAATTAAAAATTCAAGTATTCAAAATAAAAAATAAAAAAAAAATCAAGAATCAAAAAAATTCAAGGATTCAAGAATTGAAAAAAATTAAACCCTCGTTTTACCAAAACGACGAAATTTCAAGTATTTCGGATTTTACGAAAGAAAAAATTGCATTTACTATTATTATAATTTTCCAACAATCTTTGTCGACTTTTTACGTTCATGTTTGCAGAATTTGATAAAAATCAGCAATTAATGTCACGAAATATTGCTTATGTTTTTTGGTTTAATTGTTTTTTTATTTATTTATCATAAATTTATTGTTATATATATTAATATATTATTACAAATTTATCGTTAAAAGTTGTTAAAAGCACGAAAAATTTTGGTAAATAATTTCGTCGACTCGCAGATGGGTTTTCTGTGGTCGTGGAACCACATGGTAAGCCGGAAATGGAAGTCGCCTTCGACATCGGCCGGTGACGAACTTTTTCAAAAAAAAATAATTCAAGATTTTCGACATTTTTGCGCCAACGGCGACAATCGGCTCGCGTTATTTTGGGAATCTTGCTGGGAACTCAAGGAAAAAGCCTGCACGAAAATCGAATCCTAATTCCGTAATATTTGTATGTTTATACATTTATATACATACGACATAGATTGTAAAAAAAAATTCCTATCGAGATTACGAAAAAAAAAACAAAAAAAAATAATTATTGATTGTTTTATTTCTTGTAATCATTGTTAATACATTCATAGTGATTGGAGTGATGAAATGAGGATAAAAAAATAAAAAATTGTTCACAAATATAAGAATTGCGAGCTGATTTTGCTCAACTCACGAAAGAAATAAAATAAATTACTTTTACGCAACGGTTGACGTTTTTTTTTCGAGAGCGAAGGTTTGTTAAGCAATTACGAGTCAATCTCGTTAACGCAGATGCCGATCGTACTTCTTACTCAATCCATTTCGAGATCGACCTGTGTCAATCGCTGCTACCGTCCCTACAACGTATCAAATGCATATTTTTTTTCTTCAGATTTTAAAAAGCAAACCATGCCAAAATAAACCTCGATAACGTCAATTTCGCGCGATTGACGCTCGAATAAACAGACATAAATATATAAACTCAAGTTTATAAAACGGTTTTCTCGTGCATTGGTCATAAGTTAAAAGTTACGTTAAGTAAACGATCTAAATTAAAAAAAAATATATTAAAAAAAGAAAAAACCGGTGAATCGTCGTGTCCGGGTGAATTAATATATTAAATTATAATATCTCTGTACTTTCTAAAAACCTGACCTTGACGGCGGTGTTGCGAAGTACTTCTTGTTTTTTCTCAAAAATGTCCGACTGAAAACAAAATATTATGTAAATGAATGAATGAATAAATTCGTTCGCGAGTTGGTGATGAAATCGTTGAATTTTTCGTAGCGATCGGACGTATTCGATTTACCTAGAACCAAGCGGAGTGTTGAAGAAACCGCGGGAAGCTGTACGCTTGAGAAGCGACTCCGTCGACGGTGTGTGTCTTAATTCACCGGTTTTCGGTGTTCCCACGCTATTCAGACATTCCGGATTAACGAAATTCGCCCAATAGTCGGAAGGAATTTTCAGCAAATTCTCAACGATCTGCAAAATACAAAGTCGTTCGTTATACACATTTTTCTCAATAATTGCATCGATCTTTTTGTGCAAGACGCACGTTAAACACTCTGTAAACGTTAAAATAAAAAATCGGACAATAGCGAAATAAATGAATAAATCAATCAATAAAACAATAAATCAGTGAATCAATAAGTTAATAAATCAATGAATCAATAAATCAATAAATCAATAAATCGATAAATCAGTGTATCAATAAATTAATAAATCAATGAATCAATAAATCAATAAATCAATAAATCAATAAATCAATAAATCAATAAATCAATAAATCAATAAATCAATAAATCAATAAATCAATAAATCAATAAATCAATAAATCAATAAATCAATAAATCAATAAATCAATAAATCAATAAATCAATAAATCAATAAATCAATAAATCAATAAATCAATAAATCAATAAATCAATAAATCAATAAATCAATAAATCAATAAATCAATAAATCAATAAATCAATAAATCAATAAATCAATAAATCAATAAATCAATAAATCAATAAATCAATAAATCAATAAATCAATAAATCAATAAATCAATAAATCAATAAATCAATAAATCAATAAATCAATAAATCAATAAATCAATAAATCAATAAATCAATGAATCAATGAATCAATGAATCAATAAATCGATAAAACAATAAATTAATAAATCAATAAATCAATAATCAAATGAATAAATAAATAAATCAATAAATCAATAAAACAAAAAATCAATAAACAAACTCACAGCGACTTGATTCTTCGTCTCGCTGAGCATCGACGTCGGCGAGGGTTCCTGACAGCTATAACCGACCAGGGTAGGTCCGAAAACTTTGGCAAGATTGCTTATCGGCATTTTGCACTCGGCGCTGCTCGAAACCCTCTGAAGATGAAGAATCAAAAAAGCCAGGGTATCGCGATTCGGTTGGGGAAGTTCCGAAATAGCTTGATAAAGCGCGGCATCCGCGTCCTGTTTGTCGGCAATGGTCGTGGCGCGAACGAAATCACCCCACAGACCGACCGTTATCAAAGGCTCGCGCAAAGATCGCAAAAAATCTTTCAACGTCGAGCATATCGTCGGTATCTCGACGTCGGCGAGATTCGGAGCTCCTTTGCCTTTCAAAAATTTTTCTTTCAAACATTTAACGTCCGAGGAACCACCGGTGACTCTGTACAATCCTTGTTCGCCCATTCCACGCAATTCCACCTCGTTTATGCAGTGGACGACCAACGACGGTACCATAGGCGGTATCATGGGCGTGTAGTCGGCGATCGTTCCCTAATTTTCATTACAATTTTTATTTTTATTTTTTATCGTTTTGTTTTTAGAGCGGCGTAATTTCGTAATCTAATCGGGATTGTACGTTGAAAATGATTGTGCGCGTACCGTCATTCCTTTCATCGTGGGCGTATTTCCTGCTGGTACGCACGGAAGTGGGACGAGATCTTTGCACTCCGAATGGGCAGTTGCCCGGCAATCACGGCATTTCAATGCGACTTTTCCAAATCTTATTCTGAAACACGAATTTTATTTAAAATTTTTTTCTCAGTGATCTTGTTTATAATAATAATAATAATAATAACAACAATAATATTAATAATGATAATAATGATAATAATGTATATAATATGATAATGTATAGAATATAATATCAATGTATAATCATATATTATTATTATTATTAACTTAAAATCGAAATTCTACTATTGGCGTCTGCCTCTATAGAATCTTATAAACTATTAATACAGACAGCTAGAATAATGATTAACTTATTGATTCTATAGAGGCAGAGGCCAATAGTAGGTTGTCGATTTTAAGTTAATAATAATAATAATAATAATAATAATAATAATAATAATAATAATAATAATAATAATAATAATAATAATAATAATAATAATAATAATAATAATAATAATAATAATAATAATAATAATAATAACAACAATAATAATAATAACTATTATTATTATATATATTATTATATAATAATAATTATTATTATTATATATATTATTATATAATAATAATAATTATTATTATATATATTATTATATAATAATAATAATAATCATTATTATTATTATTATTATTATTATTATATAATAATAAATATACTATTAATGTATAATCATATAATCATATATTATTAACTTAAAATCGAAATTCTACTATTGGCCTCAGCCTTTATAGAATCAACGAGTTAATCATTATTCTGGTCGTTTGTAATAATAGTTTGTCAGCCGTTTATTTATCAAGTCCTACCACCAGATTCACTCATCAATGATTCTCCGAAAAATATGAGAAATATCATCTAGCATAAAAAAAATCTATCGACTTTTCTTCACAAATATCATACCGTTTTCCACACGGCGAGCACATTTCAGGTTTGATAACGGTTTTCGCAGCAAAGCTGTGTCCTCTGGACGATTTCAAATTGAGCGTGTAACCGCCAATGTTCGGACTCGGTTTGAAAATCCCTTCGGAATCCGATCCCGACGTCATAATATCCGCCATCGGGGCGGAAGGCTGTAAACAAAATCTCGTAAGAATTTTTCTCACTCTTCCAAAGACACCCAACTCGGTTAGGATCTCAAAATAAAATTTACTTTGGCGTTTGTTATCAATATATCGTTTCCATCCAATTGTATGACTTTCGATCTGCTGCGATCGGTGCTCTTTCGTCTCTTTCGCGAGCTGTGAAGCTGCGATTGCGGATCGCGATTTTCATCGGCCGGCAAAGCCTCGATAACGGAAGATGCTGTGATCGTTCCGTCTTTCGGCATCATAACCGTTGTCGTGGCCACGATTCTGTCGGAATTGTTCAATTCCGCGACTTTTTGCAAAGTGCTTTTACGTTTTTTCGACGCGTATTCGCCGCTCGGTCTGTGTTCCTTCCATTCGCGTTTCTTTTGATTCGGATGAAGCATCGCGCTCGTGTCAAGATCGTCCTCGGATTTCGAGAAACAACTGAGATCGCTCAACAGCGAACCAGTGGAGTCCAGCTCCGCTATGGTGTTAAGTCTGCGGAAAGATTTGAGATTGAAAAACGTCCTACGCTAACTGTATATCAGATAATTTCGATTATTAGAATTTAATTAAGAGCAGACCTTGTTCGAATGATTTAGTTCGAAGTTTAGTAGAGTTTTTTCGAGAAGAGAGAGAGAGAGAGAGAGATAGCGATATTTGTTTGGCGCTCCGGGACAAGTCCCCTTAAGCGCAGAGCGTTAAAAAATTACATCGAGTGTATAATTTTATATCACAGTCGGTGGAATACAATGCAATTACAGTTACAAATACAATTTTTCGGTGGTGTTGCGTAGAGTGTAGAAAAGTAATAAATATAGAAAGAGATGGAAAGAAAGGAGATTGTAGGGTGGGATTTATGTGTAACGCGTGAAATACTCACTTGTCGTTATGATGCATGTCTTTCGAGTGCGCATTGCTGTTTCTGCCGTTCAACGTAGTATTGTTGAGAAACTGAAGCTTCTCGCGCGTCTCGTCGTTTAAGTTTCTGCCGCCGTCGTTGAAGAGTAAGTCTCGTGCCAGCGTAATTTGTCTCTCCTGATAAAGTAATACGTCGTTATGGAATATGCAATGCAGCTGCGAGGTTCGATTTATTTTTTATACGATTTTGTTCCAAATTCATCCTAATTGATTTATTCGTAATCTGGTTTCTTGATTTGATTCCTTTTTCAACTCACCAAAAAAAAAAGGTAGGCGAATGTTAAATAAAATTCGTATTGCAATGAATATATTGACGGTAAGTAAAAATAGGCTTGAAATCAATGGATGCATTAACAAATGAATAAATGGCTACCAAATTAGACTTGTTATGATAATCTACGAAGCTGAACGATCTTAAAAAATATTAATCTCTAAAAAATAATGGACTATTACAAGAGAGTTTCTCTGTTCCTCGGCGACTCTCCGCCTTCTTTTTTCCTCGTCCAAGAGCCTACGAGCGTGGCTCAACTTTCTGTCCAGATCGGCAGACTCGTGATGGGCTTTTTCCAAAGCCGAATGAAGACGCTGACATTCTTGTACGGAAGCCAACCATTTCTGTCGCATCTCCTCTTGATTTATCGCAAATTGAAGAAATTCTGGATCGACAGGGGAAAATCATTAAATATTTTCTTCTAACCATTGTATCATTCTGAATACTGTCCTGAGGTATAGAATATTCTTGTTCTATCAACAATTTTTAACAACTCATTAAATGAGGCGGTTACTCCCCAAACTTTTCCTGTAAAACCAGGAATTTCAGTCTCATTGAGAACACAAGCTGATTTTCATGGAGAATTAATTTCAGAGGTCATACTAAAAAACGAGCTGAAGTTACACCAATTTTCCTCCAGAGACTTTCGAATACAAGACAATGCTCTGTAAAATCGTTCATCGGTCCGAAGTCGTAGCTTATAAATGGCTGAATGGTAATCGTCCTACATAAAAAAGAGACTCCTATTGAGACATGTATTTTGAATGAGAAAACTCCTGCAACCTCCGGAGCAACTTCTAAACATTTTCTCAGAAGTCTCGAATTTAAACACAATTCTTTCCAAACATGTAAAACGGTATGAGAATAAAGGAGAAAGCACAAAAATATTCTTGCAAGACTAATCGACCCGAAACATCCCAACAATTAATTGATAATAATCTCATTAATACGAAGACGTTCCTAACCTTCTTCGCAGGATCCATTGACGAGAACGTTTGTGCATCGCACGAGCTCGTCGTGCGTAGCAAGTACAGACAACGACGACGTCATTTTACAGTGTCAAACGATTAAAAAAAAAAATCGAAAAACCAATCCATCCACCAAAAAAAACCTCAACGAGAAAAAAAAGCCGCTTATCGCACAAATTCTCCGTTTTGCTGCAACTGTCTGCAATCCAAATCCAAAATGTTTTCGGTGCTAATACGTTCAACGGTATTTCCCGTCCGATAATCAGGTTAAGTTTTACCGAACATTTTCACGTTTATCGGACGTTTCTCTTATTTATTTATTCCTTTTTTCAAATGCAGTTTTGCACTTAACAATTGAGTTTCGTGAATTGAAGCCGGACGCCGTTAAAAACTATCCGTTGACATCGGCACGCTACGGTGCGCCGCACACGACATCGACGACCGTTTCCCTCGATTTTTGAATCCGACCAACGGCGAGCGTTGTCGAAGACAACGCGTGCTGCCATCTAGGATATGGCGGGAAGATTGGCGCGGCGCCATCTTGCGGGAAAATGTCGTTACCGACAGTAGCTACGGCAGTCGATATTTGGTGACCTCCGGGATGGCCCTTTGTGATGATGGCTCCGTGTCAGTTTGCCTCGAGCCCCCTTCCCTATTTCCGAGTTCACCCGACGGCGACGCGACCAGTGGATCTCAATCTGCGTTTCAAACTTTCCCCACCAATATCAATAAGACAATTCCTGAATAGAGTGGCACAGGTCCCGAAGAGAGTGGCACAGGTCCCCATCGTGGGACGAGCCAAACCGGGCTAAAAAAAAAAAAAAAAATAAGACAATTCCGAGATTGACGACAACATTGTTTAGATGTGCTTTAAATAAGGTAAGACGGTTTATGACGAATTCGACGTTTTTTAGTTTTCTACATTTTTGACGTATAATACCAGGTATTTTCGTTTTGGCGCATAATGTTTTTGTCGATTTTGTTCAATGGATATCCAATTTTATTAATTAGCAAATATTCTACAGTACTTCACACGCCTTAACGGCTTCACGGAATTCGATGAAATTTGGTAGATCTATGTGAATCGATTAAGGAAGAACCTCTATGTCATTTTTCTCCCAGTAAAATAGCAGATACAGATTTTTTTATCATAAAGCAATCCGCAAATTTTTCGAAGCCACTGCAGAGCATCGACTACTAAAGACAATTTAAACTCATTATCTAACTTATCGCCGGAGTCTGGCTTGCTCGGAATTGTTGGCATATACAGTCCGAGGGCAGACTTGTAGAGGGCGGGATTTGGATTTAGGGCAGTTTTCCACTATTCCAATTTTTAACGGGCGAGATGGTTCCGTCCTTGCCTACATGTGTAGCCTGGAATTGTCGGTAATTACCGGCCGTCGACACAGTAATCTACGCTAATACCTCCTTGTCGGAGATTTAAAAAAACATAATAACATCACTCGTCGTTATAAATTATTCTAAATCATATGCGATCGAACCTTGGCAACGATCCAGTTCACTTTCTCTCTAAGGATGGAGCAAAACGCGTTGAGACTTTTCAAAAATCATTCGCGTAATCGGTGAGCGCGTTTCGCGATCAAACTCAATCAATAATTCAACCAAAAAAAATTTTCCCAATAAATATCCTTTTCAGCGATGAATTGAAATTAAATATCCAATAAAATACATGTGATGATTGTCTCAAACATATAAACGTCGTAAAAATTGTTTTTATGTTGAGAAAAGTCACGTTTTCAAATTTACGTTTTTTCGTACAGTATTGTAATGTTAGACAACGCTTCTGAGTGGGTGTCAAGAATGTTGAATCATCGACAAGAATCATTCGAGACTCAGAAAACAATCATTCTTAAATAAAGAAAATTCATTCTCCCTGATCGAACGATAAATTTTCATTTTGAATAATTCGAGCTGCTACTGCAATTACGTATTTATCGAGAAACCAGGATGGGCGTTCATTCAATGAGCTAGTATTCAAAATACTTTGATCATTGAATAATTCTCGATTATAAGTCTCATTAAATACCAGAATCGGTTGTAAAACGACGAGTTGTCTCATTTATCCATAATTATTGCACAAATATTAAAATTCGAATTCTCGCATAATAACAATTAATCACAGTCATTTGATTAAAAAAGTGATTCAATTAAAATTCTCCTCAAATCCCATCAAAAAACCCTTTCAACCCCCGCAGCATCCACATATTTTTTCACTCCAACACCACATCAGGGGGTCGATTTGACCCACCAAAACCTCGACAGTCCGCCATTTTAAATTCACTCCTGCCATCAGGTTGAAAAAATTCTCATATATCCTTCGAACATCATCAAATTACTCGTTATTTATCAAAAGTGCGGTTCAAATTATTAACACGCAAAAAAAAATCCATGGAACAAAAAATCTATTTTGAAAAACAGTTTGTTTACAAGAAAATGACAGGATCAAAACGACCCAGTATGTAGTCTAATGGTTAAGGAAGTCGAGGTTGCGGCATAATCTCGACGACGTTTAAAAACCAAGAGTCAAAGTGAAGTGGCGCATCCGTAAAGAGCGGGATATATATATATATATATCTATACATATATATAGGATCGTCGAGCCGACGATAGCCCGGCGCTCAACTTTGAAACGCGCCTCCGGGTGGGAGTCTTGAGAGCCGAGTGAGACTCCGACTTCCACTCAGTCTGTCCGCGGCAGTCCGTCAAGTCGACTTCGTCAGGTCGTCCACTGTCATTGACTCCCTTCGGCTCAACACATGTTCACCATTGTCACAGAAACCAACAAACTTTCGTTCACCCCCGAATCAAAATATTTATTTATTTGAAAAAAATCAAGATCAAAATTTGAAAAAAAAAAAACGGAAAGAAATTGGAGTTTTTGTTTTTAATTGTTAATTTTTGAAAGCAACGCATGGATAGTTGACGACAGTGTTTGAGTATAGGTGACGGAGAGTGTGAAAAGTGCCGGTTCACGATGTATCGTGTTGACATGTGGATTTTTCGATTTTTATCGGTGGTCTGCGTTCTCGGAGTCATCGTTTTACCCTCATGGAATATCGAAGCTTACAATATCGAATCGCGACATTACACGAGCTATCGCGGGGAAAGGAGCAGCATGTTTGGTTTTTCGGTAGCGGAATATCGCGACAGGAACAAACGGGGCTGGTGAGCATGCGATTATATTTAAAAAAAAAATGTTTATTTGTTTTTTTTAACCCTTAGTCTGTAATTAGGAGTCGATCGGGCGTTGCCACGATAGTCCTTTCTTAACGTTTTAATTTGTCAATATAATTATATTGTTTGAACGAATAAATATTGCACCGATATAATGACATATCCTTATAGCAGGATAATTGATAAGACTTCTTGAATTTTGTCCAATTTTTTTGAGGACTTAAGAGTGATTTTTGAAGCACCAAGATTAAGTGCCGAAAACAACATTACAGACTAATGGTTAATTTGTTTGTTTTTTTTTAAATTAATAACGATTGTACGATGACACGAGCGATATCCGCTCGAACTCTCCCGCCCGACTCTCGGACTCTCCAAGCCCGCGCGAATCGACGCGCTTTTTCAAACAAATTGTCGATATTGTTTCCCAGTAACGAATCACGAGCACGTGGTGAAGATTCGCAGTCGTTCCATTGATTAATTGCATTTTCTTATCAATTAGGTTCCTTTTTCTTTCATTGTAGATATTATTTTAGTCGTTTGTGTTTTTGGTTTGGAATTAATATGTGAGATAGATGAATTTGTTTGCACGATTGAGCAAAGTGTTTACATGAAAAATGATTCGTAACGTGGATGGAAGGATTTATGGGTGTGATATGATTTATTCGTACATACTTTTATTAGAGTTATGACGAAATATTGCGAAATCAATGATAAATATTTTTCAACCACCAATTGTGGTTGAACTAATGTGATCACGTGCAATATCATTTTTTGCTGGTTCTACATATACTTACATAATTATATTCTATTATCATATAATTTATTACTAATTTATTTAATAATATTCATAATTATATAAATTAGTAGATGGATGAGAAAAAGTTAATCAAGTCCGTGCCATGGAATATCCCATGATTAACATATATTTTACGGTTCTAGAAAATAAGTCGCGTCTAAGAAAAACGTTTTTCAACAAACAATTTTTCTATCCATTGTTTTGAGAATTTAATTAATTCTTTCGCGAATATTTTACGAAATTCCATGACCCGATTACGAATTTCGAGGGAACGTGATTAATACGAATGTGCAATCGGAAGTGGGAAAGTTTTATCAGTCCCGTGTGTGCGAAACGACACGTCAGACGGTGGTTAAGTTGGGCAAAAGTAGATGGGGTGACGAGTAAATTTAACGAACCTGCAAGCATGACTTCATCGAACGATTCAACGTCACTGAAATTTCGCTGACGACGATGGAATTCCGCGACGTTGCCGTGGATTATATTTTCATTTATTGATTTATACGTTTATTATTTGGCTTTTTGAGGTCAAGAGAAATTGGCGCGCACTATCAAAGAATTTTCCGCGAGCGTAGAGTGACATTTTATTCATGAATTGGGTTTTTCCATGCCAATTGAACCAGCAGTTGACCATCGACTTCCCCGATTTGGTTCAAATTTGGGCAGTTTGTTATTATCGATCCAAACCTTATTTCAAGCTTCTTTTAGTATTTCGATTCTTGACGAAAATACGGTATTTTGAAAAAATGACAAATATTCGTGCAATAGAAATTTTGACAGTACCCGGCTCAGCCCTTAATTGAGATACTTTAACGAACAAGAAGTCATATTTGGTCTAAATTTAATACAGGATCTGATTTAAAAATAATGAATCGGATTTCATATCATTACGACCATTTTTTTAAATGTTGAAAATTTTTAATTTAGAAATTCTAAACTTGCTATGCAGCGATTTGGCTGAATTTTTTTCGTGAGTTACCTTAATACTAGTTTTGCGATGCAATTTTGTAAGGTGACGTCGATTTCAAGTGTTTCTGGTGAGAACGTGAGTCACGTTGATTTGTCGAGGCTCCGAACTCACGGTTGTTCATAAACGCGTCTGTGTCACACATATAAATAAACCAAATAATCAAAAAGCTCACACGCGTATCATATATTCTTCAAATTGTTTATGGTGACATCATTGAAGTATTTATTTTATAAAATGCAGAATCCGGCTACGTGAGTCGATTAATTTTTGATGACATTATCTTTTATGAATTCATCCGGTCGTCCCAGTTTACGAAGCCTCACGGTACTCCGATTAAATTCGTTATTCAACGGACAATAAAACAAAAAAAGAAAGGGGCAGATAAATTCGTCAATTTTAATAAATATCTCGACGACGAATAAAAAATTGCCTTAACTGAATAAATAGATAAATAATTACGTAACTAAATAAATAAAATAGAGACTCTAGAAAGTATTTCAGCACCGACCTAAAAATATCTCACAGAACTGTATTTTCTTTTTCAAAAACCATACGATTAAACTAACAGAATTCCCAAAAATTGTCATTCCTGCTAACACATCGTTCAAAAATAAATGAAACTTGAGAAAATGAGATACGCCAGACTCGCAGTGAACCGCTCGAAATTAGTACTCAGGGATTGCCCACGTCAGTACGCTAATTACCGTGACATCGGCTCTTTGTGCAGAAAGAACGAAAAAACAATGCAGCGTGTTGACTGCGACTTGGGGAAACGGTTTGAAATGAGTTATCCAGACGTCGCAAATGCGTTGCGTACCGACGAACAATACAATGCGGTCACAGATTGAGATTGTTCCAACGCATACACACATATATATACGGTCGAAGAAACATCGAGCCGGAAGCATAATCGTCATCATCAGCGTCTCCACCCAGTCCTTGTTATATTTGGGCCACCTTGTAGAAACTTTACGAGCTTCGCTCCCATTAATCACACGTGCGAGGAGCCCACGTCCCGGCTTAACGTTACACGGGCGTCACTGTATATATGTATATACGCTTTCTTGCTACATATATATACGCTTGCTCGTTTCGCGCTCTACGCGCCGCATTAATTCCAAAAATAGAATTAGAAACTAACGGGTTATTTATAATCGAAGATCGTGTTTCGCGCAATATCGGGGTTACAATGCCATATTCCCGCGGGTTCTCTCGATTATTGTTTCTATGGGATTCGCGCAACGTGAAAAATAGTGTAACCACATGCGCTAGTCCCGGGATGATAAGGAGGAAGCAATGAAGGTACGGGCACGCGGGTTATGTTGCAAATTTACTGGAAGATAAGTCGACAATTTGCGGGGTCTTTTATTTCTTGGACGCTTGAAGGTTTTCTCACGATAAACGTGCAACACCTCATGTCATCCATTGTGTGTGTGTGTATGTGCATAATATATAGAGGATCCCGGGGTAAAATGGCACAGCTGAGTAAAAAAACAACCAAAAAAAAACGACCCTACATCGCTGCCCAAGGTGTGAGAGTGCACCCCGTGAACTGATAAATGAATTTCCGAATGAGGACGTGGAACGTATGATAAGAAAAATTCGTCAAGGGCTAAGTGACGAGATTTTGGATTGGGACGGTGAAATATATGTGAATCATGAATATTTGACGGTAGAGATGTAATCGAACAAATTTCCGTATGTTTATGAATTTGTATTAATAATATATCTATATGATGGCATGTTATTACTTGATTAGTATCATATACGACTCATATATGATCATTGCATGATTTCCATCATCATCATTATTATTATTTTACATACAGGTGTATGCTCACTATTAAAAAATGTATTGCATTCAATTTTAATTAATTAACTACAATTGATGATTGAAAAATATTTAATATCGTTGCCTAGATATTTTGTCGAGAATCATAGATAAATCATATTCCACCTATACATATCTCCATGCCCGTTACAACAATTTTCCATATCAATACTTTCCTCAAACGTGAAAATAAATTCTCATCCCGATATTGGTAAAATAATACCAGGCACCATTATTCAATTCGCTAAAAAAAATCATAATCTCCCTAAGCTGCGCAATTCCGTCCCGTCTCTCAACCGCATTCGACCGGGCCATTTTGCCCCGGGCTTTTCTCACACACATATCCTTCTTGGACGGGGCAAACAGATTATATCCCTTGTATGCCACAAGTGCGTTATTTTCTCGGTATCGAATGTCCTACCATCAGAACCGTGATTCGAACCCGGTTCGAAAGTAAAATCTTTTCTCATCTCGGCTGGCACAATATTGAAAGTATTGTCGTTAGACCCGGGTGTTATCGTCAAACGGTCCATCAGCGAGTCGGTATCGTGATCGGAGCGAAGCCGTAAGTAACGTCGGGTCTTTCTCAACCAGTCATCCGAAAATCGTGATCAGCAAGCGTAACGCCTCCGCGTTAACCCGAGGGATATTCAACTTCCTCGACGTTTCCGGTGCTCGGTTGAATTCTAAAGCGTTCGGATCGCCGGACTCCCGCCGAAACCCTCGAAGCTCGTTTCGACGCACCACTTGCATGGAAGTCACGATCACTCTGTTGCTCTGTGCGTTGCCGTTGCTGTGGCTTTTGCTGCGTATAGTCGCATGTTTGTCTCACGTATGTTCTGTAACGCATGGGAATATGTGGATATGCGTGTATTAGGGTGGTACTGATTAGGATCGTCTCTGAAATTTGACTGCGCTTGGATTTCCATCGATTTTGATATAATAATGAGAATGGTAAGGCTAATTTGACGTTTCAAGTCCGACTCTTACTGAGCGCTGATGCGAAGTGGAATTTACTGTTTAAAATACATACAGGTTTTGTATTTAGAGGTTATTATATTGGTGGGGGGCTAATTTTTTGTGGGAAATCCCAACACTGTATAAAATTAACGCGTATGAACTTTACTTACACGAAAAAATATACATATATGGATCTTCTTATGTCAGGTTTACGCCGTTCGTCCGACGATTATCGTCAGAGCCAATTTATTCGAATAATTCTCATTGTCTAATTTTCGAGCTTCAAAATTAACGTAAAATACCCTCATAACCTTCTCAAACAACCATGATTGATCAAAATTATTTCAGTTAATTTGATGATAATTAATTGATCATCGGAGAAAAATAGAAAAATGCCATGTATTTGAAACGGAAAACTTCACCTCGAATCAGCGCCTAGTAAGAATTGATCTAAAAATGTCATATTAGGCTCAACATTTTAATTTGTTTTTTAGAATCAATGGAGACGTGGTTGCAATCAAAATTCGAAAATGACTTAAATGAGTACCACCCTAATAGATATATCTATTTTTTCTAACTGTTTTACCTCGTACTGACAACAGCCTGGCGCCTAGCCGGATTACACGTTTCACCATCGGTCTCACTGCGCTTGTAGCGCAACCGGTGATTTTTATAGTGACTGGCCATCGTGTCCAGACAGAAAAAAAGAACGCGATCGTCGGTGTGTTTGTCGCGTCATGTCATGCAGATCCGAACGGATGCAAGGATGTGTGTGGTAATAGATTTGATCGGTTTTCAAGAAACGGTTGAATTGTTTTCTATCGGCGAAAGGTATCTTGCGACGATGGCGAGGACACCTGTAATTCAATTCTTTTTTCTTCGAATGGTTGATCGTTGATTGATAATAGTGAGCTCGTGCGTCCTGCTTCGTGTAATTGTTTCAGGTATTGAGCAGTTATGGCGCGCTAAAACAATCTGTACCACAGTTTTTTTGGAGGTTAAAATTTATTTTAAGGAATGTAATTTTACTTGAATGAGTAAATTGGAATATATATCAATAATTAGTTTGATATTCTTGGAATCTATTTAAGATTAATTTATATCCAATTTTATGATTATTCCGAAGTTGTATATAATCACATGTGCGAGAAAAAGAAAGTTTGCTTAAATAAGCCAGATACGATTAACTGCAAAGTCTGCCGAACGATAACAGATATTCTCGAGTAAAATTAAATACCGACACCATTATTGCCGGGACAAATGATGAGCCAGGAGCATCGGTTCATAATCGATCCGGTTGCTAGCAATATATTGTTAGTTACATCAATAGTTACAGAAAATTTCGCGTCTTCGCTAACATTTACTCTTTCATCTTTCAATCTTTCGTCTCGCTCTAAATCTTCTCCCAATTTTCTATCTTTGAACATTTTTATCCTCTAAATCCCCCCTCCTATCCCTAACTTTCATTCATCAATAAATTTTATTATCATGTCCTACGTTTTTCATTGTTCAACGAACCGTCGTCTATATTCGAATGAATTCTTCGAACAGTTTTACCGGTTTCCCGTTCCCCCACACCTACGTTCGATCCTCCATTCGAATCACGTAACTCACACACGTGTCCCTCGCGTAATGCCCGACCAGCAACGAAATTAAAAATAATCGTAGGCCCGTACCTGGGGGTGGGGGATTTTTCGGTCGAAAAATTCTCCCGATAGACGGGAGCGAAAGAATCGTGCTAGCCACGAGCATCGCGATGCCGATCGGTGTGTAATCCGACAAGGCGCAGCTGGCAGACGAGATAAAAGCCCGAAGATCAGGCGGAGCTGTGAATGCGAGAATCGAGCTCAACGAGAGAGAACGAAAGGCGCGAAGAAAAAGAAAGGATAAAAAATAAAAATAAAAATAACGAATACGTGAGAAGGAAGAAAGGTAATGAGGATATGAGGATCGCGTGAGGCACGTGCCCGAAGCTCCAGGCTCTGTCATTATCCGGAAGAGAGCCGGTTGCTCTCCTCTTCGCCCCCTTTTTCCGCCCTCATCCCGCGTCTTCCTCGTTGTCCGAGCGACGTGCAACTCCATAGCTCACTTCTCGACGGACGTGTGTGCATACGGAGTGTAATATACCGAAAGACGTCTGGGAAAACACGAGTAAACGAGCTTCGAGCAACAGCAACGAGCAACAGCCAGCAGCAGCATCCATGGCTACTCAAACGCGCGCGTTTACGCTAAAGCTTACGAGGAGTCGCGCTCATCTCCGCGGGCTCTTCTCTCTCGCTTCTTGATGCCGTCCTCCCGCGTCGTCAAGACTGCCCGAGTGCCTCGTTAAAAGTTGGACGGATATCCCGTCGGCTGTCTGCAAATCTTGGAAAGACGCAAAAAATTTACTTCGACGGAGAAAACATATTTTGCGGAGTAATAACGTTGGGATGTTTGGAGGCTTTGGCAATATGTTTTTTTAATGATTTTTTGGGGTTTGTTGGTGAATGGGATGAGAAAGAATTTGTTTTTATTTGATTTTTGTTGTTATGGATATTTATATATTTTATGGACGTAATTGCATTATTTCGTATATTATTGAAAATCGAATATTATAGGTTTTTATTCCCGTTGTTTATTGAATAATTGATGGATAAGGTTTTCAAAGTCTTTGGTAATATTCGTTTTTATTTGATTTTTATTGTCATGGATATTTATTTATTATTATATAAACAAATTTTATTACCTTTTATATCATTAATAATCGAATATTTTATTTCTTTTTAATAATATTTTTTATTTTCGTTTATTGAATAATTAATTCTCAGCACTGCAGTGTCGCAATCATAGCCAAAATGACGTAATGAAACGTCATGTAAAAATGACAACATTCGTTATTAGAGGCTGAAACGTGAAACGATGTAACGAAACGGTTCATTAAGCGATTTAGTTTTCGACTGTCCCAATGGGTTTGGATTGTCCTGTCGGGACATCATTAGGGAGCGCCGAAAATTGTTTCGCCGAAGCACCCATCCCCGGTAGACCGTGATTATGATGGAGGGCTCTACACGTAATTGTGACTCGTTTTGTCTAGGTGTACACGGAAACAAAAAATATCTCAAATTCTTATCTTCTGATTTTGTTACTCTCCTGGTTGTTAGGCAAGTAGTCGTAGCACGGAAATGAAACTTAGAAATAAAAAAAAAAGAGATAAATTGATCGGATGACAAATTCATAAAATCAATGGATAAAATTAATTAAAAAATGAGTAAAACGAAATTGATTTACCAATAAATTGTACCAAATTCGCTGCAACAAAAAAAATAGTTATGAGATATCAATAATTACAAAACCTAAATACATAAATTCATTATAATCACAAAATGTTAAAATAATGTATAAAAAATTTATTATTAATTGCCTCAACCAAGAACCAATAAACATTCATCAAATTCAATTTCTGTTTAATTATAATTTTTGAAAAAATGTGATAAAATAATTGTTTTATCACATTTTATTTTTCGTTCTTTTGATCGATTATCCCACATTGACCGGTTTTCCGTAATCCCAAAAACTTTGTTGGAACAATGAATTGGTCAATTCGATCTCCCGGTAAGAATACACCCCCGTCGTGCCTTTTTAGATTCGGCGAGACAGAGTTCCGCCCACCATATGCCACGTAACCGGACCCCGTGCCGCGTGTCCTTACGGCTTTTCTGCCAAAGTCCGGCCATTGTGTACGACCATCGGCTTCTCGTCGCACACATGTTTGCCTCATGAGACGTTTCCGTCGAATTCGGCAAAAAAAAAAAAAATCTCAATGAGTCCGAAAGGAAAATTTTCACTCGAAAGCAAAATGTGTTTCGAAGCGACAAATTTCTATTCATATTTTTTTACCCCGGTCACTTGGTTCTCACGTCTCCGAGAGATTTTCAAAAGCACGTGAAAAGCTTCAGTAAGTATTGTAACGAAGCAATGGTTTTTATAATAATAATACTCATAATAATAATTCAATCTAATACTATGGAATATAAAAAGGAACAATAATGATATCTATCTTTCTATTTAATTCAATGATAATATAATAATAATTCCGTATTATATTGTTCCAATAATAATTATCACTCTAATCTATTTCTATTTCATTATTTCTCTAAGAGAAATAATATTAATAATAATAATAACTCTTATTATTGCTATTTTTCTAATAATAATGTAAATCTCTAATAATTGAAAATTATTATTATTATTATAACATAACAATAATAATAATAATAATGATAATAATTATAATAATAATAATAATAATAATAATAATAATAATAATAATAATAATAATAATAATTATTATTATTATTATTATTATTATTATTATTATTATATAATATATTATTATTATTATTATTATTATATAATAATAATAATAATAATTATTATTATTATTATTATTATTATATAATAATATATTATTATTATTATTATTATTATTATTATTATTATTATTATTATTATTATTAATATCATTATCATTGTCCAGCGATGCCCGGGTTCTGGATTTTATTTTCTATATCGACGATTGTCGGCTGTCAAAGACTATGACAAGAGTAATAGCATTGTCCGGTGGCTCTCGGTAAAGACGCTAACGATAATAAATAACGGTCACACATATCGGATAACACCAAACCGCACACGAGACGTCATCCGTCTATGGTATATCGCGTTACGCAATCGATCGTGGTAATAATGGTATAGGTCGCGATAAAAGTGGGTCATTGTATCTCCGCGAAGCGGGACACACACGAGCGTACGTATTCGGCCCAGATGGGATCTGTCGAACGAAGACTAGAAGACGACGCGTCGTGTTCGGCAGCAAACTTACGCAGCCTCATATGTATAGATATATATCTGTCACGGCATCAACGTCGACTCTATATCAATTAATGCGATTACGTCCGGTTAATTAATCCGGTTTAATGTGCTCCAATTCTCGCTGTCGCGGATGCAACTCGCTGATACGGATTTCTGACCCCAAGACGTCATTCGGATGGACGAATTAATCGTTCTTTGTTTTGTTGTCATACGGGATTGAGAGAAGATTGAATTTATTATCGAGTTTGAGATCGAGATTAATGTATGCCTATTTGGGGAGTGAGTCGGTAACAACGGTCACTGCATTATTCTTATTTAAAGAAATGTTAAACTATATTTTTTGATGGTTCTGGAAGACAGAGAAATGAAATATTTAATTTTCAACAACAATTTGCAATGATTCGATCGACGAATCAATTTCTCTCTGTCTCCTCATTCACAACGCTTGATGCAAGATAACATTCATCGTCGATTTTTACATCCGGAAAGTTATGTTGCTATCTAGAATCTCAATCACTGATACCAACTACGCTTTCTTTTTTCTTTTTAATTACTCGTTCGTTTAAGAATGCAAATGAATCAGACAATAAATTGTCCATAAAAAAATGTTGCTCATTAAAAATAATAATGACAATCTTCTCGCAAAAACAAAACGGTCATTTCTCAAGGTTACCAAAAATTTAAGGGTATCCGCACCGAAATGCAGACTACACGCGGAGCACCGAATCCTCGGCGGTTATACGTGAGCTCCGTTATAAGACGTTATCGGACGGTAACGTTGACTACCGTCTCATTACAATATGTCAAGAAAATTTATTCATCGCTCGTTGAGCTGTTAGTACGGTACACACAGCCGGTGCAGCCGTCGGGCAGCATCGGGAACCGTACCGATAAGCCACGGACTCGACGGGCAAACAGGTTTACGTGTCTACTCGACGACTGTCCGGAGGACGGTCTTTTCGAGACGGTCACAAACACACGCGTACGAAACTCCATCGCGGTGGCCGCGACAGTCCGACCGAGTCCAACGCGGTCGAAGAAGTCGAAGGAAGCCGAAGAAGGTGACCTGCCCCAGGGACTTTCGCAACGCATGGCGCCCACATGGTCTACCAACTGAAGCAATATGTCCGTAACAGCGAAACAAACACAATGCTGCGAACACCCTTGCGAAAGGTGTTGTACCGACGTAGTTTTCTCGAGGGTCCTTAAAACCGAGAATTATTACCCATCTCGAGGGAGAGAATTGAAAAATCCTTCGGGACATTTTATTTTGACAGATTTTTCCAGACGGAAAATATTTTCGAGGATTTTACTGAATTATTTATTATTTATGAATGAGAGAGAAAATATGTGTATAATGAATAGTGGATGAATGTATTTATTATTTATCAGATAAAGAAGGGAATAATAATAAAATTTATTTATTATATTGATCGACTTCATCTGAGAGGGCAATTATACTAGTATACTACCATATTATACAGTTATTGGCAAATATATTATATTATTATTATATTATATTATATTATTATTATTATTATTATTATTATTATTATTATTAAAATAATAATCTACTATTAAAATAGAAAATATATTATACAATTATACTCTAAGGAAAAGTCGACTAATATAATAAATACACTTTATTATTATTCGCTTCCTTGTCTGATAAATAATAAATACATTCATCTACTATTCATTATAAAAATTATTTGACAATAATTGTATAATACAGTAGCATACTAGTGCAATTGACCTCTAAGAGGAAGTCGATTAATATAATAAATAAATTGTATTATTATTATTTGCCAATAATTGTATAATCAAATATACCCACAAAAAATATTTCATTCCTTAGTAACAACAATATTTTCCTAATTTGCCAAATATCTCCTGCTCAAACTTTCATTCTCTCTCCGCACATATCGTAATACCAAAAAAAAAAAAAACCATTATCTCAATTTCAGTAACTCATTCCCGTATTTAAATCCCGTCATCGTAAAATCCTCGAAGGTTGTTTAATCCTTACTCTCGATCTTACGAATTTTTTTAAGTACCCGAAAAGGATTCGTCGTTAACGGCTAAGACCTCGCCCGGCACAATCACGCGGTCACTCGTTGCTCCAACCGCAATAATGCACGAAAATAAACCGAGATCTCATCCCGCACCGGAATGCCGCCGCGTTGGAACGAAAAAACATGAATTGCAAGATAAAAAACACGACGAAATAAAACGAGAAGTGCACGTTGAGAATCGAGAAATGCTTGATATTTGCTCGAGTGCCGGTGAAAGCCGCGAAGAAACGTTGAAGTTGTATCATATGTATGTACGGTGACGTATTTTACGAGGTTCGAAGCTTCGTTGACGGGTGTTGGTGAGAAGGTGCTCCTTATAAAGTAGCGGAGAGTCTCGGGGAGTCGCATGCGCGAGCAACTGTCGCGTTATACGCCTTCGTTCGCAACTTGCGTCATCGACTCGTGCTGGTGTTCCTTCGATCGTGTCACACACGTTCGTCTACGTTTTATAATGTGTTTGATCTGTGTGAACACGCGACGTTTACGCATCGGCGCCTTATTCAATAACGATTCCGATGCATCACGCGATATATTCCCTAACCGTTGATGCCACGCGGATCATCCTCGGGCGGTCGCGTTTCGATAATTACCGCGGCGATGCTAGCGAATCCAGTGAACGACAGCATTTTTTTTTCGGGTAAAACGGACGTGGGTTATTATATCCTGTCTGTGGCATGTGGTTACATGTTTGTATATTACAGGAATAGGAGAAATGAAAAATAAAAAGAATTATGAGTAATAGATAATAGATGAAGGAAACCATAATTTAATTAATTTAGATTAAAAAGTCGGCGTTTATTATATCCCGTCTGTGACATGTGGTTACACGTTCGTGTCGTATAATATAGAAGAAATGGAGAGAATCATATAAATAGTGAGTATCAAGTGATAAATAACAAACAATAAATTGAATACAGAAATATAAAAAATAAAAACGGCAACAGAAACTCTTAATTCGTATAATTTATACGTATATATATTTATATATATATTCGTAAATTTATATAAACAGGACGTGGGTTGCCATATCCTGTCAGTGGCAAGCAGTAACATATATCGTACGAATAGAAATTAAAAAATAATAATAATAAAAAGGACTTCAATCCTTGATTCGAGGAATTTAAATGAAAAGGCCTCGGGTTGTCACATCCTGTCTGTAAAATGTAGTCACATATCTATAAAGTACGTAACAGACGTAAAACGGATGTATTATAATCGATACGGGTTTATCCGCCCGAGAGCCCAAGAGCGAATCCTCCGCTACTTGACGCGCGTGACGATCACTCGATAGTTCGATTCCAAAACATACTTGCGCACATATATACATACAAATATAAAGCCTGGATACAAGCGTACTCGTCGATTTGACTTTCTCGGCACGCGTCTTCGCATTACCATACATACGCGTTCTCCGCTCTTCACGTCGTCCCCTCCCGGGGTTCGGTGAACCTCCTTCGTCCGTTCAATGAGACTTATTTCTATAAAGACGACATTGTAAGCGTATTTCGCTACTCAAGTTCATCGTCACGGGATAAAGTTAAAAAAAAAATAATAATAATTTCTCTTTTCTGCACTCATGTTTTTTCTTTTTATAATTTTTTCAATCCTCCCATATGGGTGTACGAAGAGAGGATGAGAGTAAGGATAAGGAGGTAAGAAAATCTCGGCTTCGACATCCGTGTAGCACATTTTACGACTATGGCTCGAAAGCAGAAGCACCAGGTACGAAAAGAGATATCGTCGGGTATACAAACGGCTCTCACTGCACATGCAGTTTTCTACGGAACCCGAAGAAACCCTGGCACAGGGTCGAGAGGGTCTCGAGCAGTCAAGCACGTGGCGTGCGCGCGGTTTTATTACACCCCGTATTGCGCCCATGCCTCGGCCAAACTCCACCGCCACCATCGCACGTCACCATCATCCACCGGGCAACCGAGACGTTGCTTTTCGCTGACTCTCGACCGAACGAACCAGCAGCATTCGTTGGACCGTGGCACACGGTTGAATGGTTCGACCCATCTTCAACACAGGCAACCAGCATATTCATTCGCCCGTTTAATAATAGACGTACACGAATGAAATGAAATAGAATCCCCGGCAGATAAATCGTTGTGGCAAATATGGCTACCGACTGCGGGGCCTACTGTGGGAACAACGATATTTATCGATTGGGCAGAGTTTAGAATGAATGGAAAAAAATGTGAAGTATATGAAAGTGAGAGTCTTTAGGTTTTTTGAGGGGCTGCAGGGATGAGCAGGAGGGAGAGGAAGAGAGAGATGAGCGTTGAGTGATGATGAGATTGCGTTGAAACTTCGGGGAAGTCGTCCGGGATGAGGGCCACCCCTCGAGGTAAAATTCATGAATTATAATTGCGTCACGAAATAAACAAGCATTCCACAATAAAATAAAGCTTCGAGAAAATTAAAAATCTCGATGTAAACTGTGGAATAAAATTCGGTATCCCCAACAAAATTTCAGTAGCTTCAACCCATAATGTGTAATCACACACCGATCTTTCTCTTTCGGATTCTAAGATACACCGTCGATACGCGGCGAGTCGTAAAATTTCATTTTATCATCATCGAGATAATCAAAAGAGCGTAAAAGCGAGTAATTCGGAGACATCAGCCGGTGTAATAACAGACAGTCTGAATGGGACTGCCGTTAGATTCACTGGTCCACGTGACCCCGGAGACCCGACGATTTTTATTTCCTCATCGGTTTATCCCGACGGGACGTCCGATGTCCCCGTTAAGGTGATGCGCTACACCCGATCGTCGTTCTTTCTCGCTTCGTTGCAAGCTCCGAAGGTGCTATCTCTTCTTGTTGTCTAGCGTATCACGTTCGATTTGAATCGAACGCGTACGAGAGACAGTCCTACTGTAGGGGCCCGTTCATAGCCTCGAAAACGGCGCGGTTTCTGAGCCTTAGCGTATATAGGTACTTAATATATTGTAGGCATTAAATATATTGACTTGATTATTTTTGAATCTATTGCAAGGTGGCTCGTTACCAAGTAACGAGAAGACGTCGCGAAGTAACATAGAAAAGAGAAAAGAGAACAATCGGTCAGAGGAGTCGGATAAGTTTGGTTGTGACAATCGTCGGAATTAAATTTGATTAATTAATAATGATTGAATAAATAATGTTTTATTTTATTCGTAAATTGAATTGAGTACTGATCACTGCCTTATAATATATGATGTATAACGTATGTTTAACGTATGTATGTGTGTGTGTAGATTTTTTTGTGTGTTTGAGTCTGAACGGGCCCTAAGCGTCGGCGTGATACCGCCCCGTTTATCACTCAAGGTGAAGCTCCATCTACCGGCGGAAGTCGCACGTAGGCGACGGAGCCAGAGCCGCCACGGGGACCGCCGCGCTTGTGCGAAGCAGCGGGGCGGGGGAGACCCCCGAGCCGCGAAAGCTCGCTTCCATGTAAGCGCGGTGATGAATACGACGCGTGCGACTGTAGCACACGTCCGCCAATCCGGGGATTCTTAGGGGCCTTGTAGTGCGGAGGACACGGCGAGTTTTCGAGATTCGAACGTGTTTATGGCTCTAACGTACTTGCACCGAGTCTTGGCAAGAACCGTGCTCGCGTACCAAAGATCGATTGGATCTCCGGATCGAACGGGGCACGGTAAAAACGCGCACGGAGAACGTTTATGCACGGTGTGTTACAAAAATGTGTTTGTAAGAGCATTATTCTCATGTATATCAAGTAATCAGAGTATATTACAGTGACATTGATTGAAAGTTTAATTTCTTATCAAACATATTGATTTTTCGTTAAAAGCGCCGAAATTCTTGGGACCGGAGATTGTCAACTTTGTACTTGCGGAGTACCGAAGTACAAAGCACAAATATCCTTACTACTCCCACCTTTGCCAAGTCCAAAGTACAAATGTACTTCATACTCCCACGTCGGCCAAGTCCAAAGTGCAAATGAACTTTGTACTCCCATACCTTTGCCAAGTCCAAGATACAAATGTTCTCGCTATGTATTCCGTACTTAAAGTACGAATGTACTTGAGGGCTGCCCAACACTGCTTGGAACACACCGTGTGCTCGAACCGAGCCGTCACCGAGAGCCAGCATCCCTGAACGTCCCAAAGATCGTCATCTCCGTACCACACGCAGCGCCTGCGGTAAAAAAAAAACCATCTCTACGAGAACTATACACTCCGTTAGACACGTTCCAAAACGTGTCGCCCTGTCGACGACGTTCCTCTCGCGTCTCGTAGCCTCGATCGTTGAAATACACGGTACATAGCGCATTGAGCAATTGGCCAAGTACGGCGTTATCTCGTCGCGTCGGCGAACGTTTCACGCAACCCAGCATCCAACCCCGACCCACGGATCGCAGTGGCGAGCTCGCGACGCGAATGCGCACACGATGGAGCCGTCCGATTTTGCCAAATAAGGGATTATAAATGCCCGGGACTGTCTCGGTATCGCGTTGTAATAAGTCAATATACCCCGCGAGGGGCCGAAGGGCAGAGTGGAGAGGGAGGGAATTTCTTTCGGACGTCGCGGCGCGAATGGAATATATAAAAGCCGAAGAAGCCGAAACCTCGGCGTGATTTCGAATTCGTGAATTGTGAATTGTTCTCACCGGGGTGCAAGATGCATTCTCGCGGCGGTTAAGAGGAGATCTCTCACGTGAATTTACGAGCCACTGTCGAAGAGTCTGCGCGATCGTTATCGCGGTTCGGTTATATATATATAGCTTTCGTATATCGCTCTTCAGTTGAGTTCACGTATTCAGACACATTTCGCGTGTAACACTTGTTTTTCGAACGAAACATGTACACGCGAATGTTTGAACTTGTTTTCGAGAACATTGTATAGTCGGTAAACGAGTTTGTTGGATGGGTTTGTACGTACGGAAGTAACGACTGTTACGTCGTGTGTCTGCAGAATGGGAAGATGAAGGAGAGAAAGATGATAATTCTTTATGGATCGTTGATTCTGGCTTCCGTTTGTGCAATAGTCTCGCGGGTTTATCCTTGAAAAGCCACCTGGATTGTCCGGTTCGCTCTCACTCGGGCGTCTCGCGTGGCTCGCGGAATCACGATTTATCTCATTTTATAATTCTCACGACAGCCGATGAGGTATTTACGAGGAAGCTGACATCTGCAGTGTTGCCGTTACGATAAAGAGAGTAGAAGGAATCATTTGACGGAGCTGTAAAAAGATGCGTCTGCGTCTTCTTTGGATTTAAACGTGATGAAAACATTTATTACACAGTGGAGAAAACGTTCAAATTACTTGTATTTGGGAAAATAATTTTATTTATTAAACATTTGTTGTTGAGGATTGTGGATATTTCTGTGGATTATTTAATTCTTTGGTTTCTTGGGGCATCGTCGAATTTCTCGAGATCCTGAGAAATCGCGTTGACAGCGGCAACGCTGGACCGGTGGTTTTTTTTCTGCCGGGAGTCGGTTGCGTGTAGCCATTTATAGAACTAGATGTCGTTTTTAGGCAATTGCCTTGAGGCGCATGAAACGAGTCTGATTCGTCAGGTATGTGAATTATATGGCTGGGGAGCTTCAATTCAATGAATGAAATGGGACAAATGATAATTTTCGTGTTTATTACGGCAAAAAGAGATTGTTCGGTGTTGGGAAATGTCACCAATGAATCTTTGTCACTCGCCATCGAGATATGGAATCAATTCAAGCGTGGGAATTACGTGATATGTATTATAGTTTTTAATTTCGTTTATGAATAAGAGTACTCGGACTGTGTGAGACCGGTTCGGTCCTGCCCACACTCACACGATCGAACTCGTATCGTGCGTCACTCTCACCGGGGATTTCATATTTCTCGTGAAGAATGCTGCATGAAGAAATCGAATTTAAAAGTATATTGCATCGAGTGGGCGAGTCCTCGTCATTTTCAACCCACGTTGGATTTCGATCTTCCAACGACGACAACGAATGAGTTCACGGATCGAACGTGAAATCGTTTATCGTTATTATCGTCATAGACGTAGTTATCGGGTTTACGTACGTACTTGGTTCCGAAAAAAAAAAATTAAAGGAAATACGTTTGAAGGTGTTTTCAGAGATTAACAGATACGAATGATGAATAGACTGTATTTCGGTATATCTTAAGGATGAATCGAAATATTTATTGCTAATCTGCTTGTATTTATTTCCTTGAAAAATGTTTTTTGCTATTTATTTCAATATTTTTTTTAGTTTACTTTTGTATTTTTATGTTTCCTTTTGTTTATGTTTTAACAAACACAATGATTTGAATTATTCATTTCTTAGCCTTTCGATATATTCAATAATTTAAACGATTCATGTCTTCTTCTTGTAAAACGCTGACTTGCAAATTATACCATCAGCCACTATCACATATCACATATATTTTTTTACTATCACCTTTTGTCTTTATGCAAATATTGTAAAGAAAAATGGGCTGGAAAAGTGGATTCCAAGCAGGTAAATGCACTTCAGACCAGTCGATTTAAATTCTAAAAATCGTAGCAAAGCTTCAAAAAATCTGATTAAATTTCTTTACCATCAAATTTTTAATTTGATTTCAACTAAAAAATTTCAAAGAAGAATTGGATGATTTCCAAGCTGTCTAATATCCTCAAATTCCTTTCAGTTTAATCGATTCAACCACCAAAAATCGTACAGAAGCTCCAATAAACCCAATCAATTTCTTTTAGTATCCACTTTAATTCGAATCTACTAAAAAATTTAAAGACAGAATTGAATCACTTCCAAGCAGTCCAACATCCTCAAAAGCACGACGAATATGGAGTCAGATCAGATAGTTCCCAAGATGACGAAGTCGCGATTCTTCGAAGACGGTGCAAATTCTCTCATTTAACGATTCATGAAATGACGGAGAAGCTGCAAAACAGCACTAACACGTTTTATGAATCGTCGGTTGCATAATACGCATATGCATAACCGTACGATCCTTCTCGACACACAGCACGTACAATGTTTCTCTCGCTCTCACTGCGAACAACCACTTCGTGCTGTTTATTATCTTCGTGGTCGGTACACACCCGTGTGTGGGTTACGTTTGACGTACGTACGTGAAAGGACCGTATACGTCGCTCGGGTCTCGGACACAACGAGCGTGTAGGTAGGCCGTACGATCGTTCGTGCAACCTAGAATTCTCGAGTGTGTCAAGGTTGCTGACATCAATGGGATATTTGTGCGAGAGACGGAGTTATTACCAGGAAGCAACGCAGATCATAATTCATAATTGCCGGTTTTTTTTTTGGTTTCATTTTTTCGCGGGACAGAAAAAAGAATTCTGTTTCGAATGTTTAGAAAAAAATTATGTTTTGAATATTTAGGAGAAAAATATTCTGTTTGAATATTTAAAAAAAGAATTGTAATAACTGTTGTTCATGTGAAAAATTCCAATAGAAGTTCTTCGATGAATAATGATGATATCTGAGAAAAAAATCCATTCCATTCGTACGAGATGTACTAAAATGATAAATTTCTAATTTCGTTTTTTTCTCATCCAAATAAATTTATTTTCTGAATGAATTATTATTGGCGATCTAATTTAATGATAATGCTCGTCAATCATTTTTTTAAACTGCTATTGATATGAATATTGCAATAATATCAATAAACTTCGACGCCTACTGACCGTAATGAAAACAAGAAAAAAAATGCCATTGTTCCACTATTCCACCCGTAGGAATTATTTTAAAATCATAAATAAAATAATTTGTACTTTCAAACAATATCACTTTTTTTCTTCCCTAAGAAATATATTTTGCATCAACAAAAATTCCCCACGTTCGTAAAATCAGCCTACGTAAAAGCCATTCCGTTATTACATTGTAGTATCACCATGTCGATATGTGTGTGTGCGTGCGTGTGAGTGTGACTCTCGCGGTTACGACGAGGGGGAATATCTGTGTCGTAATTTCCGCAGCAAGGGCCTTCGCCCTTCGGACCTCCGACGTAGTGGCGCAGCGACCGGTCGCCATGCTTATCGAGCGAGTCTGCGTTATCAGCATATACATGGGGATGAATTTTATCGCGAAAAGATACATAAGGCTCTCGAGGAATCGAAGACCGGAAGTGAAAAATCACGCTGAAGGGTGCAGCTCGTCTAATTGGCGCGCCTTGTTTTATTACTATATTCACGGTAGTCGCTCGATAATCTTATCTCTTCTCTTTCGTTCACAATCGAAGCTACCTTTTTCCACGACTGAACTTATACACATCTCTCACGTCTGTGTGATCACGCGCGTGTGCTTGTGTATCTTCAGTGTGCATTACCATGTTCGAATGGCGAACGTAATAAATTATACTTAGCCGCTCGCTCGCGTTTCCCGTCAATCCAATCCCCGTAATAGCCACGGACGGCCAAATCCAAAAGGATGAGAGTGCGCTCCCTCCTTTCCTCCTCCCGCCCCCCCCCCCCCCCCCCATTAAAGTACCATGGTTGTTACCTCGGCCGCGGCTTGGCTCCTGATCGGTGAGTGCTGATGGTTCGAGTCAATAATAATAACCGCCCATTTGGCACAGCCGAGGGGGTAATGTTCGAGAGGTCGTTAAGTAAATTGGAGGTGTCGGGTCACTCATTATATTCGACACCTCGTGGATGCACGCGGAATTACGCACTCGCACGAGAGCGAAGGCAAAAAATTGCGGGAGATATAAAAAAAAAATGAATAAATTGAAAGAAAAAAACACCGTCGAGAGATGGTAATGGGCTTCAACACGAGTTTGCGGATCCACGAGTGCGTGACTTTGCTCGTTTTGGGTGCGATTAATTCGATCGAAGAGCTCAATCATGCGATTCAACGAGAGTCGATATTTTTTTCTTCATTGCGTTAACACCAGCGAATCGTTGATTCGGATTATAGGTTTTATTTTGTGATACATTTATTTTTTAAGAGAAAGATCAGAAAATATGAAATATATTTCAAATGCGAAGATGTGGAATTATTTTTTTTTACTTGAGAAATGTAAACGATTTCTTTTAAATTTTAGTTATTTTTTTTTCAAGTTATAGAATTTGATTTAATAACATTTTTACGTTTGATGGGGAATAAAAATTATTCCGTTGCTGTTTGCAGGTAGAGATTTTGGTGTAATCTGAAGTTTTTAGTATTTGATATTACATCTTAGTACGGATTTGTAACTAATTTGTGAACTGATTCGCCACGCGCGTTTGAGTTGATAGGGATCGCGTCATCGACGACGATAGCTCGTGCACGATGTCAAGCACGTTGTAATTCGACGATAACCTTTTTCATTGAAGCAAAAAATATTGTCCTCGTATCTGCATGTATCAATTTATCCGTAATTGCGCAATGAGACGTGTATTTATGTGATTTTCGTAATTCGCGTGACTCACTCGTTAAAAATAATTGAAACAAATAATGACGTTGGATATTTTTTCGCTCATCGGGGAATATGTTTTCGTATTTTTCAGGGCCATCGTAGGCGCGCCTCAAGCTCAAACGAATGTGAAAAACGTTTATCGAGGCGGTGCAGTCTACAGTTGCAATGTTGCGGTCGACAATGATTGCAGCCAGATACCGTTTGATAATCAAGGTAACCAACGTTTTTATTCATTTTTTTCTGTGTTGTCATTATTGTAAATGAGATGAAAATGTGTGAACAACGTGTAATGGCAGTAATATAATGACACACGATTGGATTGAGGCATAATAATTATATAAGAAATGCTGGAAAGTTTAAAAAAAATTGCTCTCATAAATTCAATCATTTACTGCGGCTACGTAGAATGGAAAATAATAATTGAAAATAATCGTCTCAATCTGTTACAAATTTAAGTCGACCTTAATAAAACAATAAATGAAACATTAATAAAATAGATGGAAATGTATGAAAAACATATTATATGATTTAAATATACAAATATATATAAATAAACTATATTTATTTTCATTTTTTAATTTATTTATTTTCATAATTTATATTTAATAATATTTATAAATTATAATAATTTTTCCAATTCTCTCGCGAATATGATCAACTAAAAAGGTCGTTGAGAGCTCAGTCTGCTAAAAAGATCGTTGGGACAAAAGATTTTTATCCCTCGAAAATCTTTTGTCCGAGTGTTTGACCCATATCGCGCGTCTTTGTGCATCTACATTCTTGTTCGCACGAAGCCCTAGAACGGTTTATTCATAATCACGAGTACCACGTCGTATATGTGGAGCGATCTATTCTCGGATGTAACTTTGCACCCTCCGGATCTCGTTGAACCCTCGAACGAGAGTTTCCTCGGGGGAATCGCCGGCTTCTTCGACACCACTGGCCCAACTAGCGTTTGTCGGCCGCGGAAGTATCACGCCTTCTCGGCACGATGACTGACAAAACGATCCAATCAGTGCGACCCCGGTCGACGGATTTATTTTTTTCATTACGTCATAACCCGAACGGAGCCTCATTCAAGGGCTAATAAGAATTATTGGTGTCACAAGATTCTTCTTAAATAATTTTAAATAGTTTAAACAATATTAATTTGTACAATTTTCTTACCTTGAAAAATTTAAAGTATTTAAAATTCGTTGCAATTATTTGTATCATATTAAATAATTGATATGTCATCGTAGTGTATAATAGAATAATAATAATAATAATAATTATTATTAATATAATAATAATATATATAATAATAAAATATAATAATAATATTATTATTATAATAATAATAATAATATTATTATTATAATAATAATAATAATTATTATTATTGAAAATGAAAATATATTATTTTTTTCCACTATTATATTTCGCATATCTGACAGTTCGCATAAAACTAATATTTGAGGGCGATAATATCATAAATAACTAAGAAAAATATTTTTTAAACGTCGAATCTGATTCAAAAAAATTTTTTTCCGATCAGTTATTTTTCGGGCAACCTTTCCGAAGGTAATTCTCGTGCCTTTCTCGTCCTTTTTCCCTTCACCCCGTTCTTCATTCCCGCTACGTAATCGCGACAACGCAAGTTCTCGTAGCACTCCTGTGTACTCCCGGACAAGTACATCTCTTTTCAGCGACCAATTAGCGAGGGAGGCTATCTATCAAGCGGCGACCGTGTGTGCGAGTCCGCGGTGTTCGACGAGTTCGGACATCTTGTTTTGATCGGTAATTAGCTCAGTCGGTATGCCCGCACGATCTTGTGCGCGGTCTTGTCCAATTAGGATCGAAGCGGGCGAATGTTCCGGTGAATCTCGGGACGAGAAGAACCCGGAGAACGGACTCGCAAGCGCGAAGCGTTCTATTCGCCGCATTTGCCATTCGCGAAACACCCGGAGCGTACGAAATTGCCGACTCGTCGTCGGTAGAATTAGTGTCTTGCGGAATTACCTGTCGATTCGATTTATTGCGGATTTACGAGTCAATCTTAGTCGGAACAATCGAGCTATTTTGAAAGTAAAGCGGTCGCACGACGGAATAAGAATAAAGAAAAAATCAATACGGAAGGAAACTGAATGTTGCATAATGGAGAGTCTTAAATGTCAATTCAAATATGAATATTTCGTAATTAAAAAAATTAGATCAATGTAAATATTTATATTTTCATGAATGATATATGATAATTATATTGTATATTAGATTCTTCGATTTCAATTTCAATATGAATCTTTTGTAGATTAATAAAAATAGATCAATATGAATATTTATGCCTACCCCAGATAATTCAGAGTGAATAAATATTTATATTTATATAATTCAATATTATCTATATTCATATTTTATATTATTATTATATTCAAATAATTATAATAATAGTAATAGTAATAGTTTTTGATTATATTTATATTTGTTTATTATATTCATTATTTTATTACAATATTTTTTGATTGCTGGTTTTCCATTTTGTTCTTATTTATAATTTGGTCCTCATTTATAATTCCAAGCAGTGGGAAACAGATAAAACGCATGTGCATTTCGTTTCTTTGATTTTTAAATATTATTTTCGAAATGTCATCCAACTAAAAACATTGTTGGTCTTGTTGGTTTGGGGGGAATACCTTGCTCGTACTTAGGGGAGGCTTGAATTGCGCGGGGTTCGTCACAACAGTCATTGTCGAAAATAACTCGGTCGATCTTTCCCGCCATCGGTCGTACGTTTCTTCGCTTCGAAACGCGTAACACGCACGAGTCGGGTCCTCACCGGTTGTCCGCTGTTAAATTCGTTTATATTATTTTTGGATTTCACGGGCGTTTGCACTTTCCGTCGCCCGTCGCCGCTTTCGTTTTTCTCGTGAGACGAGGAAAGCAATTCACGGCGCAAGTGAAACAGCTGCAACGTCGGATTCGAGCTGTAGTTCAACGTAAGAGTAGACAAGTTGCGATTAATATTCTTACATCGCACGGAAATTTGGTTGTCGCAGAAAAAGGAACAAATTCATTAGGTTAACAATAAATTGTTGATAAATGAATAATTCTTGATATATCAAATAATCAATTGAATAATTCTCAATTAATGAAATAATAAATTGAATAATTCTCAATTGATGAAATATTAAATTGAATAATTTTCGATGCTGGATGTAACTTCTCGACGTAGAAAAGATGCAATTTCCGATCCCAATCCAGAGCTGTGCCAATCGACCTATTATTGAACCAATCTATATATTCTACAATCAAAAGCAATATTCGTTGTCCGCAGATAAATTAATTAATTCCAATTCTTCTATCTACATCTACATTAATGTCCATGATTATTTTTCATTTAGAACGATTTTGTCCGGCTCCAAAATCCATATGAACCGCATTCATCCCCACTTTCATGTAATTGGGTTACTGGTCTCTGTCAATGGTCAGAACGTTATTTTTAGATCGCCAATTATTCTGCTCAAATCCCATTCACGCTCCAGCCTCTGAAAGATCGGTAAGAAAAAATTAACAAATGAATCACTTTGCTCACACCTAGTGATTCACCGGTGTCGTCATCCGAACAACCGCAGGTTCTAGCGATTCTCCATAAACTCCTTCGCATCCCAAATTGCGAGTTCATCCAATTGGATGATTAACTCCGCGTTGGCCGGCACACGTCGATCGCGAATGGCGCGATTCATCCGCGCGTTCGCGTTCGTCGTGTTCCGGCAGTCGTGAGATTTCTTGCCCAGTACCGATGTCTATCGATCTTCGAGGCCTCGTGGCACACGAAGTGAAGTGATAAAGGGAAAGGGAACAAGAAGAGCGGGATTCTGACTGCATATAAGGAAGCAATCACACACATAGACACATATATCTGTGGTACCTACGAAAAGAAAACTGAATAAGTCCATGTTTTCGAAAGAACGAGATTAGGTGAGATTCTTGTCATTTATACTGTAAGGGACGTTTTGAAACACGAGAATGTTGAAAATTGGCCATACAGGAAGAAACAATCGGGATAAACCGCACTAAATAAGTTCATTTTTTAGACAAAATCGAATAAGTCCACCATTATTTCGTTGAATTTTTTTTCCTGCAACTTTTCTATTGGTGGGATCGATTCTCTTAATTTGCCAATGTGTGTCGATTATTCATTGTCTCTCATCGGTTGGTTGTGGGCATAGCTCAATAAGTTCACGCCCTTCGTGGTAAAACTGATCATTATAGAAAAAATAAAAATAATCATCATCAATGAAATAATAGAGGACGTTTTAAGACACAAAATGAATCAACCATTATGAGATGATAAATTTACGCATTCAAAATAAAGTTTTTTATATGAAATATTATTATAATTATGATTATTTATTATTATAATATGTTAATATTCATACTCATACGTATACGGCTATAACAATATAATAATCTAGAATTCGCAGCAATATCAATATTATATTATTATTTTCTTATCAATTATTATCATTGGTAATTGAATTATCATATAATTTTGTCTAATCTTATCATCGAAAGAAGGAAAATTCTCCGCCCCATTTCATCCACAACTAACCGACTGCTCAAATCATACCGAATCCCAACTCGAATGGTACCAAAAACTCAGTCTACCCTGACGAATTATTATTTTTGAAATCGAATCGTCCGCTTCGCAACGTAGACCAGTTATATCTCGAAAACTCGTTTCGTGGACTTATTCGGTTTTGCCTACAAGCCACAGATATACATACACACACACACACACACACGCGTATACTTATACGGCATGCGTTCGCACTGGATCTCAGGTCCCGCGTGGCCTTAGAGGTCACTAACTTCTCAGGTAACCGAAGTGGCTAAGACGAGTCTTCCCCAAGCTGTTTCTGCTTCTGCTGACGTTGCACCCCGCGTCAGCAGCACCACCGGTAGCAGCCGACAGCAGCAGCATATCGGAGAACACCGAAAGGAAGAGAATCACGCGTGCGGATGCCAGGTTATACAGCTCATCGGGGTCTTCGCCGAGTCGGCCGATTACGGGGAATCGCGATCGAGGCACAAAAAAAAACTCGCACTGCCCTAATACAGAAAACCGTAAGCCCCGTAAGACGTTACACGGGGAAGACGGTCTGTAACGTCTCCCGGGCAATACGAAGACGGGATGACTACACGTCGTAGCGAATCATTCGCGAGTCCCACTCTGTGTTACAACATCGCAAGCGCTAAAGAGACCCGGGCGAAGGTGAAGGGCGAGGGGAGGTAGGACGGGGGTACATCCACCGGTACTTAGATGCGACTCGTACGATTCTCAATCAGATATATATAATAAACGTTACTCCGCATTAGGGCGATCGAGAAATCTGCCATTCCGTGGTTGCACTAGTAGCTGAAGAGGCTGCCTTTCTTTTTTCCCTGATAGGCAGCAAAGAACCCTCTTTTGCGCCGATACGGCTAACGGGTTCGAATCCGCTTTCGACTCCCCAACCCCTTCCTCAACGTCTCTCCGGCTTCTGTATAATTCTACGAGAAGAGACAATGACGAAAAAAAAGATAGGAAGAAAACAATATGGCGTGCGCGGTGACCAGAACCAGGTGGTAGCGGACGGACCCTCGCCGCACCTGTTCAGGTGACGGAGTCAATGATCTTCCGCACACGCGTGTCAGACGAGTCTCGGACACTTGTCAGACGGGGAAGAATTTTTGTTTGGAGGTTTATAACTATACTTGGGAGTCAGTGTCGCGACCTGTTGGATCGCTGCGCGGAGTCCGGGAAGCGACGATCGGAGGGTTCGGGTGGGTTTCGAATCGCGACGGGGGGGAAAAGGAGGGTCTTGAACTTAGAAGGGTTTGACGTGAGACGGAAGTCTTCGTTAGTCGGTCAAGTCCTGTGGGATTGTCTGGGGTTTTTTTTTGTGATGAATTGAATTACGAAATTGTTAACTTTTGTAAGTAATTTGATTGCTTGATGAATAAATTGCGGAATGAAAAAAATTTAATATCTGACAGAGTAAATTACGAAATTAAGATTGAAGCACAGAACAAATTTCGAGATTTGAAAAATTAGATAACTGAAGTTATCAAATAAATTGAAAAATTTTAAAAATTAAAAATCGTTTGTAAGATGAATTACAAAATTAAAAAATCTGTATTACTTATAAAATAACATCTAAAATTTGAAAGTGATGATTATTGAAGTTGGGACCAAGATTTGAAGTAAACAGTAGCTTATTCCTGTAGACTTTTCGTTTTCGCCGAATAATAATTACTGCAAGGAATCCATTTAAAATAAATCTCTCTTATCTCCGTAAACATAACCAAAATCTTTTCAAATAAGATAATATCAGATATGAATAATCCTGACAGATCTTAAAACAAATACAATATTGAAACGAAATTCGATCAACGATTCAAATAATTATGAAAAATTTTTGTTCCTATGATTTTCCAGAACACAATCAGGTCAATCGAAAAACTCCACCGTACGATCTGATGCAGATCGACAACAAGACGTTGCAGTGGTTCGGTGCAACAGTCGCGACCTCCGCCCAGGACGGTGGCCCGATTCTCGTGAGTACAAATACGATATATTATATCACAATCAAACGATTCGATATTTCGCACTGGCGAAATTTCAACACCAGCGTGCGCGCCGCGAATTGCGGCGAGACTAACGGAAGCAAGACGAGATAATGACGCGTCATACGGATGCCGAGTGTCAAACCGACACCGGAGGGTGCCATTCATTGTCGAAAAGGCAATTAGATCCCGCGGGCCCTGCAGACCGCAGCTCTGATTCCGCTGACAAGCGTGATGACGGTGGCAGATGTTCGCGTGGCTGCACGTCTCTCACATACCCGCATAATAATATACGCGGTGTGTTCCAAAAGTTCCGCAACTTTGAACTAAACCCACTTTGTTCGCTGGAAAATGAAACTGTCACTGAATATCGTTGCAAATTCGTTCCTTTCGATGAAACGCATGCATTGCGTTGGTTGGAATAAATTTGATAAACATTTTTGCTAGGCCGTCAGAGACGGACACGACGGTGAAAACGTCGGTCGCGGTGGCTTTCCAAGTGAAAGAATTATATATAGTCTATAATATATTTACTATATATAGAATTATATATGATTATTATCTTTAGAATTATTATATTAGTTTTCGGATTTTTTTTATATTGGACAAACATAGACTATATATATAAACTATATATGCTTAATTCCATATATTGTTAATATATAGACTATGCATTATTTTCGTCGCGCGGAAAGCTACCTCACAGCTGTAATTCGACTTTCGGAAACGAGAAATAGTAGGACGGTGTCAGATTAGTAGAGCAATGGTCGATGATCGATGAGGTAGACCGATTTGTACGTCAGAGAAATTGCGCGCAACGATGCACTTTTGTGAAACGGAAAAAATATGTTTGCTACGAATCCGATTGATTCTATTCATCCAACGCTTCATAACGTCTGGGTTATGCTTTGCGGTGAGCAGACAATCACCTTGTAATCGAAAAAAATGAAGAAGATAATTCGTCACTCTAGATTTTATGCATGTGCAATTTTTTTTAACGTCCCTTCCTTTGAAAAAGTCTTCCATTCCAGGCTCTGTCGTTGACTTCATTACTCGTATAAAAATTCCATGTTTCATTTATATCGACGATAGCTTCCAAGTAGCAAGGAGATCGTTTTTGTTTAATGTTCGCTATTCTCTCTTAATTTTACGACGAAATTTTAAGGCCGAAAAGCACGCGATCAGTTTTGTCAATGTTCTTGCAAACGCAATCAATGAATGACTCTGGCCTTGTACATTGGGTCGTCATAGTGACGACAGTTATCAAGAAGACGATCCGCACCGAGTAATCAGTTTCGTCGCAAACGATTCGTCGAGTTGGCCCATTCTCCAATTTTTTTTTGCTTTTTTGGAAAAGTCTCCGCGCATTCTCAAGGCTAACAGACGGTGAACTCGGTGCGGGTAGTAAAGCTCGTACTCGATGTCTAGGCTCACGCCGGTAGGACACCGCGAACACGTGCCGCCCTCGGCAACGTGAACAGCAGAAGAGACGGCAGAGCCGAGATTTCTATTCTGGGATCGGAAAATAAGCGGAATCCCACTTTGTCGAAGCTGCTGGTGTGTAGCCGCATGCTGGACCGAATGTGTCTCGTAGCTTCGCCGGGCTAAATAATATTTCACTTCTATCCAACGAACCCTTCGTGCTGCATTATCTTCGCATCTCCCTCCCTACCTTGTACACATAATTGTAAATTATTTGCTACAAATTTAATCATTATTTTGAACAACTCATAGTCATTAATTAATTGATTTCTTTATTTTTATTCACTTTCTTCAGTTTATTTCTTGTGATTTAATTTTTTGTTTTTGTTAGTAAATATGTTTATTGGCAATACGTTACAATAATTCATATAGAACAATTTTTTTAAATCCATTTTTAACATGGCGTTTAGCAAGATCGACGTAAATTGCGATCGAAATTGCCAATAAGCTACCGTACGAGATCATTCAGCCTATATTTTATTTTATTCATTGAATTTACTTGGTTCATTCATTTATTGATCGATTCGTTAAATCCAAAGCTCGCAACAGCCTCGCTGCGCCCGATCCAATGACGCCGTACGTTGCCCATCCGTTACAATAATTTTCAATCGTACGCAACGCCATAAGCACTCGGAAGAAGCGAATGCCTCGCATTACCGTTCAACCCTGATGGCAATCTTGCGGAAGAGATCTTTTGCCCTTTCACGAGATCTCAGAATCAAGCAACCACCATCCCGACGGGGCGGCGGCACGTCTCGAAGAACCAACGCCGCGCCTTTATCTATCTTGATACTTGCATTCCCTCTCGGTTCTCTAAACCTATCCATTCGCTCCCTCCATTCGTGTGTGCGCGTTCTCTCTCTCTCTCTCTCTCTCTCTCTCTCTTTATCTCTCTCTGTGTGTGTGAGTGCGTGTTCTTCGGGTGGTCGGGTATTGCACGAACACTCGCGCTTCGAACGACCAAACGCATATAGTGCATATAGTGCGTTGCACGTACGTTGCGGTTCGGCTTGTTACGTACACTATATGCTCATCACGCGCTTCGATGTGAGATCCGTGTTTCGCACTGCACACACGAGTCTTCAATGAATATTATGTGCTGCGCGGCACGCTGCTAGGTTTTTCTCAATTTCTCCTCAAAGTACCGCCCCGCGCACGCTCGAAGGAATTTCTTCGAGGGTTACATTCAACGATGTTACGACACGAATAAAAATCATGAATCATCTCAACTCGCCAATAATAATAATGATAATAATAATAAATAATATTATTATTATAATAATAATAAATAATATTATTATTATTATTGCAATAATAATAATAATAATAATAATATTAACAATTATTAATAATACTAATAATAATAATAATAATAAATAATATTATTATTATTATTGCAATAATAATAATAATTATTATATTATTAACGATTATTAATAATAATAATTATTATTATATTATTAACGATTATTAATAATAATAATAATTATTATTATTATATTATTAACAATTATTAATAATAATAATAATTATTATTATATTATTAACAATTATTAATACTAATAATAATAATTATTATTATTATTGTTATGATTATTATTATAATATTATTAATAATAATAATAATAATAATTATTATTATTATTATAATTATTACTATTATCATTCATTATTATTATTATTATTTTCAATGGAATATTGTCTTCTTTCCTCACTCATTCAATTCGAGAAATTATTAGACGTTAATGCGAATGCGAGCGCAAGAGAGAGCTGGAATTACTTCCACGAACATATGATATCGACTTCCGAGTAGAACAAGCGGTATTCGATATACGAGACGGAAGTCACGGTACATAGAAACTCGAGCAAGTGCAAGTGCAAGGGTTCTGCGAGTACAACACGATCGGAGATACAGCTGCATCTTGGGACTCCGATGTTGCTGACATATCTCAGTACGGAGTCATCATCGTCGATTTATTATTGTCTTGTTCTTCGGTCGCATTATGTATAATTCAATTGTTGACAATTGTTTCGGAAACTATGATAATATTACAGTCAACATTCGTTGATTATTGGGTCCAGAGACAAGGATTAAAAAATAATTTGATTCAATAATAGATAGGATGCATAAATAAATAGTCGAATAAACGAATAAAGAATCAAAAAACAGTTTATTATTAAGTAAAACTAAATATAATTGATAATTTTTGGACAAAGCACTGAACAACTGCTCGACTAAATTAACGCAAAAATTCGAAATCATTTTTCACGTTCAGTTCTACAGTAGTCAAGACCTGCTCCCGAGAAATTCACACCAGCACCGAGCATCGATAATCGACTCAGAACCCGATGATCACAAAGAACGTATAGTCAGAGCAGTCCTATAAATAACACTCGTCCATTCGGTTTGAACAAACGCGTCCGTATTAGCGCCGATTATGTTGGCTCGCAGCGTTGCAATTTCCACGGCAAAACGCGAAGCTTCGGAACCGTTCGTGTATCGCGCTGATGCCGCGAGCGCGCGACAAATTCTTATCTCTTCCGTGCCGCGCCATCGGTAAATAATACTGGAATTATCTACTTACTCCAGAATGCGAAATACTCCAATTGCTCGTAGCATTCTCGCGTAAACGTTGAATTTTTGTGCTCTCCGCAAAACGATCGTACGAACCCATGATGCCGTGTGTGCTTGCGTGTGAAACGTATTAAATCGGGAGAAAGCCGGTCACACATTCGTACCGCAGACGACTCGCGCGAGGAGAGTGGGAAGCACAAACGCAAACCTTATCTTCAAGTTTGTCAAATCAAATAACTGCAGTAAAGCCTCCTAATCAGAAATGTGCATTTAGTGAATGAAAAGGTATTTGAAAGAATTTTATTACCAAATTATCATGGATTATGATTGCTATTCGAATATTAGTATCAATTGTCAAACAATAAATCATCTAAATTATTTATTATTTTTGTAGGAATGTAAAAATTCTAATTGTTTCATCTTAATCATAGTAATAATCATAATCATTAATCATAGTAGGTAATCAATCATAGTTAATAGTTTGAATCAGTATTTTTAATACATTTACATAGAGTGAATGCCTATTCCTGCTCGCAATAATAAAAAAAGCAGCGAAATATTTTGCATTTCCCTATTAGTCAATCGATCCACTTCGCAACAGTATAAGCCCCCTCATTTCCGCTCGCGACTTTTGACTATTCAGAGCTTTAACTGCATAACCCATCGAAGAGCAACACCGAACACTCGTAAAAATAACAAACGATTGATCCAACAAAAAAACCAAAAAAATCATTCTTCACCTCCAACTGCATGAAAATTCATCGACGTTATACGAACATATTGAATCGTCGTCGACGCAAGATTGTCCATCCATCAATCTCTCGTCCGCTTTGCTTCGTCAAATTGCCGTAGAAAACCATCGAAAATACCGCTGAGAGACGAAGGTTACGAACGAGAACGAACCGTAGCGAATCCCGCAGAGCCGAGAGACGCGAAGGAAAGTTTTTTTTTCCGGAGTCTGCGATACGAAACGATCTTCATCTCCGACAGACAATTTCGCGATGTTCGAACGTACGGGGGGTTGCGCTCGGGTCTAAACGGCGAGATCCTAAACCCGCAGGATCCAATCGTGGATGCTGCTGCAACGCGTCGCAATCTATACAGCGGTGTTCGTCTTGAAAAGACGACTCCTCGTCTCGGCACCCGGCTTAATTCACAGTGGCTTCTTTTCTTCGCCATGTTTCCTTCTCTCTCTCTTTCTCTCTCTTTCTCTCGGGTGTATCCCTCTTTCTCCGGGAGTCTGATCTTCCTCATCCTTCGACGAGGGCGAACGCGGGCTTCTCATCTTTCTATCTTCCAACGGACGTCCGCTCTGCCCGCGTTATATTCGTATTCGTTTTTTACCGCTGCAATACATTCGTTTCCTTTTTCCTCTTCGCTGGTCCATTCTCGTCTTCGGCCGACTTTCGCGTACCGCAGACTCCGGCGAACCTCGTCCTGATCCTCGACGTCGACGTCGTCGCCGTCGTCTTCGTCGTCGTCGTTGTTGTCTCGCCAGCCGCGCGGACTACTCTCACGATCGCCGCGGCATCTCTCGTATTTTGGAGATGCGGCTCGTAGATTCGCCGACAGATGTTTTACGTTCCGAAAGACCCGCTCGTCTTTTCTTTACCGTGATTTTCACTACTATCCGCCATCCCTCGTGTCTTCAACCCTTTTTTTTTTGTTCGAGTGGGGTTTTTTTAACCTTCGTTCCCTTTTTGGATGAAGCATTTGCTTTTTCGGAGGCAACGAAAAATCGGGGCAATCGAGAGCGAGCGAATGAATTCGCATCATGAGATACGCCGACTGTTGTTTATGTTATAATTTACGATAGTCGACAAATTCGGATAACGGCGATGCAATGTCGCTTGACAAATTTGATTTGGGCTTGAGGGAGGATGAGAAAAAAATGTTGGTGGGATTTTTTGTCGAAGGCGATGATATTTCGCGTATTGTTGGCGCGGGGCATATTTTCGCTGACGAGGGAGCACCGGACGGAGGATAATTCAACACCGACGATGTTCATTTGATTTGCATAAAAATCTATGTTTGATTTATTTATTTTTTCGTATCGGTTCCGCCCCAAACGTCATTATTGTTAAAATCAATTTCAACAATTTTTGCAACAGAGCCTTCATATTCAAAGCCTCTGAAGTCTTTTTAGGGTTGATAAATTTAGTGCGAAAATATGTATATTAACATATAATATATTTTCATGATACATACATGGTAAAAAAAATCAGTGAGAACGCGAGGAATTGTGCAGTCCGATTTGGAGCGAAGAAAGACGCAAATGGAAATAAACTCAGGGCTTTTGGACTCCGAAGACTTCTTCGGAAGTTGGTTACATGCATAGATAGTGAGTGGCAAAACCCAGAGACAGGACGGTGGGGATTGTTGGGTGTAGGACCATATAGGAAGAACGAACAATCGAGGGTAAAATACGATCGAGTCTTGACGATAAAACTGGTGGCGGCATCCTCGCCGTCGACTGCCCTCCACTCGCAGAAAACGAATCGATTAAAATAAGTCTCTGACGGTCGAAATAAAAAAAGTAATAAAAAAATCCCTAAATAAGTATAAATGGAAAAAATGGTGGAGAAACAGAAAAGTTGCAGGAGGGCTTGGGGGTCGTCGGATTTCGTACGAAAGCACAAGGAGAGACAATCGGCGACCTCGTCGACCCGGCTTGAGAGCGGAGCCTTGTAAGAAACTTCAACCTTTCTTCCGACCACTCTTCCGACCATCGTATCTTCGTTCCATCCACTTGTGCAACTTCTTCGGGTTCTTTTATCCCCGCGATTGCGCCGCTCGGTGTGACCGCTTCCTCCGCCTATTCGATCGATCGAAACTCGCGCGACGACTCGCACCTTTTTGGGAATTCCCCGCGTACGAGCACTCGAAGAGGGAGCGGGCGGAGGCGGATGGCGAACAAACTGCAGCGAGAGTCCGCGAGATATATAGATACGAGGTTCGGGGGATCGGGATTCTTCGGGCATTGTTCGTTTTTAGCTCGACCTTATAGATGCGAACTAATACGTAGGTGTGCACGGAATCCGTTGGTAATTTCCATAACAATTGGAGATTATAAATGACGAGAAATCGTGAATATTCGGGGATAAAATTGTATGATAATAAAAGAGTAGGTTATTGATGAAGCGATATTGTATTGTTATATTATTTATAAGACAGGGGTTACGGTCAGAAATTTTGGGTCAATATTAATAAATGATTAATGAATAGAAAAAAAAATTACAATAATTATGAACATTAATTAATAATACTAATTGTAATAATAAGAGTTATTATTATTATTAATTAATATAATTGTTCTAAGTTATTAATTTTTACTATACAACCTAACATTTCGGTTACAAAGAATAATAATACAATATAATATAATGAGGATAATTATCATAATAATGAAAAGTTATTATTATTATTCTTGACAATTTTTATAATTTTTGCTCCTACAAATATATAATATTTTCATTGCCGAGTGATTAAGGTACCTGCATTACAAAATCCAACAGTTCAACAAGTAAAAAAAAACAAAACCGTCAAAAAATATCTCTCAAGTATTAAAGTTTAACCTTTCTTCCCAAAATCTTTGCTCCCTCCAACTGCAAACGTCCAAAAAAGCTCTCCCAACTGATAACCGTCGTTCCAACCAAAACCCTCCGGCGTTTTTCGCAAACCTCGCTTCGATCAACCTTCAAGCTCTCAAAACCCAGACGCGAGTCCTGTCTCACAGTCTTCGAGACTGACACACATACATGCGCAAGATCATTGCAAAATGACGATGATGCGCGTCCCCGCTCCTATCGCATGCGGTACTCTTCTCGTTCACCTGAAGAGCCGGGACAGTCGTCGCCGGGGCGCGCGGAAAGAATACGAGAAAGGCGCGGGGACCTATATGCGACACACTCGCAGGACAATACGCATTCCTCTCGTGTGTTTTGTCAACGGGACAAATTGCGACGCCCGCTAAACGGTCGCTTTTTTTGTCGCTCGGCGCGGCCTCCCGTCGACCGTAAAGCCAATCGCGACATGGTCGAACGGCCACTCTCTCGCTTTCTCTCTCCCTTTGCACACACACACACACACATACTCACACACGCATAAATATATAAATATATACATGTATAAAATGCGTGTGACGGTACGGAATCTTTCTCCAGCTCTGTTTAGATTGCACATATAACCATGGAAGACGGGGCGCTCGACTCGTTGCACAGCCAGTCCCACGGGGACCGTAGTTTGTACTGTGCAGATTCCAGAGCGATAAATCATTCGCGCTAAACGGCCGGGGAAGCTGCCGGTGCCGTTGGCGCTGGTGCTGATGGTGATGCCGTTGCTGCAAAACTTACAAGCCAGTAGCGCGACTCAAGAATGCCAAGAACGGCGAACGTTTCCCCGGTCTATTAACCGTTGACATCCACGGCGATCCATTAAAAAATAAGGTTTCGGTACATTTGGAACAGTGCGGGACGAATCGGAGCCGCGTAGATCGATCATACGGGACGCGCAAAAACGATCTCGTTGATCGCCTCGAGGTTCGATCTAGCGATTGCTTAGGTAACTACGGTCAAACTGGGCTGGATAGATTGATAGATTTATGAATATGTGTGTTGGGGTGGTTCTTATTCGGATCATTTGGAAATTTTTATTGTGACCAGGTTTCGATCGATTCTGAGAAAATATTAAAAATGACGAGACTGATTTAAGTCTTCTGGGTTAACTCTTACTATTCCCTGTAACTAGGTTAAGTTTTTCGTTTTAAGTACATGACAATTTCTCTTTTTGGTAATTATATTGGTGGGGCGACTCATTTTTCCTGAGAGAATCTAATATCATGTGAAATTAACGAGTATGAATCCAACTTAGTCTGATGATTATCATTCAATCTATTCATATTATTCCAAAATTCCATATTATTCCACAATTCCATACTACTCCAGTCCGTTAATTCCATATGGTATTACATCTTTTTCGGAAATAACTACCCATTTGCTCAACAAAATAACCAAAGGATAGAAAAATTGCATGTATTTTAAACGGAAAATTTCACCATCAATCAGAGCCTAGTGTAATTCGACTAAAACGGTCAAATTAGGGTTAAATTCATTCTAATTCTGTTGTTATCGATTGAGATCCGAGCGCAATTAAAATTCGAAGCTGACCCAAATAAGAACCACCCTGATATATATATATTTATATCTATAAATAATCCAGTGAGTCAGTACCGAGTTGTCGCGGGGTGAGTCAACCTCGAAAGTCAAGTCCCTCGTTCCGTATACACCTTCTCAGCCTCCCCTTTCCCTTCCCCTATATATCCACCGTCGCCACTGGGCCGACACAAATATCCCTCGCGCTTTCGCGCACCACCGTCATCGCACGCACGATCCCATCCGGGAACTTCGACGACGCTTTTACTTCATTTTTCCGTTCGATTTATAAATAAAACCGGGCGCGAACAATCAAGGGGGGGAACATCACCGTCGTTGAAGTCAAGTTTGACGCAGGGGTTGGCCAGAATGGACCAGTTGCTAAGCATCTCTCATTCATTCTCTCGAATTCATGCAGTAGTTTCATTTATTTGTTTATTATTTTCTTCATTGAGTTGAGAACAAAATTGATGATGAGAATTTTTTATGGGGGGCGATTTTTTTTGATTACGTAAATTTCAGATGAATTATCGAATAATTGCAGCAATATTTACGGTACTAAAATATTGTTTTATAATTTTTCAATACAGTAGACGAAGATGATATTTTTAAATTTACATACCTACGGATATTCACTGTTTTGAAAAATGACTATATTGTTGTCTTGAATACTGCTTAAATGGTTCTTTCTCTGCTTGGACAGTCAGCTTTTTTTTATCCCTCTCAAATTTGGTACTGCACCTCGTTTAAGACCAATCATTACCGGACCCTCAGATAGCAGTGCGCATTTAGGATACTTATCTGTCACAGTAATTATTTCTCTTTTTTTTCATACGACGTTGAGACGTTAAAAGTCACACTGCAGCGAGCCGATGATAAATATAATAAGATTTTTAATGTATCCATACGCGGAGAGAGCTCTTCGTTGTTTCGCTCAAGAAGCTTCGTTCGATGCTTCTCACGACTCTCCACGACAAGGGCGCTCCCACACCCTCGATACCGTTGCGCTTCGTTCTCAGCTCCGTTCCCGACGGAATCTTTCTACACGCTCACGAAGTTCGTGCACCCTTCGATGTCCCTCGCTTCCATTCCCACACGCCGGGTGCATCCAGCACTCGACATTACATATATTATCGGTCCAAGAATAACGCCCATGGGAGTCACAATTATCCTCACAAATTTCCATGGCGCGAAGTGAATAGAAAAATAAAATAAAATAATTGTATATATTATTTTATTTATATAATATTTAAGATAAATAATAAATATGATAATACATAATACATTTATGTAATATTATCAAATAATAATAATAATGAAAAATTTAATGAAATCAATACTAATAATTTTCTATTCTTATACTATTAAGTATAAACATATATAGATATGTATGAACTTACTTAATAATAGAAGAATAAAGGATGGAAAATTGCATAGAATATAGAATATATGAATATACCGATATTCCATTGTAATTTTTTATCCCGTCGACGAGATCTCAACCTATTTCGTAAAATCGTTGATCCACCCGAGCTTTCAAGATAGAAAAGGTGCGGAGTGTGGCTTTCGTTCGGTTGCAGTCCGACCCGAGATGACCTCATTCACGCCTCAAAATAACTTACGCTTGCTTCGAAAAGCTGTCCGAGCTTATAGCTCATACCACATCAGACACCGGCTACCGGCCTTCTCGCTCAATAGCCGTCGATTTGCCGCGGTCAGATACGACTCAACTAAAAAAAAATACATAAATAAAGAAATTAAAAAATGAAAAACCAAAAAAAAATTCCGAGCAGAACAATATATCACGAATTCATCTCGCTAATTCGAAGCGGTTATCGGGACTGCGTCGAAGAAAATGTTTGGCCTTCTTTTTTACGACCGCGCTGACTGAGTACGCGCTTAACAGACCGTGAAAAATCGAGTGCCCGTCGAAACTTCACCGGCGTGGCAAAAAAAAAGGAAGTCGCCGGAGCGCCCAGCATCGCGCGAAGAAGACTCCTCCGACACACGCATCGTACTCGGCACAACCACGTAACTCAAGACATTACGGAATAACGTTTGCAGCAATTACAGAACGCGCGCGGCGGAGGCTGTGAATTCACAACGGGAACCCGGAGAGACTGTAATAAAATATAAAGACCATGGAAGGACTATGTCGTGTTGGCAAAGATTCGTTTTAACGAAATTCGGCAACATTTTTAAACGACGGAAATCGTCGTGGAACAGCGTGAAGAGTTACAAGCCATTTTTTTTCTTCTTTTTAAGGCCCTCATAACGTTCTCATATTGCCCGCATATCCGAGATGTTATAGCATGGCGTGACCGCAGTCGGTTTGCGCGTAATGGCTATTTATGCACATGCGTTTCGTATTTACGTTTCCGCGCATCGCGAGGGAAACATAATTGCGCGGGCAACCGAAAGCCCGCGCGCGCGCGCGCGAGCGAACGACATCTGCCGGTGTGTCACCGCGGCGTGTATTGCTTGCACGAATGCGCTAGCGCGGTGGATCAACGCAGCTGCGGCTATGTAGTTTGACGTGCGCGGGATCGTCGGTGTAGGGGTTTGAAATCGATTGATCTGGGAAAGTCGATACACGGAAATGAGGCTGGGCTCGTGCGAATGGAACGTCGATCGATGCAGCTGTTGCTATCAACGAAGGTTGTTCCCGACCTTCCGAGATGCAGCCGACAGCGATCGTAGATCGTAAACGAGTTATTTTTGGATTGGGGGTTTTTTAAACTCCCGGCTGAAAACGGGAGTTATGTGTTTCGTCGTGTTCCCGCGAAACAGCGATTCCTAATTCACGAATGTTTGCTCAAACGACTAATCTTCTACAAACGAATATTTGCACATCGGTTCCGTTGACCACACAGATGTTTTATGAATCATAATATTTATGATCGGATGTGAATTCGTAAAGATAATAGATGTTGAAAAAACGCGTTTTTTCGAAATTTCCATATCGATGCTGGCCACAGTAGAGCTCCAGCGAGCCCGCTGATTGGCTAGGCAATACTCGCATCGTTCTTCATAGCCTAACTTCATTCCGATGTCGAGTCGTCCGCTTTGACGACAGGGGCGGATCTAACGGATCTAAGCGGTGTTTCCAAACAGGGGCGGATCTAACGGATCTAAGCGGTGTTTCCAATAACTTTTTTTTATTGATTGATTTCACGTACGAACGATATTTTTTTCATGAGTGCATTTTTTATTTAACGTTGAATAATGTTAGCAGGATTGATCTACTGCTGATTTCATCAATCACGTCGGATTAATAATTCTGGATACTTGTATTTGGGCGCGAAATTAAGATATTTGTGAATGTGGAGGTTAGGTCGGATGACGTGGTTATGCCCGGTGATTTTGTTTTATTTATGATTATCAACTGATTTCACGTACGAACGAAATTGTGTAATGAGTTCATTCTTTTTTATTCAACGTATGATAATGTTATCAGGATTGTGAAAAACGTGAATATCGATGTTTAGCTAGACGATGTGGTTATGCCCAGTGATATTGTCTACCTCGGTGGAATTGGCAATTTGAAAGAAAAAAATTGTTGTCGGATTTAATTTTTTACTTTATCCTCCAACCGACAAAACTTTAGACAAAGCGACTTGTCAGAATGCACAATATGTATATTTGTTTTCATTGTTTTTCCTATATGAGTCAGGTCCTTTTCGAAGCAGCATTCATTCAACGATCACTCGCTTAAGACATTCAAAACCAATAATGACTGAGAAGGACGAGCGGAATGCGCTGACATCTGGTCAAGGCTACGTCGAGCCGCGCTTAAAAACTATACAATGCGTAGACATTTGGTCTAGGCGACATAGAGCTGCGCTTAAAATCTCCATAATGCACTGAGATTTGGTCAAGGCTGTATTAAGCCGCCCTCAAGACTCCACGATGGGCTGACAATTTGTCATGGCTACATGGAGCCACGCTGAACAATCACATGATGCGCTGACATTTCGCTGAGACTGTACTCAACTGCGCCCAAGGACAACCAGCATGTGCCGCAGCTAGTCGATACTTTTAAAGTCTTGTCACATCAAATTTCCATACAGTGGTCACGTTTTACGATATTGAATCGATAAACAATAGTACATTATGACACTAGTAGGAAAAATTGTTTTGTGACGTGGACGTCTTGTTCGAGCTAAATGATTCCAATCATTGGCGGACGTGGAGAAAATTATATCGAATTATCTTTAAAAAGTATGAAATAAAATAAATTTAAAAAATTTTAAAAAACTCCCGGCTGGAGTAAAAATTGAACACAAAAAACGTAATCTGATAGAAAGCATGAATAAAATTCATGAATCTAAAAAGTATACAACAAAAAAGGATGAAATAATTCAAGAAGTCATCTTAGTTTATTCATAGTTTGAATTATGATCGTTCGTTTGTATCAGTTCAATTTTTTGAATCGTGGTAATTTCCTCACTGCCCTCAATTCAGTCGGGAGACGTCATTCATTAAACATAAAGATGATATAGGATATAGATGTTTAACAGTGCAAAGAAGACGCCATTAATTAAACATGAAGACGATCTGGATTTAGATGTTCGACGATACGAAAGAAAACGTCCTCCGACTTATGTTTAATGAATGACGTCTCCCGACTGAATTGAGGGCAGTGAGGAAATTACCACGATTCAAAAAATTGAACTGATACAAACGAACGATCATAATTCAAACTATGAATAAACTAAGATGACTTCTTGAATTATTTCATCCTTTTTTGTTGTATACTTTTTAGATTCATGAATTTTATTCATGCTTTCTATCAGATTACGTTTTTTGTGTTCAATTTTTACTCCAGCCGGGAGTTTTTTAAAATTTTTTAAATTTATTTTATTTAAAACTTTTATTTGCGTTTTTTTCTCGTTTTATTTAAGTACAATTTTCGATTGATAATTCATAATTTCGGGTTGATTGTTTATTATTTATTTATCGCTCGGAAGATGTTCCTAGATTTTTCGAGAGATTTTACTTCTGCCCAGACTTCAGGGACTTTCCGCGGATGGTAAAGAGTACAAATAAGGATTCTAGCGAGCTGTTGTCGCCGTAATGAGTAATAAGTTTCCGATTACGGTAAAGCTTCGAGGATGTCGCGAGATTTGCTCCGTCGGTGTATCAGTCATTGTTGTATAATGCGCTGTGAACGTTGTCGGGCTGGCCGGAGCGAAATGCTAATTCCATATCCTTACAATAAATCGTGGAATTGAGGCTCGCACGCAAAAGTCCTTTTCAGAATTTAGCACGCATGGTGACGTCATCTTTCAGTAAATATAGCTGATCCGCGAAGCCAGAAAATCAGCTATGATCAGTTTTCTTAATTATTTATAATCTTTTTTCGATCTATCCTTAATCATTCAAAGAACTTGATTAAATAAATAAATAAATAAATAAATAAATAAATAAATAAATAAATAAATAAATAAATAAATAAATAAATAAATAAATAAATGAATAAATAAATAAATAAATAAATAAATAAATAAATAAATAAATAAATAATCAAATAAATAAATAAATAAATAAAGTTAAGACGATTAAATCACTCGAATGCCTCGAGAATTAATTTGAAAATTATTTTTTACGTCGATTCAACGCGCCCCGGTCTCCTGTGCGAGCCATCAGGGTCAGTAAAGCTTGGCTCGGGTTGTATGAGCGCAAGTATTTACAGCCTTCGTCGTCATTCCGAGTCATGGTTTATCCTTGCGCGATTGAGCTCAACTAGCGCAATGGATAAATTGCAACCACTTCGGCTCCTTCAGCATTCTCTCTTCTTTTCGTTGTCGTTGTTTTTTTTATTATTTTTTTCTCTCTCTTTTATTTATTTGATACTTTATTCGTGTTGGCGCTGCCCGATGAGTTTCTTCCCGGCGTCGTCGACCACAAAGCCCGAGGAGAGAGCCGCTTACGACGTCCGAAGGGATTCCGCCGTATAAACGCCCTGTCGTTACGATCAATCAACTCGTTGAGTCTTCTCTCGCAGCATTGAGAGATCTTGGGATCGAGGCTGGGCCGTTGGCACCGCTCGGATTCACCGTCGTAACCTCATTGATTATCCAAATCTGCAGCGCTTAATATTGTGCCGATAGGTAGTGACACATTTGGGAATTATTGTGAAAATAAAAAATACAAAAATTTTATTAATTTGCACCGGCAAACTGTCACACTATCGTCTAAAACATTCAAACTTTTGATTACAATTAATTTCAACATTTTTTTAACAGCTTTTATCAGTCACCGCAGATTCGTAGTTTCAGGAGAAAATGCACTATCGAGTTATCAACGATGCAAGAATGGCGACAACATTTAGCTGAATTTATGATTGAATCGTTCGTTGCGACGAGTTTCACTCTCGCTTATTCTATATACGGTCAAATAGATAACCCGTAATTCACGAGACGCAGATCTCCAACGACAACTTAAACTGGATTTATCGCGAACATCTTTTACAGCAAAGTGGCCACAAAGTTCTTTGTTTTTTTCACCGATACGATCTACTTTTTTTGCAAGCAAAAGTAGGCAATATTGATTCGTTAGCCTCAATCGATTTCGAATAGAATTCTGCTTCAATTGTCTTATCGATTGAAATCCTCCCGATAAACATCACCAATAGCAATTGATCTGTAATTGTTTCGCAACAATCACTTCCCCTCTTGCCTGAACGATCTCGTTTCCAGTCTAAAAAATGTCACGATAATAAATATTACGACAAAATAAAAATTCCTGTCAAACCAACTGACTGGAAATAAAAATATTTGATCAAAAATGATATTGACGGATAATATTCATTTAAAAATTGGTCCTCAGCAGCGTTAAAAATGTTCCAACGCGAGTGGTAGGGTCGATAGAGAGATTAAAAATGTTCATTGGCTCGTTTCCGTTGCCGTGCTCGACTCGATGTACCCTCGGCACAAGTTTAATCTCAGGATACGGGGTAGGGTATCGTCTTTCGCTTCTCCGGCTCCCTCGATCGAAACGACGAGCCTCGCATCGTGAATTATAATACACGGGCGTATGGTTCATTATAATCACAAGTCGACGGTGACAGTCATGGTCATCGTCGTTACGTTGGGAATATTATGGAGGTCGCTTTCATTTATTTATTTATTTATTTACTCATTTATTCATCGACTTCAATTATTATGAAAATGTTAATCATTGGGTAATAAATTAATTTTGTTTACAGGCTTGCGCACCGAGATACGTATTTTTCGGCGTAGCACCGGGCAAGAGCGTGGTCACACACAGAGACGAATTGGCTTTCGGTAATCAAAGAGATCCAGTGGGTACGTGCTTCCTCACGAATCTGGCATCGGCACCTCGCGAATTCTCACCTTGTCGAACGAGTAAGTTTTCTTATCAAAATACGATGCACCAATTTTTTTTAGGCTGTTGAAACGATACATTAGGAAATATATCGGGAAATACAAATCATCATTTTATTTCACCATTGTTTTTTCTAATGAAAAGTTCCTGAGTCAATCTTAGAATTAAAGAAGTTGTGGCAAACATTATTTGTAAAATTAATTTAGCCAAAAAAAAGAATACTGATTTTGTGAATTAAAAAATAATAATTTTATGAATCTTATCTGAAATTCATTATCGAAAAAAAGTTGCTAGTATTCCCTACACATAGCAATTTTTAAAACATTCATTAATACTATTTATTGTATCATAAAATCATATATCAAAGGATTATTATATCACAAAATTACATATTGAAAAAAATTATCCATAAAAAATGGTTATATTATGAATAATGTAAAAATCTGCATCATACCGTTTCATTGAGCTTCTGTGGATTGAGCAGTAACATATTCAAATATTGTTGAGTTTCAACCCAACAAACTTTCCCTACTTTCCAAAAGAGCAAAAAAAAAAAAAAAATCACACATTACATTTATTCTAAACTGTGGGGAGCCTGGAAATTTACCATCGCTGTTTCTCGTCGTATCTGGTTAGTCTCGTTCTTGACCGAATTGGAAATGTTTTCGAGCACTCGCAACCAGCCGAAAATAACCATAGAGTGACGTAAACAATGGCAGTAGTGGTTGAAAGAGCGGCGAGGGTCCCGTTGGTGCTGATGTAAACCGACGAGCTTTCTCCCCCCTCGATGCACTTTGAAGAACGACGTTTCGTTGTATTTTCGAGAATCGTTTCGGAGATCCCGAGCAGAAACGTTGCCGAAAAAAGGAAAAAAAAAACGTGGAAGGATCTGCATGCGACATGTGGAGCACAGGTCCTTCGTGCAGCGTCTGCCTATTTTTTCAAGTATCAGCCATCGATATGTTTGGTTACGAGATACTTCCTGTCGTCCCAACACCAGCTCTTTTCCATCGTTTAGGCTCTTACTGAATAAAATAAATTAACAATAAACAATAATAACATTAAATGAATAATAATAAATTATAAACCGAATGTTGAAAAATAAAATAAATATACAACATCGTTCAATCTCGTAATGACAATGACTGATTTGTAATTAAAAATATCGAAACTTTCTCGAGTCTGTCAGATATTTAATGATTTATAGATTAAAAAAAATAAAATATTAGGGTACATATGGGGTATTCCTGGGAATTTCGGCAACTTCGGACAATTGGGTCAACATTTTTGCCCCCCAATTTTTTCCATTAATATGTGTTGAAAATAAAGAGACACGTATTTCGGCGTTTTTTATTTTGAGCCCCCACTTTTGAAATACGGTCAAATGAAGTTTTTGAAGTATTGACCACATTCGATCATTCAAATCGATATATCTCAGCAACGGTTAGTGATAACTGAAAAAACCACAGGTCTTTTTTTTTCGTTTTTGAACGCTCTATACAATGAAAACATTTACGATTATGTTGCACAAATTCAACAATAAGTTATAAACAATTCAAAATTAAAAATGAAATAAAACAAAAAACGCACTTTTAATTTTTGAAATGTATTTTTTTTTTAATTCCTTGAACAAAAACGAAAATTTAGCCACCTTGAACTTTTTGGGCCGACGCTTCGTTCGGGAGTTATAAATTTTTTTGTCACAAAAAACCCGTAAATTTACGTATTTTATTAGTAAAAATTTGCATAAAAAAAAAGTACCCTTAATTATTGAAATTGTGTTTTTTTTTCAATTCCTTGGACAAAAAGAAAAATTTTGAGACCCGGCCCGACTTGGGCCGACGTTTCGTTCGAAAGTTATAGCTTTTTTTGTCATAAAAAACCGGTAAATATACGTATTTTATTAGTATAAAATTGCATGAAGAAAACGCACCCTTAATTATTGAAATATATTTTTTTTCAAATTCCTTGAACGAAAACGAAAATTTTGAGACTCGGACGGACTTGGGCCGACGCTTCGTTCGAAAGTTATAGCTTTTTTTCTTAACAACCGGGTAAACATTTACGGGTTTTTTGTGACAAAAAAATCTATAACTCCCGAACGAAGCGTCGGCCCAAAAAGTTCAAGGTGGCTAAATTTTCGTTTTTGTTCAAGGAATTAAAAAAAAAATACATTTCAAAAATTAAAAGTGCGTTTTTTGTTTTATTTCATTTTTAATTTTGAATTGTTTATAACTTATTGTTGAATTTGTGCAACATAATCGTAAATGTTTTCATTGTATAGAGCGTTCAAAAACGAAAAAAAAAGACCCGTGGTTTTTCGAGTTATCACTAACCGTTGCTGAGATATATCGATTTGAATGATCGAATGTGGTCAATACTTCAAAAACTTCATTTGACCGTATTTCAAAAGTGAGGGCTCAAAATAAAAAACGCCGAAATACGTGTCTCTTTATTTTCAACACATATTAATGGAAAAAATTGGGGGGCAAAAATTTTGACCCAACTGTCTGAAGTTGCCGAAATTTCCAGGAATACCCCATATATATTTTGCAGCGATAGTCTGAGAGACTGCGATCGACCGGCTCTTATCAATGGCGATGCATCCGAGTCGTTTCGACTCCGTGTGATCCATTTATCATTTTCGAAAGCACTTTCACCCTCTTTCACGGTAATCGTTCGGAACCCGTCAGTCATAATAACGACTCCTCTTTTTCTTCTGTTCCGTCACTACTCGGACACTCACTTTAATCGTTATCACGTTCGTACTTATCGGAACTCGCGTTAAGTTGCAGCGCGTCGCAAATGACGCGTAAGGGCGACAGCTATCCGACTTTAGCCTTTCTGACGAGAGTTGTTCGAGGCTGAAGCGAAAAAAAAAATGACTCAACGAATTTGGAATGCATGACGAAATTTAAGGAATCCAGATTATCTGGGACGGTGGTAAAAATGTATGTATCGTTGAAATCGAAACAAAAGCTTTGTTTTGACGAGAAAAAAGTCGAACTTTTGATCGAGTGATTTTAATGTTGTAAAAACATTTTTTTGAGACGTGATCCAAGCAGTCGTTCATTTTTGTTTCATAAAATTTTATAAATAAGCCATGAATTTTCATTTCGTTATTTGGAATCAATTTTTCTATATTCGTATTAAAGTTAGAAATCAAAATAAAAAATGCAATAGAAATAAAAATTGACAAAATAAACAAATTTGACAAATTAATTAATCAACTTCTCAACAATACATCAGATACGTATTTTTACGTTATAATCATAATTCATTCTCACGACTTATCACCCAAAATCCCGCAGCTTCTCCATTGACAGAGCATACAATAGCACACAAATCTCCTTCTCGATATTTATTTTTCTTCCCGCAACGTCTCGAAGATATCATCGAGTCAAGAGTATATTCGCAACGAAGTATCCAGCACTTTGCGAGACGTCCGATGATGCCCGGCTCACGGTTTTTTTCCCAATGCCGCCGAGAGCGCGCACTCCAAAGCTTCTTCCACGGATCAACGTTGTAACGTGTATAGTACACGTAGTGTATTATAATCGTCGGCTCTCGTCTCTCGTTTAAGTGCCGCAATCACCAACGATTTTTATCCACAACACTCGTGAGCTCATTCACACGCACAAATCATTTTTATTCACGCACAAACATCGAAGCTTCGCACGTTGGTTGCGAATTTTATTTATCCGGATGCTGAACGAACTTCCGGCAGTTTCAATATTTTTTTTCTTCTCTTTTTCGCTCGGTCTCCAACACTTTCCGGCAATTAAAACGTTGTTGCCATTTTTGCGGTGGAAACACGTGACGAAAAAAAAATAGGGGACACATTCGGGGCCCGATGGGGAGGACTCCGATGTGCGTGCACGTGCTGCAACGGTCCGGTCTTAAAAGTGACGTTCGCTTCCGGCCCGCCGCGGCCGCAGCGGGGGCATTCGGCCGGTCGTTAAATAACTTACCGTGCCGCCTGTGTCTCCTCGACACTTGCCGACAATCGTTTGTTCATCCTTTCATGGCTTTCGAGTACATCCGCAATTCCAACAATCGAGCAAGCACAATCACACACCCTCGAAACTTCAACGAGAAATCTAATCTCATCTCTAATGATCCAATTAATTATCAGAGCTTTATTGGGTGCGGATCGAAGTCCCGAATATTTAATGTTTTGACAGGTCAACGAATCGAATTGAATTTCGCGAAAATAAATGTTCCAAATCGGCATTGTTCCTACTGTCCATGTGCCGAAAGATCGAAATTGAAAAATGTAGAACTATTGTCCAAATCTAGTTAATTATTTGGAGCCGTGCTGATTTGGAACATTTTCATTTGATTTATCGGCCTGTCGGGAAATTGAATATTCGGCCCTTTGCATCAGCACCCGCTTTATTTATGTATCGCATATTTTTTTCTTTTACGTCATAATATTTCGGATGCGATATTAATCAATAATGTAATTGATATTCTTATCCGAATTTAATCTCGTGTTCACCGATGGGTGCTGGTGATAATTCGATAATTGCTCTAACAGCCGACTATTTACTTTATCCGGATAACGTCATTCGTAATGCATACAAACTTACTGCAACTCCCGATGTTTCCCGTCAAGTTTCGTCCGCCCATTCCACGACTCAGTGACCATCGTAATTACGAGAACATGTGTTATATACCCGCGCTGACTTCTGAAACCGAAAGCGACGGCGTGCGTTCGCCTCGAGGGCCACGACAGATTCACAGACTCGGCCCTAATTGTATGCATCTATAAATATGAGATTTACAGATTCACGAGACGCGTGTAGGGAGCAAACGCATATGGGACATACTTGTTCGAGTTAATCCCGACGTAATTTTCACTTATAGAAAAATCTGTTTTGACTTTGCGCCACTTAAAAAAAAAATAATAATGTTAGCTTGATTCTTTTTTTTGAAAGCTTGGTTGGTCGTGGATATTGTAATAAATAATAGAAAAATTATATTTTCTTACTTTTTTTAACGATTGATTTTACCGGATTGTTCAATTTTTCAGAATGAAATTTTTTTATTTTCATCAATCATTAATTTTTTTAAAATTACTATGATTATTGAATTATCAGATAATAATAGTACAATATTCTGAACACATATAATCACATTTAATCCGAGAATTGTCCCCGACTCGCTGATTAAAAGCTACAACGTTTTTTTATATCAATGTATTATCATTTATCTATTCGTTACCAACTATAATTAATATTCATATATTCTCAATGATCTTCATATCAATTTATATATCTATTTACATTTTTTAAAAATATTTATTATCACATACTGGAATCTCAGATCGAATCATCCCAAAATTTCTCGTCCCATCGAAAAAATTCTTCCAACCCACGAAATCAGTGCTCCAAAAATCCCGAGGCCGAGATCTCAGAAAATTGCGGAAGTGCGAATTCCGAAGGGGCCAGTGAGCTCATCGTCGAGCAATCACCCCGCCCCATAATCCACCGCGAAGCCGACCCGCCGGAATCCGAGAGACACACATAAGCAGCGCGGTGGCACCGCGTAGACGACGCAATTAAACAATTTGTAGGAACAGACGTGGACGGTGAAGAAGGAGAGAAATATTTTCTCGAGAATCGTTGTTGAAGCGAGAGAGCGTTTTTAGAAACGTCTGCGAAATCGTCGCGCTGTCGCGACGACAAAGCCGAGAGGAGAACGCGTTTGTTCCGCGTTTTGAGGAGACTCCACAGGTTGTTGTTCCATTTTCCGCTGCGGTTTTTTTTTATGGCTGCTGCGCTAAACGTCATTGTCACCCTTTTTTGGGAAAAGAAACGGACACGGACCGTCCGCGTAATCGCGACAACGAGTGCGGGCGCGCGGTCTATTGCTCCGTACGACGTCTCGTTGTCCCCTACGTGAAGTTTATTCCGCTCTCGAGTACTCGACTGTCGACGAGAACTCGAGGAATTCATCCTCGGGGCCGGCAAAAATGGGAAAATTAAGCGTCGCAATTATATCACCGAAGCCGTTTGCTCTTCAGTTTCGTGTAAATTTCTTTGAGCAAAAAAAAGGAGAAAAAGGGACTGGAAGACAACTCTCGGATTGAGTAGTTTTTGGAATAGAGATTGGGGAAAAATTATTGCTTGGGTGAATTATGGGTTGAATTTTTTTGTTTGGATTTTGATTACGATTTTGATTGTTAAATGATTTTATTTCTGAGCTTTGACCCGGTCGCAAAAAATTCACAATGATAAGTAGCTAATAAATAACGGTGTTGCCCTTTCTAATTTTCTCTCGCGATGTGCTAACCGGAAGCTCGATGTTTTTTCTTACTGCATCCAAAAATTGCGACCACAGTGCAACCGGCTAAATTTAGAAACTCAGTCCCTCACTCTGGAGTTTCGTGAATTTGCGAGAGCAAGTGAAATAAAATATCATGCCCACAAAGTCGTGTTTCCCGCTTTGATCTTCCCAAATTGCACATTCCCTTTGCTTTGATTGTTTCGACGTCACCGATCTTGAAATCGTTAAAACATATCGGTGCAGATCGAAGTTCCCAATATTCTGTGTTCCGACAAAGTGAAACAATTGTCCAAATCGATCTATCTGCCTCCGAATCACTGCGATCTTTACGCGGGTGAACGATTTCTCTAGGTTTAGAGGCTACGCCGCTAAACCTATAGATACGTTTTCGGGATTTTGATCTTTCGGGACATTGCAGATTCGAAATATTTACCTTCGGCACATTTCAATTCAATTTACTGACCTATCAAGGAACGTGGAATATTCGAAACTTCGATCGACACCCGACCAAAAATCGGTTACGAACCGACGCAAGGAATAATAAAAGATGGCGCCAATTTCTAGCCCCACGGAAACATCAAGCGGGCGCGTCCAACTGACAACGCGAGGGCAATTAAATACTTGATCCCACTCGAACGAAGATCGTCGTTGCCGATCGGCAAGCCAAAGCGTCAAAGCGCGCATTCCATTTCGCGCCTTGTCGCTCATCGCGCTCATGGCGCACCGCGCTTCAAATTACTCAATTTTCCAACGACGCTACCGCATCGTGGAGTGCCGATCGAAGTTTCGAAAGATCAAAGTTCGGACGGTGCAATATTCCGAAAATGCAATGTTTCGACCGCCAATATTTCGAACGAGCCAAATTTAGAATACGTACACATAGGTATAGTTGCGTAGTTCGCTAGAGAGCCCGGTTGGACCAAAATTTTGCTTACTCCCGCGTTGCGGGCTCATGCTATTCCGACTGCGAATGTTTTGACCCGCTCACGGTTGGTTTTCGGAATTTCGATCCGTCGAGGAAAAACTTTCACAGGCGCCACTCGAGTGTCTGGAATAGTAGAAGCTTCCCGAGGTCAACAGTAAGTAAAAAGTATTGTCCAGCCGGGCTCTCGAGCGAACGACATAACTATACCTATTTATATCGTACGTTTTCTGAATTTTGCGCGTTTGAAACATTGGCGGTCGAAACATTGCATTTTCCAAACTGAGCACCGTCGGAATTTCGAACATTCAGCACTCCGATCTGTACTCGCATTGTCCCTATAATTAAAAAAAAATAAACCAAAACATTCCTCAGCCAATTTGGATCACGTTAATTCGCGCCACGCGAAGACCCGGCGAGTTACACGATTCAAATGAATAAACACTCTCATCGATAATTCACCGTTAATTCGCTCTTATAGCATCGTTATTTGTTGCATCGCGGGTTCACGCGCCCACACGCTCGTATTTTCATCGAGATGCACATTTTTCTCGTTCATCGAAAGCGCGCCCACGCTCGGGCTGTACCGACAACGCGCGAGACCAGCAACAGCAGCCGCAACAGCGGCAACGGCAGTGGCAGTGGCAGTAGCCACTCGCGTAATACAGTAACTTCATTCATTCGTCGGCGCGTAACGCTGACTAACGGCAATGGATCTATTACGATTACCCAGCTCTTGCGATCTTTTTATCACGCGGCTCATTTATCGGTCTCGATGATTTCGTCTATCGAATGCATTCGCCTATGATTTTTCATTCGGCGAATTCTTTTTTTTCTCTGTACGATTCCGAGAGAACAAGAGAATGAAGAAGAGGAATCTAAACGACGCTCTTCAATTTAATTACGAAGAATTCGGAGGCCATACCCAGACTTATGGTTGTTTTAGTTGACACGAGAGGAAGAGAAAATACAGGAAACATGTTTAGTACTTATTTTTCTATTTGAGACAAATAATTTACAGAGATCCAATTTTTTTGTTATCAGAAGAGAATTTTTTTTTTCATTCTATTAGCAATTAATATGAATAATAAATATTAATTGCTGCCTCGTTCTCAGTGTGGACATAAATCCACGTACCATCAATAATTAAATTCAAATTATATCCAATCAATCAATAATTGGGAATGATGTAATTATCAATTATTATTAATAAATCATCGAATTACTCGATTAATTACCGAGAAGTCGATTGCAATACTCCAAAGCCAATTATTCCTGGAGGACGCAAGATTCCATTCGATCACGATCTCCGCTGCTCATGAATTATTTTCGTTCGTTGGTGATTCGACAACCACGACAAACCCGAGTGGCTCTTGATTCATGTATTAAAATTTTATATCATCATTGATTCGTACGCCCACCCATCAACCGTCCCGTCTACCGTCTTGATTGATATAATTGCGTGACTGGCAGGTCGGCCGAGAGTGAGCGCGCCGGCAGATCCGCGTTTATACCGCATCTACCGTGCAGAATCGACGCTATACATATACGAGTTCCGGCTCCCGAGGGACCGCGATCATCGCGACCGATCGCACATGTGGAAAACAGTAATGCAGCAACAAGTGCGTTAATCCTTAGCTAGCACACTTGTCGGTGTATAACATAGCCGGCAAACAGGGGTCTTTTCGACCCAGTGCATACAAAAAAGCTTGCTGCGACAAAGTGATTGATTTGTTTGACTTGGAGAAATTACCATATATTCTTTGATACTTCCTTTAAGGGGTGTCATAGGTTATTTTGTTTGAATTCAATATCTAGTTTGAAGAAAAAAATCTTAAAGGTGTAAAGAACGCAAAATTGTCGATTTTCACCAATAAAAATCGAAACTCCTTCATTTTTTATTAATTTGATCTATAATTTAAACTGGATACTCTCGAAATACTCCTCTTTAAAAAAAAAAAATTAGCCTCATAGTGGCTGTTGAAGAAAACAGTATTTATTTATTTTTTAAATCGTAAAGGATCTCGAATTACGGTTGATCTTGCTTGAGGGCTTTCCGACCCCAGTGTGCCAGTTAAAGGTTAAACGCATAGCCACCGGATATTCGGGCAAACCATACATACGTGTAAAATAATTTCTCGTTGAGACGAGCGAAGCGCCGATGCATCCGAAGCGTCGTTTGCAATGCGTGTGCGCGCGTATATGCGTGTGTGTGTTCGCGTGTCTGTGCGAGGATGTACAACGCGCAGCAGTAGTCTGCACGATCGCGTGCGTTCGTGATGCGTGCGTGGAGGATAGCCAGACTCCCCAACGGGAACCTGTAATGCTCGCGCGTACGCCACGACGAACAGCCGCATTATACAAACATATTAACTTTGGTAATTAATCCCGGGCGATGCGAAGAACCAATTATCCATTCGCGTGTATCCCAACAGTCGCGGCACTGACGGCGGATTGTCATGAAAATTGTTATAAAGCGTGATTAAACGACACGTCACCGTTGGGAGGGGTTCAGGTTGCATCTCGGGTCGTCAGTAACGAAGAATTGGACGGAGATTTGATGCATGACGTATTTTTCTTATTTTTGGTTGTGTTCTCGTTTTTTATTCCGCATTTAGAGAAATTAGTTTCCTGTTCTTTATTATTTGTATCGAGGCTTTGATATGTTTTGTATTCAGTATGCGCGTGGAACGATGTCGTGTGTGTTTTTTTTTGTTTGTTTGGAGCAATAAATTCGACTTGTCGCGAGTGGTTAATGCGATGCTGTTATAATATTAGTGTCAATTCTCGTGTCTCGGGGGACGGATTTATTACGTATCGAGTTGAGTTCGTTGCGGTAGAGCTGTGGAAATGATTTATTAATGGGAGTTGATCAATCCTCGCGTGCGTTGCTCGCTGACGGGTCGCATTTTTATTTAATTCTTTTATTTAATTTGAAAAAGAGATCTGCACATTTATTAAATCAAATTGAATCAAACAATTAGAATTCTTTTTCAGTATTTTTTTTTTTTAATAGTTCCGAGTTAAACATAGAAAGTTTCACGCACAATTGTGAACGATCGATTTATCTTCGTACAGTTCCAGTTTCTTGAAACTGTTTCTGCAAATCGAATTTTTTTTCAAATTTATTTAAAAATTTCTTTTTTCCTTCATTCCGATTATTTCCGCGAGTCGTATTGCGTTACCCGACTCCTACTGAAATATCATCGCGCTTACGTTCGTGAAACGCACTTATACCGAGCGTACGTTGAAATCGTTACTGCAATACCGCAACTCGGTAAAGGCCAACGAACTCGTCGTGAAACAAAGACCAACGACGAAGCTGAGACAATTTTTCCGAGCAGCGTATATATAATATAATGCCCGCGGCAAATAACGACATTTATGAGAAACCTTCGAGAGCTTCTGAGACGAAAAGAACAAAGGATAATTTCAGGGCGTTGCAGATTTTTTTCGACGTTTGCGAGTGCGAGTAATTGCGCACGACTTTATCGTCACGCGTACAAAATCGATATTGGATTAATGACGCGTGGACGACGTTCGCGCGGCTCATGACCGAGCGATGCGTGTCTAATTTGACGTCCCGGACGATAATTCGACACTCGATCGACGTAACGAACAATATCTTCACTGCTCGAAGTGCAATAAAACTTCTGCCGATGTATTAGCCTCGGCGAAACATTTTTATTGCGCTTTCAGGACATATTTACGTCACGTGTGTCGTTTCTAACCAATTTTCACGGAATGAAACAATCGAACAGACATTTACGCAGCCTGTAATTTTTTTTTTTAGAATTCTCGAATGTGAAACAAATATTTTTGAGGCTCCGATAAATATATTTGATAAAAATGTTATATTTAGATTTTATTGGTTCGAGCTGTCAGTCGAAAAAAGACGACGTAAAAAAATGCATCTTTACGGTTTTTATTCTGAGATCAATGAAAGAACGGAAATAGAATGGATCGTCAAGCCGAGCTTTCAACGAAAGTCCACGTAATGGCAATATCATCGTGACAATATTTATTCGATGAATCATTCGAATCGATACAAACGCCAAACGTTTTGCTATAATAGACGTTCGTAATTTCCGTTTCAGAGAGCTATGGATATCACAAACAAGGGTCCTGTCAGGCTGGTTTCGCTGCCGCTATTTCCAAGGTAAGTCGTACAAAAATGGACGATGACTACTCATCGAGTAATAAACACTATTTTGGCGACTGCTTCAATAGATCGTCCATCAGAAATGATTCAAGTCATTTCTCTCGTATTGTTCATTCATTCATATATTTATTTATTTATTTATTTATTTATTTATTTATTTATTTATTTATTTATTTATTTATTTATTTATTTATTTATTTATTTATTTATTTATTTATTTATTTATTTATTTATTTATTTATTTATTTATTTATTTATTTATTTATTTATTTATTTATTTATTTATTTACTAATTTATTCATTCATTCATTCATCCATTTATTTATTTATTTATTTACTTATTTATTCATTCATTCATTCATCCATTTATTTATTTATTTATTTATTTATTTATTTATTTATTTATGCAGTGATTTATTTATTGAAATGTATAATCGACAAAAGATACATGTTAGGTATTTGTTTGTCATCGGATACATTCTCGCCAGCATGCGCCATAGATTTAACGCTCCAATCGGAGCATCCATTTGCGCCTGAGTAAAGCGTGTCCCGCGGTACTCCACGGTTATAAACACACGAACGAAGCCTTCCTCCAACAAATCCGTTGCAACACTCGCGTCGAAGTTCTTCCCGAGTGTCGAGGAACGGAGTCGAGAGTTGTAGGTACATAGAACGACGTAGAAGGCGGTATATATCGGTGTTATCGAAGCTCCGAATATGGGCGAGAAATGCGAATTCCGAGTCAACACTCGTACGGCTTAAGTGGTTTCTCGATGTTTGTGCCATACATACGGACACACACAAACACCATGAAACCCGCACGCACACACGCGGACACTCGTTGCATGCAAATGCTGCCGAAGAATATACTTAGATATATGCGTTTCGAAGATTCGTGTTTGAGTTTCGATTGTGCGAAGCGCGCGTGCGATAAATTCTCTTCGTCTCTTCGCGGCAATAGCGAAGATTTGGCTATGGTGGCCATACAATGACGCTGCGAGAGAGGTTGAAATTCGCCCGAGACGACGACGAACGGAGGAATCGATGTTGCGAACTTTAGCGAGAAATTTATCGTAAATTGCGCGAATCCGTCCGTTGCAGTGTGTCAGTGGTATTTTTGGTTTTTCTTTGCAACTGTATGGTCATCGAAAACTCTTCGCCTGTCGCGTTGATTCAACTCCGAAGACCGAGAGATGCTTGTGATGCTGCGGTTGGGTGAATGCTTCAACCGTCGATGGTAAGGAGTTTCTTTGCCAACTCTTATGGCTGCATGACGCGTTGTATCGCGGGGTGCGTGTGTGTGTGTGTGTGTGTGTGTGTGTGTGTGTGTGTGTGTGTGTGGGTGGGTGGATGGTTGCGTATACGAAGCACTCGGTCAGTTCCGATCACCGCCAAAGAAATAGTGGGACAATCCGCGAGCACTCAGCCACCGAGCTATCTCCGAGCGATGTATAATTCAGAATTGTCTCAACCGCTATAGGAACGATAGTATATACGTTCGATGTTTAATTCATGTCTTCGAGCGTGCTCCCGATGCCGGAATAAGAGAGAAAACGAAGTCAAGCTTTCGACTTCTCGCGACGAGACTTCTCTCACGAGCATTCAATGTTAATACTCGAATGCGCTCACCCCCGCGGAGATTCTTTCGGATCCAACCCTCTTCCCTCGCCCCCGCGAGACTCGTCGACGGAATATCCGTACTTTAGGATGGGATGAACGATTTGAGGTTTGTTTTCGTGGGTATTGAAGTCAATGGGAATTAGATTGAGTCGAGAGCATTCGGAAAATGGGAGAAATGTATCTTTTACATTGAGTTTGGAAGATTGAACTAATGGAAATGCAAGATAATTGATAATGTTTGAAAGTGTCCTTTGAGGCAGGGGTGGGAAATGATTTATTGCAGAATACTAAAATTTTGATTATCGAGGGAACTTTTTATACTGATAATTTTTAATTGATGTTGTATATCTTCGCATTTTATTCACAATACATCGATGATTAAATCAAATTGATGATTTAATTACGATATGCTTCTTTAGGAAATATATTTGGGTTGGGGTTTTTTTAATTATTCTCGTCGAACTTTGAAAAATCAGAGCGATAAAAAAATGCAACCTCTGACGACATTGTTTGATGGTTAAATTTGGCTCCATCGAATTAATTTACCCATAATCGGTACAAGAAGTTGAAGTTTCGTCAATTCGACGGTTGCCCGAACTTATGTACGACGATCTCAACCAAATTTCATTAAATTGAGCGCACGAAACCAAACTCTACATAGACATTCAAATAAAATCAGCCCAAAGTCTTACCTACCCGTGCAAGCACAGTTTATGTATATGTCGAGACACAAGATCCTCCCTCTCGTCCTCCCGCGGGAACAAAGTCGCTTCCACTAAATCTCAATCGTGATTTAAGAGTGGCGATCGAACCCACGGACGGGAAACACGATCAACGAACGATCTACAGCGATCGATCTGCCTGCTTTACGTCTCTCTTTGAGTTATCTAGCGAAGATCGAGCATAAAACGGTCGGAACGTGGTGGCACAACGTACGTCTTGGCTCATTCGTTCGATCTTTCCTTCCACAGACCACCTTTTTCCCCGATTCCTCTCTTGCCTGTTCCTCTCCTCCTCCACTTTCCACCCCCCACCCCACCCACCCCCCGCTCGTTTCTTGCCATCTTTATCCGCGCGACATATCTTCCCGCGAGCCCGGAATAAACCCATGCATCCGAGAAAAACTTCTCATTGTTGTTTGCCTAATGCAATTCGCGATTCTAATCCGAAGCGCACTCGTGATGTCCATTCGCCTTCCTTGAATAATAATGAATTTTGTGTGTTACGTCCATACGCGCTTTTATCTACATTTCTCGTTGCAACGCACTGTGTACGCCACACGTAGGAAGATATCCTGGGGCAAAACAGCCTCAGCCCCCCGGCGAGAACGGTTCATAAGCGGGGCAAAATGGCATACGTCAAAAAAATTTATTTTTATTTTTATAATTCATGCTATTCTTATGACTTCTCATAGACGAACGTTTCAAGCGATAAATTGTATGCACATCTCAGTAAATCAATGGCATAACTATATTTTTCATCTCTTGCACGGGGAGTTGGAATTTTTAGTCGAAATATGAAAACTGTCCCATTTTTTCTTTCCCCCATTGATTTTATTTCTCCAATGTTCTGTAAAATCGTCGAAAACTTATTTTTTTTTCTAATTAGTATTATATTTCTGCATTTGGCAGCAATCCGAATGTCATATATTTATTTTTTACTCCTCAACTGTGCCGTTTTGCCCCGAGACCTCCGTTTACGTGCGATAGATCGGATTTCGCCCATGAAAACGGTACTCGAACGATCCCCGAGTCTCCCAAGTCACGTTCCAGTACGATTGTTATCGTCATGTTTCCACCGTCTTCAAACACTCATCATCGTTTCTCATTTTCCGCGTCGATTTCGCAAATCCCTCGCGCGTTCTCGTACCGCGTAATACACGAGAGTTGACCGGTGGTCAGAACAAATGCCACAACACGGAATTATACAGAAGCTCCCGGACAACGGTGGACCACGAACGTCTCGTCATAAATTTCGCTCGATTCTTTCGAGGGGCGAAACCACGACGAGTTCTCCGCCGTTTATACATACATATTTGGCCCGCGTTATATTTCAATCTCGGCCGCTACCCTCTTTCTTCGACGACGATCGGCGCCAGAGAACACAATTCGTGTGGGTCGTGCGGGTTTCCCTTGTAGACAGCAGCAGCAGCAGCAACAGGAACAACGTCGGTAGTAAGACCAAGTGAATCTGTGCGGACTCAGCGGTCGCAAAAGCTCTTCTTTATATTTATACGTATGCACACACCAATACCATATAAAATGTTGCATACGCTCGCAAACGGGACTGAATAGTCGAGCGTTTAACCGGTCACCGCGCATGCATTGTTCCAGTTGCAAATTTTTCTCGTGTAAACCATGGAACACACCGGGGGAGAACAAGAGAAAGAGAGATGACTTCTCGGTAGGGGGTATCGTGTCCGTGGCCTCTCCCTGTGGGTACTAACTTCCCCTTGTCCTCCTCGTGTATTACCAACATGCGGACGACAACGAGCACGTGCACACTCGTTTGTCGTCGAACATACGTGCACGTATTATTATTATTTTTGCATGGAAACCGATGTGTGCATGTGTGGTCATATGCACTCCCCCGCGGTACCGCGCGAAGAGGTATAAGTATACGAATAAGCGAGCGTGTCACCATAAACGGTAATCGTCGTTGCTGCCGCTGGTTGCTGCTGATGCTGCTGGTGCTGTTTGCGGTTGACGAATGACGTTGAAATCTTTTTCTTTCTTCAGGTTCTCGTGTCCATCGTGCATTCGCAATCGGATGTTCTAAAAAGATTTTTTTTTAATGTTTTTTTTTTCGTTGTTTTTTGTAATGGGAATGGAACGATCGTGCAGATTTTTGTGTATTCGAGATTGTAGTTTGGATAAGAAACGAATGGTACCGTGTTGTTGAGATTACCCGAGATGTTACGTGATTCGACTGCGTAGAGATTTGTGTTTTTTTTTTGGAACGCAGTCGCAATCACAGTTTCGGGGAGTGACAGGTCATTAACTGCATATTCGAATTGATGATTTATGACAAAATTTTATTGATTGTTCGATTGATTTGGTTACTCATTTATTTTTTTATTCATTCATTTATTAAAATATGAAATGGAACAATAAAGAGTCGTCGAGTAATGAAGACTGTTCTTCATTCGATTGATCATCCGAAAAAAATGCTATTTTATCATTCCTTCATTTATTAATTTGTCGTCTTATCATTCAATTCCTCAAAATATTCGTTGACTTGCCCGATTTCTAACTAAATATATACCATAGATATTTATTAATTAATTCATTCAGTCAATAATTTATTTTCTACAATCTTATCATTCAATACTTGGAAATATTCGTTGAATTTCCCGATTTCCGAATTTTCGAATTTCCGTCATTCGATTCTATTCCCTTGCCTCGGAATTCCTCATCGATAAACAATTTCATACTGACAAGCCTTACAGATTCTCGAGCGTCTGTGAGAAGCTCAGAGTCTACAAAGACTATGAACTGCGGCAGTCCGTCGAGTATATCGTATGCGATTTGGTTTCGGAGTCGTCGATGGCGCCGGTACAGAAGTCACGCTCGATGCACCCGCCGCGGGTTCGTACCACGTCGGGGCCCAGCAGGAGAGAGAGACCATGCAGCACACTGTGGCACACACGTTGATATTGTTGTCTCTCGGACGCTCGACGTAAGTCCCATTGTTCGGGTTACCGTGTGAACCCTCCGGTGCACCAGCGAGACGGTCCATCCGTTACGGAACGACCGAGCGTTGCGCAAATAATATTTTTGTTTGACGATAAATAACGTTCGTAACTTACGTACCCACGTGGCGAACGCGAGCTTTGCACGGGCGATATCAAAGCTTTAGCTTTGCCAATGGGTACCTGAGGGTGCAGCTATACACGGTGTGTCCCAAAAATTGCGCAACTTCCAACAAAATTTATTTCGTTTGTTAGGAAATGAAACTTCTATTGAATATTGTTTTAAATGCATTGATTTTGATGATCTTTCAAAATTGTCGCAGATATTTTATACGTTCCATCGCCGCCGTATACATTTTTTCAAATATCCCAGGGACATTATATGTTGCATTGTCGGAATGTATGGAAAAAAATTACTCTCGCAGAAATATTATACGCTGCATCGTCGCAAGATAAAAAAAATTAATTAAAAAATGTAATGTCGCAAAGATATTATACCTTGCATCGTTGCGATTTCGGTGTCCACCAACGGCTGCAACTACTGCGAAAGCTGGTCCGGTCTGGCGCCACCCTAATCTACTGGCACCGGATCGAGGGCGCAGGTGCCTGGCGCCGCTCGCGTTTCCGACCATAGCTTCGTATGGCCCTTCTCTTCGGTTCGAGATCCTCGTCCGCGTTTCTCATACACATCGCTTGCGAATCCCTACCATCAACATCACACGTAACGTCCTTTCGTACTCGTCGAGTATTCCAAAACTATGAGTTTATTGACTCCGCTTCTGGTTTCTACGCTCGATATAATAATATACGTACATACGTAAGTGTGTGTGTGTGTGTTACTGAACGAGTTATATCGCAGAACACTCGACGCACTCGAGGAAGACGAATGGCCGTGAGCCAGGAAGAATGAGAGACCGAAAAGAAATTGCTGAAATGGTCTCTTGATCTTACGAAACTGCGTTGCGTACGTGTTTTTATCGCTTACACTCGAATATCGGTGGTTGCAATCGGTTCAACGTGAATGCCAGATAAATCATCGCGGTCTTGAGAGTCTGAAGAGTTCCGGTTATAACAGTTTTAATGGTATTTTTGTTTCGCTGAATAAGCCGTTTCTTGTCGAACGACTGTTTACTTTGATCTGTGGAAATCGAATCATTGACTGTGAGAACAGGATTGAATCGAAAATTTTGATTGGGGAAAAATGAGGCACGATGGGTCGGAACCACATTATTTTATTAAAATGATGGATGTGCATAAATTGTGAATTATACAGATTATTGTTACATATTTTATACTATATTGGAGTACAACAATATAAAATAATGATGATAATAAATTATTATTAAATTATTAAATAATAAATAAGTTTTCAATAGATAGGTAGTAGTTATAGTTAATTAGTTAGTAGTTGTAGTTAGTGATAGTTAGTTAGTTATTTATTAATTTTAATATTATTATTATTAATATTGTTAATATTATTATCATTATTATTATTACTATTATGATTATTATTATTATTATTATTATTATTATTATTATTATTATTCTATATTAAATTATAATATAAATATTATATTGTTTATACATAGAGATATATTTATATTATCAATAAATTAAAATTGTATTAATTTAACATTGCTATTATATATGCTTATCAGCTCGGAAATATATAGAATAGAATAGATTATATATAGAATGTTGAATTCCTAAATTTTTAATGACATATATATCTCGATGTATAAAAAGTATAATATTATATTATAATTACACGAATGAAATAATTCATAATAATAATTCATCATCATTATTATTTTATATTATTGTATTTGTATACAATATCGTCGCCAATGCTACCGGCCGTGCGCTCGCCATAGATATACGTTTACGCGAAAAAAGAGAGAATAAAAAAAATGAAAGTAGAAAACAAGGCAGATAGGATAAAGAGAGATAACGGCAGAGCGAGAACCGCGCGAGTTGGAGACCGGAGACTTTCCGAGAGACGTCCATTTAAGGCGAGGACATTTCGTTCTGTCACCGTTCCGCGTTCCCTCCCGACGGAGACCACCTACGCGTCGCTGGTGCTCTGGTCACTGGTTCTTCTTCTCCACCTTTTTGCCCACTTCTTCTTCCTCCGCCTCTTCTTCTTTGGCTTCTTTCTCTCCTTTGCAACATCGTTTTATAAACGACTCGCTTCGCTTCTCGCTTTCTCTCCCTCCACCTCGCTATCTCTCCGTCTCTGATAACGCACCGGCGAAACAACGCGAAGCTGCAGCTAGACGCGCACTCCCGCGTGCATCTTTTCGAGCGCATTACGACCCAGCCGTATACACACTGCACGCTTCCGAACCAACCCAACGTTGTTCACCCCCGCGACTATTATACGCGTCATGCGTTCTTCCGAGCATCTCATCTTTCTTCTCCAGAATGGCGTTTCTCAGGTTCTCATTCGTACTTGTTAATGAACGCATTTTTCTCATTTTTTTTTTTCACCCTCGTTCATCTTGACACAAAGAGCGAAACAATTATTCTCCGTCATTCAAGTTTTTTATCCCAGTCTCGCGATAAAAAAAATCGTAAATCAATTTATTCCTTCATATTTTACTCATTAAAGAAAAAAATGTATTCCACGTTCTCACGACGAATTCGCTCGTGACTTTTGTTCTCCAATTTCGATGCACTTTCTTCGACTTGCACGCGAAATTATATTTCGTTTTACGAAAAAAAGATGAAGACAGGTATTTTTTTATCGATCGAAAAAAATGAATTATAACTAAATGGATGACGAAAAATGTTCACCCGTGTGTACAATATTTGTTAAGCGTGGGTGGGTTAATCGTGCCGAGGTTCGCGAGCGTAGGCGATTGCCTCGGGAAAGTATCTCGCGGCTATCGTTGTTACGCATGTGTACAAACGATCAGACGGGCCGGTTGAGTTAAATACCAGCGAGAATTACGAGGTGTGCGAGGGTCGACAGGGGCCACTCGTTGATGCAGCTCATTTCTGAACGGAGGCAATAGGCTTCGTGCTCATTAGGGTGGTCCTTAAAAAAAAAGTCTCGCTCCCCACCTTCCAAATGATTCTAGACCACAAAAAAGGAATTTTCATATTTTTTTCCGATTTTTAAATTTACCCTCTGCTTTGCCTGAATTCATTTGAAAGTTTTTAAAATCATTTATGTCATATTTCCTATTTTCACGAAAAAGGTCGGGAAAAAAAATCTGAAAAAAATATATATTGCAAAAAACTATAAGGCAAACACACCAAGAAAAGTGGGTATCTGTCCGGCGAACATAACCTAAAAATAAAAATAAAAATCGACATTGATTTTTTTTTAGGTGTCACGCAGCCGGTAAAAGAATCTAGGAAAAATATGTATCGTAAAAAATGATGTTTGAAAGGGCGGAAAAAAATGTGGTGATTGTACGAAAATTTGAAGTTCACGAAAAAAATTTTTGGAAATGATAAAAAATTTTTTTTTAAGGTTATGTCAAAATTTTACGTTCGCTGATTTCTCCAGTAAAGAACCTTAGTGACGTCTATGACATATTCAATTTTCATTCAAATCGGTTGATCCGTGCAATAGTTATTAATTTTTTAATAAATTTCCTAAAATAAGTACCGTGAAATACCCGATATGTTTCATTTTGATTCCTTACTGGTAAGAGAAGATGAAAGCCACTGACAAACGGAAACCTTCAACTTTGAGTTCCAAATTGCATTGATATCGGAAATATCACATAATTTTTTTTTCAATTTTCAAATTGAAGATCCAATTAAGAAAATGCTGTAAAACTTTTCAACGGGTCAACCGGTTTGGATGAACATTTCATATGTCATAGACATCACTGAGAGTTTTAGGGTTCCGTAGAAATCTAGGAACCCTTATGGTTTCGCCAAGTCCGTCCATCTGTCTGTCTGTATGTCACAGTCCTCCCAGCCTTTCAGTTATGTACCGGTTGAGATTGAATTTGGTACACAGATGAAGATCGTCGACCTAAAAACAAAAAAAAATATTTTCGGGAGAAAATTTTTTTTACAATTCTCACGCACTTTAAAACGTGTACTCGACATCTTGTTTGCTTGCGCCATTGAGTGTGGTGTCCTTAGATAGGTCTCCTCAAATTCAACAAATAACGTTTTGAGACTTTTTCATTTTAACCCTTCGCTTACGAGATATTAGCTTTCAAAGTCGTTATCAGAGTGTCCTCCCCTCTAACTTTTAAACTGTCGATGCGAAAAATCTGAAAAAATTTCAGAATGTACCTTTTACGCTACGGAACCCTATCATCTGCATGCCCAACACGCTACTTGACTACTTTTTTAGTAAAAAAAAGTTGGAAAAATCGGTGATCCTGAAATTTTGACTTGACCTTGAAAAAAATGTTTCCTTTCTTGCAAAAACTTTTTCCGCTAACTTCAAATTTGTGTACAATCGCGAAAGTTTTTTCGTTACCTTCTGACATCATTTTTCATGACAGATATTTGTTTTAGATTTTTTTACCGGTTGCGTGACACCTAAAAAAAATTCAATGTCGATTTTTCTTTAGCTTATGTTTGCCGAACAGCTGCCAACATTTTTTGTTGTTTTTGTAGTATAGTTTTTTATAATATACATTTTTTTCAGATTTTTTGCCGCCATCGTTTTCGTATTAAGCTTGGAAATATGATATAAATTATTTTAAAAACTTTCAAATGAATTCAGGCAAAGCAGAGGGTGAATTTAAAAATCGCAAAAAAATATGAAAATTCATTTTTCATGGTTTAGAATCATTTGGAGGGTGGGGAGTGAGACTTTTTTTTTTAAGGCCAAATAAGGACCACCCTAGTGCTCATATACTTATTTCAACCAGTAGCTCGAAATACGTATTATATATTTATTTATATATATTTCTTTTAACCAATGGCTCTTAATATATAAATAATATATATTTCGAGCTACTGGTTGAATTCAACGAATCGTTTCTTCGACTCCCGTTTAATTTCCAACTCTACAAACACTGCCTTATTATCTCGCTGACGTCCATTAAAATGTCTCGGAGTTTCCATTAACCAGCCGTAAATCATCGATTTTATAACACGTCCAAGATCGTACAGTCGAAGGGTGATATAATAATTTTTTTGTTATCTTGTTAATTTTTTTAAATCTTGAATAATTGTGATTTTTGTAGCGCGGCGATTTCTCGACGGTCGCCGGCTTTTTCCGAGTAACGTGGATGGAGGGTTTGCTTGATCTTTCTTTCATGCGACTTCCGCTTGTTTTTCGGACGGCGATGTTGTGCGCTTGATGATTCGAACGATAAGCCGAACTCGTTGAATCGGCTCGGGGCTGGGCATTGATTTAACGAAAATGTATTTGAAATACTTTCATTACTAAATTATCAAGGATTATAATTGCTTTAAAACAACAGAATCAATTTAAAAACGATAATTCATCCAAATTATTTATCATTATTGCAGAAATGTTACAATTTTAATTGTTGCACGACGATTAAAAATTAAACATAATTAAAATTGAACGGAATTAAATGGAAATTAAATTCATAGTTATTTGTTCCAAAAAGAAATTTCAAATACATTTTCATCGAATGAATGATTCGATCGTTTGAATTGTTCCGACAATTTCGAATGGTACTTGCCGCTTACCCGGACGCAGATTAAGTGGTCTCGCCGGGTTTGTTCGGCCGCCACGATTTCGGCTGGAGCGTTGATACGGCTTTAAAATTATTTCGGACTGCGCGATATCACTCGGTTTTAATTTTCGTGTCACTTTGTCTCGAGTGCATCCCACCGGTGATGAGTTTGCAACACGTTTGTGATTTGTATTACTCTATATGGGGTTTGCGTCTTGTGTTACTCGGATGCAATTGCAGTCACATCAGCTCGAGACCTGCATGAATATGTATAGATATGCATATACCACTGTATGGACTCTCTCGAGAGGGCCTTAAGAGCCAAGAGAAATAACTACGCGCTTGCTTCGTGAACTATAATTATATTTAACGAGATTTATAGTAGGCGAGGTTCATGCAGATCCCATGTCGCGTGTTACTTTCAGCTAGCTCGCCTTGATTGACGTCACAATATTGCCCACGAATAAAAGAAAAATATTCTCTACAAAGTTTTTAATACTTAATTATTAGTATGAAAAATAAAATTGTGGTCACAATTTTTAATTATTGTGTACGAGTGTGGAAGCTTTGATAGTGGTCAACCAAAGTGGCCTTGAGCAGTCCTAACCACGGTTGGGAGCAGCGACTTCAAGGCCCGGAATTGACATTCTTCCTAATTCGCTATGAAATTATATCAACACGATTTTTATATTCACATGGCCTTAATTAAAAACAACACCGAAGAATATTCGAAAATACTTAAAAAAATTAATCAGCCAAACGTTTCGAACAGTGACACGAAAAAAAATGTATTTATTAATGAAAATTAAATGAAATTAAAGAATTAATATTTAATCAAATCAAATTCAACTTTTTTTATTGTTTAAAATTTATTTATTCATGTATCATTCACAGAGAAATAACAAATCATCTTGCCTACAGAAGTAAACTTTCTTTCTCGCGTTCAATATTCTTTCTATACTTTAATTGGCTCGATACCAATTCTTCGCCGTAGATCATTATCAGCCCTGTGACATTCCCTCATCGAATTTTCCTTCTTCGCGAAAGTCACAAGCATTAATCCACGTTAAATGAAGTAATTCGAAGCCGTAATCACCGCGGTACGGTTTGCATGTCATTGGCCCTTTGATACCCGAGAACGAGTTAACGCACTATCGCTCGCGTTGTTCCCGGTCACTTCCTGTCGCGAGTGTAACTCGTATCGGTGGGCGAACGGGGACCGGGGTAAGAGGGTTCAGTCAAGGCCCACGTCACCCCGGTGACGTGTGCCACCGTCGCGGCTTCGCCGTAACACCATAATCGTCCACTTATTCGTCTAATCTTCGAGGCCCGACCCTTCGAGGTCTCCCGCGAGTATCGCAACGCGATAACAACGCCATGAGAAAAATCTTTCGTCGTACTTGCCAAGACCTACGCAATGAAATATCCGATTTGCCATTCTCTTGATTTCGTCTTTGTATTTATGCGTTTCAACGCTTATAACGGTCTCTGTGATTTTCTATCGTTGCAGGACGGCGAGAGGATCTTCGTCGGGGCGCCCGGTAGCTGGTATTGGCAAGGTAAGCCATCTCATTATATATAGATCAATTTTTATCAAATTTTTGTACATATTTACATACGAAAGAAAAAATCTATACTATAATATTTTCCGATTGATGTTTTTCCATTTATTATATATGTGTATTTTCTTTGAATTTATATATATTTTTATCATATATTATATTTGATATTCATTTCTTAAATTTGCATTTCTCCTTCTTTATTATTTCTATTGTATTTGTATGATATTTTTTTCTCGAATTATTTATCGTCATTCTTCTAAAAATATTTCAATCAAGTGTGACTGCCGTTTCGGGTTTATTTATACTTTCTATATCGCAGGATGTCTGGCAAAACCGATAGCGGATTCCAAAGTGTTGACACCACGAAAACACCGAATGAAAAAAAAAAAAAAACATACGCTATAGTCATTCCTTTTTATTTTCTTTATTTTTTTTTATAAATTTTTTTATATTGTACCGATTACAGGTCAGATGTACTCGATTCCGAGAAGCTCGGACGAATTTCCGTTCGTGCCACCGAGATTCAAGCCTTACGGTGAATTTGCAGGTACCACGAAAAATCCAGGCAACCCCTCCCATACAATGCCAGTACGCCCCGCCACCCCCCCCCCGAAATACCTCGCCACCAGCCCCTAATCGCAACTACTTTTTGAATATAAGGAATATCGTACCGCCATATTAACCCAAACTTGTGTTGCCTCGATAATTCGGCGATGCCTTAATTAGATATCGCTTGAGGGTACGGTGAAGCAACGTGAGTTAAAATAATCAGGTGATCGTCTCTCAATTGAGATACTCATGTTCGGATCCACCCTCCGAGCCTTACCCCCCCCCCCCCCCCCCTCGACGTGTATTATTCGTCCACCCCCTTGACACCCGCTTGGCAGTGCTGCTAATTACAATTATTAACGTTACAATCTAGTTTCCACGTTTTTTTTTTAATTTGGTTTATTTTTCCAATTTTGATTTTCTCCGTTATTAACTGATCATACCCGCTAATCGATAACAATAAAAAAATTAATATTGCCGTGGAGAGAGTTTTTCTTGGTTGATTTAATTTGGCAATCGAATAACGGTCGTAGAATGGGATGGAATTTTATCTCGTATTAATCGACGCGTAATTGCCAGACGGTTGTTCGGGGGTGGTCGTGTCTAACAGGTGTGGGCCAGCTTTTTTACAGCTTTTCGTTGCAGCTAGTGACGTCGCATAATCTCAACCGTCGCGGCTGGTCAGCGTAATAATAATAATCATAATAATAATAGTAATAATAATAATAATTTAGAAGATAATATCGAACAGCGTCTAATCGGCCGAATAATAATTTAATCTTTCGAAAGCCTAGCTTTTTGACAGATTTATCCGTCTCGAGAAACTCGCGTTTCCTCGACGGTCACTGTTTCACGTAATTACAATAATAAAAAAGCTTGGTACAGTCATGACTCGATTTTGTCAACGGTCTGGGACCCGATTTCGCACGATTCGAGCTCGTCACTGATTTGCGAATCGATGCTGGAAAACTGAAACGCCTTTGATCGAGTTTTGACTGTACCTCAATCATCACATCGACGACAATCATTTAAATCAAAAATAATATTAATACGTACATACCTGCGCTTGAAAGCTAGAAGATCTAAAAAAACAATAGCTACTCGTAGCGGAACAGAGTTTTATTCTAGAGATATTTACCGCATGTACGTTTGACCGTATCGCAGGACAAACGTTTACCCAGCAGTCGGACAGTCGTGGCAAGGTGATGTTCACGAAGGAAGCAGCTTCGTGGGAGGACGACAGATATTTGGGATACGCGGTGATTTCCGGAGATTTCGTTGGCAAAGGAGAAGCCGGAACTGCAGTTGGAGTGCCTCGAGGAGATAATCTTCATGGAATGGTAAATATCTCTAACGCTATGCCTATACTACATATAATTAAATCTAATTTTGTTGATAGGGAGATTAATATTTACCAGATTTTATTCGAATATATAAAATTTTAGAAAATTAAAAACTATTATTTTTTATGTCGTTTTTAAATTTAATCTAACAATAAAATTGATTTTGTCAGCTGTTATTGAGTGTAAAATGGAAGAACAAATTGTGATCAGAACCAACCACCAAGGATAATTTATTGCCACATTTAATTCTATCGTTTATTGATTTATTTATTTATTATTTAATTTTTTTCGACAAAAAAATTGCTTTCCAACTTTTTTGCGGGCAATCGAGCAATGAAATGTTTCAAAGATGTATGAAAATCTCATCATTGTCGTGCGTTTGTGATCGTCAGGTTGTACTGCTGTCGTGGAACATGACGGAAGTGCAGAACATTACCGGAGCTCAAATGGGCAGTTACTTCGGCTACGCCTTAGCTGCCGGGGATATCGACAATGACGGTTTGGATGACCTCATAGTAGGTGCACCCATGTACACGGTCCCCGACAATCCTCAGATGCACTTCGAGACCGGAAAGGTTTACATATACTATGGCAAAGGACCGAAAAAATATTCCGTGTTCGACGAGAGGTTCGTTAAAACAAATGCAATCTATTTTGCTTATCATTAAAAAATGTCAAGAAATGACATTTTTGCGAATGTCTGACCTGGAAACTTAAAGCAACCTTTGACTATTTAAACTGCTGGCGTGAAAAAAATTATATCGAAAGCGATTGTCATTCGGTTCAGTTTGTTTATTTGTTCGTTGTGTAGCCTTTCGATAAATATTTTTCCGTAAAATCCTCGTATCGCTAAAAATAATAATAGCAAGAGTAACAAATTCTGTGGTACATAACAAACTATAATATCTGTAATTTTTTTATCAATCACGAAAATAATTATAAAAATTGTGGAATGAATAATCGATCCATCGAATTGAATCGAATTAGATTCCTAACATTGATCAACGATTGCCCAATTAGAAATTAAAAATTGAATGATTCAACCAATTCAACCAAATAGAATGCTATTCAACATCTTTTCTACATAATCCCATAACCAAGCTGCACATATTCCCAATAAAAAAATGATCAAAAACTTCCGTCACACCCGACAATCAGCAGAAATATCACAATACGAATATCAATTTCCCAGATCCGGGGAGACGAATCAAGGCCGATTCGGCATGTCACTGGCGTATTTGGGTGACATAGATCACGACGGATACGGCGATTTTGCGGTCGGTGCGCCCTACGCCGGCCCCGGTGGTAAAGGAGCCGTCTACATCTATCAAGGTTCACCGGATGGTCTTCTGGAGAAACATTCCCAAGTGATCTACGGCGAAGAACTCGGTTCTCGCGTCGAAACGTTCGGTTTTTCCATCGCCGGAGGTCTCGACCTCGACGGCAATCTCTATCCCGACATGGTCGTCGGTTCCTACGAATCCGACAGCGCCATGTTCTTCAGATCTCGGCCGGTAATCAAAATGGTGCCTTTCGACACTTACGTGCAATTCGGATCGTCCGACAAACTCGTGTCGCTCGACGATCGACTTTGCGTTCTTTCGGACGGCACTCGAGCCACTTGTTTGGAATTGAAGACCTGTTTCAAATACACCGGTGACGGGGTATTGTCGAGATACGATTTCAACGTGCAATACGCTCTCGATACGAAAAACACGAAAAGCCCGCGAATGTCGTTTCTCGAACTCGAGGGAAAACACACCATGAATGCGACGATAAGCGCCAACAGGAACGAACAGTATTGTCGCACTGTCAAGGTTCGTTGAATTTTGGTTGTAATTTTGTTGGGATGGTTTCAGTGGGCCTTGGTACAGTTTGACTAGGTGCAGTTTGACCCGGCATGGTTTGACTCCGTGAGTTTGACGGATTAGAGTCATTCTCTCTCTCTCTCTCTCTTTGACATTTGAGACTCTCTTTGAGTTTGACGGAGAGAGGAAAAAAAAGAGAGAGAGAGAGAGTTTGATTGATTGATTGATTGATCTGTCAAACTCGCGGAGTCAAACTGTGCCGGATCAAACTGTGCCGCGAGGCAGACTGAAACCATCTATTTTTGTATAGCGGAAGGACGTCCCAAATCGTCGCATTAAAAGCCTTCTATACTCCGATATTGCCGATGATTCGTTAGATAGAAAACCATAATTATATATTAAAATGTTGGAAAAACTCGAATGTTTCCAAAATTGAATATATATATTAGGAATATGATGGCCCCCCTAATTTTATAAAAAAAGTTTCTCCATCTCGCTAAGTATCTGGAAAAAAGTGTTGATCCAATTTGCAATAGTGGGAATAGCTCTTACTTCCTAAATAAAAAGAGAGAGGGGTCCTTAGAAGTCTAAAAAAATAAGTGAGGACGGAGGATCCAAAAGGTAGTAAAAAAAAATGTTTTTTCTTACTCATTAGCATAATGAATGAAATTCGAATAGATATTAAACGATGAAAGTTTGCAAATATTGCTCGAGGTATCCCTATTAAAAACTAATTTCGTTTATTTTTCAATTCAACCGATTTCAATCCGATTTTTTTCCTCAGAAAATTTAGACCATCTGGGTTGCCAGCTACAGATTCAATAATCTCATGTCAATCGATCCATTACCAAAAAACATATTCGATTACTTCAGTAACGAATAAAAATACATATTCGTCCTAACCCTCAACCAAAAATAATTAAAAATCGAATAATTCCTTTCAAACAAATTCCTTGCAATTCAATTTTTTAATCTTCAGGTTTACATCGAACCGAATATTCGCGACAAGCTAACGTCACTGGACGCGGAAATGCGAATGAGTCTGGTGGACGAGTTGCGCGTCGACGACAGTCCTCGCAATCCATTGCTCGTGCTCCGACCGATCCTGGCGAGGACGTCATCGCGAAAGGATTCCGTCTCTATCCGCAAAAACTGCGGTTCCGACAACATCTGCACTCCCGATCTTCAACTAAACTGCACTTCAAGCGTCAACGAATATCTCATGGGTTCTAACGGTCGTATAGTTCTCGAGGTAAAAGTCGTAAACGCCTACGAGGATGCTTTCGAGGCGATGTTCAATCTCAAGATTCCCCCGGGCATAGATTACATAAAAATCGATCGAATCGATCAAGCCGAAATTCCAGTTCAATGTTCCCCCGTCAAACAAGGCTACAACCTGACCCTAAAATGCGACATCGGCAATCCCCTACCAAAAGAAAATCTCGTACATTTCAACGTCATTCTCCAACCAACAACGGTGCATCACGAAATGTCATCGTACAAATTCGAAATGGAAGCAAATTCGTCCAATCCCGAACATTTTTCAACTACTCACGACAACAAGAGAAAAATTTCCATCAAAATTTGGGTAAAAACAGATTTGGTTATCGAAGGTGACAGCAAACCCAAAGACGTTTATTACAATCCTGACAATTACACATCGACGAATGTCTCGACGGAAATCGAATACGGTCCGGGTTTTACGCACAATTACACGATACACAACGGTGGTCCATTCACGATCGAAGAGGCCGAAGTTTATCTCGTTTGGCCCGCGGCCACGCTGGCGGGTGACGATCTTGTTTATTTGATCGAACAACCGGAAACTTCGGGTGCGATCGTGTGCGCAAGTGCGAATTCGAATCCTTTGAGTTTAAAACTCGAACGAAAAAATCGCCCGTGGCATCACGATCGTTATCCATCGATTTCCACGTCTGACGATAATTTCGACGCCTCCATAAATCGAGACAGAAACGGTTTTAGTGTAAATTCAGAATCGGAAACGCGATTCGGTGATGATCGCGTGAAAACGGACGATCATCAATCCGGCGGAGGATCGAGCCGTTATCCTCCAATTCCGCCTTACAACGATTCCGACGTTCGTATCAGCAGTGGCACAAGCGGTGGTACGATCGTGGAATCCGGAAGTAGCACGAAAAATCACGGATCAACATCGGGTGGCGAACGAATTTCTTCGGGAACCGCGCAATCGTCGAATTCGTCGCACAAAATAACTTACGGACCAAACGGCGAGGTCACAGTCGTCGAGGACGAATGGAAACGAACCGGTGGTATAATCACGACCGTCAACGTAACGACGAGCGTGACCGAAAAAACTTACACGGAAACTCGACGACAGGACGATCTGAATAACGAGGAAAAAATACGACGACAGGACGAACGTGATTACGAGGAAACGAGACGACAGACGGAACGTAAGAACGAGGAAAGAAGACGTCAAGAAAAATTGGCGACGGAGAGAAGACGACAGGAGGAAGAGGATAACGCGAGAAGACGTGTGGAAGAGCAGAATAACGAGAGGAGAAGAATCGAAGATCTGGCGATCGCGAGAAGACGACAGGAACAAGAAGCCAACGAAAGAAAACGATTCGACGATCATAGAACGAAAGACGTTGTTTACGGAACGGAAAAATATTACGGTAGCACCGGTGACGTTTTAACTCACGGGGTGTTGGGAGGAGGTTCTGTGCTTTCGACTGGAATTCGTACCGATCACGCGATCAGTGGCGATCGCGAAGAAAACGTAAGTGGATCGAATTTTGGTTTTCGTTTGAGCAACGTCACGTCGTCACAAGAATTAGCCAATTTTCTCGGTACATTGACGAGAGATACGGTGGGTTACGACGTATTTACCGAAGGTGGTAAACAATATCTAAGATTTTTAGGAAGATTTCGAGTATCGAGCGATGGTAAAGAATACATCGAATTCAAGGATGGAACGACGTTTCCTCTGGAAAATCGTTATGGAACTCCGAGCGTTGTCGCGGATGCTGCTCGACTCGACGTTGATCGTCGATTCAATCGAATCGAGGGTCAAATCGTCACTGCGAGAGACGGAAGGGGTTACATTCAATTGAGAGACGGTCGAAGAATCGCTCTTCGAGGATCTTACACTTACACGGAAGAACATACTTACACGAGATCGGGGGTTGATGGCGAAGAAGGAATCGCTTCGTCGTCCGCGATTTTTGGACATCGCGCTGACGGGGACGACGAGGAAGAGTTGGATTACGACGATGATTACGGCACGTCGTGGAAGGAAGAAACGTCGAGTCGTGGGATTGATGCTGCGAGAGAATTTGAAACGCACAGCGCGCGATCGCACGAAGAAAGACGGAATTTTGAGAGAAAAACGGGTTCGAGGATTTATGGACGTAATTCGAGTCCCGATGGGACTTTGGGCGATGATCCAGCGGGTTATAGGGATGATTCGGGTTATCACAAACGCGGTTCGAGATATCGTCGTGAGGGTGATGTCGTCAATGTCGATGATTCCGTTGGATCGGGGATCAAACGAGGATTAAGAAAGAGAGAAATTGATCAGGGTTACGACGATTTTGACAATCGCGATGTTACGTCGAATTTTAACGATGCCACGAGGACCGAAGAAAAATCCGTGGTACCCATGTGCACCGCGGCGAAATGCGTGAGTTTGAGATGCACTCTCGGACGACTCGAGAAGGATCAGGAAATTTGGATAAGCGCGAGATATCGCGTGAACGCTGAAACGTTGAAGAAAGTCGCGGCACAGGAAGAATTGAAAGTTTCGACGCAATTGATCGCTCAAGTTACGAAATTGCCGACTGTCGGGAAACCGGAGAAGGACGTTGTCAAGAGCCACGAGATATACACGAGTCTGCAGCCTCAGGCGCCCGCACCGGCGCCTGATATCGTGCCGTTGTGGATCGTCGTTCTTTCGGCTTGCGCCGGTGTCATCATTCTGCTTTTGCTGATTTATCTGCTACACAAGGCGAGTTTTTATGATTTTGAAAGATAAAAATGAAAGTCATTGAGATGTATTGTTGAGGATTTTGTTTTGGCAAATTTTAGAATTTATTTTTATAATGATTTTCAATTTTTTGGGAAATTGATGGGCCGTCTTGCGATTTATTCGATATAGTTTATTATATCGAATATTATAAACGAAATTTATATTTTATTATTTTTCATAAAATATAAATTTCAATATTAATAATAATATCAATATTATTAATATATTTTAATATTTTATTATTTTTAATGAAATATAAATTTATAATTATATTTTATATATTTTATTATTTATTATAGTATTTGTAAATTTTCATGTATATTATTATTATATTATTTATTAATACATATTTTATTATTGCTAATGAAATATGAATTTCAATATTAATAATAATATCAATATTATTAATATATTTTAATATTTTATTATTTTTAAAGAAATATAAATTTATTATTATATTTTATTTATTTTATTATTTATTATATCATCTGTATATTTCCATGTATATTATTATTATATTATTTATTTATATATATTTTATTATTGTTAATGAAATATAAATTTATTATTATATTATTTGTATATTTCCGTTTATATTATTATTATATTTTTTATTATTTTTAATGAAATATAAGTATAATATAATATAATAAAATTATTTTAAATTGAATTATTTATTTAATATTATTACTTTTTATTGCAGTGTGGATTCTTCAAGAGAAACAGGCCAACGGACGCGCCGGAACGACAGCCTTTGAACAGGAACGGTCACTTCCACGGTGACGATCACCTCTAAATCACCATTCGAGATCGTGATTCTTTCTAGAATATCGAGACTCGATTCATCAATCGCTGAAAACGTACAGCCCACAACGTGCCTTCCGTTTTATCTCCGATTTTGGGCAACGACAAGAAAACCACGACGATGATGGCATTTTCAAAAATTCACTATCATTATCATTAATTCACAATTTTTTTATCGACCGAAAAAATGTCTATCAGCGATAATACGAACGGCGAATCATAAACCGCGCATCGCCGAAATTCCGATGAAGGAATATCATCACAATTCTACGGTAGTCAAATTAATCCACTTAACGAAACAATTTCGTCCAGGGTAAAAAAAAAAGAACAAAAAAAAAATCTAACGGCCGACAAATTTTTTTAAAGGGCGGCGCAATTAACTTTCTGTCATTTTTTATTCATCATTTACTGCCAATGAATACTCCTTCCAGCTCCTGCAGCTCGATCTTACAAGTTTCTAGTCAGAAACGATTTTATGTCTACTTAAGCTGCGCAACCATATGAAATTCGTTATTCACGTTCTTGTGTGTATATATATATATATATATATATAAAAATATAAATATATAATACTATTGAATTCTTTTGTACTTGTTAGCTGTGGGAGCATTCGACGAATACGAGCTTCTCGCGAGACCAGAAATTTTTCAAGCCTTACACACAGATTTATCTTTCTTTCTTTATTCGTCTTCCCAGTCTGAAGATCTCACGTTTATTTCATTTTATTCAACTTCATTATGTTTTGTTTCATTTTATTTGACGTCATTTTTTTTTTTTTTAATGTGCGAATGAATCATAGAATTAGTAATACGCCGTGAAAAAACTAATAATTATATTCTCGCAACGTCTATTAGATTTTTTATGAACGTGGCTCGGACAGCAGTCGAGGGCTTCCGGAGCACGTGGAGAAGATTTATTTATTAAAGATCTAAATTACGTTGTATCGGCGTACACCCGAAACGCGCGGCTGTATGCAACGGGGGGGGGGGGGGGGCCTCGATCACGGCCTCGATTATGTGTGTACAATCTGTAAATTATTAATTCCTTACTAAAATTACGAAGTAGATTAATTATTGCAATAATAACCGTGTAGCGAGTGTCGATTGATTCTCGTTCGCAAACGAACGTAGAACTGGAGTGTATATACAGAATTAAGGTTTAATATACAAAAAAAAACAATTAAAATAAAAAAAATAAATTACCTACATTAATTCAAAATCAGTTACGGTTCGTTGTTTTATTTATTTTCCTTCCGATTCTCCAATTAATCAATTAATAAATTATGATTAATAATAAATGAATAATGAACAATAATGATAATTGATAATTCATGATTTATATTTTTATTATTAATTATTAATAATAAATTATTAATTATTAAGAAATATTAGAATAAATGATGATAAATTTATTATTAATTAATGAATTATAATTAATAATGATTAAAAATAAATAATAATAATAATTGATAATTCTTTATTACAATAATTATTAATTATTGATAATTATTGTAATAATTATTAACCCTTCAACCCACTACGCTTTTTCGGCACCTTCCAACCCACTACGGGGGTCGTTTTCGTCCTGGCGTTCTTTGGACCAATAAAAGTGCTTTAAAAAATCTGAGAAAATTCATGGGAGTTCTTTCAACCTTCAACTTAAAGTACCAATTGTAATATTTCAGAAAGAATTATTTTTTCATATAGTTTTTTATCGAAATATCGAGGTACGTAAGGAAAAATCACTTGCTCACTTAAAAAATCATAACTTTGAGCAAAATGAAGATATCGAAAAAAATCAAAGAGGAAATTAAAGGGAAAGAGTATCGTCATAATAAAAAAAATAGCACAATCAATATTATTCGAAAAAAGTGCTTAATTTTTTAACCTAAAAATGGCCAAAAAATGAGTACTAAAATCGTATTTAAAAATATTCAAAAATATATATAATGATAAAATTATTTATGATACGGGTGAAAATCATTAGTAACACAATATCTTAGAATATCGAAGTAACTTTATTTTACGAAACACTCAGTGCAACACGAAATGCGGTAATCGTCGCAAGTTGCCTTGCCGCATTTTGCGCAGCAATGATTTCTTTAGCAGTGCGACTCGCCATGATAATAAAAACTGCAAAAAAAAATTTTTATAATTTTTTTTGCGTGGGTAGACTTTTTTTACACTTTTTAAACGTCAATGAACACTTCGAAACAACAAGTAGAAAAATTATTACCTGCGTTTTTGACCAACGCCGCCCCACTACGGGGGTCGTTTTCATCCCGACGGAAATTGAATCGTCTGCTGCAACGGCCTGAGGGGGATTAGCGCGCTACTATTCAGCAGGCGGGTCCTCGTGCACCATAACTTTTTTTAGAGAGGGAATATGGCGCCTTCCGTGCCCGTTTTCAAAAGCTAAAGCACTTTGAAATTTCGCTTGGGACGAAAACGACCCCTGTAGTGGGTTGAAGGGTTAATAATTATTGTAATAAATAATGATAAGTTTAATGAATAAATTATAATTAATATAATTAATATATGTATAATAAAGATTAAAAATAAATAATACCAATAATTGATAATTCATAATTAATACATTATTAATTATTAACGATTATTATTTTTATTAATTACTATTAATTAATTTTTCTTTTCCAGGGCTCACACGATCGGTAAGTGAAAAAAATTAGTCAATCGATTATTGTAAAAACATTTATTGAAAATCACAATGACGTAACAGCAACGGATGTAAAAAAATGCACAATCACTAATGGACCTCAAAGTGTTCACTCTCTCACTCATTCGTATTAGTAGCCATTATAATCGTTGGAATCAGCGCATGTGTGTGTGATGACGTGTATATGTGTGACGTGTGTGTTCGTACGTATTCAGAGTTAAAAAAAAAAAAAAAATGAATAAGAAATTCATCCAAATATCAAAAAATATACTTTACAATAGACTTGTTTTATGTTCACTAGATTTCGACTTATTTCTTTCGTTCCTTTCTTAAAACGTATACAAAAATAGTCTAGAAGTGTACGATAGTCCGATTTTGTTTTTAATCCTCAATATGCCTATTATTTATTACTCGTAGGCTTGGTTTTTTTTTTGTTCTGACGATTATCGATTTAGAGACGTCATGGGAGAGTGATGAGAGATCATTTCGTAAAGAAATCAATGAATATTTTACACAATGAACGAATAACGAAAAAATCGTGAACGTGGACAGTTAAAAAAAATGGATTGTTATGGATTCAGCGTCTCAATTATTGCCCGATTAATTTTTTTCGATGAATTCAACGATCGACGACAACCCTTCGGTTGATTCGTCGATCGATCGAACGGAATCTGTTGTGCTTCGGGCGGTGTGAAAAAATTTAACAGCGATTAAAATTCGTCGAAGACTATCGGACATTATATACAAATACATCTGAATAGTATAGGTTAATACCATTCTTACTGAGGTACGTAACTCTTGAACCTTGGAAGGAATTAAAACGATATTGATTTTTTTTTTTTATCGTAAAAAAAAAATATTCTAGTGGTTAATCACTAAAACCAAATTCAACGAATCATGATTGAATATTATTACCACTACGCGATATTTTCGGAGCAAGAATGTTCCGAATACAGACGACACGTGTGACGAATAGATCACGAAATTGATTACATTGTATTTACAAGACGAAACTAATTTTTATCGCATTTTATTTCTGTTAAAAAATTGATTTCTATCGATTCAAGGGTTACGAACCAACTCGACTGACGATGAATCAAACATATCGACAATTTTCTATACACATACGTTTCGCTAATTCCTTCACGGTATCGAATTTCGATTACGATTATTATTAACGTCGCTATACAGAAAATAATCTCAACGAGTAACTTCTACATATCACAACGGAATCGAATTTGATGTATATTGTCGAATGAAAATACGCGAAAAATTTTTTTCGCGTTGCAAATAAACATCGATAAAAATCGTCGGACCCGTAAAATCTGTATCGTAGAGCAAGCAATATTTTTGTCAATTCGATATTTTACACTTCGATGAGTGTAGAATCGATTGGTTGGATTGTTTCAACGTTGAACCAATCGCAAGGACGATAATCGTTTCATGGATGCTTTTTTTTTTTTGTTTCTTTTTGTTTTTCGACGACGGATTAAATTATTAATTGCTTACTTGGCGCAATAAATTAAGATTCGAGATTTTTTCCTGCTTCTTTCAATGTCAGATCGCGGATTCGGGATCTGGCGACGTTGATACGTCCTCCTCGGATCAGCTTTCCGGCACCTGCAACGCGTTTTTGACAAATTAATTTTTTTTTCTACAACTTAATCGGGAAACGTTTTTGATTAAAAAAAAAATATATTACCTTCCACTGTAAATCATTTCCGGCGGTGTACAATTCTTTGAGAGCCTCGAATAATTTCCCACTGTTTCGCAATTCTTCGTACTTGTGATAAAGCTCGAGGGCCGCTCTGGCATCTTCGGTAGAATCGTGAGTTTCGGATTGAATTTTTTTTCCCAAAAAGTGCCAAGTTAAAAATCGCAGAGAAACCATTCTTCGATGTGGCAAATGGAACAACAAAACGGTGTCCACTATTTGTTCCGGTGGGACCACTAAATTGATCACTCTGTAATTAATACGGAATAATTATTATATCTTTATAATTTTATTTAGGAGACAATTTCGTGTTTTTTTTTTTTTTAATTCCAAGCGTATTTTTTCTATTTAATTAGAGTAATTTACCTGAAATCATTCTTCAGTCCGTGACCGACGAATATAATTCCATTGTCCACGAGAAATCGTAATTTTTGGTAAGTGGATTTAAGGGTCGTGAGATGTTTGCTGCTGAAATTAGCGTCCAAATCGCCGGGTTGTATACCGCTGAATTTTGTCAAATAATCGACGACCTGTTCTTGGGTGCTTATGTAATCGTCTATGAACGGTGTGCCTTCGAGGGGGCCGTGCCTTTATCAAACAAACGTGACAATTGTCTTTATCATATTCATATTCCCCAGAATTAAGGTCAAACAAATCGTCGTACGTAAATTATTTTAAAAATCCACGCTAAAGCAATTATCGGAAATAACTTAGAGATTCATTACGCAAAGATTCTGGTGCAATTTTTTTTTTTCATTAACTACCGTAATCTTACGTACCCGCGAATACACGTTATTCGTGCTACTGACATGTGGCTCGGTTTAATCGTCGACATTTTTCCATCGCTCCGTAGTTCGGATTCTTTTTGATTGAGCGTCACGAATTCCGCATCGATACCCACTAATTCACCTGGAATTAATATAAAATCATAAAAACTTCCTGGTGTGGTCTGAAAAAATGTTATTGTAATGAAACATTTAACGAGACTCTTGCTTTATCGACGAGCCACTAGAGAGGAGCACTAGCCGCTATCATAAACACGATAATTTACGAAATATTCCGAAAAAAAACATGATTGTTTTGTATCCTTATACTGTGCGAAAGGTTAACTGGCGTTTAAATAAAAAAATGTAAAAAAAAAAAACAAACATGATATTAATTTGTATGAACGTGGTTCAATTAAATTTAAGGGAATAAAAAGATCGGAAATTGGTATAAAAAATATTACAACGGTGTGTGAATGATGTGTGAATATTGGTCGAAATAAAGATATGATAAAAAAATAATTGCAAATAAAAATTAATACTAAAGAAATCCTAACATAATTTTAGTCGATAATTACCTTTCTGTGGCATTTCCTCCGACGTAAGCGGGGTGAACGTTATTCCTCGAGTTCCTCCACTTCGGGCGATGCATTTGTCCTCGCCGAAGACGTCGTAAGTCAACGGACTGACGAATGGCACAGGCTCAGGCGCGGGACACGCGGTGTAATGAAGAATACACGGCACTTTCCAGTCCAAATTGAACCAAACTGCTTCTTGCGGTGTCACAGCCGATATACTGAAAGATAAATTCAATTATTTTTTAATGAAATCTTATTTTAAGGAAAAATAAAAAAAAGTTACGTTATCAAATGAATTTTATTTACCTAAAATCATTGAAGATATACCACTGAGCCACTGCACTTCCGGTCGATCGTTCGTGATAATTCGGACCGACGCGAATGAGAGCAACGACGTGTCTTCGATCGTCACTGGATTTATCCTCGACGTAACAAACCACAGCGCTCAAAATGTACTGAATTTTCGTGATCTTTGGGGAATTTTCATCGTTCGACGTTGTTTCTTCGGTCTCGTTGATGACAAAATCATGCTTCGTCGACGAATAAACAGCTCCGTCGGTTTCCGTGTCTTTTTTACAATTGTTTTCACTACGACCGTTCGCCATTGTGACTTTTGATTCCGTCGTATTGCCATTGGTGGCCTCGTTCGGTCGCAGTTTTTCGAGTTTTTCCACCGATAAATCGCCGTTCTCGTCCAGAGTGACTTCGATAACGTGAGGAATCCAGGAATGAGAGTAGTACATGTGACTCGGTGGCGTTGGGGATTGTACGTTGATCGACGGAGCCGCGGGAGATACCGGATTCGGTTCTAAAAAAAAAATACATTTAAAAAACAGGTCGATGACGAAGTTGTGTTTGATATTTTTAATAATTAATTTCTGGCCGTCTACAAGACTTAGGACTTTTGTTATAATTTCCCTTTGAACCTCAAGTAAGGCATTAGATTTTACAATTTAAAAACATTTTAAGTCCAGTGGTTTCCGAGTTAAAGGGGGGGGGAGAGAGAGAATGTTCCGTTTACGCATATTTTTGAGAATATCTATTTAAATATGGTATTTGAAATGTCGAAAAAAATATTTTTGTACTTTACATATCAAGCCCTTTTGAATGATTCCCCACATGATGTATAAAATTTAAGAAATAAAGAAAGCGAGAACAAATTATTCATATAACAATTAAGAAAAGGGCAATTAGTACTCTCTTCTTAATTCTTATATGAATAATTTGTTGAGTGTTGACTAATCCAAAATATGTAGGTAAATAAGATGTCATTACTATGCCAAATTTCAAGTTTCTACGCCGCGTTGTGTCTTAGAAAATCGGCCGTGACGGACAGACGGACGGGCAGCCACGCGCGTGATCTTACGAGGGATTCGTTTTACGATAGGGAACTCTCAAAACGACTCGTCCATGCATTTGGCTTCAACATAGAAAAATACCAGTTAATAATACCTGTGTCTTTGCCAATGTGCCTGAATCGGCAGCCAGCCCTTATGCAATTCGTCCCATAGCGGCATAACTTTACGACACTCGATATAGGACTCGACGAAGGACTGCCGTCCTTCCCATTCATTATTTTCTGAACAACAATGTCCATTTGATTTTGCCAGAATTTTTTTTCCTGTAAACATTATTTTCCATAAAACAAAAATTAAAAAAAATAATTTCGCGTTGTGCCTTTGAACCTTCGGTTTATGTTTTCTTCACCTGTTGACTATCCAAACCGCAATTCAGCGCCAATATTTGAGGCAATTTGGTCACCCTTCGCGACTGAAGAGTCGGAGCGAATTTTTGGCAAATTTCGCACCAAGCTGGAGTAATTTTTTCGGGTCCTAAGCTACGAGTTAATATCTTCGAGAAAGGAACCTCCTCATCTGCAAAAATTCCTCGTCATTAATTTCTCATTCTGATCCAACTCGAGGTGGCAATTATCACACGAACCACGATTAAAATCGCATCTTACTGGGACTGGTGGTTTCCGGATACAGCAAGTTGCAGAGTAGCATGATCGAATTTTTCGCGGCTTCCTGACCGCACTTTAGACAGCGATGAATGTGCACTTGTTCGGCTCCGAACGTACGACTGACATCCGTCTCCTCGTCTCGAACTTCAGGTTCTTCCGGTGATTTTTTGCTTGTACTGTCTGTGCATGAAAAATAAAGAAAGAAGAATATTCGTCAATAAAACGAGAATCGTTCGAGTTTGCGATCAGATGTAATAGATTTCGAAAATAAAGTCGAATCATATCTTAAATAAATTCTGGGACACCGCAGATATAACGAAAGTAGAACAGCAGCCAGCGATTTATGAGCGTGTAAATGTAATTTCCAGTACCTACGTTTTCCCCCACGTCTGGTTCACGTTCTCGGTCCATGAATCGTTCGAATACGTTTAAAGCATTGATTACCTACCGAGGACGACGGGAGCTCTCGCATCTTCGTGGGACGAATGGCATGAACGATCTCGTGCGAACGTTGAAAGCGTATTTATGCGGCGTTACTAGTTTTTTCTCGATGAATTCGTGAATACAAGCGTAACTACGGAACGGATGCGAGTAAAAGAAACAACGAGGGGGGGGCAGAACGAAAAAACGCTGTGGAAGAAAAGCGTACGAAGGCTGCGAATCGTGCGGATACTCGATGTTGAAAAAAAAAATACGAATAGTCTACGTTGACGAATTTCTATTTGTGTTTAGAGAAAATTGCACCGAGTTTTTGTATGTAATTTGGGTAATTCGTTGAATCATCGAACGGTGAATGAAAAGATAGTTCAATTTTGCTCGTAGATTTTTACGAGGCTTGAAACGTTTTGAACTTGTTGCAATTTTTTTTTTTTTTAATTATTCCACGGATGCTGCAGTTGCAATATTCTGAGAATACGAGAAGTCGTGGATGAAATTTGGAATAATAAATTGCTTACGTCGATAACAAACTTTTTTTCGAAACTTTCTCGATATTCTTGGGATATATCGCTGAAGCTAGCTACGGTTGTGATTTGAAAACAAAAATTTGAATCGAGAAAAAAAAACAACAACGATCTACGAGTTAACGAGGTACGAAAGGGTTGAAAAATAAACACAAAAAGTGCCCAGTGCAAAGGTTACACGTGAATTGTGTTTACCTTTCGATGTAATCCACATATATTTACCATCCTCCTCTTGCTTTCGACGTTTCTTTTTCTCTATATCGTGGCATTTGTAACGCGAACCAAGATCCTGCAGTATGCTAGGAAAATCTTGTTCGTTGTATACAAACTGCGGACATTTTGGACCGAGTTTCAAACGCGCGGCTTCCTCCTCTTCCTGCTGACGTTTTTTAGTTTCCAAAATTTCGTAATGCATCTGATGGAGGATGAATCTGTTCCAACTCTGTCGTATTTCGAAAAAAGAAAATCAATTACGACCAATCAATAATAATAATAATAGTAATAACAATAATAACTATTATAAAATATTAGTATTAGATTAATAAATTAATTATTGAATTATTGAATTAATGAATATTATTATCATTATTATTATTTTTATTATTCCTATTATGTTTGTTATTATTACTATTATTATCAATATTATTATTATTGTTATTATGATAATAATTGTTATTATTATTATTATTCATTATAATTATTATAATTTACCATTATTATTATTATTTATTATTATTTATCATTCTTATTATTATTATTATTTTCATTATTATTATTATTATTAATATTATTATTATGATCATTATTGATATTATCATTAATATTATTATTACTGTTATTATTATCATTATTAATATTATTATTATTATTAATACTATTATTATTATTATTGTTATTATTATTGATATTATTCTTGTCATTATAATTATAATTGTCATTATTATTATTATTAATAATATTATTATTGTCATTATAATTACAATTGTCATTATTATTATTATTATTATTATTATTATTATTATTATTATTATGATTATGATTATTATGATTATTAGTATTATTAGTATTATCATTAATATCAAGTCAATAACAACAAATAATAATAATTGTTATAATACAATATCATTTATTATTATTATTATTATTATTATTATCATTACTTCAATTCAACATCGTGCGATTGTGATAAAATGCTGTACCTGTATGAGTCTAATTAGACTGATTTTACGTTTAGCTTCGGGATGAAGATCGCTGAGAATCAATCCAAGCGCCGAGGCTTCGGGTACCGTTCTGAAAGCTCGCAAAAAATTGGCCGCCTGGCAAGGAACTCCCCTCGATGTGTCCAACATGTGAAACAGAAATCCGAGTTCGCACGATAGACAAAATTCTTTTTGGCACGAATGCGTTAGCAACGCCAGTCTAACCGGTTCGCAATAGTACAGCAACTGAAAAAATAAAAAATTTGTCGCAATATTTGTTTTTTTTATATAGTTTTTATTTATCCATTCGTAAATTCGTCGATTTGACGAGAATTTACAGTAATGCGAACTTACTTGAAGCATGGCATTGCAATAACTGTTGGGAAGCGTGGCTTCGAGGCCGGAAAAACTCGTGAGATTGTATTGGTCGAAGTCAAACTCGTCGTAACCGAGTCTGGAGTACTTGACTTCAATTTTACGATAACGTTTCGGTATCGCCACGAAGTTACTGTCCTCAGTTTTCGTCCTCGATTCACCGGCGAAAAGTTTGGTGACCAAACCACGTCGTTTTTCCAAATTGTAAGGAATCTGTAAAAATCGTTGAAATTCATTATCAGAGATATAAACCACTCTTCCAAAAATAATACGACATTATTGTTAGCATAAAATGAAAAATCATAATTTATCAGAGATAAATCGAACGAGATACATAAATAAATATCACGTGGGAAATTTTAGCAAGCGTAAAAATATTAAAAGTTAGCCATATGCATATCTCACAGAGCCTTTATTGTATCCATATACAATTTCGATTATACATTTTTGTGAAACGTACTACGCTACGTCTTATCAATGCATACAATAAAAATAATTTGATTAAATGAAAATGCAGCAGTATTTGAAAATAATTGACTGAGAAACGTTTTTAATATCGACGTCGCAAAAAATATCGCCTATGGGAAACGCGGGGGGACGATCGACATCGCACTTTTACGACGGTTGAAGCAACGGATCCTAGACGACTAGCTTATCGAAATATATCACATTTCGTTTCATAAATTAATCAAGAAATTAATTTTCGCTTTTTGGTTTATAGACAACGGTTATTTTGTCATTAGCCGATCAGTCTTGTTTATATTAATTTTTCTTACTTTATCATTCATTGCTGAAAAAATCACATCCATTGTAATTAATAATTGAACTATGTACACTGCTTTTATGTTTATTCCTATTGAAAAAAAAAAAAAAATCATTACTAATTTTTGTTGCACGTCGTATCTTCATTTTTACACTTATTTCTTTCTTTCTCCTTCATCCGAATAACGAAGTCATTGTTTGAGAAAAAAAAAGGACGATCATATTGGCAGTTGTATCACAATCGATTGAACTCGAAGATTGCATCCATAATTATTGAACTGTTGTTAAAAATGTTTCGGATCTTTTTGAGGAAAAACAACTTTTCGTTCGTGGCGCGTGAAGAAAACGTTACGTCGAAGATTCCTAACAATACTACCATTCTCGCATGACGTCGAAGCTTCGTAAGGACGGGAGAATTGTTGAGGATCATGGAAATTTGAGGAATGGCTGAGGCGTGAATGGAAGTAGCGTGGGAGAATATTGTTTTCTCACTTGATTTCTCCGGAAGGCCTGAGGATTTGGGGCGTAACCGATCGTTCCTTGCATCTTCATCGTTCGCAAAATTTCCGGATCAATTGTCGGCGTTTTCCTGCATCAGAACCACGAGTCAGTGAGTTAACAGATTTTTTTTAAATCTTAGAATTCGAATAAACTTGGAAGGAATTTTTAAGTTTTTGTCCGATGTTTTTTATTTTTATATTTTTTTATATTGTAAACATACCGATATATTTTTTTGAGGAATTCCTCAGGCCAATCACTCGCGAGTGAAAGCCCGGCGTACATCATGGGAACGGTGCTGAGGGGCGTCACGTTATCGTCGAAAGTTATTGGATCGAGGGTTTCAACCGGATCAGCGAATTCCGTCGGCCTATGTCGAAATTTTTCGCATTAATGTTTGCAATTCAACGAAATTAATTTGAGGGGTTATTTCTAATCGTTGATTCGATCGATTGATTTTTTGGCATGTCACTATAATTTTATAAAAAATACTAGGAAAGAATTCAGAAAATTTGATTTCTTAAAAATCGAACTTGTTGGAAAAATTGATTGTTTTTTATGAAAATAAAAATTTTGCTGGGACTTTCGTTCACGAACTGCGTTGGGTATTGTATCAACGTAATCTTTTTGTTTTTTTTTTAAATTTGAGATGAGCCGTTCCAGGGATTTCATGCTCACAAGCAATCTTAAAAAAAAAAAAGTGCTTTAGGAGAACGACAATAGTTCCCCCAAAATTGATCATTTTTTCATGGAAAAATGTATATAAATACCTCAATATATATTGTAATTACTACCGTATAATATATTCTAATGAAATAATATTAACATGGCTAAAAAAAATCATGAAAATCCCTTAATCTTCCCGCAAAGAACTAGAAATAATCTTTTAAGTCGAATTTTCTCTATCTTATTTGTGTTTTTTTATAAACATGTCTCACCGAGAAAAAGCATTGAACTGCGGATCTGGACTGTTGGTTGCCATGAGATGCAGAGAACCGGCGGAATCTCCGAAGCTCAGGCATTTCGACGTTGGCGAAACGTCGAAAGAAAGAACCATCGCTCCGCCCGTGGCAACCTGAATGACAAAACGAATCGATTGCGTAAACAGCGATTTTATCGTTCGGTCGTTGAACTTGCAACGCGTTTCTTTGTAGTATAAAATTGTTTTACCTGATACAGACAAGTTAAGGATGGTTGAACGTCAGCATAAATAGTGTCGAGTAGTTGCATTTGGCCCATTGGGGATACAACTGCTAGACGACTAGAGTAGCTAGGAAGGAACTTCAGAAGGAGCGGGTATACCAAAGTTGCGACGGGAGTCAATGCTCTCATTTGTCTCAGGTCATACACCATCAGGAACCGATCTACCGAAAGTCCCTGTCGACTACATTCATAACTGCAATTACTATCTATTACGTAAGCGAAGAAAAGATGGGCATTGATACGATAAAAATAAGCTTGAAATCATTTTTCAAATTGATAATTGCGATTGAGTATCTTGGAATGATCAAAGTTTGCACATTCCTGCAATGATTGAAGATAATTTTGATGAATTGATGTTGAGCAATTTTTTTTTTTGAATATTTAATAGGAATATTTAATAGATATAAATATTTAAATCTTTAATAGATATAAATATTTAAATATTTAATTTAAATATTTAATAGATATAAATTTTTAAATATTTAATTTAAATATTTAATAGATATAAATATTTAAATATTTAATTTAAATATTTAATAGATATAAATATTAAAATATTTAATTTTCAAAAATTTTATATTTAATATCCATGAGAGATTCGATTATGAAAGTATCTTGAATCAAGTTTTATTGAACGAATGCCCGTGACTATCCATTCCAGGTGCGCATACATGTGGGAATGGTCGATTAGTGAACGGAAGAAATTAATAAAAAGTCATATCGGTAGCCAAAGCTGCTCGTTATTCGGTATCTCTACGAAATTTGAGTTTGAAATAATAATATACCGGTCAATTGTTACATTGACAATTTTTGCGACGCATGAGCGAGCGAATGCTTTTCGATTTTGCCGAAATATTTATTAACTCCTTGAATTGTGCGAATCGAAGAGGTCAAGTTTTTTCAAGCCACCGAAATGTTCTGATCTATAAAAAAATTAGCAAATCCTGGAAAGTTCGTCAAGATTTATACAATTCCGGGAAATCTTCTGAGAATAAAAACAAATATTAAAATCGCGTGAACATTCAAAACCTTATTTCTCAATTTTAACGTTGTAAAATAAAAGATAAATAAATTTCATATCATAATTATTATTTATAAATATGTGACAAATAATTTTTGCATAATAAATAACCCGCGATTCCAAATCTTGATTTAGAATTATTCGACAATTTAATTTTCGACCTGAAAAATTGTTGAATTTCAAAATGCACGAAAAAATGATTTTTACCTGTTACTGAAACCACAAGTGACGAGATAATTTCCTTGAACGTCGAAATCGCTGAGAGAACCGCTGTGGGTCTCCAGAGTGTGTTCGACGGACAGATTATTGGGATCTCGAAGATCGATTCTGCCTGCTGGATTTCCAGCGCAAACGAATTTGCTGTGCTTTCGCAGTATCGCGCAACCGTGCTCACCAACGTGAATCAATCCGGTCTCTTTGCCTCTGGTAAGATCAAAATCGACTATTTTCTCCTGATGACCGCCCATAAGTAACTGATTACCCGAGCTCTGAAGCATGCATTGCATGTCGATCATGTTCGGAGATCTGCGAACGTTTTGCCAAACATTTTTCATCAAAATTCTATCCATAAATAGGCTGGTTGCAATTATAAGGGAACAAGACAAAAATCGCACCGAAGCTTTGAATTTAGGTTCTAGCATCATTCGCCGAACAATCATTATAGTAATAACGATCGAGAAATAATGACGAATGAATAAATAAACGAAAGATGAAACAGGGTGGTCTTACGTGTGCGTAAACATGGGTATGCCCCTTCGTAACTGACATCGCAAAGCGCTTTGAGTCAGCACCAATATACCCTCGTCGACCGGATGGATGTGTCGGACTTCCTGGGTGGCGTGCACTTGAAACGAAGTGTATTTTTGGAGACTCGACCCATAATACGATGTTACATGCCCCTATAAAGAATGAAAAACAGTATCTCAGATACAGTTCGTCAACACTAAGATTGTTTTAAAGCTTTTGGATCTCATGGAAAAAAATACAGGAATCATTACTGCTGCGTTCGAACAATTTTTCCAGACTCCACGTTAGATCAAAATTGAACTAATCTATATTCAATTAATGTCAATTACTGCCATTTTTATACTTATTCTATTTAAAGTATATATATTTGTACCATTCTATCGATGACGGTTGGCAAAAATTGTTAGAAGGTATTATCTTTTTACATTTTGTTTTGCAAAGTCCAAAACTGTAACGAGCGGCGAGCGGCTCGATCAAAATATAAATAAATACCCCTTGATTTCCCATCCACATGAGTTCCTCCACCGTATCAAAAGTGACCGTGGATACGCCGAACCTGTGGCCTCCGTCGGCCAGAAGCGTTCGAGTCTCGTGAAATTCTGCGCCCTCATACTCCTCTCCGAAAGACTCGTTGGCCGCAACGAATCCCTCCACCGACAAATCATAGCTCGACTCTTCCCCTGAAAAACAAATATGTCTCAGCATCCTTCGATCTCACCGGCCAGGCATCGTTACAGGGAAACGCTGCTGGATCGTTGCAAAAATGTCCACATAACCCGAATTAACAAAGCACGCTCCGGAGTACAGGTTATTGCAGGTTAATTGCATTATACACATAGGCGACCACAAGTAAATCAAGAATCGAAAATTCTCAGACCACAATGAAACTTCTTGACATCCATCTCAATCGAACTCCTCCAATTTCTGGGCAACGAATCGTCACGATTCAATTACAAAAATAAAAAAAACGTTTTCGCTCAATCAAACTAATAACCCATCATCGATGCAATTGCACACGAGTTGTATGCCTGAGTATGCAACTGATAGACAGCTGTGGGTTCGGTGCATACGGTTACAGCTGAGCATCAGCTGGCGTGACAAATGAATCTCAAGATAAAAAATAAAAACAACAAAGAAAAAACAACAAGACGCACCAGCGACCGAATGTCGATTTTCGATTGAATCAATCCGAACGAAATAAAAAGCAACGAAAGAAAAAAGATTTTCACGCAAATGATACGTGCGATAAAAAATGTGGGTTTTGATTCTTTTTTATTGACGCAAGATACGAAGTACAGAAGTGTGCGAGATTGGCCTTGTTAGCGACGTTTCGATGTTTTGGCCTCGGTAAACATAACGGCGTCGTCGTTTGTTGAACGTGGGACGTGTGACTCACAAAGCAAATTGTCCTCGGCGGTTGCGTCAAGTTCGATTGATGAATCGTAATGGCCCAAGACCGTAAAGTCCATTTTAACAAAAACAATTCCACTACGAACGCATCGGTGGCATCGATCGCCCGGCGAAATTAAACGAGTTCGAATAACGCGAGTTTGGTAATCGGCCTGCTTTCATAGCACACGTCAGTCGCCTTGGCAACTGAGCAACAAGCTGGACTCGGCTTTCATTCGACAATTTATCGCGCCAACGAAATATGCTACGGATTTCTCGCACGTGTTCTACACGAAATGACACATATGACACTGATCGGACGATCCAATTGTCGATGAAAAAAATTATTCGTTGTCGCGATGAGTTTGATTCGTGATTACGGTGTTTTTTTCTGCGCGTTTCCCGTACGAGAGGTCGAAGGATGAACCGCGGCCTTGAGACTAGCGACATCTGGATAGCGGGGTGGAGGCGCGTGCGCGCAGGTTTGCGCGGGAAAAATCGGAACGGTGGGAAATTCGGCGGTTGGAGGTGCGATTGATGGTCGTGGGATAGTTGAAATTTGGCACATTTCTGCAGGGATTATGAATGATTTTTGATGAATTATTGCGCTGCAATGGATTTGTGCTGTTCGATAGGGATTGTAATCCATGATCGTTCGATTGTGAAAGTGTTTTTAATACAATTTCATTGAATGAATGCCCATCCCTGCCCATTCCTGGTCCGCGTATACATAAGAATTCCAATTAGTAGATATCTTACGCGGGATATCGTCAGCTGAAGCTCTACGAATTTCATCGAATTTTCATGAAACTTGCGTTTGAAATAATAATTTACCCCTTTTTCCTGCGCGTTTCTCGTACGAGGAGTTGGAGAACGAGCCACGGCCTTGAGTCTATCGACATCTGTACGGTGGCGTTGATTCGCGTGCGAAAAATTTTGAGCGGGAAAAATCGGAACGATGGGAAATTCGGTGGTTAGAATTTTTTGGTAGACGTAATTTTTATTAATGACAAAGTGCAAGAGGTTATTTAGCCATTGTTATGTTTAAAGGTTACGTTCGAAGAAGATTTAGACGAATGTGGTAATTGTTTTTAAGCAGCTTTGAGCTGCGCATGCTCGGAACTTCGATCGCTCTTCAGCTCACCTACAGCTCACTTCGCGCTTACCCCCTCCACAATCGCACGATCGAACTTTCTGCGGATAAAAGAGAATTATCGACCGAGTACACTCCGAACTGTCTTACCGACGGATTAAGTTCGATTTGCAGCAGGTTTCTGTATTTTGCGCGGCGAAGGACATTTTTTAAAAAATGTTGCAGGGATAAGAATATAAATAACGAGACTTGGAATTGAATTGATTGGTACATTTAAATACGTATATTTCGAAAACATGATTATCATAGATTTATCACATCGATAATTAGGTAAAGATCACAGAGAAAATTTTCCGAGGTTATTCCGTTACATATTTGAACTCCTTCTCATGTTGTTGATCTTGCAACAATTGCACTCCTCCGCTCGTATTCACTTTTCGAATGTCGTATATTATATTATTGAGTCTCGTAAATTCCTTGAGTTTCATTCGATTGTACTTTAACGTAGTATAACACGTAATTATCAGAAAAAACTGTAGATCAAAACTACATAAAGATTCTTACAATGAAAAAATGTTTTTCGGGGGCGGGGGCGGATTTTAAGGTAATGTTACTCTGTGTAGGTAGTAGCGGGTGACAAAAAAACATACTTTACTTATTTTTTGGACGGTCCATTGATACCGTTATCGGATAACAGAAGTTCTGTTATTCAAAACTATTCAAATAAAATAAAAAATCGTTCAGAATTATGAGCTATGCATAGATCGAAGGCACGAATAAGTAGACAGTTGACTAGAAGTTATTTTTAGTGAATCCTTAAAGATTGAAATCACTTTTTCATTTATCACTGAAATATTTAATTAAATCTGTGCGACTGTTCGTAATTCTAATAAACTCTGATAAACATAGAAATTGTTGGAAGTAATATCGAGCTGCAAATGCGAGTGATATTGATGAACCCATTGTACAATAATTATTCTTTAATGATCGTCGTCCGAGCACAGCTTGAGTTTCGAACGTCTCTGCAATGATCTAAAAACATTTCTCGAACGAGAAAATAATGTTAACGTACGAAACGTGCAAGTGGTTAGGAACGACACAAGAAAACTGCATTATATTATGTAATTCATAGAAAATCGAGGGATTACCATATGAAGTGGACTTTTGAACTTCCACGTTGAACAACAAAGAATACTCTATTTTAATAAACATTTTCTTTGAATTTTTTCGATCGTTAAATTCGATTCGATTGAGATTATATTTTGTCTTTCGTCTCGATGCTGCAAATTTGCAAACAATTGCTTCCTTCATTTCTCCTCTCGACGATCACAATCGCATTTTCAACCTGTCCAATCCAAAATCCTCGGACGCTATGAGCTTTGTCGTTGTTTCATCTCCCTCCACCTAAATAAATAATCACAGTTAAAGAAAACATCTATGCAGAGGAAAAACCAAGAAACAAAAATACATTTGAACATCAAACACATCAAATAATCGATTTTTCCAAAACTTGCCTTCCTGTCGTTCAAAAGAACGTTAATTCTCATTCAATGACCGACACGTCTTCGATCAGTCGTGTTCTATCGGTCACAATCCAACCAGGGTGTCTGACAATGTGCACAATCAGAAAAAAATACCACCCAACATATTTATATACCTCGATGGGTTCATTGGAAATATCTTCACCCGCCTTGGCCTCTTATTTTTCGTTTTTTTCCTTTTTTTCGAACAAAAAGTGCGACAACGCGCGTTCGAATGTAAAACAAACGAGTATCGACAATCAATCGGAGTATGTGTCCGTGAAGTACATCGGACGTATCTCAGTGACGACGAATCAAGTGGGTACGTCGGTGAAGAGCGGTCGCGAATACTCCGGCATCAACGGGTTCGGGAACGTTGACCGATGGACGTCTCGACGTTGAACGCGTCGTTTGGGTATCATCCGTTGTCGCCGGATCCATTGTCTCGGCGAGATAAGTCGGAAAAGAGGAACGTCGTGCGAGTGTTGGGAGACGGGCACCTGTAACAAACGTTTGCACGTTCGCCACCCCGCGGTTCCGCGATAACAAATAAATTCGGCACCAATGGCGCATTCGTTTCGTTTTGTACGTGTCTCGTGGATTTATTTTGTTGTTGTTTATTTTTTTTTTTTTTTTAGCAATGCGTGCGAGTATCGTTTAATTGCTACGGATGTTATGTCATTTCGTTTATGTCACAACCGTACCGATAATCCGAAGGGCGGATCTGTGAGTTCCCTGCAATTCGAACGATCTTTGACTTCTCATTGGGACTCGGGGTAAAAATCTTCGTTGGATCATTAGTTCAACAGTCGACCCCTTCCTCGAACCGGCGGTTTCGGCTGAGGTATCCTGAATTTTCAGGAATGACGATTAAGACACGCCTCATGCTTCGAAATAACAGAGAGAGAACCATGGCGTTATGCTGCTAGTCTAACGATAGACGGCGAAGCGAAGGAGAAAGATATAGATTAACGTCGAGAGGGAGAGGAAGAAGGAAAATTGAAACACGAAAGAAAAAAGAGAAAGCACTAAATTGTTGATGGGGTAAAAAAACATATAGAGAAATAAATAAAACCACAAGCAAATGAGAAAAAGAACTGATCAACAACGATCTCAATCCGGGGTGGAAAAAATATATATAGAATGTATGAGGAATATAGGTAGTTTTATACATGAAATTGGCCATATATTCTCGCCATAGAGACTGTATACGATCTATAGACAATTCACCGACAATTAATATTTATTATTGATATACAATCAATATATATCCCCAATGCTTTCTCCATACGATTTATAGATCGATTAATCATCGAGAACCGTACAATAATAATAGGAATAAATAATAAATAATAATAATAATTTAAAAAAATAATGATAATTTACGTACAAATACGTGTGTGAATTCTATATATATTATACATATATTCCTCATTTCATCTATAAGTTAGTTATATTTTTTCCACTCAAGATAATTACGATTGATTACCTTCGGATTGATGAAACGTATTCGAAGTACCTCGACGAAAGCAGCGACAGCCGAAACAATAAGCATCATAGCCAGAATATGTCCCGTTACCGGTACGTATTTCGATCGAGTCGTCCTGATTCGATCGATCGTACTGTTGTGATTGTACGTTATCACAGTTTCTTTTCTGTCCCTCGAAAAAAGTGCCTTCTTGCGCCACGATCGCGTTCCCAATTTTTTGTAAAACTTCTTCGCTCGAATCTTCGCGTACGTACAATTGCGATCGTAATTGCTGTAGAACGTCGATACCATCCAATATTTGTAGTCCAATCCAGGACAAAGTTTTTTCTTTCGGAGATCTACGGAATTGAGAAAATTAAGATTGTTCGGTGAGGTTTCGTTTTTGGAATCGCTAACGTTTTGCACTTCGTAGGACGTCCCGAACAATAATTTCGAGGGAAGAAACAGATAACCTCCGAATATCAATAAAATTAGAGCGATGCTGAGATTTATTCCTAGATTAACGTCCATGTTGAATTTTATGGGGATGGCGAGACGTTGGGGCGGCTCGGGCTCCACCTCGTTCAACGCATCAACGTATTCACTGTCCATGCGTTCCATTGTCGGAGACGTTTCTTTTTCCATGTTCAATTTAAAAATAAATGAAAATATTTGAAAAATAAACAATAAGCTTGCGAAGCTGCGATGATGAATGGATTTTTAGAAAATTTAATCGCTTCGTTTATCGATGAAGATTCAATTTATTTGCGAATGTTATGAGCGTGAGCGTTTTGTCGGGTTTGGTCTCCGCGTGGCTGAGGCAAACTGTTGCGCATCCTGACGTTGAAACCGCTGGGTAGTCTGCAGTTATTGATTCCGACGATGATGTCCCGAGTGCGCAAGGTCCAGCCTCACAACCCTGACATTGCGGCCGCGGGTTTTTGCTATAACGATGGCCAATCGATTATGTCAAGTGGGCCAAAAAAAATGATTCGAAAAAATTGAGTAAAAAAAGGGGGGTTGTGAAATTTATATTTATAATTATATTTATAACGCAATGCAAACCCTGATGCACTCGGTGACACGTGTCACGACAAAAGTAGTTTCGCCTGGAATGGCATTTGTTAAAAAAAATAAATGGAACTTTTCTATGTAAAATGAATACGCCTTCCTTGATATGGTAAATAAAATCTCCCAATAAATTTTCAGAAGCATTTAAAATACGTTGTGCTGATTTGTTTGCGATAAATATTGCAAAATATTTTTTTTCAGATTGATTATTGACGGAGGTCCGTGCAAAAATGTAATAAAATTGGAAAACAGATACGTGAAAAATTAGATTAATTGACTTTTGAAGATGTATTACTCGAGTCCTTGTTACAAAATCCAAATCTCGTTTCTATCTTTGTTAAGTGAAAAGAGGATGAAACTTTTGTTGTCCACGAATTATTTCATCGACGTTCCGGACCGGTAAGTCGAAGCAAGAAAGAAATCGTATATCGGGATCGCATTCACCGAAGCGAGAATAGACGTTGCTGACGTCGTGATACAACCATAGACAATATCAAATTAAAATTCGCATCTTTTCACGAGCAACAATGGGCCATGCTGCGGCAACTTTTGCCGTTTCCGATGCTCATCCTGGATCAACAAAGGAATCGCCTGTGTGCCCTGGTGGCAGCGGCGGCGGCAACGGCAGCGGCGGCGTTTATAAAAGTAATAAAACAATCGAACAACAACTCTCCGGAGTGAGTACGGCCGCAGGGACGAAGGAGGCATCGAAGGAAGGAGCATGGGGACGAGGAGGATGGGAAATGAGCGGAATAAAGAGAGCGCGAGGGTGGCCGATAGCTTCGGCGGAGGTGAAAAGAGTAAAGGCATCAGCAGAAGCGGAGGAACAGCAAAAGAGATGGAAAAATAAAATAAAATAAAGAAAAAAGAAAAGAAAAACAACGAAACGAAACACACGAGAACAGCGACCCGACCCGACCGACCGGTAGCCCAGCCCAGCACACGTATATCTTGCTCTGCTTCACCACACTCCGATTCCTCGAGGTTCTCAAAGACAAACCTTTTCCTCGATATCTCCGTACTGAAACTCGTCTTCCCTGCAACGGGAATCGAATCATTTTCGTGAAACTTTGATCAGCGGATTCATCGCACGCTCAATTATGATTTTTGACAATTTTAAAATGTAGTTGGAACAAAAAAAAAATGATTGGAAATATTTATGTGATCTTTAGCATTGATCTTTGATGTTGACGGTTGACGTACGAGGAAAGAATAAGAATTGTAATCATTTCGATATTGCATAAATTAATATTTCGAAATAGTTGTTGATTTTGGGAAATTTTTGTAGCTTTGACGTAATCTGATTTTGCTAAATATTTTTAAAGCAACAATTAGGTGGGTGTGAAAAATAGATCGACGAAATGGCAAATTCTCAATATATTCGTAATATTTCCAAGAACGTTGCAGAAATTTCATTCAAAAAACGAATACAATTGAGCACCTCAAACGAATGAATTATTAACGTAATGCATTTTTTATCCAGACGAACAGACACCCTCAACCCCGGCAGGCTGTAAAAATCATTTCACTGACAATACTCACTCGCTAAACGTTTTAAATGTTTTTTCTCAATTTTTTTCGATTTTAGTCATTCATTTTTGATGCACAAACGAATGATGCAAAATACGAGAGGTTGAGAGCCCGGGTATGTAGAGCAGATGCTTGCCAAGGCAGCGCTAGCGGGGTGCGTGATTTTTCACCGCCGACAGACCCTCCTTCGACGAAGACCCCGCGCATTCCACCTTCAGCTTCGACGATGCTCCCCGGTGGTGCTTCTGCTGCTGCGGCTGCTGCGGCATTTGCCACGTCGCTCCTCTTCGAACTCTCTCGTCTCCCACTCTCCCTCAGCATACATTTGGTCCTCCGGAACTTGCAAATGACCTGCGAATAAATTTCGCGACAGTTTCAGTGGTTAGTCAGAAACTTGTGATAACGATATTTACAAGCCTGTACCTTGAGTTATTCAACTTTGCAGTGTTAATTTATGATTTTATTTTCATCTATCGAGTTATTTAGTTTTTGTGATGCTAGTAAGTCGACAATTCTTGGCTTCGGGACAGGAGTGGATGAATCGAAACAATCAATTATTTTTATCCTTCGTCTTCTTTCTCTCTCTCCCAAGTGAAAAAAAATATATGCAGTATCTAAAAAATATATATGTAATTCTTGTAAATGGGATCAAATATTTTCATTCTTCATATAGACTATACATACTCTATACACAATTCCAATATAAACTTGGAATTTATAAATTAATTTCTATAGAAATAATGACAATATTTATTCACTTAATTATTCACGTACGAAATTATATTTATAAATTGCACGTAGACAGCAAAGCGGTTATATATATTTTGGACATCAACGATAAATATTGAATACTCCCTCGATTCATTAAATATAAAGCGTCTATAAACTATATACCGTTTGTACAGGAAATATACACATATATCGCATTCCGCACATAAAACTATGCACATATGTACCGCTGATGTTATCCGCGCACTGTCATTTCACTCGGGCACTCTCTCGCCTCATCTCTCGAAATGACATTTCCTCCGGGACTACGTTCTCATCGATCTATCGAACGGTTCGGATCATCGTACACTCTAATCAGCACAAAAAATCGACGTGAGGCACTCCCATGCACCGTACAAAGTAATAATGAAGTACACTCAGCTACGCCACTTTGCTCGCTTCCATGCAAATATGTCTTCAACGTCCATTTGATCATTCCACGTGAGTTCTGCAAGTTCTGCAAGTGCCATGAATTACTACGCAAAAAAGCGAAGACGCTGATGCATGCTCGAGTCGCTGTCGATGCAGTCGCTGTTGCTGCAGTTAAGTGAGACGACTGCTCGGTAATCCATGGTACTCGGGCGCACTTCGCCGTTTCCGACAACGAAAGAAGTCGGAGCAAAAGCGTTTTGACGTTCGATGCCGAAGCTTCTACAAAGTAACTTCTTCGAGGTTGAGTGTGATTTGTCGGCGATGGTAAGAAATAGCGAGAAATCTCGGAATTTCGCAGTCTTTACGATCTCGGTATCTCGCGTGTACTTATAAAGAATGTGAAGATATGAGAATCGTAATCACCGAGGTGGAAAAATTATATATATAACTATTTGTAAGGTTTATGTTTGAGAATGCGCATATATAGACTGTATATATCGATTATGTACAGACTATATACAAACTTCATATAGTCTATATATGCCCAAGTTATAAACTACCTATAGAGTTAATATCTAACCATATTAAAGTTATATATTGATATATAACTATAATTAATTACATATAATATACTGATAATAATAATAATAATAATAATAATAAATAATAATAATTTATTATTAGCTAATTAATAATTATTTCAATTATTATTATTATTATTATTAATAATAATAATAATAATAATAATAATAATAATATTTCTCTGTTAATTATGGGCATATACAGCCTATAGATAGTTAATTAACTATAAACTATATACAGATTATATATGTTCATTCCTATATAGAACTCTTATACATAGTTTACATACAATTTTTCCACTTGAGCAACATGAAGAATCGTAACGATGGAAGTTGCATGACGAGCGCATCGTTGAACGAAACTTCCTCATTAGTGATTATCGACGGTGTCATGTAAAACACGAGAAACGTTTGAGATGCTCAAGATCTCCGGCTCGTTTGCCGTAAAATGCATTCTTGCTCGTATAAATAACGAATAATCTGGTGAGCCGAGAACGGTGAAATTATGAGGTTTTTAATTTTTCCGTACATGGTCTCAAGCATGCGGTGATATCTGCTCGAAGAAAATGTGCGATTATGAAGGGATAATAAACGGTTGATAAATTTGAAAGGTGAAATGATACGGGCAACCGGATGAGATCGTGTGACAACATTCGCGAAGAGATTGTCGCTGATTGCTCGGACGTAGACAACCTCTGACGAGCTAATCGACGAACGACAAACGGCCTGGCCAGAAGGATCGTGAGGATTGTGGGGCAAAATGGCTCGGTCGAATACTTTTACGTAAACGGAGCAAAATGGCACACGACTAAATAGATTCTAAAAATCTTTTGAAAAATTCTATGAATATGCGAGAGTGGTAAAAGAAGAAGGAACGAGTCCGAGTCGCGACTGTGCGGATAGATCAAGGCACCCTCAAATCTCTCAAGAATCGACGCTGCTGATAAGTCCAACCCGGGCGGATAGAAAAACATTGTAGAAGGTCGTATTTATAGTAATCAATCATACGCAAATACTGTCATCCATATTATGGAATTTCTGTATCAACGCAGACTTAAACACGACAATACCGTAGCCTAGCGAAATTGCAATTTCTCTATCAAACAAAGAACAATTCATTTCGTCCCAGACTATTTATTTTGTCTGTATTTCCTAATCGTTGGAAAATTTAATCCTTCGAGATCGCCAATAATTTCTGAATTCACGCATTTGTCGTCGATCATGGAGGCTTTAAAAAAAGAAAAATTCTGCTTAGGCGTACCATTTTGCCCCGGGATGATGTGTATCGCTTCTCAATTCTCGGCGTATTTCGCATATCTGCGAAATTTCCATCGTGGCGTTTACAAAGTCCCCAGAAGGTAGGACGAGAGGACGGGAATAAAGAGAAAGACGAATAAGTCGAAACCGGACGGCGGACGGTGCGAGTAAGAGGCGAGATGCTGCGGGCTGCATAAGCGACCAAACGTAGAGAAAGAAAGCGAGAGAGAGAGAGAGAGCGAGAAAGAAAGAGCCGTGTGGCGGCTGGATGTTCCAGAGCGGATCGTCCGAGCACCGACATCGCAATTACGCAAATTGCGGCTCTGTTCTCGCCTCTCCCGAGGGCCTCGGCGAAAGAGCGAAGGATCATCGAGGCACCAAGTTCGTCCGACCTGTTGCCATCCTGCATATGTATATAGTATATAGCCCATGTAGGTAACGCAACCGTACATATATAGCTGCTGAAGCCCAGATCAACTTCACGGAGTTGTGAGGGATGCATCATTTCCAATTGCGCGCGCAAAGATCTTGCCTATTTGTAAGCGGAGCAACGGTCCTGGAGCTCGCGTTGAAAGCAATTTAGATAAATAGCTCCTGCGCGATGAGCGCATGAAAGGGAAGAAGGTGAACAATTTTTTTTGTCACGAGGCTGCCATCCAGATTCTAATCGGTGATGCGTTTTGCAACAAGGGGTTTAGACTCGACCAATTGCACGGTTCATCGACTCGGAGTTACGAACGAGACTGCTCGCCTTAGGGGGAAAAATTAGAAGGTCTCGATTATTTATTTACTACAAAAATTTCGTGTTCTACTGAATCTTTCGGCATTCACGATAGGGAATCCTGATCAACGATGCGGACTCTGTACAAAGTTGGTAATGAAAATATACATGAATAAATAAATAAATGGGTGTATAGTCAACAAGGACTTGACCTGATAAGATGAATAGGTTGGATATTCTATTTCTTATTTTCTCGAAAGGTCAGTCGAACGGGGAGGAAAAGAGGACAAACATCTCGACGGAAAAACGTAAAGAATTTTACGAGCAAAATTTGCGTGATTCGATTATTAATTTGCAACGAAACTTACCGAAACTTTTGGCATTCGGGACAGCGATTAATCAACGATGTGAACTCCCTACAAGGTTGATAATCCAAAATAAAAATAAATAAATAAATGAACATACACATACAGATATATAGCCAACAAGGACTTGAACTAATTGGATGGATGAGTTCGATGGATGTTCGATATCTATTTTCTCATTTTCTCGACCGGTCGGTCGGCGGTGAAGAAGGAAGAGGATGAAAACCAGCAGGGGAGACTCATTTAATCAACGACTCTGACGCACATCGTTCGAACAGGAGCACGCAAGGTGCTCGAACGGGCGCGCGCGCTTGCGTTGCTACACCCGATGCGCGTTCGGTGTTTATGAAGCGAAAGATCGGTCGTCGGTTTAACGCATGTGGAATTTCTCTATCAGTGGCAGCGAACACACGATATAACATCTAAACCAGTTAGCGCGAACCGATCGAAACGAACATCGTAGAGAGAAAACGGCAGAAAAAGACCGGAGAAGCGTATACGGCGGAGCAATATCGGGGTAATCGTAAAAGAAACGTAGGAAAAATATGTTTTTTTCAAACGCGAACGAGCGGTAGGATATCGGCGCGCGCGACGATCGTTGCAGCGTCACGTATCGTCGAGATAGAGGGCGAGATCGTATAGGAAGAAAAGGGTGGGCTTTGGGAGTGCAACGGGGAACGAAGAAAAATAAATAAAAACGTAGAAAGAGATGGCAAAGCAAAGGATGGAAAAAAGGCAAACGTGGAAATTCACGCAAAGTCGTAATTAGCCGGTGGAATCGGCTTCTTGGGCTACTCGATAATCGCGATAATTTATGTTCCATGCACCGCCGGGCACTGGCCGAGATAGGCCGCCGCTAGGGTCCCGATACATATATAGTTGGTACATATGTATGTATATCTACGGTTATATGTATATATAAAAGGGTTATATGTAAAAAGCGGTGCAAAATGTCGCCCAATTAACAGCGAATTGGAGCTTCGAGGTCGTGCATACGATCGAGCGACGTTAACGACTCGCTTTTCAATGCGACCCGCTCGCGCTCTTCGCTAAAGCGGTTTGCCATTAACGCCCGAGTGAACTGTAAGGGGGGGGGGGGGAGAGGGGGTTAAATATACCGGGCGATGGGGCTGGGGCGAGGAGTTCGGTCCCGGAGGGGATCGAGCGGACGCCGCGGCCTCTTCACGCGGCTGTTTTGTCCTCGCGCCCATACGTATAACCCCTCTCGCCAATCCTCCTCTTTCGCGTAGTAATATTATATACGTTCGTCCATATATGTGCATCCGAGAGTTTCAACTTCAACGAAGATCGGATTTTACGATTTTATTATCGCCGGAAAGTTTATCATCGTTCGCTGTATTTACGATTGAATGTAATAATTATTATTTCTGGATGAAACATTCGGTCACGAGGATTAATCGTTGGAAATGTTGCCGTTGGTTTGTCGAAACATAATGTTTCAGCGGAAATAGATCGGCGATGAGATGACGGATAAACAAAATTTACAGCTTCGGTGTGGTAAAAAATATTATTATCAATTTAAGCTCTCGCACTATCTCTACATTATGTAGGGTTAAATTCACCTGCCAACGGCTAGGCTTGGAAGGACGTGCGGGTAAAAATTATTATTATTATTATTATTATTATTATCATCACTATTTTTCGTAATAATATAGATAACGTTTTTAAACTCTGTTGATATAGAAACACGTGACGACCGCGAGAAGATAATGCAACGCTCTATGACTATGTCACGGGTTAATTAGGTTGGCATTAACGTAAATTCAACGTTGCAGAAAATGGTGAACGTTATACGCGCACAAACGTGTGTAAGATCGTACAAGCGACACAGGGGCAACGTAATACGACACGTTAACTCTTGTTCGTCCAACGCTAAGTCCGAGAGATTTCTTTCGAGACGGGAAATGACACGGCAAGATTTACTGTTACACAGAGATACAATCTGTTCTTGCATATCGGATTGGCTATCAGTCGCTCCTTTGCAACAGTCTCTGGTCTGGGTGCATACACTCACTACGGCTATATCTACTGGAAAGCAATGTCCAAGCACCCACCGAGCACAACTCCACAAGACCCACCGGTATTAACGTTGTCGCCGTTTTTTTTTTATTCTTTATTTCTTTTTTAATTTTTTTTACATTTTTATTTTTTGATCTCAGATAATTAGTTAATATTGCCTGTCTCTCGGGACAGCTACACTACGCGGCTGATAAGGCGAGTTGATAGAGTCGTTAATCGCGAAATAAGTGGCGGCGGGGGAGGGGGGGGGGCGAAGGCTCTTAAAATTCGACGGTTTTTTTAGGATGAGACGGAATGGAAAATAAGACTCAATAAACTCTGAAGAGCTATCGAATGATAATTGATCTGGATTTTTCAATCAGGATGTAAAATGTCGGTACTGCATGGAAATTTCGTTTCGAAACCGACAAAGGTAGAGCATGATTTCTTTTTTCGGATATGGCAATAATTCCTTTTAGGTTATTTAATCCCCGAGAAAAAAAATGCTCAACTCCGGGTTAAGATTTTTCATTTCTCCGGCCAATAAATTCCCTTTTATTACAGATAATTTTGTGACAACCAAAGAACGGATGTATGAATCATCGAAAAGTTATAAGCGAATACATAATGCTACAGTAATTATAATTGCAATTTTAATAAGGCGTCTAATACTTCTTTTTTTTTTAACATCTCAATTTATTTTATTGAAACCAAAATCCATATTCATAAAGTCAGGTTGATCTGCTTCAAGCTGTTCCATAAATCTGCCATCCTCGAGATAAGGTCAGGACGACGGCAGTCTTTTAACCCCCTGCTTTCCACCCCCGCAAATTAAACGAACAATTTTTCGCTTGTTTTTTCATCCTTTTATCTTCATTTTTTCACGATTATAATAATCGTGACCAAAGTCTCCTTACACGGAGGAGAGCATTGACATTTAGATAAGCGGCGAGAGCGAGAGCGATATCGGCTCCCATCTCCCGCATCTACACTGGGGAGACTCCTACATATACATATATCCACACACGCACACACACAAGCACGTATGCGCCCTCGGTTATTACTTATTTATGCGTCGAGGCACAAAACCCGTTTGACGGCAACGACGAGGACGAAGCTCGGCTCGGTACCTTCGTGACACGTCCTTCGTGTCTGCTGAAAAAAAACGAAAACGCAAAAAAAATTATCAAAAAAACAAAACAAAGAAATAAAAAAAATAAATGAACGAATAAAACATTGATATGAAAAGTTGAAGTCGCGGGATCAATGATCTTGAACGATCGGGTTTTCATTAAAAGCTCGATGCCGGTTGCGAGCCCTTCGCGTGTACTTGAGATAACCTTCGACGAAGATCGCGCACGCATCGATCCTCACCCTCATACATATATATGCCCGTCGTTCGTGCGATCTCGTTCCAGTTGTCCCATAAACACATCCGATCGAACGGGGTTCGATCATTTATCGATGAAACTCACGAACACGACTTCTATCTTAGCGATTTTCCGTGCGTGAGGATCGACGAGCCGAGACGCGCGACCGTCGGAGATAAATTCATAATTCTTTCATCTGTTCGATCGCTGATCGAACCGCCTCGTAATATCGTTACGCTCTTACACGCTACACCTGACGACGATTCTGCAAAGTCCGCGGTACACATATGGGGCGTGTGGTTTGTGAGGTGTGGATCGAAGTTCCGTATAATCAATTTTCCGATAGGTCGATAAAGCGAATAAAAACGCTCCGAAAGTAAATGTTTTAAATCGGCACGGCTCCGAACGTCAATGTCCTAAAAATCAAACCATTGACTGGTAAGGATTTTTATCTTTTGGGATTTTGTCGTTTGCAGCCATGCCGATTCGGTACATTTATTTTCGGAGCATATTAATTCGATTTATTGACCTATTCGGAAGGTCAATCCACACCCAGTTTATCAACCGGCACTGACTATTTGCAACAGAGACAACAGAAGGAATATAAGCGTGCGGCGGTTTACGGAAAACGAATAGCCGGTCACGCGATTTAAACCCAACGTCTTGCATGGTAAATTGCACTTATTCAATGTTTCATCTCGTTTATGCGCGCGAGGGTGAGCGCCCGCGCTAGCGCGCGCCGCACACGTGTGGTCGATTTCCTCTCGGCCCCGGCGTCGATCGTAGTCGATATCAGCGCCGTTGGGGCCCAGCGCACGCGCACGCGCGAAACGTATGTGTGTGCTGTGGGTGTGTGCACCGTTATAACAAAGAGCGATAACGATAGTGCTCACCGTTCACGAGTTTCGGACCTGTTTCCGAAGCTTCAGCGTTTGCATTATTTCGTTTTGCACGCTGGGTGTGGGATATAAATGCCAGAGAAACGAGAGGAGCCATGGAATTATGATTATCGGTACGGCGATTGATCGTGGACCGGGTGCTGGGCTAAGTTCAGCTTGATAAGTTTATTGTTTCGTACAGGTACAGCTTTGACTTTGTCTATAGAGGCGCCTCTTATAATCGCGTTTTTACGGAGCTTGCCGTCCGGGCTACGATGCTGGGAGATAACCGCTTCCCCCACTCCGACGCACCGCGGGCTCGTGCGCGGACGATGAGCGTGGATTGGTGGATCCAAGACGCATGCGTGAAGCGTTGGAATTTGATTGGCTGCGGCGTACAGCGGGCGGTGGGAGGGCGAACGGCAGCCAATGAGAATTTCGCGCACGCGCGTTGTATGCTCCGTACAGTAATACCCCAGTTAACGCCGATGGTACGTTCCAATAAGTTCCAGCTCTAAACGAAACAGCGTTATAAGAGGCCGTGCTATTTCTCTCTTTCCTATCCTGGCAGCACTGCCCAACGTAACACGCCACGTAATACTTCAACAGCGTTAAGCAGGGTCTTTCTGTATTTCTGTTTCTTTTTTTTATTGATGCTCGTTGCGTTAGAACTAAGTAGGGGCACTTCGCAGTATCGCACTCTGTCTTCTTGTGGCGTGTCGCGTCCCGAGTAGCGCGATTGTCCGACGAGTCCAGTAGAATATATTGCCATTTTTTTCTCACCAGTAGCACAGGGCTTTTCGCGGTAATAAGCAAGTGCTACTGCCTTAGGTAAGTACACCGGTTGTAATGTACGTACAGTTCGATCCGTGACCGCAGTCCGACGGGACACGCGCGCGTTGCCGTCACGGATCTCCTATCGCTCGCGATCTTGGATGCTTTTGGACGGCGTTTCACAGAAATTGCCTCACGTCCGACAAATCGTTATTCCCGAGACTCGAAGAACGCGAAACAATCGTGGCAATAGTCTTTGCTCGAAAGCACTACTCGCTCAACGCTCGACGAATCACGTATTACGCGCCTTGGCCGGATGGTTCTTGGTTTTCCCATCAGGCTGCGTTGCCTCTTACGATCGCACGTCTTCACGAGTCCAATCTGTCTTCTTCTTATCCACTGGCGAGCTTCTGCCGCTGTTTGGATCGTTATGCTCTTTGTCTTCAACCGCAAATATGCGTGAGATCGGTAGTCTTGACCTTACGTAGCTGGACCAAGCTGGATCTATCGATTATTATTAAAATGTTTGAAAACTAAGTTTCTTTTTCAATTGAACATTCCAAAAAAATAATCGTAATATTTTTGATTTATTTAGGTTGTTTAGATTATTTATTTATTTCTTCAATTAATTTTATTAATTTTTAAAATCGTAATTCCGGATTTTAAAGGCTTTGCTCTCTATGATGCCTCGGTTACGTTGTTGTTTACTTGTGAGGTTGGATGGATGATAAACATATTTTAAGAAAGTACCATTTCCGGATATAAGATACGCTTGCCGTCTCGACTTTGAACTGGGAGTTCAACATTTTTAATTAGTAACGACGAAAAGTTATCGCATTCTTTGATAAGTTAATCTCTTTCATCATAAAAGAAATAGATTACGAGTTTTTTCCGTTTAATCTGATCTTTATAACGTTTTGAACAATCAGCGAGATTAACGTACAATTTCTTACTCCGCGATAAGCAAATTTCCAAGCCGCAACAACGTGTAAAATTGTAAAAAGACCGTTCGCTAACAATACTACGCCTTTTTTGGAAAAATGAGGCAATTTCAGCCGAATTTTCAAAAAACATGTAGTGCATCATACTTCTGTTGTTCCCTCCATGATTCAATTCCATAATTCGAATGACTTATCATATATCGTACAAAAAATATTTAAAAAATGCCTAACCCAAATAATTCGCTCTAAAAAAAGACCCCAATCAAAAAAAGTTAAGAACACTCAAGAAATAAATCGACCCGTAAAATTTAAACCCGTCACTCTTTAAACCCCGAATATCAAAATCCTGAAAACTGATAGATAGTCGCGTTTCTTCAAACGTTTCGCGCATGGCTGACCACAGCTATGCCACTATCACTGTATCCCAGCTGCACCGTAATGCACATAAAAAAAGAAAAAAATATTCTCCTCGTGCATCTATTACAGAATACAGAACAACCTCGTTGGCCGGAGTAGCGTGTATCGCTGCCTACCGCGATACACCAGGAGCCGTTTTTACCCATAGCTAGTGTCCGGGGGTTTTCCATGCGGCATTTAAACAGTCACCGCCGCTGCCGCGGTAACCCAGCGAGTAACAATCGAGATTCTGCAATGTGCAGCAGCAGCAGCAGCGGCAGCAACAGCAGCAAGAGCAAGCTCGTGCTACGTTATGCTCCGCTTTCCTCGGCTACCTGACACGGACAAGCGGTGTGTGTTAACCGGTAATTCAGTTGTTGAGGTCCTAACGGCTGGTAATTTAGACCCCGAGGCCCGACAGACACGCGATATCACCGAGAGATCTTCGAACGATCGTTCGGAGATACATTCGGCGATTTATTCAACGTTACTATCTGCTATTTTGCTTCCTGGTCACCGTTGCTATTTTCCTGTAACTACAGGTCTCGCTGCACCGCAGCTCGCCCCAGCCCCTCCATTGCAATACTCCCTCCTCTTCCACCGTGATAACGGCCTGCCAATCTCGTTCCGCTACGGCCATGCTGGAGCGTTTTTTAATTCATTTTTTCAATTTTCCCGTAGGTACCAGCGGACGCAGAAAATAATACCTTTTTTCTTTGTAATCGGTTGTCAAGCTGTACTGACCGAGTATGTACTTGGAATTTCTACTCCGTTATCGTAACTCAGAATCGATTCCGTTCCGTCTCGTATTGTGAACTTTGCAGGGACAGCAGAAACGCTTTGATCCGTCTAATATCGTTTCGCTATCTGAATTTGCCCCGATTGTTTTACAACCGTAGATTGTATTAACAGCCGCGAGTCCCGGTGGTACTTGTGACTCGTGTGCAATCGGCGGTTACTATTGGGTTCCAATCGCTTTGGCGTGACCGCACGTTCGAACGATTAGAGTTATTGTCGGCTAGTGTGATTGAACAACAAACGTATTAAGAAGTTCGATAGTACGGATTGTGAGCGGGATCTAGCGTCGTTATCGGCGAACGCTTGTACAGTCATCGGAAAAAATGGATTACGTTCATTTGGTACTTTGGGCGTATGTTCGATTTCTCATTTATTTCATCATGGACGTAGAAAGTTTAAGTGCGGGGGTGGAGGTCTGATCTAGAGAATTTGACAAGTTAAGATGGCGCTGACGGATTGTATTTTACGTATAATATAATAATATAATTATGCAATGAAATAAATAAAAATAATAATATAATGGTAAGCGACAATCATATATGGGTATTAACATATGGTAATCATACCATTATAATATAAAATATTATAAACAACATATAATATACAATAAATATAATACGTAATATTTATACAATAACATAATATAGTAATTATATTCCATTATCAGTACATAATCTAATTCAATTATTACTCTACAATAATAATAACACCATGAACATAATTATATTATTATACAATTTAATTCCATTCAGTCTCTTATTCCTTGCGTCCTCTAAGCCCATACAAAATGGATGTCACGCGATTGTCCATCACCCCGATGGCTCACTCACGCCACCCACCTAAAAAAAAAATGCCCCCCAAACTCGCCCCGCACACATTCCCCGCGTCAACGGCTCGGATTACACGGAAAAATCTCGAAACGTTCTCGTTTTTTTCTTTCTTTTCAGTTCACGAGGTTGCGTGACGGTCGCGACTTGCGAATACCCGAGCTCGACGTGCCGTGTGTGGCGTCCGCAGTTTCGCGAACGACGCGCGACGCCGTTGACCCGACGTGGCAGCTTTCGGTTCGCGAGATCGCACGGACGTTTTGCAAACGCGATGAAGAGACACGACGGACGCGAGAGACACGAATGTGTCAGCGTGCGAATAAGTTAGTTGGGAAGCGCGTTAGGTGAACCGAGTACAAGATTTAGCGGAAGCTCGCAAATCTCGTATCTCTCGCTCTCGCTCGCTCCACGGGTCTCGCAATTTATTTCTATCGATGATCGAGCGGCGGTACGCGAGCGCTTCCACCCTACCGGGGCGCCGGTCCAGCAGGCAGCTTTCAGTCATCACGCCGAATGCACGGTCGCGTGCACGCAAGGTTTCGCGCGCGATTTTACACAGCAGACGACGCGGAGAAAAATAATAAATACATTTTTTTTTTAATACGTACAGAAACGAAACTTACGTTGCCGGGATGACGTTCGTTTGGATGCTGTACGTTGATAAGCGGAGAGATAGGATTTAGAAACGTAGTCCGCTGTTGCGATTTCGTTAGTGACGTGGTCGACGGGATTATCATTCGAAGGTGAGTGAAAAAGTGACCTTCGAATGGCGGTTAGGCGTCTCGAGCGTTGGCAGTGTCACGGGAGAAATCGATGACCGAGCGAAATATTTTGCAATGTTTTGGTACGGAGTTACGTAGTGAGGAAAAAAGTTCTTCGATTGATTCGCAACGATGTAAAATCTATCGTGTAGAAATAACGAAACACACGGATTAGAAATAAAATTAAAAATATAACGTCACAACTATCTATTCGATTCTACTATTTCTACTATTATATACTGTTTCTATAATCATACAATTTTTACCACTATACCATGTCAGATAAATGAAATTTTTACAGAACAGGTAAAAAATCTGTTGAAACGATAATACATTGCCAAGATAACAATCTCATAATCACAATAATAATCCGATCGATATAACGATTCGAGTTGGGTTGCTGCCTCCACCGATTCCGAACGACCGTGGTGCAATCTAACGCGACGATCGTTCGGAATCTCCGTGGATCGAGTTGTTTCCGTGCAGCGGCGGGAAAACATTGTTTTTTTTTTCTGCGATCGTAGGCGGTTTTCGGCGGCCGTAACTCAGCTCGGTCGGACTGGGTTGGATAGTAAACGAACCCTCGAGGGAATCCGTGCGTTACTGCGTGCTTGCCACCCATCGAGCACTGCATGGTCGATCGCCCGATGTCTGTCGGACGTCGCGCGACACTCGGTCCGGATCGTTTCGCCCCGCGGCGTGGCGCTGCTGTCACTGTCGTTGCTGCTGCTGGTGCGGCTGTCGCCGCGTTGCACGCACGGCGCGCACGTGGATCCACTTAGTTAAATATAGAAACCATAGGGTGTTTGGTGACACTATCGCCGAATGAACATATAAATATATGTGTAAACTCTGTGCGCCGCGGTTTGTGTATCCACCCACGTATATACGTGGTTGCGGGAGGAACGAGAGGAGTCGTCGAAATCACGCACTCTTCCTTTCTCTCGCTCTCTTTATCTTTCGTAGAATGTATGTAAAGCATTATTAATATGATAATATCAATATTAGAATATATTGTATTATTTTATTATGCATTTTTGTATATATTCTTCCGTAATATCCCTCTCTTTCTATTTTTTTCTCTCTTTATTACTGTCAGTCTATCTTCAATAATATACATGTCATTTACTATAATTATATTTTTCTGTTTTCCTAACAGTTTTATGATAATATTGATATATTATTATATTATTCGTCTGTGTATAATAATAATAATATTACAACATAATACTAATACAACAGACATAATAATACAATAATAATAATAATAATAATATAACAATATAATAACTTTTTTAACTTTTTTATGATAAAATTAATATATTATTTCTCTATGTATATAATAGTCCATAATGTCTCTCTCTATCTCTCTGTCTCCCTCTCTCTCTCTCTCTCTTTCTCTGTCTTTTTCTCATTATCGGTAACAATCAGCGTGTGATCGTCGTTTTGTGACAATTGTTTTTCGTGGCAATAACGTCGAGTCTTATCGCCGGTCCGTTGCCATTTGTGCAACTTCATCCTACCGTCCATACTCGAGAATACACAATTTTTCTTCTTTCCTTACATTTCTCGTCGTTTCATCAATTTGTTTTTTCCGTCGAAGGTAGAATCGCCGCCACTGCTGTGATCTCACGATTAACACCGGCGCCTCGGCCATCTTGTCGAGGTCGCGACCATTTCGAACGTGCGCGCGCGGGGAATCTTGACGTTCGGTTTTGTGACGAAAGTACAACTCGCGAGTGCGTCGCGTGGCGCCCGTGTGTGCGTGTGTGTTTTCCCCTACCTTTCGTCTCCGTATTCTCGAAATAAAGTCGAGAAGGAGAATCGCGAGGGCGTTCCGTGGTGTTATGCACTACCGGCGCAGCCGGTGAGCGGCGTGTAAACGGTTTGTGTTTGTGTGTAATGTGAGGTCATCGTGATTACCGTGAGAGTGCGAGGGCCGATGACGGAGACCGGAAGTAACGCAGGACGTTGGTTGGCGATAGCCGGTGATCGCCGTTCCTTGGTAATTATTGTGATAAGACTTTTATAGACATGTAAGAATGATAGAGGGATAACATATGGGATTGTTTTTTGGCCGTCGTAAAAGTTTTGGTACTTTTGTTTTTTATTGCGCGACGACTGAAGATGCATTGGACACATGCAAACACGTTGCAGCTCTTGTCAAAACGTAACCTATTTAGTACGTGATCCAATAAGGTGATTTATACTTATATTGCTCTGTATTTTTTTTATATTCCTTTCAATATTCAAATTTGTGATAAACAATGAAATTGGAGCACATTTTTGAAACTTTAAGACTCTCGATCAGCTCAATCCAGAATCTTCGCGTTATTTACTTGGCTTTGTCTAGCTTGTAAATCGGTTATCAAAATAGTTTTGGTCGTAAAAAAAGTTTTAGCAAAACACTAATGAATCGCCATCTTTTATGGTCATATCTATTTAGGTTATTTATTTATCACATTCTATCTTCTATCTACACAAATTTACATCTACGTTTTTTTCATTCCCGTCCTCGTTATAAACAATAAAACTCGATAAAATCTTTAAAATTTCCGAACGCTCCTAATCATCTCGATAGAAAATTCCCGAGTCAATCCGTCAATTCAGCTCATGAACCGATTTTCTTTCCGATCAAGGTTGTAATGGTTGTGTCAACCCGGTGTTATCAATAACGCACCTCGTCCTTGTCAGAAATACCGAACACACCCGAAACAAAGCCCACATATAACACATACAACGCAGCAAAAATCTCACACTCAACACAAACAAAGCTCGCATAAAAAGCTCTCCCCCGGATTGTTCGTATAGTTAACTCGGTAGTACGAGGACGTAACGATCGCCGTTAGTTTTACGATCGTCGTACACATGTACATACAGTACGTCCCCACGTACATACACACCGATATATATCTGCAGCGTAAGCCCACGGGCGTTAGAATCCACCTCGACGTTTTCTCCATCGAACGTGTTAGCCGAGCTTATACGATGGGTTTGTACAATATCGAGACTGAACTCCGAGTTCAGATAAGATAGCGAACGGTTATCGACTCTCGCATTACACTCGCCCGGTTCACCTGCACATCTATATAACCAAACGTTGTGTACATTTTTTTTTCTCTGGCTCTACCAACCAAAGAGCCTTATCTCGGGTTTTTATCTCTGACCTCTGCACCATATGCCTCTTATAGGTAGAGTTACACACAAGTGCGAGCCGATATCACGTTGCTCGGCTGCGTCGTTCGACTTCGACGACGACGACGACGACGACGAGGACGAGGACGATGAGACTGAGAGGTTAAACCGTAACGCCTCGTATCCGGTATAATACTCTTGGTTACAGTCATGTAGCTGTACTGCGTAACACATACGCGGTTCGACGATCACCGTTCGAGTGGAATAACGTCTACATCCGAGGTGCGATCACGAGCCGAGTCCGAGTCGTTGTTGGTTCGTCTGATAGAGGTCGGTCGAGCTTGTTCGGAACTGCGAAATTCACGACTTGGGATTGAAATCGTTCGAACTGTTGCTGAACGCAATCATTTTGTCGATCGGTGGGATAATTGAAACCTATCTCTCACGTCAAATTGGCCAATGCGCAACAAAAGTTAGCGTAATTATTTCTCTGGGGATTGCGATAAACCCTAGGACATTTTGGAGCGCCATTTTATCGTGAAGTTGTTCTGGAAAGGATTTTTTTTTAATTTTATTATATTCGGCAAAGTTAATGACACCTTTGGGTCCTGTTTGAGAAGCTTCAAAGATTATAAATTCTTTTTTTGAAGTCACAACAACGTGTAGAACATTTTATACCCAGGAAGTAACTCTGAATCATTATTTTATTTTGAGGGGCGAAGGAGAAAACAAAATTTTACAATTATTCCATACAACAATGAAGTATTCACCAGAAATCATTTTTTCACGCAAAACGAGCGAATCTACGATCAACCTGTTGCTCTGCCCGTTTCCTGAAGATGCTCGAATCTCAGGGGGGCAAGATACTCGCGATAGTACAATAAACATTCTACCGCGAATGGTGGCAGGAAGTTCCAATGGCCGGAGCAACCGAGACTTCTCTTTGTGCCTGTCCTCGTAGTTGCATTTTTGTTTCGTCTTCTTTACATTTTTTTGTATTTATTGCATTTTTTTTTTGTTTTTGTTGATGTTTTTTTAATAATTTTTTTAATTTCTCGTCGGACGATCCGCTTCATATTCCTCTGCGCTTATATGCCTCCGCTTCGTTTCTTGTTTCGCTTGCACATCCTCGTTCGCCACCATACGTTTTCGCTCTCCGACTTCTGAGCGCGTCGTGCCCTCGGGACACGATTCCAATCTGACGCGGGGATTTGCATAATTCCAGCGTACCCCGCCCAGCCGTTCAGCTGCTCAATTATTACGTGGAATTTAAGATGTGTTTAAGAAAATAGCTCGACCGAGCCAGTGAGTCTTCATTTTTTTTTTTTTTTTTCGTTGTTTCCTCATGATGGAGATTTAAATATCTCACCGTCGTCGCCATTGTTGTTACTCGATGGTTTTCAATGTCACTTGATCGGTGGGGTTCGATGGATTTTTAGTACCGTGTTTTTTTTATTTTCGCGTGTGATAAGGAAAAGGTTTGTGGTTGGGAGAACTAAAATTTAGGGTTTTCGGTATCAATTATTAATTTATTATTTTACTGATAAAGAGAATTGATGATAAAAAATTAATTCATTGATCGTTTTTTATAGAGAGTCAAGTGATTAAATTGAATTATTTACATTAATATATTCAAATTTATGATCAATTGTACCAATACTTGTTTAGTTGTCATCCTATTAATTATTAAATTATTTTTTCATTAATTATAAACCGTTGATCGAATATTTCGGTTATTTTTTTAATAATAATAATAATAATAATGATGATAGTAATAATAATATAAAGCATTAATGTTCTAGAAATTATTATAATTAATAATCATACGAATTATCATTATCATTATTTCGATAATCACTGTAAATTTATGTTCAATTTCAATAATATAGTTTAAGTTGTTATTCCATTAATTATTCATTCAATACTTCATTGATTCCAAATGATTGATCAATCATTTAACCGCAGAATCTTTTGTTTCGCAATTTTCCCATCGAACCTCGTAAATTATTTCAATCGCGTTATCCCGGGGCCGATCGGACGCAGCGAATAAAAATAGGTGGTCAGTATGTCAGAGTGAGGTTTTCTAGCAGAATGGACGAAGAAACGGCTTTGCGGCCTTCTCGCGCCAGGAGGTATCACGCGGTACAATGTATAATGTACGATCTTTAACGCTATGCCCGCGGTACACGGATTCTCTTGAAATTCCCGTACGGTCCTCTCTCGCTGAGCATATGTCGTTACGCTCGGCAAAGTCGGTCGCGTCCTCGGCGGTATCCTCGTTACTCTGCTCCTTTTACTTCAATAACCACGGGTGAGCGCGAAACTTTTGCTCGTACACAATAAAATCTCCCGGAGCACGCCAGACGCGTTCCTTGCAACTTCGCTTTAATCTTCGTCGCCGCGTCAACCTTCATCGCGATAATTTACTATTTCTCGCGTCGTGCCGGTCATATGTGCCACATTTGCCAATTGCCCACGTTCGAGATAGCTTTTATTTCCGCTCTCGATTTGTTGGTCGGGCTCCCGACGGGAGCGGATCGGAGTTCCGGAAGTTCAATGTTCCGGGAGGTCGATAGATCGAATTAAAATGTTCGGAATTGGTATGGCTCCGACTAGCGATGTCGCGAAAGATCTAAATCACGAAAATCAAACCATTGGCGGGTCAAAATGTTCACAGGGACGACAGTCGCCTTAAGCCGAGAGGAAGTGAAACTATTGACCAAACTTATCCATATCTGCCTTCGAATTACTGCTATCTCTATGCGGTTGAACGATGCTACGCCACTGGACCTATATATACGTTTCCAGGTTTTTTATTTTTTGGGACTATGGCATTTTGATCTTTGCTGAGCTTTTTCCGCCCTGAATCGATGCAGTTGTTCAGGAGTCACTTTTTTGGGATAATTTGATGTAATGAATATTTGAATTATCGATGCTTGAATTTATTCGAGGAACGTAGTTGGACCGAATATTAGTGGTGTTATAATAATTTATTCGAACATATATTTTGTCGAATTATTGATTTTAAAATGCATTTGCGAAATTGGACTCGGTGGGTTCAATTATTAATATATCATCATGATTTATTAGAATGTCTATAAAATTAGATTATCTATTTTCCAGATTCATTCGAGAAATCATATTTAGTTAGATCAATTAGCAATATATTATAATAATGAATTGGAACATATATATCTGATTGAAGTATCGATTTCTGACACTGTTCAAGAAATTACATTCAGTTAGACCAATTAGCCATAAATGATGGCCATAAAAATTATTTATATTCGAGAATTTATATGCAGTCAGTCGAATTATCAGTATATCACAACACTTCATCAGAATATGGATTCAATTAAATTATCGGTTTTCTAATTAATTATTCTAGTTAAAATTGATTATTCTACGATCACAGATAAATATGTGTTCCAAAACCTATTCATGATACCACATGAGTCGTAAACAGATATCACAACTTTTTCCTCCAAGAAAAATCAGCCGATAACACAATTCAAAAACCACAATTATTACAACTTTTTCTTCAAAAAAATTAGACAGTCAGCCGATAAAACAATTCAAATACAGAAAAATACCACAACTATTCCAACTTTTTCCTTAAAAAATTCAACCGATACCACGCAAATGCTTTTCAATTTTTTTCAATACCTTCGTTTTATTGAGAGCAAGATTTCCGAGCGATATAGAATTTCTCCCTTATTGGGTGGTCGACCGTTACCCGGTTCTTATATCGGTACAAGAATCGGATGCAACGTGTGTCACGGTGCATTCCCACGGGGCAGTCACCCGCGAAGCTTGTCCGTGCGTAGGTAATAAACTGATCGATCGCTCGTCATTATAATTCACTCCCCACTATTCCACCCTATATATAGATCCCGCGATGCTCATACCTACCTGTCTCATGCGTGTATACTTAACCCGTAATGCAGCACGAGCCTGTTTCCATGTCAAACGCCTTTTCCGTATATCCAATCGATCGATAAAAAATTTTGGAGCGTAGCGACATAGTTTCCCGAAGCGGCGATGAATTTTTCTTCTCGCGAGATTTCAACCCGAAGTAATTTAAACTGACCGTCCCAAAACAAGGTGCACTGTCGAGAAAGGCTGAAATGAAATATCGATTACGGGCTCGTTGATCGAATTCAATGCCTATTTTTTAAAATTCTTTCTACGCGAGTGCACTAAAAGAAATGTCGTTCGTTTAATGATTAATCTATTACCAGCTGCGAAGAACATATTTTGTAAATGTTATAACTGGCTCACTATTCATTGTCAATACATATATATTTGTAAGAATAAATACAAAAAATCTCGGAGGTCCGTTAATTTTTTAAAACTCAAATTGTGAAGTTATAAAAAAGCGGTGCAATTCCGATATATATATCAGTCTGTCATGAATCATTCTGAAATAAATAATTTTTCTCCCAGTAATTGACTTTCAGTCGAATCTCACTAAAATTTGCATGTTACAGTTTAAAAAATTGCGTGATCGGCTCAACATTCTCTCTGGTCCAATGAATTCAGATCGAAAAAAATATATAACAACAACACAGAGAAATAAATAATAAATAAAATCCAATCGATTTCCCGACATAATTTCAATCGCCGAATTTGGCAACAAAAAAATGAAAACAAATCAACAAATGTCTTGTCCTAACAAATTATCCGGCGATTCATTATTCAGAAGAAACGCACCATTGCGACGAAACTGCACGAGAAACGCAACACACGCACGTACACACACGCGCACACACACACAGCTGGACTTTCGAATTGGTGTAAGGAAGAGCTCAGGGCGAGGCGCGCATCGCGTATCGCATCGGCTCGCTCTCTTTAAACCGTTGGGCGTTCACCCCGACCTCGCGGACGCGCGGCGAGCCCCGAGCGCGTGTTCCTTCGTGGTGTGGATATTTCTTCACGTGTTCGGTACACGCTAGCGGTTCGCAACTGGTTCGAATGCCACGTTCAACCTACTAGAGTGCAAAGGTGCACTACTGGGTAGCTCTTCCACAACCTCTCGCCAGCCAGTTTGATACTCGCTCGCTCTTACGCTCCCATCTTCCGTAATACATCTTTCTTTTCCGTTTTCTCGCGTTGCTCTTATCTACCTCGCTCTTTCCACCCCGACCTAATCGGAACTCGGACTCTACGTGCAACCAGCACGCTCTGCTCTCTTACGTCGCGCCATAACGTCCACTGGTGTGTAACTTATACGAGGATCTACGGGGCAAAATGGTACAGCGGAAATAATAGAAATTGCTGGGAATTTTATATGTACTCGATTTGAAAAGAACATATTTTGAATACTCCTTCGATAAAATAAATATGATGGATCAATTATAATGGAACAATTGAAATTTTCATTTTTCTCCGGAAATTAATGAGAATAATAATAATAATAATAATAATAATAATAATAATAATAATTGGTATTGAATATTAGAATTCATTGTAAGAAAAAATATTCATGATTGCCAAAAAATAAATTCAAAAAATAAATATAGAAATAACCTAAATAATGATAATGATAATTATTATTATCATTATTCTCATCCAATATTCATACGCTGAATATAATCCAAATTATATTCTAAAAATAAACAGACTATTCGTCCGTTTCTTTTTGTTCAAATTTTCGATCTTCTGCTTTGCTCCATTTCCGAATTGCACTCGACCGGTCCGTATTCCGCCCCCTTCCCCGGGATCCCGTGTATACAGATATACATCGTAAATGTCCGAATGCCCTCCGAAATTTCGCCCCGGGCGGGGCATCTTGTTTTTGTGCGTTCCCCTACCGTCAAACCCTTCCCCTCCTGCCTCCTCTCCCAATAACGAAAAAGAACTTCGCCGCAATTAACGGACACGTAAATTTACATACGTCGGCGAATCGAACGTCGCCATAGTTGCGTTCGCGATCGCAAAGGGTTTATTTCGCGAGCAAGAAAAACCAAAGAAAAAAAAAGAAAAAAAGAACGAACGTCCCGATGCCCGTCGGGCATCAAGCGTTAATGCCGCGCTCGTCTCTTTCTCCCCAACCTGTGTGCGCGCCGCGCCGATATGCGTCCGCTCGTGCAACCGCGTGTCGTAACGCCATCTCGTACACATCTCGTACGATGCATCATCCTCAGTTCGAGCACGTATCTCCGCGATAATAACGTATCCACCGCCGATAATGTCCCACATTTATTATAGACATTTGTCCGACGTGTACCTAAAAACATAATAACGTCGAATGCTTTCAAACGCAATTGCTACTATCTTGTATCTCATTAGCCATCGGAAATGAAGCTGTTTTCCCGTCCGCTCAGCTTCCCGATTTGGATACGATTGAAGAGATAAATAATAAAAAAAAAAAAAAAATTATAATAATAGTGAAAAATAGAAGTGTAAAGACAAAAGACGCGAATCGAACGAAACGTTGCATTAAGCAGTAGTCGGGTGTACAGACGAGAAGGACGCGATGTGGAATCGTGCTCCGAATGACAAGAGAGCAAAGACGTCCGTCGTTTCGCAGAGTCGTAGCTGCCGAGAGAGACCAAGAGAGAGAGAGAGAAAGAGAGCAAGCGCGACCACCGGCGTGCCCAAGGGTTTGAGAAACTCGACTACGGAAAGGCACGTCTACCTACCGCGCGGATGAGCTGATTGCGAAAATAAACATTCATTATTGTAATTACTTTCCGCAACGTGGGCCTCCGGGATCACCCGATCGAAACCCCGCGCCCTTTCCCCTCCCTTCCCTTCCCCGGCGGATTACGTTGCTCCGTACGTGTGTATATGTACGATTGTGGTTGCCGCGTGTCCCAGCTGTGTCCTGTGCCGAAGTAACACAGCGGCGCGTTCGATAACCGTTGGGTTACATACGTGTGCTTCGGAGATCCGCCACCGCCGTTGCCGTTCCGCCGATCCTGGACCGAGTACGATAAAGATGAATAAACGATGGGAATAATTGGCGCGACTGAGTAAGAAGGAGATGGCGAAGTGTGTTCGGAAGCCAATGAGCAATCGATGGTTTATATGTGCATGAGGTATTCCACGGCAAATCGGACGGTCAAGACGATCAATTCTGACCGATGGCGATTTGGTTTATGATTTTTTTTTTTTTTTTGGCTTTCATTTGACCTTAAAAACATTAATGATTTTTTTCAGAATTTCAAGATCGTGCGACGAAGATTTAAAAAAATTCAAAATTGCACCCAATAAGGAAAAGCATACTTGGATGTAGTTGAAAACTATGGATTTTTCGTGAATGCTTGGGGTTGAAAAATGAAGTTTGACAAAAGTTCAGGGTGGGATTTCTATTGCAACTGTTTTTTTTTCCAAATTGGAAGATATTATCAAAAATATTATCAGTTATTCAAACCCGTAACAAAATTAGTGATATTATTACTATTTTCACTGTTATTATCATTATTGTTGTTAATATAGTTATTTTTATTTATTACTCAGAAAGCAATATAATCATAAATGAAATGAAAAATTAGATAAACAGATTCGTATTTTTTATTTGGAAACAAAAAAAATTATTGCAATGAAGATTTCCCTCTAGAATGTAGTCAAATTACGGTAAACTTTATTTCTCGACCTACTGGAATCGCCAAAAAAAATATAAAAATTTCCAATAACGTCAAAGCACTATATTCCTCATTTGGATGTAGTTTTTAATTTTTTTAAATGTTGTAGGTGCATTAAAAAATCATAAGAAGAATGAGGAATATTTTTGGGGCGAAAAAAAAGTCAAAAAAGGAAATCATGAACTGAATCGGCTGGAATCAGGGTCTTGATCGTCCGATTCGTGGTGGAATGGCCCATATACACGCACGCATCGAAAGAGTTTCATTGACGTTAGTCGCGTCTTGTGAGCCCCCGTGTGGCGGGTTAATTACAAAGTCGGGAAGCGAAGGTAGCGAGAGAACGAACGATTCCTTCATTAGCCGGAGAACGAATCGATTCCTCTGGGTTGGCTCGTTTGCATCGGCCAGCCAGCCTCCTCTCTCTATCTCTCGTCCTTTCTCTCTCTTTTTCTGTACCATTGGACGCATTCGTTCGGTTCTTTATGCACCGGATGCTCGGAAGAGACGACGATCCGTGTGGGTTATACGCGTACGATGGGAAATAAAGTCGAAGGATCAACTTCGTTTCCTCAATCGGCTTCGTTTGTTCTTAGGTGATTTATTTTTTGTCTCCTGTGCATTCGATGGATCAATTGCGTTCTTGTTTGCATTGAGACTCGGGCTTGGGTGGCATTCGGACGAATTCAATTGACAGAAAGACATTTTATCCATTGCTATGTTTTTTTGTTTAAATTTTTTTTCTGTAATTTCGTTTAATTGGTTGCTTCGAAGGTTTATGAATTCGTGGTCAAGAGGAAATTATATTGTCGTAAAATAACTAACATCGTTTGAATATGAAATAATTAGAATTATTTTTTGGGTAAAACTATTAAAGATATTTTATTTTTAATAAAAGTTCTTGAATAATCGATTGTGTAACCCGATGTAAGCAGTTTCGTAAAAATAATTCCTAATAACTGTAATTATGAAGATCATTATTTTATCCGCTCGGGAAACCGCAAGACAGTCCAACCGACATTTAAATTATTTATTAGGATTCAAAAAAATGCATTCGCCGTCTAATAAGTTGGTCTTCTCGTTTCGCAGCATTTCGTTCGTTTTTTGTTGGCCGTTTATATACCGTTTGAGAGCCCTTTTTCGTCCTTCGATCAGGATACCTTTTCTATTTAACCTTAGAACCTTGGGCCTGGGTCATTCGGGTCCTCCCAATTTCATACGCCAACCACATTTTACAGCCATTTTGTATTTTTTCATGACATGAATCTTTTTTCATAAATAAAATAATGATTGCATCGTGGAGTAGAAAAATTATATGGTATTCCAGAATTACCACAGATTTTTGGTACACATTAAGTATACAAAAAGCCAACAGAATCAAGTGAACCATGTACACAGTTAACGTACGGCAAAAAATAGTACGCGGTTTTACGGTTAAATGCTCCAACCTCAGCTAATTTCAATAACAGTTACAATATTCGATAAATCTTTGAAATAAAGAAAACCCGGGAACCTATCGGACGATCCAATATAACAAAGATCCCGAAAACAACATCGACCCTTCGAGCCCAGATCCACGATGCCCAACGAGTCGCAACATTCGGGGTCTCTCATTACGTTCAAAGATTCCCATTTGAATAAAGTCGCAGGTAAAAAGAGCCCACAGTCACGGCAGAAGGATTAATACGCCACGCTTCCGCGCTCGAATAAATTATCCCCAACCCCTCTCGCCCTCCCGCCCTCCCCCAATACATCGACTCATCCCCCGCTCTTCGTCTCATCATGATCGTTTTCGCATAAACCAACCTTTCGTGCACCTCTCGCATGTGCTACACACACACGAACACGACACCTAGGCATCTTCTCTCATACTCTTTTATCGTACTCCACCGCGACTCGAATACTCCGGAGATCCACCCTTGCCCCTCTTTCCCTCCCTCGTCGTTCCCCGGAACGACGCTCGCAAACGCCGATAACACGTCTATCGTGCGCGAGAAATGCCGTGAATTAATTATCACTGCACGCGAGGGTCTCGTGCGCGCGAATCCTGTGGGTCGCTTCGCCGTGCGAAAGGACATACACACACGCGCGCGCACACACATGCCAACGTTCCGGTACGACTGTCCGGTATTTTTAATCGTTCGACCAGGACGCGCCTCGGATCTCTCGGCAAACGTCTTCTCGTCGTCGTCGTTGTCGCGCGGCCACACGATACGTACACACGTATAGAGGTCTCACAGCCTCCGTCTTCGGCGCACCTCCCTCGATCGTCGCGCCATGCTCTCGTCCCGTCTCGTCCCTCCGGGGTTCGAGTAGGTATCACGAGCAACGTTTCACCTATACTATAAAATGTTGCTCGTGCAGCATCAGTATTTCACGCCTGCCCACGCGCTCATCTCCCCCCTTCCTCGCCGGCCTTCTCGCCGTGCACACACGAGACACCTCGGAGCGCCTCCGAGCGACGATTCGTCCTGTGGCAAGGAGCGAGACGAGGACTTCGGACTCGTTGCCGGTTTTGCTTCTGACGTTTCGTTGCCGATGGTTATGCTTCTGCCGTGCAAGGTGCATATGCGCGAGGCGAAGGCGGCGCGGGAGAGAAGGCGAAGGGAGGAGTTCGGGCGGTCACGGCTCGGCGAACGAACGCAATATATCGGTACGCGTTATATATATGCGGGGAGTTAATGCGTGTGTATCTACTAACGACAGCCAACGAGGAAACTATGTTTGCGAGAGGTGTGTGTCGCGTATGTGTGGTTGATATTTACAGTCCGGTTTGCTGTTCTCACGTGTACACGGTGTGTACACGAGTGGCTTCAGATTTTTTGACGATGATGATTTGGTACGTTGGGGAATGAAAGTTTCAATGAATATTATTCTAGGGGGCTTCTAATATTGCTTTTTGAATGATGTTGAGAATTTAGGCTGCAGACCTTTGAACGGTAGAAATCTACGTGCGATGATATTAATACATTAATTGACTTAATTAATTAATTAATTATTGATTTATAATAATAATTGTTTTTATTATCATTAACATTAATAAATCTAAATATAATATTATTATTTGATAATTATCAATAATAAATTTAATAAAGTAATCAGCTATACCCACCAAATCTCAACCAAAGGATGCAATAAATTTATCTCAAACAAATGAAAACAATCAATTTCGTAAAAAAAATTCTTTCTCATTTCGTTACTATATTCGTTTCAATCGGCATTGGAAAATAATTAAATTAGAATCGATTCTCCAATAACATTGATTTCTTCGACAACCGAAGTTGTTCACAAACGCGGAAGCGTCAACGTGACTTGATCGTTGTTGGCGAGTATAGAGTCAAACGATCTACGCCCACGGCGGTCCGCGAAGAACACACCGCGACGACCGTATTATAAATCGAGCGTTCGTCCGAGGCCATCGGGCAGAAACCGTTGCATCCCATGCACACCTACATACGAAGGTGATCGCGACGCCAATTGGAGCGATAGATTTTCCTTTAATGGGGAGAGCGACGACGCGCGACGTTCGACGACGATGCTATCGTCATGGCGCCGAGGTCTTGTACATAGATATATAACTACAATTTGGTGCCGACAATTTGATGCGTAAACGCATATAAATGCAAATTTATATAGTAAATGGTGATTTTATGTTAAAAATACTTCGAAAACCATTTCTAGATATCAGCATTTCACATCGTACGGGTTCCGGAAGAGATTGGAAATTATTAATATTCATTCATACATTTATTTTGTATTATATACGATGTTTTACGTGTATGAGGTACATAAATTCATTATAGATGTATGAAATATAAATTCATCTACAGGGTGGTCCACGCAACTTGCACACCTGTATAAGTTCTAAGGTATGCGTCGTATGAAAAAATATTGTCCATCAAATTTGTACCGTTTCGAGTATGTAAACATTTTACGTACAACGTTTTTCCATGCGATGCATAATAGACAAGTCATTACAGTCGTGCAAGTAGCGTAGACCACCGTGTATATATTTTTTATACATCATTATTTATTCAATTATATATCATATCATTAAACATGTTTCTTTTTTTAATGTGCGTTTACGCATCAAATTATACGTCGCCACACGACGTAGGATCGACAAACTCGACGTCGTCGCTATAGTCGTTGACCAAACTTTACCTCAGTCGTGTCATCAGGCGTGTTCGGTGCAAGTTTCTTGCCCCCGAAAGCTCAAAGCGTCGTCCGCTGCGCAAACCTGGTCCAACCCGTCGTCCCTAAGCCTCGCGGACGCGACGACGCCGAGAACTTGTCACACGCGCGTTCAAGATTTATCCTCACTCGCGAAATTTTACGGCAATCATAAATAATTAGGGGCCCATCGTCGGGTGTCGGGCCACGGACAATTAATCCCCGTAAATTTCGCGTACCGGGATATTACATATTTTTCGGGTTTTCATCTTATTTTAAAGTGTGACGCCATCGCGCCCGGAGCATTATATTATCTTGTTAATATCGGCGATGAAATTGCGACGGCAGCAATGCGGCGATCGAATGTTACGAGACGGTCTGCTGGCCAACGGGCCAATTTCGTTTCGAAGCGATTCTCGTACGGTGACGAGTCAACGACTTTTCTCCCGCCCTCGTTTCTTACCATAAATTTTTGAGTGAAAAAAAATATATAGGTGGCATATTGAATTGAAGTATATTCTTTATCGACTCTGTATCTATGAATAGATGTATATAGTAGTAAATAAAATTATTTTATAATCATACTGAAAATATTATTATTATTATTATTTACGTATAGATTAAAATAAAATAGTTATTTTTATTAAATTGCATTATTTTTCAATAAATGATAGTATTAGTGATCCCCCAAATCCACATTTTTATACCAAAAATAAAGTTGTTTCAAAATAACGATGAGAATTAAAAATGAATATTATTATTATCAATATATGAATAGAATTATTCATTATTTTAACTCAATGTTAAGTCGAACCTCGTTCGATTCGTCGTATATAAGTTATCTATAGATTGCATACAGTGTCTCTGTACATAATTTATGTGTCCAATTTCACATATAAAACGTTATACGTATTCTCCATATACTCGTCGTATATTTTTCTTTCACTTGGGTCGGTATCAGCTTCACCGACAGTCTCGAAACAATGCGATTGTTCGTCGTTGGCTTCCACGAAACAATGTTTTGAGATATCGCGGCAATTATTCAGTTACCGTTTATCGACCTCACGCGTGTAATTATAGTACACGATTGTAATCCATCGGGTATATGTACGCGGAGAATTCGTACTATAATCCGACTAATTCTAGACTGAGAAACGCTGTTGTAAATATATACCACGAGCCGGCAATATGTTTACAACTCGTTGCCAGAAAATCATGGCGGATATCTCGGAAAATGCACGTACAATCGTTATTATCCGATCGTATTGGTGTCATCGAATTCTATATTCGTACTGCAACGTAACTGGTGAGCTTATATCGTGGTGCATGAACATATCCGATATGTTTATTTCCAGTGCGTTGAGAAGAATGAAACGGCTATTTTTATTCAAACCGTTTAGGATTGATGCAATTAGCAAATGCAGTCTCTCGTCGAAATTAATCAATTCAGTTTGGATTTTTTTAATAGACTTGGAATTAAACAGGATTTCGATCGGTTTTGATTATTATTCGACAAAAATGCATTCTGAACCGGAATTCCAAAGTATCGAATATATATTTTTTCGAATAATGGGAGATATTTCAAGGACATCTTTTAAAATTGAATACCTAGTAATTGCACAATTGTATCGATAATCGTGAGCAATTGTAATAATTGTAAATTCAGTACTCATAATTCAATGAATAAAATACAATATCTTACAACTATTATTAAATGAATATCAATTATTCGATAAACAATATAGATAAAATTCTGCAAATAACCCTAAGAATTCAACTTTCTCTCTGCCATTAACAATTATTTCCTCCGAATTAAATTCCATTTAAATTCGTAAAACCGATTTTCCCTACAACGTTCAGATCTACCACTCGTCCTCTCCCTTCGGGATTGGTTACTTCGCTATAGCACACACATAAGTCTCAAAACGTTCCGAGCTCATTCCTTAAGGCGATTCGTTGGATCAACCGAGCTCACCATTGCCGCGAGTGAGACGACGCCACTGACGATCGCAACTGACCGAGAGAAAGATCCAGAAACGTTCCACTGCATCACCTCAATTCTACCTCAAAATACCGATACCCGACGCGATGTTGATGCAATGGTTCGCTAGACCCACCACCGCGAATACCGTGTTTCACGTTGCCACTGAAGTTTCCATAATTTCTCACCTCATCGAGGCAACGTCGAAGTTACGGCGACGACGATTGCCGAGAACGAGCGTGCGGGCAAACGATCACAGACGGAATCGAGTCGATCGATCGATCGACCGGTCGATCGGTCGGTCGATCGTTATCCTCGCGCTCAATCGAGACGCAATATCCCGTCGGATGGAATCGCATCGGTCTCGCAGCACCACCGGCAGCAACAGCAGCAGGGTCTTAAGGCTAGGCGTACGCAGCATTGATCCACGCGGTTGGGACGGAATCGTGTTGGGATGCATTACGATGAAATTGCGCGCTATCCGTTTGACCCAGCTGCTACCAGCGAAACGAAAAACAACGACGACGGCGAAGACGAAGACAACGATCGATCGATCGTTTTCGATTTCTATCGACGTTAACTCGAGAGAAATCGTATCTCCGGTTCGCACCGCCGTGCGCCGCGGTGTTATGTGCCACGATCGGTTTGGTTAATCGGGAGTATTAGTTCGACTATCAGCCGTACTAATTTTCTTGTTTCCGTACGCGTACTGGGAGTATAACGGATGTGATAAGTCATTTGTACGTCCTGTTAGATATTGAGTCGATCCGAAGGCGAGATGTTTCAAGGATATCGGCAGGGGGGAGGGAGTCTGAGGGAAGAAGAGATTGTGGCAGTGCTGGATTTGATTTGACATGTTAGTGGCCTAAGGAGATCGAATTTTAATTCGCATTTTGAACATTTATTAATATTTTTATTTATTCATTTGTTTATTCATTTATTTGTTTATTGATGCGTTTATTTCTTTATTTAATTTTTAATTCCTACATTTTTTAACCTCCCGATTTTATAGGGAAGTTATTGTAATTAATGCGTGTTGTCGACGTGCGATGGGTCTCTGAATTCTTTTTTCAGTAATTGTTTGAGTTGTGATTGAGAGATTCTTTAAATTCAGAACGACTGTTTCAACGGCTCGAACCCCTAACTGGTCTTAAGTATTTGTCATTCAAAAATATATCGTCCAACAGATAAGTTCGTACTCTTTTTTTTTCGACGAGTAATTACACCGCGAATGACGTTCAAATTGGTGTCGATCGGGTGCGACCCCGTCTAGCACGGCGGAGGCTGAAGATATTTTGAGAAGATTGTGTACGAGAGCTCGAAGAAAGTGTGATAAAACGAAGACGAGGAGTAATAAGACGACGATGACTGCGACGACGACGACACGATAAAGAAGAAGAAGAAAAAGAAAAGAAGAAAAAAGATGAAGAAGAGGTCGCGGGAGTCTGCTAAGCGGGACATCGCTCGGGTTTGGGTCCGGTCAACTCGGTTCGTTCTCTTCTCCGAGCGTTTGGCTCGTCTATCCGCACCCACGCCGACCTTTTTTTTTTTTTCATTGGCCTCGTGCCAGGATCGAACGAGAACTGTAGCTCGTTGCGTGAAAACGCGCGATGGAATAGCGTGGAACGCGATCGCATCGCCAACCATGTACGACTATAGTATCGCTTGTATCTTTTGTACGGTTGAAAAAAAAAAAAAAAAACGAAAAAGAAACGTGTCGAGCGATCTGGAGCGTTGCACCAGAGTCGATAATGAATGCACTTGGATCGCGAGCAATGCGACGACGAATAAAAATCACAGCTCACGTGAATTACTGTACTTGCGGTGTCTTTAACGATTCTGATGACGATAATTTTCATGCTAATGACGGTCGCCTAAGTGACCGAAACAATTCCGTATGATTGTTGCGATACAGGTGCGAGTGTTGTGCTTGACTGCGTGCATAATTTTGCGTTTGATTGGAGATTATATTCGACGTATAACACGAGGGCAACCACCCTGGGCACTGATTAATTGATTATATTACGTCTGTGTGGTAAACCCTATGGGAGAAAATCTTAAAGTGAATAACAATGATTATATTGTTTGGAAGTTGGTTTTGTCGTCTTTCGGTTCATCTTCGAACGTCTGGATTTTTTTGACGGATGAAAAACCTGTCACGTTGTCGATATTTAAAGCGCAAGAGTTTGGGAGAACCTAGAAAAAATTAATGAACAAAAACTGATGAGAGAAAAATTGCAAAATCTTGGTAAACCCAGAATTCGTTTATCGATTAATTTACAAAAACGGAGAACACGATAGAACCATATGGTCTGCTATTTTCATTTTATTTCTCTATTTGACTGTGACCTGAAATTTCTTAACCAAGTGTCAATTAATCGTTTTTTTATTTTTCCATCATTTAGACAAAAATGCTTGTCCGTTATTAAAAATTCGATGCATTTGTTTGGAATAGAAGAAAAAGTCTTGTGTTTTATTCGTATCAAGCTTCTTCCACTATACTTCCTCTATTCGTTTCCCCTATTTCTCGTAAATTATATGCCGCGCGTATTATTATCGTTTCCACATATCGAAGAAACGTAACTCTACGAAATGCCAAGATCTTTCGTATCTTCCAAGCGCTTCGGACGAGTTCTTGTTGACGTGTGTTAACGTACAGGAAAAAAAGATACAGCATATTGAATTCGAAGTATATTGTTAGTAGACCCTGTATGCCATCTATATAGTCTGTATTGATATTATATTAATAGACAGAGAAATCATTATTATTATCAAATTGCTTCATTCTTTAATTGATACTAGTGTCAATAATTCTTGACATCCCCATTTTTATTTAGAAAATAAAATAATTTTATAATGATGATAGGAATTATTTAATTGAAAAATTATTACTATTATTATTATTAGCGTTCCGTACGAGTTTTCGTTGACGTGTGCGTTTCTATGTGTGGGTGTGGTGCGAGTTGGCGTTGGGCCAGAATCTCGTGGGAGGCTGACCAGGCCGATAGACCGACCTCAGCCTCTGACCTCTCCGGAAATAGCCCACACCAGCCGCACCAACACGACTGCAAATTTGCATCAAGCTCTGAAACGTACTCAATGCTCCCTGTAACCCTCCTCACTCTTGATTCCTCCATTTTTCTCCCCCTCCCCGTCCCATCTCCCGCAACCCCGAACTTAACGCGTTTCTATTTCCGAATTTCGTTTCTTGCACTCCTCAACTCTCGCGGTTCATTCTGGCTTGGAGATATCGCTGCTGGGACTTTTGAGGGCCACTCGAAACCCGGTAGCTCGACTGCGTTTGTTACGTATTTCAAATATTAATAATACGCGTTTCTGTGGCGCATAACCCAGTTACGTACATCGACGCCCCGAAATGTTCACTCGGTACGTTGATGTTCTTCAACGTTGCCGGGAATTGATAGTCAGTGGTTTTTATCTATTTATTTTGAATTTTTTTCGTTAAAGAACGTTTTCAAAGTACTGCGTAATTCAACGATGGTTGAATATATGAAGACGGGACGCCCGGATTATAAATTGATCTTAGAGAAATTTATAAAATTTCGGAGATTCATAATATTTGAAAAAAACAACCCATACGATTTTGATCAAATTCCTGAAGCTTCAATGTCAGATATTATTTCTCATGAAAATTTTCAAAATAATACACCATGACGAGATTTGAGTTGAATCATTTTTCTGCACTATTATCAGACATAATTGACGTGTGTGAACAGAACATTATAGCTATTTCACTGCTCTTCTTATCTATCACGATGGAAGTAGACATTTAATTTTCAATAATCGAAATAGATTCCCGTCGTCCATTTTTTTTCAACGAAAATTAGAAAATAATTGCGCTAAAACCATTCCCGTCCCCGATCCCACATGAAATTTCTCAACAAGTGCAACAACACTGCAATCCAATTCAATTCCTGCAGTATACAAAATAACTATTGAAAAAAAATGAAAAATAAAAAAATACATGTATAAAAATTTAAAAAAAAATTACTACAATCTATCGATTTCTTCTTCGACTTCTGTTCTTCATTTTTCCGCGTCGGCGATGTTGCAGAAGCCGAAAGGGGAGCGTGTGCGATCACGAGAAATTATCACGTGGGACGCGCGGTCCGGCGTCGCACCGCGACCGGGTGCAGTATATAGATACCGGTAGTTCCATTAAGATGCAAATACGTTAATAATTCGAAAGCGCCGGGAATCTCGAGGACTTGCGATCGTCCGATCGGTCTCGCTTCCCGTATACGCAAAAGAGAACCCCGACGACAACAACGACGATCGCGGGGTCCTCGCCGGGCGGCCATAAGCCCGCGAATCTCGTTTGACTCTCTGGCCGCGCGCGACGCGACGCCGTAGTTCGCCAATTTCCGACGTTCGGCGCCTACACCGTGAATTAATTATTGTTCGGGGCGATTTAATTGCCGGCCACTCGTTCTTATACGCTTCGACAGAGTGGCTTCTTCGAATATACATATATACATAGACTCATATAAATCTATCTGCATATGTCTATATAATATATACATGTATATAGATAAAAATTAAACTATATGAATATATTCAATTAATAATCGAAATAATAAATCAAAATGAAGCAAAAAATTTGAATTATCTAATTAATTTTTGATTAAATTAATTACAAAAATATAATAAAAAATATTTATTGAATCAAATTTATTTATTTGAAAAAAATATATATTTTCTATTTATATACTGACGTATTTCTATATATGTAAATCGCTGTCTCCATATATGTAGCAGCCTGACTGTGCTTCTGATCTTGATGCTCGTGCGACCGCAAACGCATCTCGTTCGTCGCCCTGACACGGCCTGCATCCCGGCGTGCATAGAACACACAGATTTCACACAGCGCCGCGCCCGTCATCCTGAAGGACCGGTACATATATATATATATATATAATTCCATGCAGGGGCTTCATCAAAGTGCGAAAACCCGCCGCGCCGGCATGATCGAGGCGACCGTGTTGCCTTCGCAATCTGAAAACCGGATCGAATTTATTTATTAATACACACGAACAAACGTAAAACAGAAGCAACCAGCTCACGAACACCGGAGAGAGAGGCAGAGTTCCGGGACAAGTTCACTACGTTATATTACATTGATTACATATACAAAACGTTTTGAAACACACATTTCCCGTCCCGGTCGCTCTACGCCATTAAATTCCGTTGCGAATAAACAAATCTCGAAAGATCGTTAAAAACATAAATACGCAAAGCCCGGTAACGCGCACGCGCGCGCGATCAACATAATCGTAATGCTCGGGTTTTATAAGCGACAAATTGAAAAATTGCGGCAATAATGCTTGCTCGATCGACGAAGCGGCGACGGGAGAGGAGGCGATAGGTGTGAATGTAAATTACGATAGTGGCGAATTAAATACGTGCGGATGGAGGATTTGTGCGTATTTGTGCCGGATCGCTGGTGTAGCGCGGGTGTATTATAATATTTATGGATAATATTATTCTATACTTTGCGAGGACTGTATCGCGGGGCAAATCTGTTGCGCGAATATTGTTCGCTCGGTTCTCTCGTTGCGAAGCCCGATCTCTCGGTCTCTCTCTTCCTCTCTATTCGTCTCTCTCATTCTTGCCACAGATTCTTTCAACGTCGCTCGCTATGAATGTACACCGCAGCTATGATACCCATATATAAATACATATAGATATAGATGGATATAGGTATGGATTTATATATAATGCTCAGCATCGCTCTCAATGTTGCGAGGCTGTGATCACACGGCAGAACCTTATAGCTTTTGTGGGGTGACTTGGTTGAGTGGACAGTCAGCCAACACACCTGACGTATTTCCAGGGATATCTTATTACCTGGACGGATCGCAGCGGGCGAAGGTTCGAGACCTACATGAGCGTGTGCGGGATATGTCTTCACGCACCCGCGAGTTGTTCGTGGGTCTCTCGCTCGCGGCTCCGCCGTCATTTGTGTATTCGCGATGGCTCATCGACAGCGGAATCATCATATTCCGGTGTGGATGAAGCATCTGAGGATACTCTCGGTTTAAAATATTTAACTAGGTGAGATTGTTTTACAATTGGGCTCTAAATAATTTCCCTCATGAGTTTTGAATTATCGAGTGATAATTCGATGATAAAAATTTGTTTTTCAAAAACTAAACGAAAATCGGCGGAAATTGTTCAACAGCGGACCAAGGATTCAAAAATTTTCAAAAATAAATCACCATTACCTGAAGAACCAATTGATCTTCTCAATCCCATTTATTTTTCTCATCGCAAAAATCGCTGACGTTCTGAATCATTAAAAATCCATCGTACATATGAATTTCGGACAAGACTATTAATAACCGAGAAAGCTTGCATGCATTAAAACTCGGCAATCGATAAGATTCGCAATTTCGTTCATACATCGGGGGGGCCATTTCGTATCGCGAATACATATTTATTTTGATCTCAAAGTTTGCAAGAACGCGCGAGAGAGAAAGGAGGAGAAAAAGAGAGAGCGAGAGAGAGAGAGAGAGAGACGAAGTCACTCGTCTTACACTGTGTATCGCCGGAGGCGGTGCGTATATCGATAATAGCTCTCGGAAAAAACCACCTCGCACTTCCGTTCGCGGCGTCGTATGTGCTATATATGCGCGAGAGACGAGACGACGACCGTGAAGAGACTCGGAGATCGTATCTCGAGCGATATTTACTGCTCTGTGAGCGCGAGGCATCAGGCGCTGCAGCAGCATAGAGAGGAGAAGAGAAGAGCATGGCCGGTTTGTTGATCGTGCTGCTGCTGCTGCTGCTGCTGCTTCTGCCGCTGCTTCTGCCGCTGCTGCTGTTGGGTGCTGCTGGCGCAGATTAATGGCGCGATCGGTAATGAACGTAGGGCAGAGCGCGCGGTCCATGGCAATCACCCTCCGGTCCCACAAATCCTTCGCTCGCGGGACGCTCGCCGTACACTCTTCCTGATCTCTCGGTGAGCCGCTGCACCTCTCGCTGCTCCGGATATCGCGGTTTGTACGTATCCACTGTATTCTCGCGTGTATAACCGTGTTCTATACACAGGGTGACTCGAGGATGGATGACCGGTGCGGTTCGAGTTCGACCACAGGGACGTTTTCATCGAATTTTGGAAAAAGTTTGTTCGTAGTTGGTTTTTGGAGTTCCTGCATGCATGGTTTTGTTTTTGAGGACGTTTTTCTGTTGATCGGTGTGTTGACGGAAATGCGTCGCTGTTGAAGAAAGGGCGCTATGGGTTTTGACGTGGCTTTTGTTTTATTTTTATTATATAAGTAATTTGTAAATAAAAATTTTATTTGATTTAATAATCAAAGTTTAATAAAATTTCATAGCCAGTAGGTTATTGTATTCAATTACGTATTAATTTTTATTTAATAGAAATGTATTTAAAATAACTATCTAAACAACTATGATTAATAATCGTGAAATCATTAAAATTTGCCACATTTTTAGAATCATTATGAAAAATACAGTTGAATTAATATTTAATAATAGATTCCAATATTAAATGAACATTAAAATCCATAATTTCTCACCGTATAAAAATATTTCAAACAAATTTCCATCGAATATATCCGCTCGTCTCCGGTCCAGTCGTCGGACTCACCCCAACCATAAAAAACTCCAGAAAAGCTATCAAACTTTAGAGGCGTCGATTATCACAGGTGATCGTCTCGCTCGGAAGCACCTCATACGCGCAACGATATTACGAAGTGTTCGTTGCGTACACGTTTTGCGGTCGCGCGTCCACCTCAAACCTCGTGTATTCGCCACATATACGAGCCGCATCGCGCGCACGTTATTATGAATGGTTGAGAGCCCGGGGCGTCGGCTATATGCACGCGAGGGTTTTCGTTTTGATATGCAACTCGGAACTTTCGCGAGTCACAGTTAATAGCCATTGACGTCCTCATCTCCGTACGTATATATCTATATCTTTACAACTCGGCTGCAATCCCGAGTGGGGGAAAAAAAAATAGTTTCATGTATGAAATTGGACATATATATTCTGTATACAGACAGTATATAATCTGTAAACAATTCGTATATGATGCCGTCTACCTTGAATTTATATATATGTCTTTCTAGTTAAACTATTAATTTAATAATTATTATAATAAATAATAATTATAATAAAACTATAATGATTATCATTATTATTATCTATTATATTTATTTTATTATTTATTATTATTTATTATATATTTATTTTATTTAATTTAATACTGATAATAATAAAATTATAATGATTATTATTATTATTATTTATCTAGAATTTTCGACATAAATCATTGATTCATCTGATAATTGTGTGTGCATATGATGTTAGCGATATATATTAATTGTATATAAATCACAAATATTAAATATCGTCCGATAAATCATATATGAATTGTCTATAAATTGTATACAGCCTATGCCCATACTATGCATGTTCAATCCCATGTATAAAACTATACACATTTTTTATATACTCTATATTCTTTTTTTCGCACGGGTTGCGTCCGGTGCAAGAGCTAACAGTATAAATGGAATGGGACTTGGAGAATGCATCGACGTACCACAGAAACCTCCTTCCTCTTTCCTCCTCCTCCTCGTTCTGTAACGATGTGCTCCATAAAGACCGAAAAATGTTTGGCAATATGGTTGCCGAGCCACTTTGGCTTTTCAGTTTCGTCCCTCGAGAAGAAAAAAATCGCGTGAGTTCGCAGACGTTAATACGCAAACGGAGCACACGCACGCATTATTATCAAGAGACGACCGAACGAGCGGACCCGGGGCCCCAAAGGGGGACCGAATTCGCTGACCAACGTCTTACCGGCGGGGGGGGAAGGGGGGGGGGGAGAACTTGGAGCGCGCGCGCGCGTAACTTATCCGAAGAAACGTGTCGTCTCGTCGAGAGTCTTCGTTTGGTCTCTTACGGGTGATCTCAGGGGGGCAAAACGGCTCACTTGAATTTGGAAAAAAATTAATAAAAAAGGAAGAAAATTAATAGATACATTTTTTAAAAATACTTCGAGATCGCTGACGAACGCCGGTATATGCCGATTGGTGACGAAGAATTAAATTTTTCAATTAGGAGATGCGATGGAGATAACTGGTCGGGGAAGAAATAAATTGTTCGTTATTTTGATGAAGAAATTGAAACATTGCTGGGCTACGGTATTGTCGTGTTTAAGTCTGCGTTGATACAGATATTAAATCTGGAAGACGTCTTCTTTCATTTATTATGGCCCACATTTATCGAATTTCTTAAAATATTTATATAAATATATTTTTCTTTAGACGTGTACCATACTGCCCCGTTTCTGTAAACGCAATCGACCATGGGCCGTATTTCCCTCCGGATGTTTTCGTGTGATACGTTGTTGGTGCAGAACCCGACATCGAAATCCCGACTCAACCAGCAGGATATATCGGAACGAAGGGAAGAGGAATACGTTGACGCACGCACGCACCGAATATTTTTTCTCGGTTTATGCACGCAGGTCGCATTATCAATGCCTTCAACGGCACTCCGGAGAAATGGCGGAGGAATATATGTAAATGGAGTGCCATTCGCTGACACTCGGCAGTGCAGAGATGTACACGCGTGCGTGTGTGCATCGCTCGCGACTCGCGAAAATGACAAAATGACTGCGATATACAAGCTGTGTAATTTCGAGATTCATTATAGAACATTTTCTCGGACCTTCCGCTATATATTTCCTCTCGGGAACATTTTTTCATTTTTTTTTGCAATAACAAAGAACACGTTTTGATATTTAGAAGTAGTTCTCGATAATATCTTCCTCGGGATAATATAATCTGATACGTACAATGCAATAATAATGATAATAATAATAATAATTATTATTATTATATAATGGTAATAATGATTTTTATTAATAATAATAATTATTGTCATTAATATTATTAATAATATCAATAATAATAATTATTATTATTATTATTGTTACTATATAGTAATTATTATTATTATTACTATATAATAATTATTATTATTACTATATAATATTAATTATTATTATTATTATTATCATTATGATGTTTCTACTTTCAATCGCTTCCAACAAATCAACGATTTGAAATATCCAATTAATTGTACACCTTTCGAGCCTTCTAAATTTTTTTCACAATAACATTCTCATCGAATATTAATATCTCCGACGATTGCGATTGTCAGACGCAAGTACGACCAGCGCGTACAAGAAGATAAGGTACCGAAGGGTCAAGAGAGACGGGAAGCTGTAGGTTCCGTCGTTCGAGGTCTCGCCCAAGCGTGTGACACGAGGGCGCAGCATTTGTTCCAATCTAGGCGTTTCGCGGGGGCAATAAATATGCCGAGCTCGGTCCGATATAATGCGAGCTTGCGTGGGCAGGATCGTTGCCGTCGTACCTATAGCGAAAAACGTATCGTAATGGAGTACACACACGCGTGTTATATGTATACACGCCAAACGTGTCGGTGCACCGCGGCGTGGAATCAGCTAGTCGTCGCAGCTGCTTGATTTACGCGATCGCGCGTACGAGTTCCCCTCGCAACGAGGCCGGCTCGACAATCTCTTCTTCGTCTGCATTTCCAGTGACCGAAAATAGCATCGTTGCCCGTCGCGGTCTTGCAGCGGGGAAAGATATCGCCAAACCCAGAACCGTTGGGACTGTGACAGAGGGCTGTGCGGATCCGTTCCGTTTCCCGAACCGCTGCCCGAATCTTAAGGCCTTGTCGACGCATTATACACTGCGATTCTCACGCGCGAAAGAGTATCGAGAGGAGGGCGGGGACGTTACGTGCATTTCGTTACAATATTATCCGCGCCGACGGATCTCAACCATCTATAATATTTCGGCAGCTCATACGATCCCCGACGCGAAGCAATCGCAAAAAAAACCAGCCCAGAATAAAAAAAAAAAAATAAATGAATAACCTCAATAAATGATAAAAAAGAATTGAATAAGAAAAAAGGTGGAGTGAGATATATGGACCGAGCCAGAGTCTCGTACTAGGGATGCTACCTCCGACGTTACTTTGCACACACATGCTATATTGTACGTCGAGCTGTCGGGATGCGCGTTGCTCTCGATGGAATCGCGTGTGTGTCCGTCGAGAACTACGTCGGGATGTTTAGCATTTTAATGGACTTTCTCTCGCGGTCGGACAGTATGCGGTAGCGTCCGGCACATCGGTGTTGGTTAACTGCGAGATATAGATGCGAGGATGCAACTCATGCAGTTCGGTCGCTGGCGGGAAGCAAGGAGAAGGCGGGGGGGAAGGGAAGGGGAGACGACGGATGACGTCGCAGCGGCAACGAGGAGGCCCGAACAGGACGGCGACATCGTCCTCGACGATCGAGGTGGTGCCTCCGATCGGAGCTCCACCTCGTCGCCTTCGAATCCCTCACTTTGCAACCCGTCCGTATGGTCTCGTCGAGTAGGGGAGGGCGGGGTCAGTTGTAACACTTCGCGCAAAAACTTGGGTGGGGATCGTAAAATCGACTTATCGATAAATCGACTGCCCAAGATTCCGAAAAAGCAAAGTTCCGAATGTCACGGGTTTGGATCTGTAATGACCCGAATGGTATTCCATCGACTGGTCATTGTTGTGAATAAATCAATGGCACGACGGAAAGGTAACGGATCAAAGTTACGAAAACGTACATATGAGTATAATGGCTGCCATCTTCTGCCAGTCCCGACATTATCGAGTCGGATATTCGGAGCATTCGATTTCCGGAACTTTTGACTGCCGATACATCGATCAGTAAAAATGTTGATTCCTGCCCTAAAACTTCAATACCTTACGATTCGGTGAATGTATTTACAATGTCCTTAGGAAATGCAGTTTGTTGGTTATTCCACTGTTTTAAGGGATTTCTGAGACCCGCAATAACTGGAAAATAGAAAGTTATTGGGGTGCGGATTGAAGTTCTTAATATTCAATATCCCGACAGGTCACTACAACGAATTAAAATGCTCTGAATTGACATGACTCCGACTGTCGATGCTGTCGACTGTCGAATACAAACTTATTAAAAAAATTGAAAAATATCTCTTTTCCAGAAGCAAGCAAATATCTGCAGGTCCAACCGCACTTCATCGATATTATAAAAACTTTAAAAAAACGTAATCAGTGAGAATGGCTACGAAACCCTATCATCGCATGCCCACCGCGCTCTTGCCCGATTCTTCTTCCTTCCTTCGTCCCCCAGACTTACGCGCTGTTACAACCCACCCCTGCCACATCTCACCCCGGTCTCCGTTCCACGCGAGATCAACCTTTCCCCACTTTGCCCGTTGATGATGCTGGTCCATGGGCAGAAACGAGACACGCAGGAAAACAGGAGACCCGCGAAGTGATCTCTCGTACGAGAAGCGTGGAGACCGGTTTTCAAGCTCGGCTACCGCGACGGTGGCGGCGGTCTTCGCCATCGGCAGTGGCGCGCTGGGCCACGCACCGTCAATGAAAAACTCGAACGATGATAACGCGAGGGGCACCCGCGAAGCCACGGGAGAAGACCGAGCGTCCTGCGAAGAGCTCCGAGGGATGGCCAGGGGTAGCGTGCGGTACGGTCGGTGTACGAGTTGGTTACTTGTACCTCAGGGCAGGTATATGTGTTCAGCATCAGCGCGATCGAGAGAGAAAGAGAGAAAGAACGAGAGAGGGAGGAGGGAGGGACCGCCAAGCGCGTCTGATTGGCGCCCCCGGGGCGGCGGCTGCTGACCGGTCGTTCTCTCGCGATCTCCTCCGCGCGTCGGGATATCCCGAGGCTCGCGGGAATCAACGAAGACCGAAGCATCGGACTCGCCGGGGCTACCGTAATTACAAATTGCGCCACCCGAGTTTAATTAGTAATTCCGGTTCGAGAAGTTCCGACGGGGGTTGGAAAAAATGTGGTTTTGCTCTTATATGGTTCTTCTTTCTTGAGAAATTGTAGTCGGCCGTGCTTGAATCGATTACGAGCTCTGTTCGAGGTTGGATATTTTATCTTGTAACTTTTGATTTCGGTATTGTTGATTGTTGGGGTTGGAAATGCCGGTCTCAAGATTTTCGGAGTGATTTACATTTTTTATCTTAAAGTTTTGATTTTTTTTTCGTACGATAATTCGGTTAGTTTGTGTATATTAGATTTTTGTTTGCGCCAGAGGTGATTTGGTTCGATGAATAATTTCGATAGTATCGATGCTGATGGTAATGTTCGACGATCTTTGCATCGAATCTGATCGGGGTTTTTTTTCTAGCTTCACTTATTTTGTAAAAAGCCGGATGGCAATTATCAATGTCCCCAAATTTCCGAGTTCATTACAAAACGCTTCGTCAATCGACGCGAAACATTATATTTATCGGTATTTTTATAGGTCAACCGATGAGAATGGAAAGGTAACGGGAAATTGGATCGCGAGAAAACAAGTCCGTTGATCTGGAATCATTATAATTTTTTTTTCGTTGGGTCGCTGTCGGCCGAACGGTAACGACGATGACTGGGAGGACGACAAAAGAGCGAACGACGCGAACGATGAGATTTACCGTGGCCGAGATGTGTAGCGCCAACGAGGACGAACCAGCTACATCCATAAACCATATAATGCCATCAATGTGTATTAACGATCGCTCGTATGGGTGTGGATGGTCCGTTCGACGCACTCGACGAAACCATCGGAGACTCCTCGCGCGAACGTTCGTTCGTACGTTGGCAAAAAGCGGTTCCGGCGAGTTCATTTCCTTCCATGGCGCGGTCGTCGTTGTCGGGCTGGACGTACGGACGTTGGAAAAACCGCGAGCCACTGTTCGCGAGTATCAACGGCGATCGCGTCGATTATCCCCGTGTAACGAGACAATTAGCAGCGAGAACGGGGTGGTGATGGCGATGATGACGCGCCCGCTCGACCACTTTGCCATGTGATTCATAAATAATACCCGTTTGGTCCAGCCCCCCTCCCCCCCCCCCCCTCCTATGGGTTTGCAATGAGGTGCGAAAAGTATATCTTGATATAATTGTGAAGGATTCAGAGCTTGTAATCGATGCAACATCGAGAATGTGTTGGAAGTTAGTCGACATGACATTTCTTATAATCATATTATAATATTTAGCTATTTATTGTTATCAGTGCTACTCGATTCGAAAACAAAAATCATTGTTGCACGTGAGTGGAGATTTTGTGGATACTTTCTGACATTTATCATTCGAAAAACAATTTTAATTAATTTTTCAACTGATTTGCAATTATTTTTAAAAATTTAATAGCAGGACATTTCATACACTCCCTATCCGGAGAATCTGGTTGAACCTGATTGAGCAACAGGTAAAACGTGTCTCCGATGGTGAATAGAGCGTTAGATAATCATTATACATTTTCCCAATGGACGGTCGAGACGTACGTCAAAACGTCAAAAATTTTGACGCGATATCGCCGAGTAGGATACCGCTTGCGTCGCAGATTCATAACGCGCGGTCAGGCAAAAAGATCGTTAACTCAACGACGCCCTGCGCGATTACTCGGTCACGCTGGCTACCTGCGTAAGTGCGTAGTTTCACGCGTGTCAACCGTATCAAATCGGCATCTGGTGCGTGAGAGAAATGTAATAAAATAAATAAAATGAGAAATAAAGAAATAAATACATTGATGATTAATAAATAAATAAAAGTAATTATGCAGCCTCGCGGCTTTTCGAATTTCATGATTTGCGGAAATTTTCTTTTTTGAGTTCGTCTTCTAGTTAAACAATCAAGTGGGTGAGGTGACAAAATACTGTCGAAAATATTCACGTTTTTTTCGGAATGAGCATTTTTTTCTTCAATTTTTCCAAATAAATAAATGAATAAATAAAAACTGGAAATCGATGCAACATTCGTCCTTTCACAAGATTCTCGACTCTCCATCTCTCCGTTGCAACATCAATACCTACTCATAATTCACTATGACTTCCTACAAGCGATACGAAAAAAAAAAATCTGCTCCCGATCATTGATTTCAAAATCGAAAAAAAAATGATTTATAGCGCACTTCGTCCGGTTACGTTCGAACGTGGCTATTCAAAAGCCCTATGAATAAATATACAACTCGTACATTTGTATTTCAAAGTGTAAAACGGTACTGCGCGCGGACTGCCGGGTGCCCGCGAGCACCGCGAGAGAGGTGGCCCGTTCTCTTCGGATAAACTCGCTCGCATTCTCACGTGTGTGTTCCCCCTCGCGAGAAACGGTGCTCGCCAAGAGCTCACGATGTGCTCTCTTCAAGGCCGCGGTGAGCCTTCACCTCTTGACACGGGTTTGCGCATTATACATAGAAATATATAGCCTTGCCCGTGCGCGACCGGGTGAGCACGATATATATATATATAAATGTATGTACACATATAAATATATATATCGCATCGAATAGAATGTCCGAGGTGGCGGGGGTTCGCTAAGGAGGGTGGGGTGAAGAGGGTTCAGGCCATATAACGTTCCAGCGGAGTAAGAAGGATGGGTGTACGCAACTTTCCTCTCGTACGTCCTCTCGGTACACACCCGAGCACTTAAGGCGCACCCCGCCGAGGGTTACGCCGTGGCGGTCGTACGGGTCGCCGGGCACGGATACGTACCCGATACGACCACGAAGACGCACTTTAATCGGGCCCGAAGATCGTTTACTCGGCGAGCATGGAATTCCTTTAATAAGTTCGGGGGCCTTTTATCGCGAGAGGGCCCGTTTCGCCGCGCCAATGAACCGCAGCAACACGAGGCAACCTCCGATATCTCGGGAGATGCGCACACGAGAGAGTGAGAAGAGAGAGAGAGAGAGAGAGGGACGAAGACGACGACGACGACGCAGAGTTCGACCCCGGTTCACCCGAGCCGCCACTGAAGAAGCCAGAAGCCGTAGCAACGCCGCAAATACCTCTTTAAAGACTGCTCTCGCCTCATCCGCGCACGCGGTTATGTGCATATTATAGCCGACTATGTGCTGTTACAATGCCGCGAGACCGAGGCGTTCACGCCGGAGCTTGTACCCTTGCGCACACTAATCGACCGGGACCACCTACCAGTTTATGATTTCATAATCGACTGGCGCGCACGTTCCGAGGGGGCTCCGCGCGTTGCGATGTGCTCGCGCGGGGCCGAGATGCCCACACGGCATATCGAAGACGTTGGTACACGGAACAACCCGGAGCTTGGGGCTTGTTGTTGTCCGTCGAGGATGATCGAGACGGAGACCGAGGCGTAGGCGTTTATCCGAGCGCACACGTGTACGAGATTATTTATTCTTGGGTCGGGATAACCCGAAGAAAAATTGCTTAGCGCAATCGAAGGGTAGGATCTTGAATTACATTTTATTTTATATTCGTCGTCGCGGGGATTATTGGTGACTTTTTTTTTCCGTGGGTGTGGTGGATGGTGATATTTAATGTGTTGCGTGTTGATGGTATTAAATTTTTTTTTCAAATTGTTGTTGATTGTGAGGAATTATAATCGGTATTTTGAGATGACTTTGATGACGATTGATGAGAGGCAAAATATTTTCTAGGTTTTAGTTTTCTGTTTAATTATAATCATTCGAAATTTAGCAATTCTTCTGATTTTCGATTGAAATAATTGTTCAAGCACGAGCTGTCCGCATTTTATAGAGTCGTGCGACAATATTTTCCTAAATCATATTTCAACATACTCAATAAAACAATACACAAAAGTTCACGGAGATTCAAGTGTTTTCATATTGAAATGAGCTAAAGATCGACGAGCCATTGAATTCAATCAGTGATTTATCAGCGTTGCGCTTCCACGTTTCCATCTCCTCGATTATTCCCTATCTCTGCCGCCCTCGGCTACTTTAATTCACACGGAATTATGACCGAGTGGCGAACGAAGGATCACGAATATATTCACCGCGTTGAAAGTTTAAAACCCGAGTCTAGCCACGCGATCTCGTTGGCTCGGAGTTTATATCGCCCGCGTTGGTACACGTACGTATATAATACCTCTCGTCGAGGATATAATGTACGGTGAAGTTGTGTCGAGGATACACGAACGTATATGGTAAAACGAGCAAACGACAGGAACACAGCTGGTGAGAGGCGAATCACAAGAGAGATGGAAAAATAGAGAAAGAAGGAAAGAAAGAGATCGTACGTATAGACGACGAACATGCGAGAGGGCCCACTCGGTGTGACCAATCATCTCATTACCGGTAAACCTCATCGGCGCAAGCACAACCTCGCGCGTTCGAACTCGCGTCCAACGGCAGCCGGTGATTCCCGTCCTACGCAAATCTACTCTTCCATGAAGCTACTTGTCTACGCGTTCTACCATATAGCGCACATTCGCTCGCTTATTAACGCTCCGGGCTTACGGTTTCTTGATGTATTCATTTTAATAACGGCTTAATAATACCTTGGCGACTTTAATGATTCGAATGCGTTTTTTCAAATGTGCACGAATGTGTATGTATCGTGAATTCTAATTGATTTTGAGATCAGTAGTGAGGGACCGTAAAATCGCAATGGGGCGGTGATGTATGATTTTCTGTTTTTTTACGATCTAGCTGAGATTGAATAATTTTTGTGATATGCATGGCGAATACATTCATGTATGTCATGTATATATTATTGGAGGGTTATCATTATGGATATGTATGGCATGTATACATATATAAAATTGAACTAGTATATTTTCTTTGATTTCGACTTCGCTTAATGTTTATTCATAATACAATGTAACGATTTATTATACGAATGACATATTACAATCTAATAATTATGTACATAAATATATGTATCCAGTTCTAGTTCTCATATACTTGGAAGTCTCGACCAAGCCAACTGCATAAATACGACATTTATTCATAAACCCAATCCATATATATTCCACCCCTATTATTATTCCATGTATAAATATATATTCTCAACTTCCCCGCGCAGTAATCACAATTACCGATCTTTACTACAGTAGCACATCGTCTTATTAATTGGAAAGGCTAACCTGCGGCAGGAGGTCAGAAAGTGATCGTATAGCACGTCCGTACGAGCTGCGACGAACATACATCAAAATACGTACACACGTACACACACATATCCTGGTCCTACCGCGAGCTGCGCGGCTGGAGAGCTCGCTTCAAGACTATCTAACTTCGTGCAGTGAAGGGATACTATTATGAAAATGGTTGTCGTAACTCCCGACCAACAGAGTGCAAGCACGAGTATGAAAAAAAAAATGAAATAAAAATATCGAGAGCACAAGATGCGAGGAAAATGTGTTCGGTCGGTGGTTATACCGTATTGAATCCGTAACGTTTACGTTGTTCTCGCGTGCATGCAGTTTGCTAAGCGAGTAACGTACGCGGTAGTAAAACACGAGACGAACTAAAGCACATGTACAGCGAGTGCATACATATATATTGTATATAAATGTATGTATGTATCTTCGTATAGTGTGTTAACTACAAAGATCGCATGGATGGGAAGAGCGATGAGAGGCAGCGCTAAAAGTGGTCTTGGCGGTCGCAAAAGCGCATGTATGTAAGTTATAACATAAAGGAGCTTTCCCGACGACGACATTAGAGCCGCATTAGCGGGCTGCTCGCCGCTCGTCGACCAGATGGTTCCTCGTACCCCGGGTCAGCTAATTAAATCTCGATTCTCACGAAGATCACTCTCACAATGGACCGTTGATGAGATAGCAGATCCCTCTCGTGCTTCTCACACCTGTAAGACCGCGTATACGGATTTTACACGTGTGCGCTACCGGCCAGATGGGGCTTATACGATTATAATATACGAAACGTGGGTTGAACTTGAGTTTGACTGTACAGCGGTCGTACGCGGAAGATCCTGGGGGCAAGACGGCTCAGTTGAATTTGATCATCTACGGTCGGTTATTATATTCATTATTATTATTCTTATTTAGAATTATAATTGGAATTTAACAACTCAGTGGTTATTGATTATGTATTGATATTAATCATATCGATTATTGAATAATTGTCAATGTTTATAATATTGACAATTAAGCAATCATTATTGTTATTCTTATTTACTTATTCTTTAAAATTATTATTATTATTGACAGTATTTATAATTTAAATGTATGTAATTGAATTTTGAACACTCAACAATGCACCATAAAATCAATAGCAATATTATGTATAATATTGTATTTTATTATTATTATTATCTATATTCTATATTTTATATACTGTTTTGGAGAAAAAAATGAGCAAGGGAAATGAGAAAACGTATCACGTCGGCGTTCTTTGAACCTGTAAAATCCAACGATGTTACTTAAATCGGTAGTTTTTTTTATTAGATATTAAAAGTGAATGAAAAATAGGAATCGCTAATCAATATAAAAAACCTATACAAGCCAGATCCATTTTTACATTCCCACACACACTACTGCGCGTGATTGTCCACAATAATTGAAAAATGAAGTACGAAAGATCGTTTCAAAGACGGAAGTGACGAGTTGTCGATCCAATCGGCGTTCACTGCATACATCGTTTGCCTCTTATCGGTAAGGAAAACGTTTTATTCTTGTTCTCGGCAAACTCCTCGACGGCTGCTTCGGTCCGTTGTGTGGCAAACAAGATTCTCGCGATCGAGGACTCGAGACATCATCGTCGAGCGTCGACCGTCTCGGGCTCGATCGTCCTGGCGGAAGACTCTTCTCCCGTCACTCTCGACATTTACGCCGTGCAGTGCATATCGCGGCGATGCTGATAGACCGCGCGCCGACCATCGGTAACGCAAAACTCGGAGCAAGGACGCACTTCAGGGCTCGACGACTCCGAGCTGGATCTCGAGAGCAAACTGCTACACGGAATTTACTGTCGGAGTTACGTGGAGCGCGAAAGAAGCGAGCCCGAGAGATGATTTCTCTCTCGTTTCACCGCAGAGAGTCCTGCGGTAGCTGGTCGCGCGCAATTGGCGACGTCGACGACGACGACGACGACGAGGACGACGATGACGGAGATGGAAAGACGCATTGCACTCTTCGGCAATTATATTACAACTCGGGGAGGCTCCGTACTGTGTTCGTGGACAGATGGCAGTCCTCTTGCTCGCCAGCATCTTCTTCGTCTTCTTAGGAATACATTCGTCTCGTCGTTTCTCAGATATAAATTTAAAAAAAAATGAATTAACGATTCGAGGAATTCATGAATTCTTGATTTAATGAATCAATGAATCAAACAATTAATACAATGATGAATCAACGAATCAATGAATTAATTAATTCTCAAATCGGTGACTCAATGTATTCTTAAATTGATAAATTAATAAATCATTCCTACTTTTTGTTGTTCAACATCAACAACCAGAAATTCAGATAATCCCCAATGAATATCAGTAATTTTATTTTCGATAATTAATCTTCAAAAATATAACCATACAACTCAGACACACCCGATCCATGTAGAACAACAAAACTACAAAAAAAAAAAAAAAAAAAAAAAAAAATGAAAACGATCGCCTCTAAAATTGCGATGAAAAAAATCTCTCATCCCTTCGGCCCTTTCAGAACTGCATTTTTTTTCGCTCGCGAGATGTTGGATACACGCACGCGTGCTGTATCACAATATCCGTGAGCTTCTTCCTTTCCAGTCTTGTAAGCCACGATATCCTCGCTCAACAAAACGCACTGTATATATGTTACAGAACCGTGACATCCTGGCGGACGGCTCGGAGCGTGACTCCCCTGGGAGCTGTGGGGGTGGAAGCGGCGGTGGCCGCAGACCCCTCACCTCCATCATCGAACACCTACGCTCATCCAAAAGCAGAATTTACAATGGTGAGTCTTCCAAAGAGAGAAAGAGAAAAAGCACGCATAGAATAGCTGTATTAATCACTCTCATGACGTACCAGTGATCTTGGCAAAAACCACGCTGACCCTCGTTTATAAAAATAACAAATAAAAAATACATTAGAGAATGCAAAAAATTGCGCATGTTTTGAAAAAACGTCGACACAACACGCGAAAAACCATTGGCCTTGTCATCGAAAAAAATGACTGCGACGACTGGTATTACCGAGATCATAAAAATTGATTATTTTAACGACGGGTTTCTTCGCTATATTGGCTACTTCGCTATACAGGGGTCACCATAATTCATGTTTTACTGCAGAACGTTTGCATGAAATTGACGAAGGACGCGAGAAGCAGTTTGACATCGCGGTCACCCGGTGTCACTCAATGTATTGAAGTATTCTTGTATTAATTAATGTTTCGGCAAAAACATCAAACGGTAGCAATTGCTGACGCGCGATTGCGACGACTATTGCCGCAAATCGTGTCGACGGAGTCAACACACCGAAAGGAAAGGACAGATCGATTATCGCGTTATCACAGCGAGACGAACGGTTGGTCTTACGTTAGCTACGGGTTATTATCGCGATACATTGTACGTAATTATTTTGAACTATGATTAACCAACAAGTTGTTACAATTAATATCGTGACTACATCGAGACCGAGAACTCTTGTACCAATCATCATAGCTGTTTCCACTCTGATTGCTCTGTAAAGATATTCATTACTTCAAAATACATTCGTCACAGTTATTACGGTCATAGATAATAAACTATGCAAATAAAATTATCCATAACTAATGATAGATTCATTAATAATAATTCTCAATTATATCATTTCATACCTATACACTTTTTTCTTCATCCGGTCAATGAAATTAACGGGAGGTTATAGTATTCCATACTTATAAATTAATATATTTTATATTATATATAATTTATATTCTTTCATGCATATGCTTTTTTTCATCTGGGAAATGAAATTAACCACGAGGTTTCGGTCATACAGTCACGCAATGATAGTATAAACATTATTAGTTATCAATAAGGGGGTGGGCAGGGGGTGGGGATCGCAACTGCAGTAGCAGAGTCGAAGCGTGTCAAATGATGAAGGATCATCGAGACTGCGGACGTCGTCCCTTCGTCATTGTCGCTGTTCTCCTCGTCGTTATGTCGGCTTAGCCGACAACGAGAACTCAATGAATTGCACGTTTAAGGGGGGGGGGGGGGGGCTGCTGTCGGTGCCTGCGACGCGCTCGAGCAATATCCCAACGAGACGGACTACCACCGAAGAGCCCGATGTTGCTCCTGCTGCTGCTATGCTGCTTCTGCCGTTGCTGCCTACTCAATGGGAGATCGTTAGACAGCATCGAGAGCCCGGTGCAGTCGCGAGAAAGCGAGAGAAAGGACAAAATGAGCGAGAGATGCAGAATGGCCTTTCTATGCTCGGCGTGGTCTTCGACGAGCCACCGGACGTCTTCGCTCTCTCTCTCTCTCTCTCTCTCTCTCTCTCTCTCTCTCTCTCCTCTCTTTCTTTCTTTCTTCCATAAAATATGTAGCTTTATTTGGCTCTCTCTCTTTATTTCTCAAGGTATCGCTCTACCTCCCTTTATAATAAGTATATGAATAATTATTATAATAATATTAATGTTATATTATATTATTTTATAATTTATATATTTTATATTTTTTCATTATGGATATATATTATCTCCCATAACATCCCACTCTCTCTCTCTCCCTTTCTCTCTCTTATTATTTCGCTTGCACGACCTATAAATCCTCCGAGGGCACAATTATGCGCCGAGGATAAGGATTATTGTTGCCGTTTCGTTCGCGCATACATACGGTCCGAGAGCGCGCACCGGAACGGGGATTACCCTCGTAAATATATTCAGAGGGCGGCGGCTCGGCCATTATATTCTATGCGGAAAGAATGCGAGAGGGACGTTGATAACGTAATAACGAGGACGCGAGCTAATGAGCGAATCGTATGAACGTACGCGTATCATTCACTGATAAAAAGTTTTCTCGCTCGTGCAAAAATTAATTTACGAATGACGATAGAACCAGCGGCTGCCGAAATCTACGCGCAAGGTAGCCTCGGGGCGAAGAGGTTCATCTGAGAGAAGGAAAGGCTCTTCGATTGTTGCCAAACGCGTAATTATATCCTTTGTTAGTTAATCACGATTTTTTTGAATTTTTATATTATGCATTTTGAAAGAAAAAAATTACGGACAAAACAACGGGCCATTATTTTAATTTCAGACGGAATTCCAATTGGTTTATATCGTCACGAATACTGTTCTGGCGTAGAAATTAACTGACTGATTTTCGACGAGAGATGAAAGTACTCTCTTTTTTCCCTGAACATGCATTGGCATCAACGCTTTGATCGATTGATTTTATCTACCACACGTGGAGGACATTTGATTAACTGCTACAGCCTAACGAATTTACAGATAAACATAGTCAGGACGAAAAATTACGAACAATTGTAATCATCGCCAGAGATCGTGTTTCTTATGTCTTTCTGCGAATAACATATGACAAGCACAACGACACGCGATGCTGGCTGCGTGTGAAAGACAGAGAGAAGAGACATCACCCGGTACCCGACGTCGCCGTAAAAAAAAATTATCGAAATTAATCCAAAATAATACAACCACGGGGTCATCGTCGTGCATCACGCGAACGTGTAATAATGCACGAGTGATGAAATTAATATTGCTTCGAGTCGGAAGAACCGGAGTCCGGGAGGACTCGTTCAGCGATGGTAGACGAGCGCACACAGCGACACGTGAAGCAGCCAGAGAGAGAAAGAGAGCAAGAGAGAGCGAGAGAAAGGGAGAGAGAAAGCATGAGGAGGATAAATTCGACGAGATCCATAGCCACGGGAGGGGTCGCGTCTTCGATCAGCGCTCTGGCCTATACCGGACCGTGGAGACGGCGCGGTGTAGTTGCAGGTCCGTTGGATCGCAGTTGCAGTCGGTGGTTATAGGTATGTGCATCGTGCACGAGAAGAGGTTCGGCGCAGGCCGAAGCGCATGTACAATTTATAATGCAATTAGAGCCTTGGATAGTAGCATTCGGATTTATGGCAGGCCGAGTGGTAAGGGAGTGCTCCGGGGAGGCGGGGAGAGGGGAAAGAGAGCGGGGGGAGCAGAGAGGAGCCATATAGAGTAAGATGAAACGCGAGGTGAGCTCGGGGTGATCGCGCGAGCGGAGCAGAAGCAGCAAGCAGAAACTGGGTGTATGAGAAGAGAGCAGGAGAGAGTGAGAGAGAGAGAGAGAGAGAGTGAGGGGGAAAAGGGGGGGAGAGGAAGCGGAATCCAACCCGCGCAAGTGAAATGAGTTATATGCCTCCCCGAGTGCGGTAGCTGCCGATGCGTTATTTATTGCCGGCTTTTCATTATTGCTCCGGGGGCCTCGACGCCGGACCGTTCTGTTTGTCCGATCGAAAGAGGAACTAGTTCGCAGTCGGGTGAAAAGAGTTTTGGGCTTACGTGGACTGGTCGTTTCGACTCGTACCGGGATCTTAAGCTTCGTACGTGAAGAATATTTACAGACGTTATAGCGCTTTCATTTTAGTTTTGATTAAAGATTTTTATTTTTCATTTATTTATTTGATGATGGAAGGAGTTGGAGTTGGAAAATTGGTGAAGGTTTGGTCCAGAGCTTTGATATTGGAGAGAGATTGATATCAATTATACCTGCAAGGACTCATCTAGTCAGAGTAATTATTGTCTTCGAAATTTCTTGCAATTTTGCTTCCTCATAAAGGAAGCTTTGTGACGGTCCGAAATTTTTTTTTCGAGATTTTGATGTCAATAGGTTCAGAATGTCCTAAAACATCCAGAAAACACATTCGGAAAAAATGTCCGGATGTATGTGTGTGTGTGTGTGTGTGTGTGTGTGTGTGTGTGTGTGTGTGTGTGTGTGTGTGTATGTATGTAACCACTCTCTAAAATTCAAACGTTCATAACTCGAGAACGGTTCAAGATGCCGTACTCAAATTTTGCACACATGTGATGCCTTCTAATATCTATGTAATCTGTAGATTTCGCAATTATTAACGCATTTCTTCGGCTTCGACAGCGTTTTGAATTTTTCAAAAAATGTCTGTAGCCACGCTAGCGTCCGCAATTTTCGACATATTCGGCTAAATAGTTTTTTACATATCGAATTGAGTACAAGGACGGTTGGTATTGCATTTGAGCCGAATCCATCAATAACTTTAGATTTTATGATTTTTTGAATTTTTCAAAAAATCAACTTTTTTGCTCCATTTGTCGTTAACTTCAACCAATCGAACCATAATTCTCTGCAAGTATAGGATGTCATTGAGTTATAATACATATCAAATTTGGCCGAGATCGGACGAACGGATCAAGATCTAGAGCAATTCGAAATTTCTAAGTTCCAACCCCTGCAAATTAAAACTAGCTGCAAGTAGAAACTTGCAAAGTGCTTCCTCCGTAATCCTCCGCACTTGAGCCAATGGACGAAATCCTTTATGAGGAAGCCAGAATTAATAAAGAAAAAAAGGTACTCATAAGCATCCTCATAAAGTACTTCGTCCATTGGCTCAAGTGCGTAAGATTACGGAGGAAGCACTTTGCAAGTTTCTACTTGCAGCTAGTTTTAATTTGCAGGGGTTTTTTTGTATCGTTTCATAAGCGATTACAAGATTTAGGGGAAAAAATGTCAGGGATTTGCTGCTTTCGGAAGCATTTAACATTTTAGTTTTATTATGAAAATGAAACATACAAATGACAAATTCGTAGAGAAAAAAAACTAATAATTAATACTTATTCCACCAGCAGTTAACCGAAGTAATAAAGTCCTTCGATCAAGTAGTAGGTCCTGAATTTTTATGCAAGCTGTCGCAGTCTCGTCCCATCCCGTTAAAATCTTCAATCTTCATATTTCACCCAAAGTTGCATTCATATGTTGGTTTTAACACATAAACAATAAAAAAAATAAAGACATAAAATAATTAAAAAAATAAATTTTAATGAAAGTATTGCAGCATTTCCGCTGAACCAAAAGTCAAAAGTAAAAATTGTATCGTTCCCTCGCAGTGGCGTAAAAACCGCATCGGCGGCATATCGGTGATATTTTTATATCTCGTGCAACATACGCAGAAACATTCGGGGGCAACTCTATCATTAGGCGCAATAATTTACGTCTGCGTTACGATGCTAATGAGAATTCCGCACGACAGCGGCAGCAGCGAACGGAGTTATTTACTACCGAGAACTTTTATTTTTTTCGACAGCGTTGTGGGCGAAGCACGTTCGCGCGTGAGCTTTCATTATCGGGCTGCCGGACGAAAATGCATTTCGTTGCGTTCAGACATGTAGAACGCCGATATGCGTCTCTGTCGGGTGTGAATCGAAGTTCTGAATATTCCATGTTCCGACAGGTCAATAAATTGAATGGATATGTTCCGAATCGGCAAAGCTTCGACTGACAATGTCCCGAAAGATCGAAATCCCGAAAACCAAACCGTCGGTGACCCAAATGATCAGTCTGATGGTTCACATACGGATTTTTTGCGTTGCGAGGAATCGGTCAAACCCTGTTTTTGTTCGCTGATACGATCAAATAGGCGTTGAATAGGTCGTCCTGAATTTTCAGTAGTTATTGCAGTAATGGTCAGACGTTGGAAATCAACATTGACAGCTGTCTTATTAGAGATATTCTCATCGATATATGAATTCTTCGTGACTCGAAGGAAGTTACGAAATTTTTTTGCTGAGCTCACAAATATTTCAACCGAAAAGTGCATTCAAAGGTTCGGGTTTTATTCTATCTTTTCATTAAAAAATATCGATTTTTGCTGTGGGATTCAAAATGAAATGAACTAATAAAAATTAAACATTCTATGTTTTTCTACAAAATTGAATTAAAAAAGTAACATTGTACAAAGTTAAATAAGTCGATAAGTCAAAATGTCAATCCCATTTATATCGTAGTCGGTTCAATTAACGACATTATTAGTTTAATTAGTACCAGATTCGGTACTCGTGTACAACCCGTGGCTGTAACTCATTCGCTATGCGCCATACAAATACAATGCATACATCACGAACTTGCCTGCAGTAGGTAGGACGTCCACGTAAAGCAATTCTGAAGAAAAAGAGAAAAAGAGGGAGATAGGAAACCCAGCGAGCGCCAGAAGCACTTGGCGTACCTCAAAGTCGTTAATCCACCGGTGATTGCAATTAATTGTAACGTGACAAATCGCAAGACCTCGCTGTGTTTGGCTTGCTTTCTCGCTCTACGACGTTTCGTTCGGGTTTTCAAGAAAGCCGACGATCTTCGTTCCAACATACATTCGACGTAGATATAGTGTGTTACGTACCTATCTCTCGCGTGTTCGCCTCAGCATCGTGCCAAAGCCACAGCGGCGCGTTTGTTCTCCATTGAAACGATCCCGCGCAGCATCGATTCGTTCGCGCTCTCTTTTCCTCGCTCTGCTTTGTTCGATCCTTACGTATCGTTTCCTCTCTCTCTCTCTCCTTCTTTCGCTCGCGGGATTTCCGCGAGAACGAAAAATCGACGTGGCTCCCGCTTTCCGATCGCAACGGTATATGTAATACATAGATGCTTCTGTATAAAATTTAAACAAAAAGTAAAACCCCTCACGGATTTAGCGAGGTGTGGGTGAGCATATCTATCAGCGTGACGCAACGGCAAATAACGCTCGCGCGCTCCCTCCCTTCCGCCCTCCCTGGTTCGCTGCTCTAGTTACAAGCGAGAAAGTGCAGGGCAAGGGGAAGGGAGCCGGGGGGGGAGGGCAGCGACGTTGGCGAACCGGGGAGACGCGGATAGGATATGCATGTACCGCGAGCGGTGGAATGGATCTCGGGTGAGCTTTAACCTCACCTGCTTGTGTACACTTCGTGAATCTTGCTGCGCTTCTGGTGCGACCAAAGGGGTTCTCAAATTTTTATGATTTTACGATTAAGAATCGTCAGTAAGAGTAAAAACTGGAGAACGGGAGCTTATTTCATACAGATATTTATTTTTGATACGGTTTGACGTTTGGCCCTTCATTTATAAGAAATAATAATAGTTTATCTGTTACTCTTTGTAGTTTTCAAGTTCCCAGTTTTATCGTATTAGGTTTATAATATCATCAGAAGTTATGGTACACATTAATTTGTACGAAATGATTTGTCAAATATTAAATAAATAAATAATAATAATAATAATAATTTATCAATATTTAGTATTATTAATGAATTAATAATAATAATAATAATTATTATTATAATAATGATAATAATAATCATAATAATAATAATAATAATGATAATAATAATCATAATAATAATAATAATAATGATAATAATAATCATAATAATAATATTGAACTGTTTATTTCTCTCATATTTGACGAATTTTTTTCTACAAATTAATTTCTACCGTAACTTCTGACAATGTTACAAATGAACACAATCACACAATAAACCCAAAATCTATTAGAATTAGATAAATAGATGAATAATATTACAATAAAATATATTTATTGACATACATAAAGAAGATAAATTGATTAATTACAAAACCACAAACGAATTTCTACCGTAATTTTGAACACGATACAGATATCTGAGTACCACTGCTTCCCGTACAGCGGTCCGTGCCTACCGCGTCGTACATACGTTCGAAGATGGGCGAGATAGTAGAAAGTGCATAGTCGGCGTCGAGGACCGCGGGAAGATGATGATCGGAGAAACGATGAGAGTGAAGCTTTGCGGTTAGTTCGCTCGGCGGGCGTGAAAAGTAGCTGATGCGGGAAAATAATGCCCCAACGGTATTATATACAACGTGCAACGATATGCAGCGAACGAATCCGCGAACAACTCCCTCGAAGCGTTAATAGTAATCGTAATTACGATAATCGCTCATTGATTGCCCCTGCGAACGTGCCTCGTGCACGGCTCTCCCGATGCATCTGAGAGACCTCAGTTACGCCACGGAGAACTTCGCAGTAGACGCTCACGGGATGTGATGTAAACCGGGAGAAGTCGTGGACAAATCGAACAATGACGATGATTATAAGAATGTGCCCGAAGATTCATATATCACAACGGAAAACGAATATATTCCCAACAAATATAATAATACGATATAATTCTTTGTTAATTAATACAATGAGAATTTCAATGGTGTTTCATCTAATATAGATCCAATAGATTAAATCAATCTCACATGTTAATCTAATTCTAACACGTACCTAATTACCACAATTATTTAATTTAGAGATGTAATTATAACCCAATCCATTTATCTTAAATTGAATTATTAAATTATATTAGTTTTAATTTAATAGAATGTAGTTTAGTAGCTATTTTAATTTAATTTCTCAATTACTATTTATAATCAATTTACCTTTGTGAATATCGAAATTCTTTTTTTTCTTCAACTAATCGATAAAAAATGAAAGCTCAGAGACAAATGCTTATTTGGCGAAACCAATGAATGCGGTTTCGCGCTATAATTACCGCCTCAATCGGATCAAATTACACGAAGCAGTAATAACAATTAAGTTACGCGAACTGACAAGTGATCTGTGGGAAAGGTGAAAGCGTCTAGAAGCGCAGATCACAGTGCACCGAACGCGATAGCTCAGCAGCTTGTAAAAAGAAGGTACATTCGCTTTGGTGGGCATATTGCGTCACTAAGAAAAAAAAACTAAAACAAATACTACGATCTAATAACATAATACACCATATATAATTAGATATAATCGTAATGACAACCCAAATAATCTGAATAATAACGATAATAATAATAATAATATAAAATCACAATAATATCATATATGATACAGCGAAATCTCGTATACGTGACTCATTGGTCGATGTTCGAACTGTCAGATAATGCTCATTGAAAAGGTTATATCATGAATAAAGACATTAATAATTCGCGTCGTGACGCTGCAGCGCGATGATACCGGTTTAGATCCAAGTGCAACCCATATATTTCGAGAGTGAAGAGGCGAAATGTAATACACAGATGTAAGATCCGTCGTACGGGAAATAATAGAAAAATTGCTTATGTCTATGAGCAAGAAAGTTCCGAGCATCAGATTTATATAGCCATCCGGGACCAGCTCCTGTCTTGTCGTGTATACAGATGCTCCACAGATATTCAAGGTCCACGGCGAATGATTCATATCGCCATTGACTTCCGTATTGCAGCATTGTGAATAAACCCACCGTGGCCGTATGAACAAGACAAACTCGTACAGATTTTACAGTGGGACTCGATCTTCGACTTCATGATTTATTATCCAGACGGAGATGTTTCTATTCGATATTTTTTTCTATGAACAATTTTTTTTTTGAATAAATTTATCAATTTTATGAAATGTTGTGTCACAGTCGTGGTTGTTACGTATGCAGAGTATGCGATACTTCATAAGCAACGTGTACATAATGATTCGGGACGAGCGTGGGGCTCTGATAAATAGATATATTGTCAAATAAAAAACCAAGCAATTTTCTATACCTAATTGTTAATTATGAGATCCTTCGCAGTAACTAAAAAAGATCGTTGAACGTTTCTCCACAAAAATGGTTAAAATGTAATCAGACAAATAAAAACTCGAAAACTATGAGTGACGATAATTAAAAAATTACTTAAATTATCGAATTGGCTTTTAAGACTTTGACTACTTCGATTTCGAATCGATAAAATCAATCGGACATCAATTACAAAAAAGTGAATGACATCATGACATAATTGACAAAAAAAATAGCACGATAAATAATTTTTGATTTTTCTAATTTTGCGATAAAAATATCTGACAATATGCAATTGTGATGTTTCATTCCGGTATTCGTCGCAAAGTTGAACAGTGATTTTGAAATAGCCTGTAGACAGATAGCAACCACCAGCTGTCATTGTCCATACGTAGACGGTGATAGCCCATCTGCTACCGTATCAAAAATACGTGTTGGATAACGAGACGCGCGCATCCCCTTCGAAATTGCGATTGGAAATGGCGCAGAGAGGCGAAGAAGAGAACTCGAGAAGCAAGCGCGTGTGAAGGGCGGGGCAGATCGATCGTGAATAAGGATCGATGGGATCGGAAAGCCCGCGCAGAAAGATCGAAGAGGATCCTCTCGGAGTTGGTGTACATATCTTGGGGTGGTTCTCATTCGGGTTATTTTTGAATTTTTATTGCGCCAAGTTCTCGTTCGATTCCAAAAAAGATAAAGAAAATTTCAAGCCCAATTTGATTTTTTTTGTCTAACCCTTACTACGCACCGATTTATAGTAAAGCTTCTCGTTTGAAATACATGCGATTTATCTATTTTTCGGTGATTATATCGGCGGGGTGACTAATTATTTTGGAAAAAAATTCACTATCGTGTGGAATTAACACGGATGAATCCTATGTTCAGGGAAAAAATACATGTATGGGTCATCAACGTTTACATCGTTTCTCTGACGATTATCATCCGATTTTTTCTAATAATTTTGAAATAACTAGAATGTTGGGGGTCCCAGGAACCCACGCGTATTGTGGTTGTTTCAGAAGGTTACGTCGGGTATTTTACGTTGATTTTGAGGACGTGAGTCCAGGGACCTTCACATATTCGAAATTTTTTAACAGCTTCGATGATAATCCTTAGAGCAACGGTGTAAACGTAGCATAAGAGGATCCATATACGTATATTTTGTATGTTCAAGTAGGGTTCATACCCATAAACTTCATATAGTATTGGATTTTTCCAGAAATGATTGGTCGCCCTGCCATGTAATTATCGAAAAATAGAAATTGCATGTATTTCAAACCGGAAACATCATCTCGAATCCGCGCGTAACAAGAATTCGACTAGAATGCTTGAATTCGGCTTAGTATTTTTGTTATTTTTCGAGAACTCGATTGAAAACTAGTCGCAGTAAAAATTAAAAAAATCATTCCAATAAGCCCACCCTAATATCTATATAAATATCGATACATGAGTAGGCGCGTATGGTAGCCTTATCCCGGTCGCCTCTCGGTTCATTGCAAAACCCGGTTCTGTTAACGACCGACACGGCAAAGATGGTTATACTATGCGGGCGTGTTATTCTTCGCGCCGCATCCTGCTCCTTGGATCAATTCGGCATGCGTGTATGCTGCTGTTGCTGCTCGCTGCTCAATCGAGAGCTTGTTTATAATTTATAATGCACCCAGCCACTCTCTTCGACGTCTCAGCATTTTCCGAAATGTTGATAACGCCACTCTTTGGTACCCACATGGGTTTTATTATTAAATGTAAATCGGACCGGAAAAATGTGAAAACCTGGCTCGCCGGACTAACCGGTCGTACGTAATTCAAAGGTTATTGTCATTTCAGACATACGAATTGCAGGATCTTTGCTTATGAGATTGTAACTTTAGAGAAAGGCTCAACGGTTTTCGAAAAAAAATTAACTTCCACTTTGTATGACAATTTTCACACTGATTCAAGTTCGGAAGAAGATGCAAAGAATAATATCAGAGAATTCGAATTAATGTAACCCCTCCTCTCTCCTTCCCTACGACCATGAATGCAATAAAACGTCAAACCCGACACTCTCTGGAAATATATATTCTCGTCATGCACACCAAACTCCATTACCCTGCAATTGATTCCATATTCTGCTGCAACAAATTGCCCACGACGCAGCTCTAAATACGGATTTCCTGAGGTTTTTCTTCTTTCATTCTCGCGATAGCCAAGAAAATCAGGATATTGCGGATAATACAGTAGTTCCGTAACAAACCACGGTAGTTGTAAACGCGAGAACTAAATGAGCGGTGTCCGGATGGGTTTGCACCGAGCGCGTTTATCTCGTATTCCCGAGGCGGCACAACTCGGCCATTAGTCGTTGTCAGGTACGTCCGGTCTAGAACCCACCTCGAACACCGTATTTCGACCTAGCCTCTTCCTTTTCCACCTCTTCGCTCTCTCATCCCCTTCCTCCCCCTTCCGTCTCCTCCCTCTCCTCCTCTCGGTCGTTCCTCTTCCTCGACTTTCCGTGTGTGTATCTTTATGTTTGTTCTTTTCTTCAAACGAAAAACATCTTCTGCACAAGTCGGGGTACAACGAACGTTATACCGTCCGCAGGATGCAGTCTCACACTCTGAATCTTTCGGTGGTTGGTGCAACAACTCGAAGGCACAAGATATATATATATATATATTTATGTATATAGATATTTTGCACAAAGGAAGACGTTATTGTAACGTGACCCGGACACACGCGAGAATTAAGATATCGGACCGTGGGCCTCGTGAATGGCATTATTAATACTCTTCCACGTCCGTGAGATATCTCCGAGCTTTATTCTCACCTCGGATCTCCGGGGGCTCACGACTGACTCGAATGCGAAACAGCCGGACCGCTTGTCTCGCCCGGCTGCAGCAATAATATTATACAACACCCTAAAACGATATTTCCATAACGACGTAATCAAAATTTTCGTCCAATTAACGGGGGTTCGATACTTACTATAAAATTCAAATAAAAAAATAACATCCACACGATAACAGATTATGGAATATTTATTTCGGGATTTTTTCTTATGTTTTTAATTTCTCGAACTCACGGCGAATTTTTAATTCTTTTGAAAGTGACAATTAGACGAAAACGTCGCAGATTAGATTGCGCAAGAGTTGAGGTCAACCGCGCGACTTGTAATTTTCTCGTTTCAACATTTCACGACGACCAAAGTTTAATTAAAACGGGTTGTTTTTTTTTCTTTCACATATTTAATTCGTGACTTCCTGAGTGTGCAATTAGTAATTTATACGATCCGAATTGATGCACATTTTGCGCAATCGGTTGTATCGTTTGAAAATAATAATCCGAGTAACAAGAGACGATAGGGACACAAGGTACGGGGGGATTCCATGAAGAATTAATCATTCGTTTGATCCTCCGACCTCCGGTGATATTCAGGTAAGATTAAAGTAATGGTTGTCGGGCAAGCGGTGGTATGATGAATATTTTCCGCCTCGCTTTCAGAGTATATATCTCCACTTTCTCTCCGACCTGGCTCGCGCGTTCCGCTATCCATATGCATGTATATATTTCTAATGCCTTGCACGGCGCGAATCGCGTGAGAATGCATCGGTCTGCGGTGTGCACAAAATCGCTAACGTAATATTCTTTATTTCATATAATTCTATTACCGCCGACACTTAATTAGACGTTGTCCGCGTAAATCATAAATTGAGTTATCGGCGGACACCCGGGAGACTACGAAGCCGGCTCGGGATGCACGAGTTAAATTATTAATAACCCACGTACGATTATCCGATGTAAATTAAACTCGCCTGACTCCTCTAAATTGAATGGAAAGCTCGCTCATTCTCGAACGAATTGTTTGATCTAGAATTAAGATCGAGCGTACAACATTTTATTTCCGTTTTTCAAAGATCTCGTTCTCGAAAAATGTATCAATCAACGGCTTATTGCCATTGAAAAAGTTTATTGGCGATTAAAAATGGAATTGTAAAATATTTTGAATCCAAAACGAATCATTTTGCTCCGAAATCGTGCTATTTGCGTTCGATCGAACTTCGTCTTTTCTAATTTATTTCAAATCGTTAAATCGCGTTTAACCACTTAACCGATGGCGGCATTCAACCACTGACCGGATATCATCTCGCGCGCGTCGAAAGCTCCGTAGCGATGCCCCGAGCTCGTCGTGTACACGCTCGGCGACGACAGCCCGTGCCGGGCTACATACCCCACAATCTGTGTACACGGTCGTGTCTTTCCCTCTCCGCGATCGATATGATAATTACGATATCCCGGCGGAACGAGTAAATTAATACATTAATGCCAGAAGACACATACCGTCGGTTCTGTCGTTGGCGTCGCGATTATGCATCCTCGGCGTTATTTATTTGAACGTCGGAACGATCTATACGAGGTTGAAAAATCCAATATAATTAGCCAGTTCGATATTTTTACAGGGATGGGTACAAACATATACACAGACAGACCGACAGCTATGCGTATATGACGTATTCCATGGCAAATCGGACGGCCAAAACCCTGACCCCCGCCGATCCAAGTCGTGATTTTTTTTCGGCTTTCTTTCGACCCCAATAATGCCTCTGATTTTTTTTAGAATTTTCGGATGCCCCTGCAACCTTCAGGAAAATGTAAAACCTCCCCCGGATGAGGAATATTATACGTTGACATAATTGATTTGATTTTCTTTGGTGATTTCAGTAGGTAAGAAAATGAAGTTTGCTGGAATCTCAGGGTGGGATTTTTATTGCAGTGTTTGAAAATGTAATACTAATAATAATATCATGAATTTTGTTATGAGTTTAAATCATAACAAATATCTTTTGTGTATATTTTTGATAGTCAAGAAAAAAATCATCAAGATCAACCATCACCAAGAAAAAAATCAATCTATTACCATCAATCATCATCTTTCAAGTAAAAAATATCTGCAATAATCATTGCACTCTGAAATTTCGGCAACCTTAATTTTCGACCTTTATGAATCACAAAATGAATATTCAATGAAGCCGAAGTATGCTTTTCCTTCTTTGTGAAAAGTCTTCAATTTTCTTCCACAAAGAAGCCGAGGGATCTTGAAATTTCAAAAAAAATCGGGGTCGTTCTTTAGATCAAATCAAAGCTAAAAAATATAATCTTGCGCTGAATCGGTAAGGGTGAGGGTTTTGGCCGTCCGATTTTCCGTGGGCTCCGTCATATATTTCAAACATATGCTTTACATCTATATGAACTCATACACATACAATTTATTTATTTATGTTACGATCATATTTCCTTCGGTCGCTCCGTGTAGTTATTCTCTAACGATATGCAGAAAGGAAAGAGTCAAGTGTAACGAACTCATGGAAATTCTGCCGCGCCGTCGATGTCGCTGCTGGTGCTACGGGTGCCAGCACTAGCAGCGGCAGCGGCAGCAGCAGCAGCAGCAGCACGTCTCCGCAGGGCATCTGCGATATTTCCAACATTCCACGACTCATTTGGCGAGAGCTCTTTCGCAGCGCGCGGGTTAACCACGCCCGGTCGCGGCCATACGCGAATCAGGTTCGAAACTCGTCCGTGAAGCAAGGATAGAAACCTGAAGCGGTCACCGATGGTGAGAGACCCGGCGTGTCTCTTTCGTTCTCTCGCCGGGGTCTTCGCGACGATCCAGTTTCCCTTGAAACGCGTCAACCCCGTCGCGGAGCGCCCACGCGCGTGCCCTGCCGAGAGTGCACGTCGCTCGGACTCGATGCGCACGCCAGTACGACGCCTAATATATCTCTCCGTATAGATATATATCAGAATATGTAGATATATATCAGAATAGTTTTTCTTGGGATTATTTTTCAATTTTAGTCCTCTCGAATAGATTGAAAAATAATGACAATAAATGTTGGCATAATTTTCCCTGACTTATCTCAATGTTAACACGTGCCGCCGGAATTTTTATTTTTTTGTATTTGAATAGCATGGGATGCTTATCGAACTTTGGTTAATTAATTATAGGTAAAAAAGCTATGATATTCTTTATCAGAAAGATGCATACTATTTGGAAAAAAAATTAGTCCCCAAAAACAATATGGCGGAACTAAAATGGTGGCTCAAAAAGAAAAAAAATCATTAAGATTCAAGGGGTCATATCTGTTCCGCCATTTCGTTATTGCGGGAATTAATATACATTTATTTATTTTGCAGATTGACAACATTTCTCCTTCGGTTGATATTCCAGCTATAATAAAAACGAAAACTCAAAATACACCTAATACTATTCAAATGCAAAATATTAAAATTCCATTGGCACGTATCAATATAGAGATAGGTCGGGGAGGCTTCAAATATATATTTTTCAATTATTCGGACCCTATCCGGAGGTGCGACATTAAAATTGTAAAATTACTTCGACTAAGGTCACGCTAATACGTATAGGTACCATATGCCGATCGTACTGAGCGAATGGGGGAAAGGATTACAGTGTCCCAAGCGCATTTCCGGGAACGACATCACCGCGAGTACCTCATACATCTAAGCCTGAACAAAAAAAAAGTACTGTTCCAAGCGTTTTTTCCTTCTCCGCATTGGCAAGGAATTAATCCGGCGAGGTCCGGTGAACGTCCAGCATAATCCGCGTTTTCTACTTCGATGTAGGAAAACGATAATGTCGAATCGAGTGGTAGTTTGTACACATAGATACATGCGGACCGGGGTGACGGGGGCAAAGGAAGGGAGGGTGGGAAGGGGGAGGGGGGGTATTCGGCCGGGCTGACCAGCGGAGAGGAACGTTTGAACGAGCTCGCAACAAGTCGACGTGGAGAATATAACGGGGCGCGAGCCGAGAGAAACCCGACGGTGGTGGGCGTATGGCCGGTTGGGTTGGGCTTCCAAAGGGTTCCTCGGAGGTCACAGTCTTACCAGCCAGGAAGGTGAGTCGCCCGGAGCACGGTTGATATCGAGAAACGAATCACCCGGGTCTCGACCGTTGCCGGAGACTCGCGGCTATCGCGAAGGACTCACGGAGTTTGTCGGGTCTACGACTGGCCAAGAGTTTGCTCCGGTACGGGATAATATATCGCTCGGACTCTCGGGTTCTCAATGAATTTACCATTGGAACGGGTCCGAGACTCGTAACGTCTCTTGTTTGCGGAGAAATTATTAACTCCGACGTCTCGTTATTTGTAGGAAAAAATAACGGGCGATGTTTTTGCGTTTGCATGATGAACGGTTTTGACACTGGGACAAACCGATGGTTCGAACGGGGATGGGTCTATGATGATATGTGAGTTGTGGATGGAACGGGCGCCGCTAGATGGCGAAATGGTGATGCGTTTCTCGATTGCGGGACGGTCGTGCAGAGCGACGGGTGACACGTACGGAGGATGGTGATGGTTTTTCTGAATATTTGTCTTTTTCGAGCGTTTATGCATATATTGAGACAGGCTATATTACAAATTTTTATAAAAATCCTGTATTTGTATTATAGTAGCTAATTGAAATTATGAAATATTAGGCAAGGTACGTCTAATGTTGTACCTAATTGAAACGAACGAACCTCAAATGTTGTCAGCTAATTTTTATAAATCAAAATAGGAATAGAGTAGAATCAGCTAAAATGAAAGTTGATGAAAAATCACTAATTAATTAATTAATCAAATATATAAATTTGTTATTTTGCTGATTTCGCATGAATTTTTTATCTTATTCATTAGATTAATCAAATTAAATTATATTGAATTAAATTAAATTTCCGATATCCCGAGAATATCTGTCCCAAGATAAAAAATACAGTCCATGTGCCCCACTTATATTACACGCAGTGTATTGCCCGGACGCAGGCTTATCAACTTTTCGGCAAATCAATACCCCCCGAATAGGTCCATTTTCTACCGGGATTTCGGGTCGGGTTTCACATTCGGGTCGCATACGTACGGTTCGGTTGTTAACAAGTACCGTGCGGCAACGCGTTGTCGACGAGTGCGAGCTTCGTCGAGGTACCGAGACACGCGGGGTCTCCGGGCATAGTCCGGTGCACAACGGAGAGTCCGAAGAAGGCGCGGGTCATGCAACAACAGGAAGGTTAGTTGCTCGGGGCGGCGACAACGTAGCGAACACCAGCATCTCTACCCGCCATGCTCGGAGCTCTTACATACGTACGCGGCACCGACGCTCATAATTTCGCTCGAGAATCTTGGCTCGCGAGCCAGAACGAGAAGAAAATACATCGAAATACCGAGTGTACGATCGAGAAACCAATGTTTTATATACACGTACCTACATTTCCCCACACTCGTTTAACAACCGAGTAGGAAACACCGTCGGCAACACACGTGTTTCCTGGAAATTTGTACCATAATCCATCTCTTTCCTCTTTCTAGTTGGAAGAATGAATAATAATGATAATAATAATAATCGAAATATGTTTAAAAAAACAATGAAACAAAAAAATTCATCGCTAAGCATTTGCTGGAAATTTTGGAAATAATCCTTCTCTTTTCTCATTTTCGTTGAAAAGGTAAATGAAAATAATAATAGTAATAACAATAAGATTACGAATATATAAAAAATAAAAATTTGAAAATAATTCTCGGTTCTTCGGAACAACCTCATTATTCGACTGAGGGTCCATATGTGCCGCGTATGTGCGACTTTGCGTGCCAAACCTCGTTCGGGGAAATTAATTTCTTCCCTCCGCGAAACCCATCGGTAACGAGGGTGAAAGAGAAAAAAAAAGAAAGAACGACGATCGACGAGATAAATCATTTTCCGAAATAATTTTCGTAACAAGTTCGCAGTATCATCGACATTTTTTCTGCAATTCGTGTGGCGAGATCTCGAGTCGAACCAACAATTTACCGAATTATTTTTTCGAAACAGACAATTTGCACCGATGAATGTACTTTGTAGTTGAAAAGAAGTATTGCTACAATTGTTTCGTGTAATCACAACGCCGATGATCGATAATTCGTTGAGCATGATAAAAACCTATCAAAATAATGTTACATCAGCCACGCAAAAATTCAATCCTAAATATGATAATAGTCTAACCTCTTCAATTTACTATCTGTATAAATAGTAAAACGATTCAGCTACAGGCAGACCGAGTCAGATTGTATTGTGTGTGATTGCGCAGATGTACATCTGCCGTGCAGTTTATAATTATATCATTATCAGAGCCCTCGCTCGCTGTGTTTGAAACACAAGAGTGTGAAGCGTGAAGTAATAATGTAAAGCGGAGAAGCCGCCCTCTCTCTCTCTCTCTCTCTCTCTTCTTCTGTCTCCCTTTCTTCCCGTCACGGAGTTTCTTTAATTAGGTGTGCGCTCGGTAAACGCGTGCGTCTCTGCGATTTCACGGGACGATCCGTAGCCACCGATCTCGCGCTGGCTTAACCTTTTACCTTTCCACATTGCTACGGTGGCTGTATCCGTGACTTCTGGTCGGCAAGGCTTTCGATTAATAATTACGCTCAGTTACTCTCGCCACAGGCGACCCATCGCCTTCCTCCCTCCGCTAACCCGTGTGACCTCGCGGCCTTACAATTACGCCGCAACTCGACCGAACGATTGCAATCGAAATCATCGGTTCGTAAATTCCGTAACTCGAATTATTTTTATTTCTTTCATTATTTATTTTCATTTTTGTTATTAACGCCTCACGTATCGAGAGAATCGAAAAACCGGCTTTCGACGGCTCGAGTCCGTTCTAGGGATTCCTAAATTACAGAAAAACCTGTATGACGCGCAAGGGCATCTTGATTTAGCGGTAATTGCTTGTACCAGGAAAACCGCGCATGCATAAGCGAGTGATAAAAAAAAACGAACAAAATGAAAGATCGAAGGTGGAGAAGACCGTGCAATCATTGAGTGATAAATTGTTGTTGCCGAGAAAATGTATGAAATTGCCTTTGCAGGGTAATAAGAGGAGGATGCGCATATATCTGTATATATATGTATACACTCGTGCACATGCACTGAAAGTCGTGCGTTGGCTACCGTCAGCGTGGCAAACTCCGCAGGAAGCGATCACCCGCGGCTCTTTTATAATGATCGACCGAAGCGTTTACTGAAACTAAAAATCTCAGAATCGCAAATAAAAGTCTCGGCAAGCTTGCCTCAAATGTGTCTTCGGTATGTATGCGTCTGTGTGTGTTAGTTTATGAGCGTGTGCGTGTACGAGGCGTGCAATCAACTTTAAAACGAATATTGTAGCGCAATATTAATTGCTAAAACTCGGCGTCGCGCCGATGAAACAATGATATCTCAACCGTTGATCTTCATTGAAGCCCCGTATGGGGTTTAATTAAAAACGCGAAGAAGATAGCGCGAGACCGGGCGTTAAGGAGTGAGAACGAAGCGAATCGAGAAAGCGCGGAGGACGCAAGATGGTTATATATATTACACGTATAGGTTCTGCGGTCCTCGGCGATTGCTTCGCGATCAACGTAAGATCGTAGCGAGACGTTCGCCATAGCCAGCGACCCGAAACCTCCGATGGTGTCCGATTGCCAAATTGATTGAGCAATCTTACTTTTATCCCTCTCGGGGTCGATTAATTATTGACACACGCTTCTTCGCTATCGGCTAGCACATCTGAAGCGCTATTAATGGTTTTCCTACGAGTAGTTGTAACATCCGCTTCAGCGTTAACTTTCGTTACGCAATTTATCCTGACTCGAACGAATGATTCGCGGAATGCGCAAAGAAATTTTTTTTTCTTGCGTTTGTTTGTGTGGCTAGCTGTACAAACCATGGGATAAAATGAGACAGTTTTTGGGAGCAGCGTTTTTGGTTGTAGATAATTAACTGTAAACGGGTTCGAGAAAATAGTGGCGAATAATTAGGTTATATCTATTTTCCGAATTTTTGAAGGACAGGGAAGTAAGTTCAGATGCCCATCGTGAACTCTCTTCTCTTGACGTTGAACCCCAACGAATTGCGCGTGCGCACGCTGCAATAACGTCCGCAAGCGGAAGAAGCCTCACGCGAATCAGCATCCAGCATCCATAGCATCGAAGACTCGCGTGTTGTTGTTAGCCCTCGATGCGACGGGACAGATGGCACCGAAGCCCGCTCGTACGCACGTGAATATGCGAAAAAATTTTTTGTGCGGAGATCATCGGGACAGCACGTGTGTGCATGTGTGCCAGAGTTATACCGTATGGACCGAAGTATATATATCGAACGAATGTAAAATAGAAA
>OZ020171.1:11201799-11537883 GCA_963971145.1 Sussaba pulchella | reverse complement strand
AGTCATCGTCGTCGAGCCCCAAGAGTCAAGTGTATTTCTCTCGGGTCGTACACTCGTATGCGATCTAATAGTTAAGGCAAGCATGGGGCACTGATGGACATGTTTGCATGTATATATGTACTCGTACCCATGTATTGTCATGTACATGCGTAGATATTGTTATAGCGTAATATTCGTGCTGCGGTAGCCAAGACATGCGGATTACTTTAAAAGCCGAATCATTATTACATTACGTCGACTTTATGGTATAGCAGTTGCTCGTCGTCTCGGTACGTTGACCCTGACTACTTTGTAACGAAATTACAGTACCCACGACGTTTGTATCTTCGTCACTCGTCTTGTATTTTTTCTGTAACAAGGAGAAAAAAGGAAAAAAGAATGTCGTGAAGTTGATTGCCGTCTTTTTCGATGGTTATTACTCTTGATCGAAGGTCTGTGACCTTGGAAATAATTGCAGACGAGACACTGAATTTGACGGCGTCCCAAGAGATTTAATTGGACTGATTGCGATCTATGACGAATCATGCTCGTTCATCTGGATTTTTTGAACGCCCAAAAGTGGCCCATTTATCCTGTTTTTTCCTCAATCAATTTTCTCTTCGACTATAAGAAACTTTTTAAACTAAAAAAGAAATGACTTTTCGGAAAAACTTATTGCCAAGGATATTTAGAATTTTTTGCAAAATAAAATAAGAATTCCACATCCCACGCCAAAATAATCGAAAAATCATTAATCGCACATACGGATCAATCATTGTCCACACCGTTCAGAATTGTACGGACAATGCAATCGCGGGACCATGGTTTTGCGGATAAATTCTGACCCTCGCGGGATAACGATGACCCGTTTTGTTCGCGATTGGGTTTGAAGGATGAAAGAAGAATGGAAGCTCGCGAGCCCGGTGTGATGTTCCCCGTTCGGCCGTGGGTATACGGCGTTACCGCGGGAATTGAGTGGCGTGCGGGACCTTCTATAAATCTTCATTTACGGGGTCCCGAGGTGGACTGTAAGGGCCCCGTCTGCGAGGCGGGGCTCCGGGTTCGCGCGGAATTTAAAAAGTAACGAAACTCAACGGGGCCCGCTTCTGCTGCTGCTGCTGCTGCTGCTGTTGTGATGCTCCGAGGCTTGATATATGTATAGATATATAAAAAACCGAAGCTGGGGAGCTAGAAGCTAGGTCGGTTCAAAAATGAAAAATGGAGGCAGCTGAGGTAGCTGCGGTCAACACGCGAGGCTTTTCTTGCCTTCTCCTCTTTCTGTCTTCGTGTATTTCTCTTTCTATTCTTTTTATTTCTTTTCTCAAAACTTTATCTTCTCTTTCTAAAACTGATTCAGCGATGGTGTTTCATCCTCGTCTGATTCTCAAAACCGACTGGGGAGGGAGAAAATCGAGGATCAGGTGCAAGGCCTTAGCCCTTTGAACATATTCTCCTACCTCGGCGATCTTACTCGCTCCAAGATAGCGAGGTGAAACGTACAGAACGAGGGTATTCATGTTCATGAATGGGCAACAAAATAATACACATATATAATGGAATGTAATGTATAAGGATATAAATATTAATATGTCAAATATCAGAACTAAATGGCTCAAAACCTATCATAATTATATTCATTGCCATGTTATGTAATGGTGATTATATATATTTATATTTCAACCCTGAAGTCGTTTCTAGATCGACTTCCATTGCGGTGGAGACTTCAACGACGTCTCCAACAATTAGTGCCGTACATTTCGAAATTTTTTACCAAAGTAAATGTTACACTTCCTAATCATTCGAAAATCCCGAACCAAACCGGGGTAAAATGTTGCAAATCTGAGTCTCGTCCGTTAATATTATTGACGTCATGTAAATTGTTAAGAAAAATATTCTTTTCGACTGACAAAACTATAGTGGCTGACTTGCCACTTCAAACACGACCATAACTCAAAATCCACGGCAATAGTTGCAATCCAAAAGTCCGATCAACGCGCACTCATGAAAAATCCATCTTTATTTCATTCCGCGTTCGCGCTCAACCCGAATTTGGTCCTCGTTGGAAGATTTCTCGACTGCTCGGGAGACGCGACGCGTTGAACGAAAGACGCCCCTGCGGTTTCTCGGAAGTTTCGTGTCCCGATAAGTTTCGTCAACCGCAGACAGGATGCGTGTAAGAATGCTTCTTTCTCTCTCTTTCTCGGTCGTCGAGATCGTTCTCGTCGGTCGTTGCTGCTGCGACGAGCATCGGGAATTCATCGATGGCCATTGGACGATGCTCTACCGCTGCTCAATCGGTAACACAAAACTGTAAAGCACTATTCTCCACGACCATTGCTATCTAAAATAAAAAACGTAAACGATCCTCTGCCTTTCAAAAATCTGCAGTCAACCGTTCGCGTGTTTTGTTCGAAAAATTAAAGATGGCGGAGAAAAAAGCTTTTTGGAAGTTTCGATTTTTTTTCTCGCTCTTATGTGCAAACTGAGAGAGGATGACGGCGCATGTAGCACATCACCTTAAGCACGGTCTCTCACTCTTACGGAGTATATGGGCTGCCCTGTGGTGTGGTCGTCGCTCCGGTCAAGTTACCGGTGCACGCCAGCGCTAACCTCGGATTAATTCGAGATCGGCCGGGCGTACTGCGGCTGCTGCTGCTGCGGCTGCTGTTGAACTGCATCTTCCCCCGCCTCCTTCATCCGTCTCATCCTCCGTTGCAACGGCATCGCGCCTTGCCGCAGTAGTATATTTTCTTATTCGCGCACGCCTTGCGCGCGGGCGCTCGCGAATCCGTTTCTCGATGCACTGCGCAGCCGGTTTCGTGAGGTCGGGCATCGGTACGTCGTCCAAATATTTACGAGCCTCTTCGCCCGTCGTCGGCTTTATGACGGTGAATCGCGTGCACGATTCACACACTCGCCTCGCGATCCAGACTTTAATTCGAGTGAAACGGGTCGAAGGCATCACGACTTATTTATTTTCTTTCATTTCGTTTTGGCCGGTAACGCAAATAATTCGTATCGAAATAAATGTTACGATGAATAAACGATCGACAGATTTGTCATTCTCGCGTGTAAATCAAATGGGAAAATTGGGGAAGAGATGGGTTCGAGGATAATCGGTCGAGGAGAAATTTATTGAGCCGATAACGTTTCTTGAGACAAGTCAAGGAATTAAGGATCAACTATATTTGTAAAATTTAATCAAATTATTGATAAGTCGATAGATGTTCAGGAGTTTTTCTCCATGGTTGCATGACGGGCGTGGTTCCTGCAGTCTTTTTTTTTCCTTGCGACACTTACAATTAGAATGTAGTACGTGCGATTAGTCAGCGGTGAAGGATGAGCGAAAGACGAATGCCCGTTGATTGTTGGCAGAGGGCCAGTGGCGTAATAAAGTTTCTCGTTAGATTCGCTGCGTCGACGAATTTATACACCGGTGAGCCAGTCGATTATTTATTGTTCATAATAGTAGCATATTCGCAGTGATACTCTGAGAGGATCATAGAACGAAAACGGAGAGATTGTCTTGTAATTGTAACGTATACCATGAAATATATAAATATGTCTGTTCGTGTGTGCGTGTATCTTAGAAAGTCTCTCGTCGAAGTGCAAAACTATATTGGGTTGCGGTAGTTCGCGCAGTACGGTTGCAATTATTCGCGCTACTCGCCACAATAATGTGTCCGAAGCGTTAGTTACGACTGACCGAAGCGGGTAATTCAACCGCGGACACGGAGGACGGGGGAGATGGCAGCGGGGGCGGCGATATGCTACGTAAATTTCATAATCAACCCTCGAGCACGTAATCCGGAGACCATTCAAAACTGGTTGATTTAATAGAGGATCCACCGAAGATATCGCAAGCGTCAATTGCATGTATATTTCGAATGCAAGCACGGATGAGAGAGTGAACAATTTTTGTAGTGTCGTAAATAATATTTTGCAAGACCAATTTACTAGTCGTTCTGTTTGTAATACGTGGATTAATCATCCTCGAATTCGATCTAGAATTTTATGGGCGAAATAAATTGAATAGATTTTTTTTTATTTCACGCATTTTATTCGTCTTTATATGTTGTTTTTATTTTCATTCTCACAATGAATGTTCATGCATTTAAAAAATGTCATAATTCGTAGCATTTGTATTCAATTAAATATTCTCATCGTTGAAAAAATGTTTTCATAATTGAAATTTTATTTATACTTATCTATTTTTGAAAAATCAATTTTCGTAATATCTTCAAGACACATTCTCAGAAGAACCGATGTGATAATTCCACGCACGTCGTGTACGACCGACTCCACCGTGGAATCCTTTCCAAGAGCACCCGAGACGTTTCTAAACGCTACAATTATATTTTATAGATTCAGATCCATATCAGTATGGAACTGCTAATAGCGAATGTATCTGGAATAAGTTCCATTCTCCTCTCGACCATTCCTGCGCCATAAATTCTTCGGACGACTACCGGTGCGCGAGATATCGAGTCCGACTCCCCGTACACGCGGTAAAGAGATCGTGTTGCCCGCGAAGCTCGTGGACGAAAAAAAAAAAACCCGGCACGATTTTACACACCTACAACTGGAATATTCCGTTTGTACAATGTTACAATAACTCCGGCAGCTCCCAATCGCTTATATCACAACGTTGCGTTCGACGATAAAACGAGAGACCGGCGGCGACGCAGCGAAACGTTTTCTACGCTTCCACACACGTATTATGAAAAAATCCGATCGCTTCAACTCGATTTCTTGCGCCAGTTTTCCACATCGCGATTCCGCATGGGTTCGCGCGAGCGCGCGTAGCTCGCGCGAGTGTGAGCTAATGCGAATGCACATGCGCGCGCGCTATCGAACGCGAGCGCGAGTTCTGTTGCGCGCCGGCTATCTGGACGCAGGTGTTCGAGGATAGGGCGCATAACGGCAACCGGATGTAATAAATTGAATGCTCGGTGAAAAGCTTTTGCGAGCGTCTAACCGTGACTCGACGACAGTGCGCACCGAGAGAGTATATAATATCGAATCAACGACGAAACGAACGACGCCGAGAAGAACGACGAACCTCGCGGAGACGACGAAGTTCTAGCTCGCTCGCGCGCGCGCGCGCATGCGCATGGCTCGAGCTGACGCGAATGAGGAATCCGTGATTCGCTAGTTTACGAGTCGCGAGTACACATAATGCCCGCTTCGGACGCTCTGGCGCCTCGCGATAATAACGGCTTACCACGGTACTTATTTTTTTATTTCGTTTTATTTTATTTTATTTTATGCGTTATTTTTAGTTTTTATTTTATTTGAGACGGGTCACCGCGGCTTTATCGACGCGTGAAAGACGCGTGGCGCTTTCGCACAATGCGATGCGATTTTTTTTATATCGCTCGCACGTGCGACCTCATTATAAACACTCGCACATATACGGACGTGGATGCATGGATGCTCGCCGAATGATAGATAATAATGATACCCTTTCGTTCGTGATAATAATGTTGCGGGCACTCAATGTCCGTCATTCGGACATTTTACAACCGTGGTTACGGCTAAATCATATTCGTTATATTGATCGATGTACTGTAATTGTTTTGGTTGATTGATCGACGAAAATTATTCTATTACATCGATTAATTATCCCATTAAATGCTTACGATCGTTATGAATTTAAAATCATCGATTATGTCCGTGTCTCGGAGTCGACAAAAACATTTAAACGAAACATAAAACATTCGTATCAAAAAATATAAACTCAAATACATTTATACATCAATTATATATTATACAAGTTTTATACATTACTACACTCAAAATAATTTACGTATAATAAGAAACATTCTTTAAATTCCATCGTCGGAATGAAATATTCAAGATAAAACCGATGAAAAATCCGCGGTCGTCTGTCCCAGTTGTTTCAGATCTCGAGCCACCCGCGCATGGTCGAGCTGGTTTTGCGAATTATAGCGAGACCTCTGGGGAGAGCGCACGAGCGTGTAGCTCCACCGCGCCGGTTCTCGATATCATGATATCGCGATAGCCCTGGCACGAGTTCCTTCGGTGTATCGCGGACCAGAGGATAGGCGAGCACACGGCCGCGTGATCACGAACAATTCAAATCTTTGTCGCTCGCCGCTTCTAAACGTAGCAAGACGGGGATGGACGAAGGGGGGAAGGGGGAGGGCTCGAGGGCAGGTGGTCTAGAGTGTCCCGTACGAAGAGGGCTTCCGGTAGAATCGGTGGACGGGTCGGACACAACCGTTTTCCATTTGCGTCCGATTACATGCACGTAGATAATTAGTTCGTGATTGGTGCTGACTGCGCGCGCGCGCGCGAGCTGACTGTAAGCTAGTCGAGCATTATTAGTTATAGCGAGAATATTACTCCAACTTCATGAAACGAGAACAACGCGACAGTATTATGTTTAAGTACTTACTCCCGCGCTACGTTGTTATCCGCGGGTGTCCCTGCCTCGGTTAGTTACGGTTCTTCGAGGTTCCTTTCGACGACCGCGATCGCGGTGCTCATAGCTGCACCGGCGACCGGAGAATTCCTCGGACACTTTTTATACATGATTCTGGTATCGGTGGCGATGGTTTTTGTCGTCCGTACTCGCAACATTTCCCTGGCGTGTTGGAATAAATAATATATTCACTGGCTGCACCCATTAAATCTGTTCTCTCATTTTGTCGAGGCTGCGGAGGATTCGACTAAGAGATTATCGATTCCATCGATGGAAAATCGATAGAACTGTTGGGGTGCAGCATGGATTATTTATTCGTCATTCGAACTATCAAAAAGTTAGATGAACTAAATGAGAAACAATAACTCTATGTTTAAAATATTTTCCCATGAGGAATAACTTGAATACGCTGATATGCATGCATACATACGTATTCTGTGTGACACTTCTTTCACTGGCCGTGCCCATTAAATTTATTCTCTCATTTTATCAAGGCTGCTAAAGATTCGACCGACTGGCTATCGATTTCATCGACAAAAAATCGGGAAAATTATTGAGGTACAGAATCAATTATTCATTCATCATTCAGACTATAAAAAGGTTAAATAAGAAACATTAAAAACACAATGAGTCCATCTTCAAAATATTTTTCCTGTATGAAAAAAATGTATTTTATTGTTATCTCATATGTAAATCGATGAGGCGAAAATTTGAATGCATCGAAGCGGTACATCGACAAGCACCGTCGAAACAAGTACCGAATGCAGTAGAAAGTATGCATTACATTGCGACACTTCGAGGATATACGAAAGAAGATCCTTGTGAAATATGAGGACAGCAACCGTGCTCGAAGACGATAAACCAAATAATAAATTAATCGTTACGTCCCGAGAGGCCGCGCGCGCGCGTTTTCAACCGGCAGCACGGTTTTTTTCTTCATTTCTTTTTTTTTATCTTTTCGTATCTCCAGCCTGACTCGGACTCGATTCATAAGCGCCAGATAGACAATCGACCGCGTTCGATATTATTAATGCAGCACTGTCATAACCAATGGATTGTATTGCGGCGAAGTCGCTGATGTATCGTTCACGATCCGGGGGGCAGCAGGCCCGTGCGGATGCATGCACTGTTACACAGTACGATAATCCAAGCATATTAATACCATGAAATAAAACGAGGACGACCAACAATGATATCAGCACCGTTTCTCGTTGTCGTTGTTGGGGAAAACAAATATCGATGGAAAATAAAACAAGTGCATAGTTTTTGAAAAAAAAAACACCATAACAATTTGAACATCGTGTGGATTTAGTAGATAGCAAATATATAATAATATATAATGAGCCAATAGTAATATATAATAATCCACAATAATATATAATAATCCAATAGTAATATATAACAATCTACAATAATATATAATAACCCAATAGCAATATATAATAATCTACAATGATATATAATAATAGACAATATACAATGATATATTTCTCGCCCAACTCAATCGAAACATTATTGAGCTAATTCCAGTTTTTATGTTAACAAAAACGTTTCTGTGACGATAGGAAGACGACGTAAGCAGCAAGACGGTTTTTTTTTCGAATCCAAATTTTCATTCGTAGATAAATCGTTGTAAGCAAAACCAACCCTTCTGTTGAGTAGATAAGAGTGAATAATTTTGATTCCGTTACAAATCTTTTATGAACAATAAATAACAGAACCAAAATTCAATAGTAAAAAAAATCCTCACCATAATTGCACCGTACATAATACGAGATAAATAATGGGAAAAAAACGAAAAACGTTTAATTTTCCTGGCAATCAGGTAAAAAAGTATTTTCCTTGACAACAACATCGGCGCCACGAGTCCTGTGTCACGATCGCGATGTCTAATATTCCCGTCCTCTTCCCCATCCGCTTATCGGGCCATGTCAGGATGTCGCATTAATCGAGGAGAGTTTATTAATTCGACTGGACGACATAACCGTAATCAGAGGGCTTCGCACGAACGAATAGTTCATTGCGGGCCACGCAACAAGCTCGCAAACGAACGTCCCACGTCGTCACCTTCGAAGATGATAATTAATGCCGTTCCGATTTCGCGCTTATCTCTGCTTCACGCTCATCCTCCACGCTACGTAACTTCGAGCCCGCAAGATTTTCACCCACACATCCGCACACATACAAGACTGACGCGCATGCGCCTCCTAATGATCCGGTTATGCACGAGTCTAAGAATGTTCGTTACAGACGAATAAAAGAAAAAAAAACTTCATTAATCCACATTTTTCTCAGTCGCCATATTGCAAACTTTTCTCTTCTCTTCAACGCCAAACACACGCATACATAGACGCTTAGCACGTTAACGAATTTTATTTATCTTGTTCTTCGTTGCTTTTCTATTCACGAGACGATGATTGATATCCTCGACGTGATCCTTAAATACCGTGAGTCTATATCGAGAGACTCGCGAGACTCTCGTTGCAAACACACGACACCCCCCCCCCCCCCCTTTCCCCTCATAGTTCGTTACAGGAGTGAAAGTCAACATTGTGCTCCATCTTCGTACTAATAACCGTTGTCCGACGCGCTTGCCCGAGCAATCCCCCAACGTTTCGCGGTTGTAATTTTGTAAATTATCCGTATCAAATATCCGTTCGCCGCAGTTTTATCCGCGAATAGTCTCGACGTTTGGTAGACGCATCGAGATTGGAATTCCAAGAGCCGCGTGTACGTTTCGAGAGCGGCGCGTCGTTTCGTGGGTTCGACGTAGATCGTTCGGTCGGATCCGTTCGGTGATATGTTGCCAAAGTCCTGAAGAATAACGATCGAACGAAAATCGTTCGGGACGAGAGGTGCTCTCGCGAGGACCTCGCGATCCTCGGATGAAAGCCCGAAGAAGCGGGAGGGAGGGCGATCGTTCAGCCGGAATCCTTTTCGAGGTTTGCGAGGCGCTCTTTTCGCCACAAGGGACCCCAAAAGGGATCGATGGGCCGGCGAGGGGGGGAACACACGTCGACCGCGGGTCCGTCTCACTCGTCACGTGTGCTCGGGACTGTCGTATCGCGTCCCCATCGTTCGTCGCAGCCTTCGCTTCTTCGCTATGGTATTCCCATGCTGTATATATAACGCGTACACTTTCTCGAGGTTCGACCTTACATGGTAGGCCGGGTGTAAAAAAGTCGGACGCGGACGACGGAGTCCTGCGGTCGAGTCGAGGAGTGGTCATGACGAAGGGAGGCACGGACACACGCGAGAATAGCGTATTGGAAATGAACGGACGCGAACGGGAGGCTGCGGCGAGACCGACGTGACAGTGAAGGGACGACGAAATAACCGGCGATATAGGGTCGAGTCTGAGAGTTTGAATTCTCACAGTCGATGAGTCGATCGCGGGAATTCCGATTATTGCGGGTGAGAATATTTTTTTTTTTATTTCATGGACCGGAATTAATCTTTGAGTCGAATGGACCGGAAAGTTGGTAATTTTTATACGGTGCGGTGTGTTCTTGTTATTTTTATTTTGAAACGACACATGTTTGAATATGATTTTGAATTAATTTCAATAGGGATTCTTTGGAGTTCAATTTTTGCCGGATTAGAAATATTTTCTTCGTCTTTACATCCATGCAGAATTTTGAGGCAATAAAACTGGAAAATCGGTAATTTTTACGGGGTGCGATATATGATCTTGTTAATTGAATTCGAAAGAAGAAAAATTTGAATAAATTATTGGTTATTTCTCTGCATTATTTTTCTCCCCATTTGCGTGCGGCATTGAATCAAATTCCCGAATAAAATTAACTTAAGTTATGATCCTCATTGGAATAATAATTGAGGGCTATCGATGGAACTGAAAAAAAAAATACCGTAACGAATCCTCATAAACGCGTTTCCTGCTCCACGCAATGGCATTTTAAAAAGAAGATACTAGAAAAAAAGCAAAAATCTACTTCGGAAAATATCCCCTCGAAGAATATCGTGATACGTGCGATCTTCGAGTTCGCCAAGAATCCCGGGAATCCTAGAAACGATCGTCCTCTTGGCATTACATCCTCGATTTAAGAAAAACCTCATCGAGAAACCGTGAAACCTGGAGGGGCAGACGGTAAAAAAAAAAAAAAAAAAAAAAAAAACGATTGATACCGTGTAGCTCGTTGAGAGTAAGAGGTCGAAGGTCGCAACGCCATACCGAACGGAGGATCACCGCCGAGAATTCGAGGTGCTTATAAGCCCGTTTCGTCGACTCATCACCGTGGATTCCAACGTGTACCCCGGACGCGAGATAAGAAAATCCTCATCGTCGCACTCGCATCCTGCGTTGCAACTCTCGATGCGTTTCGCAGCTTGGGAAATATTTTGCGGGTAAACGCGGAGCACGGAGAATCCGGCGTGTGTTTAAAGTGGTTGCTGTCGCCGTTGCAGCCGTTGCTGCCGCTTTTGCTTCTGCTTTCGCTTCCGCTGTTGCTTCTGCCGTTGCTTCTGCTGTTGGGGTAAGATCATCGGCGTTCTTTGCACATTGCTAATAGCTGTGCGGTACACACGCTCGGTACCTTCGCGCGGAAAAACAACGACTCCGCTCACTTATGAAGATGAAAGCTTCATAAGTCTCTCTTTCTCTCCCTCTGACTACGTATCGGCTCCCAGCATCTTTGCTGCTACCGATCGGGTATAGGCATTCATTCGATGAACATCTATTTTAGATACGTTTCCAAACGTATAACTGTGATTAATTATTATGAAACTATTATAATTTTCTATGTCTCTGCAATAGTAATGGATAATTTGAATGAATTATTGTTTTACAGTTGATTTTAATATTCAATAGCGATTATAATCTATGATAATACAGCAATGAAAGTATTCCAAATACATTTTTATTGAATAAATGCCCATCCCTGACAACGATAAAGACTCGTGAAACTTGCAACTACCCACTTCGCGGATGAAGAAAAAATAAACATTTCTGACACTCGTTTTATTATTACATTCGAAGCGAATTTAAAATATATTGGCCATTCCTGAGCCCTCGCTACCCCTTGTCCCGAAAAAAGAGAATTCGGATCTTTATGTCTTCACTCGTCCCCGAGTTGAAAAACGATGGGCCTGAGCGATCAAAAACCCCAGCGACGCCAGACACACACACACACACACACACACACGAAAATAAACGAACGCACGTTGTAATGTATAGCAACGACGAGTCGTCAATTAAAAGACTCTCAAATGTTCGACTTTAAAACCGAAGCAATTAAAAACGTCATCGTTGTGCCAGACATCGCTGACCTTTGTACCGAATTTTGTGACCACGGGGCAGGGGGAAGGGAGGACGACAACATCTCGAATGGTTTCGACTCGTTTTCCTTAACCATTGGGATGCTGGTCGTTATTTCGACGATCGTAGTTCGGTCGTGGAAAAAAAAACGAAAAAAAAAATACGTACACGGAGAAGGAAAGAAGTGACGATGGCCGTCGAGGAATCCATCGTTGTAACTTCCACGTGAATTCTCGTACGGGACCGAGTAAAAAAAGATGCGTCCCACGTTCGTGGTCATGCGTGTGTCGACATTTTACGCGGTAAGATAACGGAATATAATGACGCGATGGCTAATTGTAAGTAAAAGGTTTACGGTCCAACGAGTTTTAACGAGCGTAGCACCATATCGCGCGCCATTGCTCTCTCACAAGTGGCGTACGTAAATTCGAAACGACCACCTGCAGCGACCACCCCCTGAGCGTTTCCTGCGCGCCACAATCACGCGTATATATGTAGATATGTGTGTACCTGGGCGAGGATCCTCGAAAAAGGGGTGTTGATGGGCCGTAAATGCAACCCTGGAGAATACACGACAGCTACGTTGTAAGCTTTTAAAGCTTCCTGGAATTTGAGGGGGAAAATACACCTTGAAATCGTTCTATTTGTCCATTATTATTGGCAATAGGAATAATACAAAATTATGTAGTTGAACTCTTATGGAGACATTCCAACAATCGGCTAAGTTATAGCCGTTGTCGATAATTTTTTATTTAAAGAATATGCGAGAAAGATAAATAAATAATTGAAACAATGAAAAATGATATTCTATCCATATGTTTATTGGTTTTCGTCGAAAAAAATTGAAATTTTTCTCTTCGGTTTATTCAGTCTCTTTGGTATTTCCTTCCTTATCGACAATCACGTCGCCATATTGGACGCCCAGAAAAGTTATTCCATTAATAAAGTTCAAAATTAAATATGGATCGGGCGAGTGATGAGAAGATCGTAGACGTGTCAGTTGTCGATGGAACGTCTAACTACATCGTCGGGTTGCGTAAGGGAGCCAAGAGTTATGACAGATTGTGAACCCATGATTTATGGCAGCTCGAATCCGAGAGAGAGCGACGAGGTGCGTCCGGGCCGCCATATTGCTTCGGGTCACGGAGTTCCTGGATCGATGTATTTATAGTCTTTGTGGTATTTGTATCGCTGCCGGTGATCTACAGCGATGCACTGACGATAGATCGATGACTGACCGAGCAGCGGGAAAACAGCTGCCGGACCGATCACGGTCTGACCCCCCGACTATGAGGTTGATCGATGACTTCGTCGACGACCCCGGCTTACGCCATCGAACCCGTGATGCCGTACCGGGCGATCTCTCGCTATCCCTCTCTCTTATTCATTTTTTCATCTTTTTAATTCCATTATTATTTTATTTTTACTGCTATCATCTTTATCTCTCATTCTAGTATAATTTGTACTTGTACTGGCAGTCTTACGCTCGCCCTTTCTCTCAATTTTTTTTAAGTATATTTTTTTGGTCATTAATTATTTAATTTTTTTAAACATTCTTATTTCATTACTTTTCTTATCATTGCCGTAATAATACGGAATTCCAGTTCTAGAATGATTTATGGTATTCTAACCGTTTAAATACCTCTGAGTTCAGACTACATCACAATTTTAGATCGATCAATCAATCAATCTATCGTTGATTTAATGTAATTCTTTCGATGAAGATTTACAATGAACAAAATATTCCACATTCGCGCAACCAATGCGTGATGCCAACGCGTGCCATCGCTCGTTGCCCCGTTTTTGTTATCCAACGAAATAAAAAAAACACGAGTCAAAATATCTCACTAATTTCGGGATAACACCCTCGTCCGTATATTTTCTCTCATCCATAAACCCTTCCGCTCGGCATCCATCAGCGTCAGCTGTAGAGCAGTAGCGGCAACGCCGATTGATTGTATCTTGAAATAACGATCACTAAATGCGCGCGGGCACCCGTGTGTGTGTGTGTGTAAGAAAGCGAAAGATAGAGGCGAACAAATTACCCGTCAATTTTGCAAATTGCACGTTTGCAGAACGAAATCTCTCACAATCCGGAACTATCCACGAGAGTTTAGTCAGCCCGAGCGCGAACGACTGGTTCACGTGCGTGTTTCACCGCGTGCACCCTTCATCGCTCGGCAATCGCGCGCGCGCATGCGCGCTCGCGCACGCCCGCGAATAAATTTATGTCTTCTGTGCACGCGCGCTCCTTTTACCGATAGGACGTCCACCCATCGTCCACAATATTATTTTCAATCAGCTACTTTTCGTTCTCAACGAAACCCCATCATCTTTCTTCTACCGAAAATCCTCTTCGAGATATGGCTTTCCTTCATTTTTAAGATTCCGTAGGTCCAGAGGAAAAACGAAACCTTTATAAAATCACTCGCGTGCCCATCCGTCTGTCATAGTTAATTTTTTTAGGAAGCATTTTACATAGTAATACATTTTATCAACTCACATATTTTGCGCTATTCGACACTTGAAAATGTTCACGTAAGAATAAAAGGAGGGGCAAATTAGGTACACGATTTTTTATTTTTTATTTTATCGAGCATATTTGAAACGGCTTGTTATGTGGAATACAACATTCTTTATCTCATAATTCTGAATAAAATAATTAAAAAGATATTCTGGAAAAAATTCTCTCCCTCCCTTATTTTCAAAGCTACTGGACCAAAAATATAAATAAATCAACGCCCTCCCCTGAAGTTTGCAGAAAAATGATAACGAAAGTCCAAAGTATTGTAGACTCTTAGTAATTAATTATAAAAACTATGGTACGGAGCATTCTGCGCGCAACTTGAACTCGCAATTTTGACCAGCATTTTTATCATCAAATTTTCGTTGCAAGCGAGGGTACCGTAATGAATTCCGGCGTCTCGAGAGCTCAACAACGATTGCATAAATTTGCTCGAGAATTCTCAAATTTCACCTTATCTTTCCGCATTTCTCCACACCCGCGTTCACGTCGTGTCGTATCGTATTGATCGAGATATCGTTTTCCAACGCACCTGCCGGCAATCCAACCTTCTCGAATCCTTCGAAGCATCCGCTCTCGCACCTTGCGAAGATCTTCCCTAGGCTCACAAGAAACCGACCTTGACGTAAAAAACATTTCCTATATGTATATGTTTGTGTGTTCTTTCACGTGCGTTTTGCTGAGTAAAGCGAGTCCTGGGGCAATTATTTGCCGTCGAGTTCGCAAGCCCGGACGGGGCGGGGAGGAGGGGGTATCCTCTCGGTCGCTGTTTAGGTATACCATCGTTGAGAATATACACACATATAAATTACACGTATACACATATATATTAGGGTGGTTCTTATTTGGATCATTTTCGAATTTTTATTATATTATATAAAAATATATACGATCATCATCCCATTTCTTTGAATAATTTAAAAATAACAACAATATTCGAGACTTTTAGGGCCTCAAATCGATTTTGGTTGTCTGAGAAGGTTACCTAACTAACATAAAGGTATCTTATTACATCAATTTCGGGGTGGTACGGGCCCAGAACCTACAGACATTAGAAATGGTTCGGATAATTGTCAGAGGGACTAGACGAAGGAACAGAGGGTCAATTCCCTATGTCATTGAAAGTTTTCAGCAATAAGTAGTCACCCTGGCGATATAATAATAGAGAAATAGAAAAATTACAAGTACTCTCAACGGAAAACTTCACCCTGCATCAGCGCGTGGTAAGAATTCGACTAAAAAAATCAAATTGCGCTTAAAATTCTCCTTATTTTTCTCAAAATCGCTTAAGACCTCGGCCCAGTCAAAATTCGAAAATCACCCGAATAAGAACCACCCCAACATACATGCGACCCATCTCCGCCTTTGAAAATCCACGCTGCTTATGCCGGGCACCGTGGGTTTTGCTGTTTTGCATACAAGCGCGGGATATATCGTTTGCGAATTTTTTTGCATCCAACCACGGCGTGTACACCATATTACTACCTGCTAACATTACACACACACATATATAAATATATACCGAGTATCGCGCGGCCCGCTGCGGGGTGGGCGGCGGCTTTACTTTCGATTTTCTTGTGCCCGCGTGCTGATCCGAAGCGTTGTGGCGAGCAAAAGTCCGGGCGCGACCGTAACGGGTACTCGCGCGAGCGGAATATCCTCACCGCTGCCGCTGCCACCGCCACCGTCGCGGAATAAGTTGAGAAAACTTTTACATACGCGTGTATGTATTCAAATCCGGTAAAGGTCGGATCTCGCGGTTCGCCTATGTGCACCAACCTCTTAGACCGTTCGCAATTTCAAACCGTGTACCGCCAGTAAAAACACCGCAACTGGCAATAGCACGTGCAACGGTCAACAAAAAATGAAAAAAAGAAGAAAGAGAACAAAACGCTACGGAAGCCGCTGGAGTTGGGCGAAGGAAAATATATGAATCTGTAGTGGCTTTTTTTTATCCGGTTTCCATTCGGGACTGTTCGGTATTTGTGCGCGAAACGTTGATCGACGATATTTGCGGGTTTCGAGAGAATACCTAAAATGGAATGACAAATCGTACGAATGTTGGCTATTTGTCAGGGACGGATTTCGAAGGGCCTGAAGGTCTTATTGACGTTCGAGAATATATCTTTGAAATATTTTTACATTCGTCACCGGAATTTAGACTGAAATTTCATATACTTTGACACGGTCGTCTTCCACTATGTTTACTTCATTTGTTTGTATTTTGTAAATAAATTTAATATTAGATGAGTTTTATTGTAGAAAAGAAAGTCAAAATTGAATAAATAAAAAAAATGCTGATATTCTCGTCCCCGGTTTAATTTTAACATGCGGGCCAATCATTGAACCGTCCATGTAACTAACAAGATCGCATGCGCGAACGCCAGTACCACGTGCACGCGCGCGCCCATATATATATCCATAAATACATGAAATGCATCGAGTACATTATGCGCTCTAACTCGAAGAGTAAGTACCCGCGTTGGTATGGAGTGTATCTCGCGCTCGTGCTGCGCTCAGCCGAGCCCGCGGTACCACAACGCCCGAGTCCCCGGCTTCACGTGTTCTTGCGCTTGTGCGAGCGCGCGAGCCCGAAGACCCGACTTGTGTACGAAGCACCGGTAATATCGAAGGGAGGTAATTAATTACCGTGTGCATGTGCCGCGAGCAGAGCACCGCGCATAACCCAAACCCCCTCTCATCCCCCTTCTCTCGCATATCTTCTGACATCCCAGCTCTGTTTTACAACGTGAATATCGGTGCGTGGGCCTATAAATGGCGCAACTTACCGCCGCACAACGCACACGTTGCAATGAGGATCATTAAATCGCCGCACTTGAAAAGCTTCGACATTTATTCTACATGCAGTTATTAAAAATGCAGGAGGGTCTTTGTTTTAACAAGTATCAAATCCTATAATTACTGTTCGTATTATTATTATTATTATTATTATTCTTTTTTTAATTTTTATTATTATTATTATTATTATTATTATTATTATTATTATTATTATTATTATTATTATTATTATTATTATTATTATTATTATTATTATTATTATTATTATTATTATTATTATTATTATTATTATTATTATTTATTATTATTCCATTATTGTTCCTGCTGTGGCATTTTTCTTGCGGGAATTAAATTGAATCCCATTACAATCTCTGTAAAACAAGGAGTTTCAATTAACTTTCATAAACACAACCCGTGCGTCCCATCCTTCACGGATGGAAAGATTTTTCGTCAACCTGCTGGAAACCGTTTCAAGAACCGACCGACGTGGATCGTCGCATTCCAACGTCCGTAAAATCGTGTACTCGTACATTACTTTCGGTATTATCTCGGAACCTAAGACCCGACACCGTTCGCAATGCAAATCCACGGAATTCTTTCATACATTCCGTACCGCGTCGCCCCGTGTGTGTGTGAGTGTGTGTTTCACGAAACGGCAGATCGTGTTAATCAATCCGCGAGACGTGGTAAACGTAAGTAACAAATCATGAGGTAAAGATCAGAGAGGCGGAAGAAGAAGAAGAAGAGGTGCAGTACGGCTACCGCCCGGATTCCTTTCGTGTCTCCCGACGTTGGCCAGATATACACGGGGGTGGAGCCGGATGGGAAAAAGCAAGGTCGTGGTCCATGCAGCAGCACCAGCTACGGCAACAGCAGCGTCCGCGTGGTGTCGGCGCGCGGCATCGGACGTTAGAGAGCGAAGCGCAAGAGCAGTACGCTGCAAAAGAGTCCGGCGAGCTGTGTATCCGCGTAATACTCGTACCTACTCGACTATCAGACGATCTGCGCTCTGTGCTGGTCCTGGCGCGCGGCATGCGCTTACGGTAGCGCGGGCTGCAAGACCCTCCCGTACATTCGAACACACACTCACACACACACACACACATGCGTGTGCACGGCATCGCCATCAACCGCAGCGAATATGCACACGGACGGTGGACCGCTTGTAGGCGCGGAGCGTCGTGCATGAGGCTGTCGGGTGGGCATATACACGCGACGACGACGACGACGAGGCTCGCCGATTGCATATTGGACCGTAATTACCGAGCCTGTTAGCCTACCGACTACTGCTTAGCTTTACTTAGAACCTGACCGCGTTCGGGCAAGAGCACAGCACCTGTGCGCCAGCACCACGCCACGGACTGCGCCTCCACCTATACCGCTCTACCTCTCTCTCTCTCTATCTACATGTATATAGGTATGGAAACGTGAGCGATACACAGATGCATGCGCATAAACGTGGAACTGACCGCGCTACGGAGTATTCGCTAACGTGTGGCCACGACGCTCCACGATTTGAATGATGCGATCTAGAATCGTTCGTCCTTTCGCACTTGGGGTGCACACCTATTTATTATTTGTCAACTTATTTGGATTGATTTTTTTTAAATTTGTTTTGGAGGAGGACGATTTATAGTTGACTGGAGATTATTGACCGCATTTATTGAATCGATGGAATTGTGGACGAGTCGTGGCAAAGCTATGGTGATTAAATTGAATTCTTTGAGGGTTTATATGCACCGTGGTCCATTTTTCGAGACCTAGGAATTCGATTGAACACTTTCCAACTGCAAAGCGAGTCCAATATATATCTATACATAATATATAGAAGGAACCCAAATATATAGAAATATATATTCCGCAATTTTTTAAAATGTATATGAATAAATAAAGAAATATGCATGAAAGGGTGTCCCTCAATATAATCATTTTGGATTTTTAAAGCTTTTATCCCCTAGAACGAATCAATGCAGATGAAGAAAAGTCCGAGCCAAATTGCAGACCTCTACTACATCATTAGCTTGTACCACCGAGCAATTGAATTTCCTCATTTGAATAATATTATATTTTTCCGACTATTTCAATTTAATTTTGATTTAAACGTTTTCCTCAGCTTATAATTATTACACCTCGCCAACGGAATACGTGGGAGGATTCGAACTTGGTGATCAATCGTGGCACGGATTAATGATGTAGAGGTCTATAATTTGGCCCAGCTTTTGAAACTACGTATATTGACGCAATCTAGAGGGTAGAAAAATTCAATATTACCGTATTACGAAAAACCCCGATACACTTTTTGCCGCTTCAGCTAAATCTGGAGACTAAATAAAATAATCTCCAGTCGTGTCTCACACGTTACACAAACAATTTACTCCAACAACATCATCCCAATATCCACGAATGTTCGACCACCTATCAACCCATTCGTTCAATCCGAACAATAAAATAATTAGCAAAACCCAAGCATTCTTCCCACACTCTCTCAACGACGCACCTGCATTCGGATCGATGAAAATCAGCCGGACGTTAATTGACTTGGCACGGATTTGTTCGATCCGCAAAGACGTATTCCCATTGACTACAATACATACGATATACGTTATACCCCGGTCATACGTTACCCGCGGTACGGCGCTGAGCTCGTTGAGAATTAAGAGGGTTCGGGGGAGGTATCTGGAACGCGTGCTTGGAGGCGATATAAAGAGCTCGGGACGGTGGCAGAATCGTGTGTGCACCGGCCGCAGCTATTAACTTAACTAACGAACGTCTCGCTGTGGCGCGCCTTCGTTAAATTAAAAAAAAATATATCTATGTAACTCCCTCGTCCGTGGGTTCACGTGTGTGTGCCCGGGTGTGCGGTTTATACGTTTGATAAGCATGTATGGGAATTATTGTACGTCGAGCCGGGTCTTCGGGTCGGCGATGATGCCCCCGGCCACGCCGTTGCTGTTGCGGTGCAGACCGCGCTGCCCGCTCGGTGGTGCGCACAATCAGCGAAGCGTGCTCGTAATGACCATTACCGTCCATCCGTCTCGCTACTTCGCCTACTACGGTAATGGCTCGTGTCCGCGATGCCCCTCTCGTAAGTTCCGACCGAAGATGCTGCTGCTTCTGCCGCTGTTGCCGCTCCTGCCACCTCCCTCCTATCCTCGTTCCTCCGCGGTCACCCATCTATTCTCCCAATGCAGATGTAGCATGAGCCGCCGGGATATATAGGACAATCGGATCCTTCGTCCTTCGCAATAGTCGATTTCTATAGCCTCGTGAATCAAACGGATCTTGGAGAAAACAATCGCGGAGGTTCCTGCACGAGATTTTTCGGCGATTGGACCCCCGACTGCATTATGCAGACGGAGACGAATCGCTGTCTCGTGAGTAGTAATAGCTTCGTGAATTTTTTCTTTTTTCGTTTCCGTGTGGCAGGCCGAGCCCTTCTATCCGAGTGCATTATTGAGTCTAACTTATCGACCAAGGTTAGTTGGATTCTTGGTTTTGTTTTCTTTTTTTTTGCGTTCTGGTATGTGCTGTATTCTTCGAAGTTTTTTGGTTTAGAGAAACGTTTAGTTGAACTAGTGCGTTTGAATTCGTGTGAATGCAGAAATAAAATCTGTTCGAAATTGGAGGAGGCAACAGAGAAAGAAAAGAACCATTTGAGACATACTTGATGCATTGAATAATTGCTCCGGGGAAAAAAATGCCCAGTGTATCATCGAATACTCAGATATCGGTCCTCCCCCTGCTTTTTTCCGCACAAAAACGTCATTTCCGGATAAGATATTCAAATTCACGAAGCATGGATGACCGACGATACCGACAAAAGGACCAAACACAAATGAATCGTCGGAACTACACTCAAAACCTTGACAGAATTTCACGTCCGACTATCCGTAGTTTCTTCTACTCTCGCAAATCCACCGACATGCTTCGCGAATATTACATCCACGCGGCTGTGTATGAAAAAAAAAAAAAAGAAAACAAGGAAAAAGAACGTAGCTTTGAGAACCAGCAGTCGCTGACCTGTCCATTACTACTTATGCCGACGAGAGTAGCCCGTATGAGCACCGAGTTAATATAATGGCAATCACGTTAATTATTGTAAGTAGAGCTGTGTGCGCAGCTACACGCCCGCTCGTGCTCCCGCGAGAGATCCCCGTTTCTTCATTATTATTTTTGTTTTGTTTTTTTTTTCGCTTCTTCCTCCTTGTCTCCGTTTCTCTCCCAACGCCCCCCCTGGTCGCAGTGGTAACGGCGTGTGCCACCATTACAGGATGCGTCTACCGTGAACGCACGCTATATTTCGTTTCCATATCCGAGCTGTGTTACCGTGCATACGCACGTGCATTTAACGTCGACCATGCGGCCTCCAACGCCGGAGAGGAAGAAGGACGACGCGTCGTGGCACGGGCATCGGGCGCCGGACGGAAGACCGCAAGATTAAGGGGACGACTGTGAACCAGAAGTCCACACGTTATATCCACCCCCCCGGGAGGTTTCTCCTTCCGTTTCCTGTCCAAGAGCAATTAGCGTTGTGTGGATGTACTCTTTTTCCGTCTGCTCCGTAATTGAACTATCGTCGATTTCCATTATAACCCTCGCGTTTCATCCATCCGCCTGTGCGTACACACAAGATCCGAGGATTGCTTCGCGTACAACCGAACGATGTTTCCCTATCTCTTCCCCACCCTCCCGCCTGCCTGGTGTAACTGTTATCGTTAATGTAAAATAATATAATTAACGAACCGGAGTTTCGACTCGGAGAATTCGCGACCTCCGCGGTTGGCTCCGAGGTTCTTAATAAATTCACCGAGTCGATATCACACAGAAGAACGCGCATTAAGGTCGATCTTAATTAGCGGTAATTTAATTAGGATCACCAGCGTGACGTCCACCGCGCGTATGGTATAACTATATGCGCGGCTTGGGGCAGGTTCGCCGGACGGGGAGAATGCATAAGAAGACGATGGAACGAGTGCAAGAAGAAGCAAAAAGATCGTGCACGTACAACACGACCATGTGTGTGTGTGTGTGTGCGCGTACTCGACGCGTGCAATAATTAAGACGAGCGCGCGCGCGTGCTCGCGGGGTAACCTGTCGGACAACGCTCGCTGGCTCTCGTCATGCAAGATGACCGCGTAAATTTCTTTTGCCCGCGTCCGCTGGGGATACCGCGAGCCATATTTACTGCAATAATAGTGGGGGGGGAGGGGGGGTGCTTCGTATTTTATTGCTCGATAGCGGCGCTCGCAATAAACGTGATAAACCTGATTGCCGCAAACGCCCGCGGGAGTATATGCACGGTCGACCATCCGTGGATTGGAAATTTTAATTGGCCGAACTTGATCCGGAAACGTAGTCGCGAATCCGGAACTCGTGTTATCTCGCGGATACGTCGGAGTTCCGGTTGTTAAACGTTGGTATAATTGAACGACCGGAATGTGTTTGAAATTATTGTGCGACGAGAATAAATTATTAGTCGATTTTTATTGATTATGTCGAAAGATGAAATTTTTCAACGTAACATTCGAGTAGAGTTGTATGGGAAGAAGCTGTAGCTTAAACTCGGTTGTCTGAGCACCAGTTGGTGAACGTTGGTACCACTGAACGAACGAGAATCGGTTCGAATCATTGTGCAACGAGAATGAATTATTATTCAATGTATTGATGCCCTAAAAGAATTAAATATTTCAACGTTAACTAACGAGTTGAATTGTAGGATGGATTAAGGATCTTTTATTTTCCATGCAATCAAGGTTTAAAATTTTTTTGGAAGTCAAAATGTGAAAAGGAGTGAAAGTCAGATTTAAAAGGTGCGAGAAAAGGGCGTCGTTTCTCGTCACCTTCTTACCGTCGATTTGATTCTCGACCTCAGTATCAAAGATTTTGGCGAGACGATTTATCTTTACCGCGACTTAACTTCCCTTTGAGTCTCATTATTAGACAGAATACTCAACTTGCAGTGCTTCAAGTGACGACAAAGTACACTAAAAAAATCGGTCTTCACCAAACGAACCTCAAACGGTAAAGATTCTCTTTAACTACAATCTTCGCAACGTTCCCACAATTCGCAAATTCGTTAAACGTGTACACCGAAACAGGAGAAAGGTATCATATAGCTGGCGCAGTCGGATTCTACCAGTTTGAATTTCGCACGAGTGATGTTTCGGCCAGTCGAAGCGTCGCGCTCGCATGTAAACAGCCAACCCGAGTATACATCTCTCGTACCGGACTCGTGGTATTCTATATCCAGAGAACCGCGAGCAACGGCGGCATTCACCAGGAGCGGTACCGGTAGAAGAAAGCACCTTTGCCACAAGCAACCGAAGCACCAGAAGCAACAGCGGCGGCACCTCTCGCTTTTTTAATTTATTTAGCAGGCCAGGAAGCCGTTAATTCTGCCGGCAGTCCCGCGGTAACTAATTAAAGGTCAGGCCTGGTCTTATATCCGTGGAGAGTGCAGTCGCAGCAGCAGCAGCAGCTCGCCGTTGCACTGTGCCCGAGCTCCTGGCTCCGGACGACGTACCCCAAGTGAAAAATATATATAGTTTTATGCACAGAATTGAACATATATTTATTATCGATATTTAATATCCACGATTGATATATATTGCAATTAATATATACATCTCCAATTTGCGGTTGCAATTTATACAGAAATTAATAATTTATGTCGAGAATCCTAGAGAAATAATAATAATGATCATAAAATTATTATTGTCATTTATTATAATAATTATTGAATCGATAGTTTATAGATAAATAAGTTCATAAATTCTAGGTAGACGGCATTATACATGAACATGGAATTGAACATATATAAATTATCGATATTGAATACCTACGATTGATATATAATACAATTAATATAGATGTCCCCCATTTCCGGTCACAATTCATAGGGGAATCAATAATAATTTATGTCCAGAATCCTTGAGAAATAATAATGATAATATTAATATTGTCATTCATTACAATAATTATTAAATCAATAGTTTATAGATAAATACGTACAATAGATTCTAGGTAGACGGCATTGTACATGAATCGTCGATAGATTATATATAGTCCATACACAGAATATATATGTATGCCCAATTTCATACATAGAACTATACATTTTTTTTCTACTCGGGGGAGCAGAAATAAACTCAGCGAATAGTGCTTATATACGTGAATACGAGAAATCGATGAAACACACTCACTGATACGGCGTGTGTGTCCTACAGTCATCGACACCGGTGTACACCGGTGTAATCGCCCAACAGTGCGAAGTGGTTTGCCTATAGCGAAATTTACAGTATAATAAACGCAACGGTTGATTACCGGTATGCACTTGGTCGATGACTGGGTCATCCACCTTACCGCGGCAAAGCCTCCTCCGGTCGGTACGTTTTTCCGATCTTGCGCGGACCGGCATAAGCACTCATTTCCGGCCCCCGAGCACCTCTCCGACGACTTTCCTCTGTACAAACGATAGACATCGGGGGAGGCGGGAGACACACCTATGATCGCGCGACTTCCGGCCGGATATTCTGAAACCACTAAACTCAAGAACAATTTATTATTGGTTTCGAGATCTTTATATGTGTAGGTACAAATTTTTCTTGCCAGGGCTTGGTAGCCAAAGATTGCTAATACTAATTTTTTTCTCATCTCGACTTTACTTCTGAATCTCTTGACGAATAATTTTTACCGATTTTTTTAACAATATTATTATTATCATTAATTATTAGTTTATTTATTGTTCTTTTTTCATTATTTTTACTTTTAACGATTTTTTTTCATCCTAACTCTACTGTAGTTCTAGCTGTACTAGCTGTAGTTTTTAACAAACAATTTTTACAGATTTCGAACACTATCTTGTTACTATTTACAACTATTAACTCAATAATTTTTTTTTTTTTCAACTATTTTCAATCAATTTTCCCCACTTCAACTTTCTCTCTCTCTGTATTTCTCAACATGGCGGAATTATATTGAAACGATGAATAATGCACTTCTATTTTTTTTACATTAACATTCATATCCCTATAACCTTATTAAGTAAATTTAAAATACCAACACTTATTTTGAGCAGCCCAGAAGTGAATTGTATTTCAATTAAGGGTATATTTTTTTCAAACCGATGCAGCGATCTGTAGATCGTATTCGTCGGCTTTAGCTAACCGGCCCGTATCGATTCACTTCTGGCCTCAGAACTGAACACAAGTATTCACGCTACAGTCAATCCCGTCGTCCCTCGTGCGGGTCTCGTGTCGTCGGGGGTCTATTAGCGTATCTTGCCGGGGTCTCGACTCCGTGATGAACGTTGCGTCGGTCGAACCGCCGATGTCGAGGAAACCATCGTGATGAGCGCACGTTCGGGTGGCTCACAGCGGTAAGGTACACTTTCGCCGCATCGCAGCCCTGGACACACTGGATACACACTGCAATGCGTCGAGCTCGCGATCCTCCGGACGTAATTAATTGAATGGCTCGGTGGGCGCCCGAGGTAACCCGGAGAGAAGAAGCTTCGCCGACGAATGCTTTACGATTCCATAAATGTTTAAACGCAATTTTATTCGAGCGAGCGAGTGAGAGAAGGACAGAGAGAGAGAGAGAGAGAGGTAGAGAAAATATAGGATCTTCTAGCGAAGTTGTGTTGGCTGGATATTCAGCAGCGGGGTTCCTTCCGCTCATCAGGAGCAAGCGTTACGGAGCCACACGCCGTTTCAGTCACGAGGATTCGAGCGTCTTCTTTATTCGGTGGTCACGAAAATCCATTTATGATTTTTTTCTTTTTAATTGAGAGAAATTTGTTTGCCTTTCGTGAGGATCTTGACAAGTGAAAAAGATTCTTGAGGACTTGGGTTTATGACTATTCGGAACGCGCTATATTGCTCGTTCGTATCGGACCGAGCGATCTCGTGATAGCGTTTGAAATTTACATTTAGCGGTAGTTATCGGAGAATGTGGTACAGTACTGATTAATGCAGAAAAATAATTTTCGGGTGATGGAGATAATCCATTCGGAATTTTATGTGACAACATGAATAAAGTTTTAGCTCCACGATCATGTTCATGAGGTTATTAATCCTTCCGAGAGTCCGATAAATGATTGAAAGTGCGAAGATTTAACTCGGACCCCTTTCTCTTAGAAGCGTAAGAAAATAATTTATTAATTAAATAAAATGAACTAAATGAATGGATAAATAAATAAATAAATAAGCAAACAATTGAAAAAAACTAGGACGTTGATTTTTTTTTCATCCACAACCCCGTTAAACAGAATTTCACTAATTAGCCCCGAGGTGAAGAGAGTATGCGACTAATGCGTGCACATAATCCGGGAAAAGGCGAGTTAAAATGAAATCATTAGTGTCGGCATAACGCGTTGGTCCGCTGGAGCATGCGCGGTCCACGCGAGCGCGCGCGCGCGTCTGCAGCTAATGGTCACCGTGGTAAAAGTCGACGCGGTTGCGACTAAATAATGGTATTGTACGCGACGATCGGGATTTCTATCGTTAACAAGCTGTGCGTCGACGTACGCAGAATTGAGCAAAGCAGAGCGCGGAACGTAGAGCGAGCGGTGGGCACGAGGATTCCGGGCATAAAGATCGCGGGGCTGTAACTCAGCCGCTCCCACAATGCGCTAGCATTAACGCACTTCTCGTTATATATACTCGGTTCGTTCGCGTCCTCGCGGCTTGGTTCGGACCACATCCATACATACATTTATATATTTTCGTACAGGGTATTCAACGTCAAATGGGATGGTCAAAACTTTGAGCCCTGCTGCTTCTATTTATGATTGTTTTCCCTTCCGGTTGGCCCTAAAAACTCTTCTGATTTTTTTCAGAATTTTCGAATTCTCCGAGGATTGAAAAAATTAAAAACTACCCCCCAATAAGAAAAAGTATACCTACTTTGATATAATTGAGAATTTTGATGTTTTTGAGATTCCAGTCCGTCAAAGATTGAAATGTGCCAAAGTTTATTTATTTTTAGGTTAGTTTTGAGAAAAGAATAGTTGCAGTAGAGAGAAATAATCCACCCTGAGATTTCGGCAACCTTCTTCTTTTTACCTACTGGAATAATTTAAAAAAATCGAAATTATAATTATATCGAAGTATACGTTTTCTCATTACGGGGTAATATTCCATTCCTTTAAGGGCTTTACTGGTTGCCGGAAATTCTGAATAAAATCAGGGGTGTTTTCCCCTCAAATGAAACACAGAAAACTAAATCAGCGAGGATCAGCAAGAGGTTTCGACCGTCCGATCTCCCGTGGAATACCTCATATATATCTATAGTACTGCATAGTCTGGTACGTATTCGATTCTGCGTGTGTGTGTGCTCCGTGCGCCTTGTAAGGCGAGGCCAGACGCGACGTACAACGCATTACAATTGTACAGAACCTCGAACGTAATCTTAGCGCTGCTTCGTTGCGTTCTTTTCCACGTCGAAAGCCCCCGGGGCGTATTATATAGTACTTGGATTTGAAAAATACAGGTGAATACGCGGATCGCGAAATATCGTCGCCCGACGTTATAGAAACTTCGCTTCGCGTTCTCGACATAACCCGACGACTAACGAGGACCTCGTTTCTGCGCGTACAATGTTATATATATAAATACGTACGTATGATATTCCAGGATATATCGAGAAATCGTTTAAGACTCGCTGGAACACTCGATCATTCTCATGTCGAAGCTGAGAGATCGAATAATTGGGCGTAAATTATGGTTTCCATGGACATGATATTTTCTTTCGAGGTGATTATCGCCGCTGGGGTTGGTTTATTTCATGACACAAAAAATAATGGTTTATTTTGATGCTAGTGGATTTTTATAATTTACACGGGCTGTTGAAACATTAAATATATTTTTAGATACAACTAGGGAGAACGGTTCCAAGATAAACGAGAAATTCTCAAATTGTAATTAATTTAATTTGGTAAAATTTTAAAATTAATCAATGATTTGTATCAAATTACTATTGATGCAACGAATGGAGTAGATTAATTTCTAAAAATATACCAGTATAATTATATTGTATAATTAATATGATATTCACTATTCCGGTATCAATTATTTCCAAATTTAATAATTATTCAACTTATTTGCGCATGCCGCCGATCGCAAAAAAATTATGGTAATCTTCGGAAACCAGTACGCTAAAAAATTGGGATTCCAATCAGAAAAACCAATTCTCTTATTTTCTTTTTCCATCGCTAATTCCATCGACAATGAAAAATGTTCGCGCACGAGCTTCCAACCGGTCGTACAAACACTCCAGAAAATATCACATACGATCGTATCATAGGAAGCCATAAGTACTCGTCGGAGCAAGCGACTTCAACCAGATTCGAGACTATCATTGCTGATATCGCGCGCACACCGTAGGTACGGGCATACACGTCTTATCCTCCGTATTACTCGTCGTGTCACGCTTCGAAAGAGCCGTCCGGTCAAGCCGTCTTGGCTCTCCCGGACGGGTTCGTGCAAGGTGCAGGAGCGGCGGCCAACGCAGCGCCACCAGCAGCAGGTTGAGGTGAGAGCAGTGGGCCGAATAATTTGTTATCGCCGCGCGATGTCGCGTTGTCACGGTGCGTTGATCAGTCATGTGCTTCTGCATATGCGGCTGCTGTTGGTGCACACCCAAGTCAAAAAAAAAATAGATAGGGTATATGTAGAATATATATAGTTTTCTACACGGAGTTGGACATAAATAGTCTCAATACAGGCTGTATACAATCTATAGACAATTCTTATACAATTAATCGGACAGTATTTGATATTTATGATTGACATAAAATTAATTAATATCCCTAATATCGTCTGGTCACGATTTATTAATCAGTTAATGAATTGAATTTATTTATCGATGATTATTAATAAAATTTTGTGGTTATTGTTTTTTACATTTATTTATTCAATAGATATTTATAAATTAGTAATTTATGCCGAATTACCTATATGTAAATAATAATCAGAATAATAATATAAATAATATTGTTGATTATATTAACTAATCAATAAAAAGTCTATGTATAAATACATATATAAATTTATATAGACGGCTTAGGAGCTGTATCGATTGTATATAAAGTTCGATTTATTATGTATGAGTTTTCTATAGACTATATAGTCTGTATACAGAACACATAAGTTCAATTTCATGCATAAAACTATAGATTGTTTTCCATGTTGGCAAACACGCACACACACACTTCGGGCCTTTGAGACGTCATCCTCGCAACCATGGTACACCTGCTTCTAACATCCAGGTAAGCCGGTAGCCGCACGGTTATTAACTGCAACCTATCAAATAGTCGCCTGACCGCCTTAAAGAAAAAAAAACGTTAACGCGTTATTAGCCGCCACGAGATCGCGAGAATATTATTTACGTATCATGCCACGACTACGACTTTTCCGACGCGGCGTATGGGCAATAATTAACGAGACGTGTCAACGAACCACCGAGAATGACAGATAGAAAATAGTCGACAACACGTAGGACCTGTTGATATTGTTTCTTTGGTAGTCTAGAGGTTGGAATTTTATATCATAGATGTTTACCGAAGTCTCACGCGGTCGATATTCAACAAAGTTTTTCGATAGAACACATTAAAATAAAGCTAAGAAGAAAAACCTAGAAAAACTCAAAAAACTTAGGCGAATCTTAAAGTACCTTAAAATCTGACGAACCGAAAGAATTTAAGTAATTATAAAAAATTGTATGATCACTCATTTCAATAACTTCGATGTTACGAGATCCAAGCGAGAGATCAAAATCTTTCATCTTTTTGCTTGTGTTCAGAATGTCGAAATCTATTTCAATCGCTCACTAGATGGCTGTGCTACGAAAATCGTACTACCCTCATCGCTAATTTCCAAATCTAAATCAACTGCTGATTAAAAATTTATTACTATCCCCCTCCACCGTTAAAAAATCAATCACAATAACGATGAATTATTAATAATAATAATAACAAAATATCTGTGGATTTGAATAGAAGGATATTCACCAACAATTACCAGTTGTCACTCGACGGATTTTCCCGGCCTGTCGACATTTCTTTGAGGGCTTCGTCGTCGATGTCGTACATACGCGTTACCCGGGTTCCGTTCGAATGCACCATTCTCCGTACGGGACTGGCTAACGCAGCCGACGGTCCCGAGATTCCCTCATCGAACACAGGAAAACAGACTACAAAGCAGACTGAACGACGTGATTGAGAGTAACGATCCCGACTACTGACATACCCCGTACGCATTCACCGTCTTTCAATCGCCTCAGTCCTTTCCCGAGAAGTAAAGCGCCAGTTAACCTGACCGCCGCCGTTGTCGTTACATTCCCATGTTACATCCTATCCTCTATATCCTCAACCGTGGTATTTGCTTGTGCCACAACCTCTACCACTGATTCACTCCCACGTTTCGTTCATTTATTATCAACGAAATAAATCGCATAATTAATAATAATAATAATAATGATCATAATAATAATCGTGCTCATTTATATCAACATCATATATCGAGTTATATTTAGACATGACACAGACAACAACGAAAAAAAAATAGTTTCTTGTAATTTATCGGTCGATCTACGATTAAACACAGATTACTTCGAAATCACCACAACTCGATACGGGAAAACTGTAATTACGTTTTCATTATTCATGTGCGTGTAAGGAGAGAACGTTCGTTGGATTGAGCATGGTCAGGGCTGCGGGATAGAATGTGTCCAAGAGCAGACGTAACGTAATATGGGAGTCGCTTGTGCAGGTGAACAGGTTGATTCAAAGTAGATATTATGGAGTGATTAATAAGCCACCATCGTGGTTTAAATTTGCCGTTTTCGAGTGCGTAACATTTGCGAATAAATTTTTCATGATTTTACGAAATAGGATGGAACGAAGTTGGAGGCAAGGTTAGAGGGTAAGAGCGTGGATGTGATTAAGGGTCTACGTCGACTCTGAATGACTACGAGTGATAGCTAGATACAATTATAACAAAATTAGCCTGTTTCATTATATATAAAATATAAAAAATTCGTATATACATGTATATCATTATATAATATATACCATAATATAATATAATATAAAAGTAGGGTATACCCCACCCCCCTCTAACCGCTTTATATAACATAATTATATATCATTTTACTATAGTGTATATCAAATATATCATCATTTTACCATTTTATTTATACATCCATGTATCTACTTGTACATAAAAAATAGTTTCACCAGTTACACCCGAGCAATCCCATCCAACCCCACCTCTCCGTATCCCTCCGATATTTTGAATCCCCCAGCACATGTTACACCGAGGCCAGATTTTTCCCAGCGTCGTTGCGTCACCCGAGGGTTATTTCCGTTCTGAGAAATTATCATCGTGAACGCCGGACTGCGATAATCGAAGGGATAATTTTTTGCGTTTCGAGGTTCGCAGAGCGAATGTCGAGGCTGTTGGCAAATCTTGAATGGGTTGCGCGCTCGTACACCGGATCTGCCTGACGTAGATGTATACACACCGGCGTAGCTCATACACGCGTATACACACCGCGAGGTGCACGAAGCCAGCCAGGAGAGAAGAAGTTGAATGGAGAAAAGTGAACGACGGATCCTCCCTCCCTCTCTCTCTCTCTCTGTCTCTCTCTCTCTCTCTCTCTCTCTCTCTCTCTTTCTCTCTATCTCACTCTTTCTCTATATTTATCTCTCCCTCGCTTTGCTCCCTCGCCTTCCTCGCCATTTTCCCCTCTTTGCAATCGTCCCCGCGCTTTCTGCTCGCATCCTTATTTCTTTCGTTCGCGCATACGGTGTTCCTCACGCTCGTTGGAAACGAATGGTGGTCAGCGTAGAGTGACATGTGAGCGATGCTTACTCTCCCACAACGAACGAACTGCGAATCGCCGGTGGAAGATGATGTTATAATGGTCGAGACTCGGAGACTCGCGGAGTTGGTTGCAATGTATTAATACACATACGCAACAAACGTATTTATATAGCTTGGGATACATACACGCACACATATACGTTTATTTTTATATGAATTTAAAAATACATATATATATTTATGCGGAGTTAGCCGGTCGAGAACTCGCGCGGACAGGAAGTCAAAAGTTCTATGTACGTCGCCCGGTTTCGAGTAAGAAGAGGAGCCACGCGGATCTTCGCATGGCGGGCTTACGTTCGTTTCGCGAACCTCCTACGCGCACGCAACTCATTCACCGGGCATTGCGGTATGAGCGCACGGTTTTTCCATCCGCATTATAAACATGAACGGAGAAGCTACGGCTCTCGCACATACGCTCACACCCGCGTCGGGGCTCGTCTGCGAAACGAGTTGAATCGCTTACGAACGAAAACTGTGGTATATCCGTGTAACGAGGAACGACAGAAGTAAAAAAAGAGAGCAGTAGTGGCATGCCCGAGAGTCTTGAATCGGCGTGCACGCGATTCATTCACGATTCCGATTTTGCTCTTTTTTCTTCAAACTAAACGCGGCGAGAGAAAAATCGAGCGGCAGGATCAGATATTAATTTAGAAATATTATTTTTGATGGATATTTATAATAATAAGAGTAATAATAATAATTATTATTATTATTATAATTATATAATAATAATTATTATTATAATAATTATAATAATAATAATAATTATTATTATTATTATTTTTTTTATATATAATAATAATAATTATTATTATTTTTTTTTTATATATAATAATAATAATTATTATTATTTTTATTGTTATTATTTTTTTTTTATATATAATAATAATAATAATAATAATAATCTAATATTATTATTATTTTTTTTTTTATTTGCTTATTTTCAATAAAAATAATTCAATCATGTAAGAAATAATTTTCATTCTACCAATTTACAGATATATCTAATCGTCATTCAATCGAATTGTCAATTATTCTCATTGTTACTTCGTTCATCGAACCTGCTCGTCGAGAGTCATTATTATTTTGCGTTTCGTACAATTATCGTTCGACAACTCTCCATGCCCGACGAAATCCATCATCCGCCCGGAATGTCTGTAATAATCAATCCGCAGCTTTTATAAATAGACAACGGCCCGATACGAACATTATCGTATTTCCACGGGTGGTTATACCCATTCCTTCATTCATAAAGTCGAGTTCCGACCGAGACTTCGCGTGATTCGATGCCACTTTTCCCCATAATTTTCTCATTCCTGTCCAACGACGGCCTTGTCGGTCTCGCGTTTTGCGACGCCTATTCGCTCTTCGCGCACCTGGCTCGCCTTTTCACTCCCGTGTTTATTAATTTTTTTATTCTTATTTCATTTTTTTCCCTCTCTATTCGGTAAATTTTAGTCATGTGCAGAGCCCGAGATGTTGTTGCAGCAAAGAAAAGATGAAAGACTTGAAAAGGCCGAAGAGAACGAAAAAAAAAAAAAATAAAAACGACCGACGAGAAGAGAAGCGGCACGGAATCGACCGGCGTGGCATCTTCGGCAGCACGCCCGGCGTGATTGTAACGTCATAAAAAGAAGAAGATGGAGAAGAAAGAAAAAACAGCGTCGGAGAAAAAAAGCGTGTATAATTTAAATTACATTTCTCATCATAACCCACGAGCCCGGTTTAAACCAACACCGAGTTTTTACGAGACAATTGGATCCAACTTGCCAAGAACCACAGTCAAACCGAAGACAAAGAGAAAGAGAAAGAGAGAGAGAGAGCAGGCAGAAAGCCTGAAAGAAAGTTAAGGGGCTACGTAGCCCGCACTATGACGTAGCGACGTGACTCTTCGACACTCTCACCCGTTCATTTTTTCATCCCCTATTTGGGTTATTTCAGGTCTTACAAAGATTGGAGCCATCGCACAGTTGTGCGATTACCGGCAGTGAGAAGGAAAAATAAGATGAAGAGAATAAATAAATTGAAAGTAGAAAAAAAAATTGTAAATAAAAGTAACCAAAAAAAAAACGGAAAGCTTTATAATAAGACAGCGTGTAGGTCGAATGTGGAAACGCGGAATCTGTCCGTGAGGCGCAGCCGCGGCAGATCGGCAGCCGGGGCGGCTGAGAAACAATGGACCGAATCCCGCAGTCTCCGGACGAGGCGCATCGCGCGGCTTCTCCTTCTTCTCGAGGCTCCGCCGTGACCGCGTATAACAAGGACGAGCGGCGCACAAGCGAGAGCGGGAGCTATGCTGCAAGTATAACGCAAAGACGATCGGCGGTTACAAGGAGTGAGAGAGAGAGAGAGAGAGAGAGATAAACGAGAGAGGGCCGGGAGGGTGGGTAAAGGGGAGGCGAAGAGGTGGTGCAACAAGCGAAAGCTCGATCAGAAGCGTGTGCAGGGCGTGGATATTGGAAAACGAAGCAATGCACGCCATATATCAATACTGTACCGATAACGAGGTCTACCGTACCCCCCTTCCCCCTTCCTTCGTCTCCGTGCAGCAAGCTACCGTGCGGGAGAGTCGACGTCGACTGTTCGACCGGCATGTGTGCACGGATGTACTCGCGGACCCACCGCGGGCTCTCTGTTCGATTTAACCGTTCCTGTTTATTCACAATATGCGCACTCGTTATCGCGAAATTTTTATGATAATGTTAACGCTTCATCGACGATGGGTTTGGGGTTTTTGACGATGACGCTCCATTATTAATTTTTATTTTATTCTATTTTTATTATAATTCTATTTTCTGCTATTTTGCGAGTTCATAATTTATCGTTTCTCGTTATTTTTTTTATTTCAACGAATGGACCACTGAATGACAGAAAATCGACCAATATATCGTATGTCTGTGTAGATTCGGAAGAGAAAATTCAAAATTTCCAGAACATCACAAAACTTTGAATACCGAACGATCATAGAATACATCAAGAATCTAATAAATTTATCAATCGCTCGATATAGATCATCCGATACTTTCCGACCGATGCAAGTCGTTAAATATTATTATCCGGCATTGTTCGCTCGAGTTTTCTATTTTTTAAAAGTTTTTTCACACGGTAACCGAGGAATCATCGCCATATACGCGAGAGCACGCAGCACGATTACCGAAGCAGAACGAAGCGCAAAAGCGGAACTCGCGTGGTCCGAACGCAAGCTGCGTACCCGACTGCTATCTCGGGATTGTCCCGGTGTCATGACGCGAAGACGTGTGCTCGACGCGATTTCATAAAGTTTCGCCGAGCGTTAAAGGGCACCTGTGCAGTGTCGTCCGAGGGAGACTTTTACGTGATCGGAATAAAGGCGGTGCCTCGGCGTGCATCCCAAAGGCTATCCTCGCCCAAGGGAGATCACAATAGAGCCACTGGGTTACGCCCCAGTCCCGATCGTAATTCCCTTCCGCCAACCTGTGGATCCGACGATTCAGTCGGGTGCCCTTTGAATTATATTTCACGTCTTTTTCTTTCTTCGTTTTTTCTCATCTTTCTTCGCCGTTCGATCTACATACGGTCTACACCCGCCTTCCGACTTTATTCTCTACGGTTGGCGTTCGTTCCGTTCCCCTTCGTCTCACATAATAGCGCAGTGCATATAAGAACGGTGCACCGTTTTTATTTTCATCTTTTTTTTGCCATCATCGCGCACCACGGATGAATGCATCGGGTTCTTATAATACTCGCACAGTCTAGATTTTTGTTTCGTGGTTTTGCGTTACGAAAGTGGGAATAGGGAAAGAAGATGGAAAGAGGGGAGAAAAGAAAAGTTACGCGGTCTTGTGCATAGCGCGTACATATATATATACGCGTTTCTCGAGAACGACATTGTAGGACTTATAAGGCAATCCGGCATAAATCAAAGGGCTAATATACCGCGGCTCTGGCAATGCAATACTACGCGGGTTACCCTCGTGGTGGAAGTCGTTTTTATCGGCCGAGTAAGACAATACGCATTTACATACGTGCTACGTCTTCGCGGGATCGCCCATCCGACGAGTCACCGGATGTAACGAGCGAGAACAACCCCTCTCCGGCCCCCACTTTCACCAAAGGTACGCACCGCGGAGCTCGATGGTACTGCACCCCTTTCGCGCCTTGCCGGCTTGGCCGGGGGGGAGGTGCATGAACTCGAACGAAGGTTGTAAGAAAACTCGCAGGCACGGGTGGCGATTACCGTATTGGCCCCAGGCTGCCCCCGGCCCGGCCTATTGACCCTTGTCCATCGTGTTACTTGACAGCTCTGGAGCCCTCTTTCTACTATCCTCCCCCTACCCTTCCTCCTTTCCCAGAGCATTTCAAGCACGCCAACGTTTCGGGTTTGAGTACGCATAATTACCAAAGTACTTCATTACGTCTTTTGCCATTTTGGGGGCTGCTTTTTTCTTGTCACAAAAATCAATATTGAGCTATCATATGTCTACGAAAGTGTGTTTTGAAGGAGAAAAAAATAGAGAGCTCCCATATTTGAACTATATACTATTAAAGTACATCTGGCAAAATCTGTGCCTAATGGGACTATCTTGGGAGGTTCCAGAGTCATATAGCTTTTTCAATTTTATCAACATTCGAAAAAAATTAGTTGACCAATGATCAGTGGTTGATCAGTGATTTTTGCCATACGCGAGTGTAGCTAATTACGGACATATTCGTTGCCCAAATCGTTGCGAGTTTTTCCTCTATTTTCGGCGTCAATAATGATCGCCCAATTAGGGATCACAATATTAGAGCCGTGTGGTCTAGCCACACCGACACTGAGACTCCCTTCGTCCTAGGACCCGATTGCCAACGTCGGGAATAATATCAACGCGGATTGATGTACACGCACCATCCGGTCAGAACCAAACTACGCGAAGAAGATGCGGTGCCGTGCTTGCGCGAGCCGAAGCGAAGCACCGCGTCTTCTCTCGTTTTTCTTCGAAGGTTAACGAACGTCCCTCCCCCGATGGCCCTCGCTTCATACATAAAACGCAGTGAGGAGAGAAAGATTCACGGTTTATACGCGCTTATAGAGAAGACTTCTCGAGTCTTCGGGGAGAGGCTTCGGACCCGCGAGCGAAAACGCGCGAGAGAGGACCGCGATCGCGCGCGCGCGCGCGTTCGCGTTCGCGAGCGTTGACGCAGAAGAATTTAGGAGCGACGGCAAGAGCAAAGGCCCAGTTTGCAAGCGGCCGAGGTCCTTTGAAGTCTAAAAACAATGGCATTGTCTCTTCAGTCTAGCGAGCGAGCGAGAAAGTTGCAACCGAAGGTCCTCTCCCGCCTTCTTCTCCTCCTTCTGCTCCTTATCTCTTTCTTCTCCTCCTCCACCTCGACCCCCCACCCCAGTTCTCAGTTACCGGCACTCTTCTTTTCTCGGTTGACCCATCCCTAACCTCCTTCGGCAACCTGGCCCCTCGCCCCCTGACAACGTTTCCTTTTCTTCGTTTCGTTTCCTTTTCCCGTTGACTCCACAGATTGCGTCCCACTCTCTCTCGCTCTTCAGCAGTGCCCGAGGCCGGGGCACTTCGGGACCGTTTTTTTTTTTGCTCCACGTAAGAAGAAATCCGCGAAGACCAAAGGTAGAACGGTACGGGCACTCGCGTCTTCTCGGTCTCTATCGTTGGGTCCTTCCGTTTCTTTGCCAATTTACATTTTTCATTTACATCCAAGCAAGCAGCGGACTACGGACCGGGGGTGCCCTCTGATGCTACCGTGTGTATCACCACCGCCGCGCGACCGCCTGGGCCACCAGGACGCACCGCGTCTCTACCGTGTGCTGAGGAACACCGAGTCTCTGGCGAGCGCGCGCGTCCCCCAACCGGGGACGGGAAATATCGTACCACCTGTGTCCAACCACGGATTCTCCCGGGTAGATCTTGGGGAACCGATCGCAGCTCCTGAAATTCACCGACGAACGAGAACGACGACGTCGTCGTCCCCGAAGACGACCGCGTTTACCGCGCTCCCGTCATTATATCGTTCCCGGGGACTCTGTGCGGCCTCGATGCCGCTTACACTCGGAATCGCGGCTTCTCCAGCCCCCGAATCCTCCTTCCTTCGTCGCCACAGACTTGCCGCCCCGCGCAATCCCGGAGGAAGTTCGGGCAAAGCGGTCCACTTTAAATTTATACGTCTTCGATACGCATCTCTTTGGCATCTACGCGCAAAACTTTTCGGCAGCCCGGGGAATACACTACGACGTTCGACAACGCGAGGGAATTTTCGTTCCGGGGGTTTGAGAAACTTCAAAGTCGCGACGTTGTATCGGTATTTTGTTTGGAGATCGTCAACGTTTTTCACTTTTCTTGGAGGGATCATTTTGTTTTTCATATTTATCGAAATTTTTGCATCGAATTATTAGAAACGAGGAGGAGGGTTGGATGATTGAATCTAATTTTAACGTACGGAACTAAAATCTGAATTTGAAATAAAATACATATGAAAAACACTTATTTTCGAACTGGTCATCTCAGTTCACAAAGTAACTTGTTTATCGCTTGTTATTTACAATAAAATTCGCCGTTGCATCGACATTATTATATGCGCTGAATACATTCATTAGAAAAAAAAATGCTTCGACCCGTGGTGACCTCGATGCAGTTAGAGTGCAAGCTCGGGCGGCGAGATCCTGCGGCCGGAAAGTTTGCATAATGAGAACGGCAAGGTTGGAAATTCAATTGGAATTCCGCAGCAGCGGAAAATAATGGCGAGCGGAGGAAAGATGCGAGTGGCAAAGTTTGCGGTCCGTCGTGGTTGTAACGGCGACGAGGAAGAGATAGAGAGAGAGAGAGGAGAGAGAGAGAGTTTTGATATTAATGAGGAACGTTGAGGGACCGTGGGTACGGTAGCACGAAACATTCATCGGTCGACACGCGTGGGTCCCACCGTGTACGCTACTCTCTCGTGCCATCGTGCCGCGGGGCCTTAATTAGAAATCATCAATTCGCGGGGAGGAACGGGCCTCGGCCGACACGCGAGTCCCTCGCATGATTAAGCCGAGCTGGCGCTTTTAACTTGTCCAAACAAATGCCGGCGATAAATATTTACGTCGCGCCTCTTTATCGAAATTGTGATCCACTCATTCACTGCCCTTTCTCCGACCACCTTCGTTTCCTCGGGGACGACGGGTTACGAGCGCGTTCGTCGTTGCGGACATTCGCCGATGGCTATTTGCACAACATTTTTCAATTTAATCGGTATGCAAATTGTACCGTGGACACCCTGAGCCATCCCCATTTTGTTTTATACGTTGAATCGTGTACGAGCGTTTTGGAACCAATTAAAGGAGGAAAGTATTGAATCTATGCACCGAAGTAAATGTTGGTTTATTTGTTTTATTTATTTTAAAAAAATTTTTTGTACTGTTTATGGATCCAATTTCACGCCATTTCTTCACAACCAGGGTTAAAAAACATTGCGTATAATGTTTTCGCTAATATTGCCCGTTTGGCAACGTGATACAATTTTTAAAAAAATGTCCTCACCTTTCACACGAATAAACTGCATCAATAACCCTCGCTTAATAATATCTGAGATGAAGTCGTTGTTAAAATGACAATTACCAAGTCACCGAAAAATCCCGCAAAATCCACAAAAAATTGGAATAAATCAAACAAAACGGCTTGGCAGTCGACTTTCAGATCGTTTCCCAACGTCGCGTGTCGCATCGAGTCATACGTCACCTTTTTCTTCTTTCTTTTCCATTACAATGAATGAATAATTTAACTCTCTTACTCATCGAGTCTCTCGAGTCCCCGGGAATGACTTGCTCACGTATCCTCGCGTGTATTCCGTCGCGGTAGCTACCGTATACATAAATACACCGTTTCTCCCCCACCCTCCCCCCTCCCTCCGCCTCACCTCTTCGCCCCAATGTCCTCTCGGAATATCTCTCGGGTGCGCCGAAAAAAAGAAAACCGTTTTCAAGTTTTTACTTGGTCAACTCGGGCCCGCGATGCGTTTCTGTTCGAGATGAAATTTCAAGCGAGACGCCGGTTGGGGTTTCTCGCGTTGGCAGAGCTGCTGCTGCCGCGGGCCCGAGAACGACGATGGATGCTGGACGACGACGAGAGAACGTTATATCGTCGACCCTCGGCACACGCACACACATGCGAAAAGGTCAGGAGAAGTCCTCGCGTTCACGTCAAGTAGAGACGCGACCATAAAGCTCCCTTCCGAGAATGCCACCGCAGTTCTTGCGCGTCCCTCCGCGGTTCGTGAAGCCGTGAAGGAAGGGCGAGGGCCTCATGGCGGCGAGGTCGGTCCGGGAGAGGAGGGGGGAAGACTTTCGTTTCAAGTTATTCCGCATATTCCGAGGGTTTCGCAAAAAACTAATGCCATCGGGCAGAGGACGACTCTTCCATCTAAAATAACCCTCCCCCCCCTGTACGTCCACTTCCCAGCGTGTACCGTGTGTCATGAGACAGCACCAGCTATCTATCTGACATGAGTTGTGACTCCGCACTTCCTTCACGCTTATTTACTGTTCAATTTTTTTTTATCGTAGATACTTGAAATAATGTATCGCTGTAAAAAGATGATACATCGATCAGCGTTGATTAACGAGCTTCGATGTATCTGTATCGAAATGAAATGTCGCGAGTGTTGGGTATGGACAATCTCGAAATTCGGTCTTCGAAGGAATTAATCGTTCGATGATTCGCTCGCGATGTGTCAGCACAAAGTGGATTGCGCAGTGCCAGTAGTCACGGCTGTGGTGGTCAGACACGTGGTAGTGTGCGAATTTCTTTGCTATCGTGCTGAGTAGGTACCGATTCTGGTTGATGCAATTATTTTTCTTTTGTACAATTGCTATCGAGTGAGAGTAAAGGTTATCGGTGAACCATAATATCATTAAAGTACTTTCCTCAATGTTGAATACGATGATAATAATAATGACAATTAAATCCATTCCGCCGGATGCAACGCAATGCGATGATCGTTTGTATTTCGGTGTCTAGTATTCGTGGAATAAACGATGAATACGACCAGTGTGTTGTACACGAGTGAAGCGGGTTAGCCGGGCTATTAAGACTCGGGGATCGATTAATCAGCTGAACTGACCCGTACGACCATTAAAGCAATGCCTAGGTTCGAGGCATTTCCTCAATGGTATTTCACTGAATAGTCGCTGTTGCTGTTGCCGATGCTGCTGCTGCTGGTGCTGTTGGCGGGCATGACGCAACGAGAACGTGGAATATCGTTAGTTGTCGAGAAAGGGTCAAGACATACCTCCGAAGAGGCAAAGACATAGCTTCGCTCGCTCATCGGATCACGTCTCGGGTAATACACATCAGTCAGGATTTATACGTCACAATAAAAATCACTACTTCATTTGATTTCCATATTAGTCGTGCACCCGCTTTCCCATTGATTTCTCTCGATCTATCAATCGACCGGTAACGCAACTTCAATTTTCTCGTTTTCGTACAGCATGGACTACAACAAGATTTTACAATCTTCAATTGGTTTTTTTTTTGATAAACGGAATAAACGGAAACGCTCGGGGGATTCTGGGTTGTGTTTTCGACGGCGTTCACGCGGCTGCGGGTTCTTCAACAAATTGTTGCAAGTGTTAGCTTGCACCGAGGACAATCACCGTCACGTAAACCGTGTGTCCGCATAGGTAATACCCGTCATTATCTACAGTCTCCCGCTACTATTATCATTATCGTCCTTATTATTGTTGTTGTTATCATTATTATTGGTGCACGTATACACGGTAGTGCTAAAGCCGTGTTGCGGAGTTTATCCGGGCATTGATACCCCTCGTTACCTGCCATTTCTCTGTGAAACTTCTTTCACTACCAATTATTTATTTTTATTCATTTTCATTAATTTCAATCATTTCTATTAATTCCTATTTATTTATATTTATTTTTACTTATGTTCTTTATTCTATTTCTTCCCACTTTTATTTATTCTCGCGTGTGCAACGATTCAGTCGAACCTTCAGCCATCAACGGTTGATCACCGCGCAGTGAATGGCTCCCACACACTCCTCAGTCTAAATGAAATCGGGGCACGAGACAACCCAACGATCTAATAAAGCAAAGTTGAGCAAAGTGAAGGGCACCGTCTGCAAAACACATCGAACGCACCGACCACAACCGAGAACATATAAATGACTAATGACGGCCTTGAAATGCCAATGACTGTGCATAGTTGAGACCCCCGGAGGCCGAAGGATGCGAGGACGTAGAAGCTCGCGAGAAACCGCGCGTAGGCTTGGGGTCAGAGAATCGCAGCCACGGATAATTGGCTCGGCGAACCGTCGGAACGTTGAATTTTTTTTTATTTATTTTTATTTATCTATTTTTATGATTGTTATTTTTGTTTTTAACGGTAGATGAAGAATGCCAGAAGCGTCGGTACGTCGCGGTGCAAACGCGAAACGTTGGGGGCGGATCGAAGACCCGAATATTCAATGTTCCGACGGTTCGATAAATCGAACTCAAATGCTCGGGGAATAAATGTTCCGAATTGGCATGGTTCTGACTGTCAATGTCCCGAATGATCACAATCCCGATACCCAAACCATTGGCAGGTCAACACTTTCACAGGAACCGGCAGTCTAAATAGAATTAGCCGCCTTAAGCTGAGCCAAAGTAAAATTATTGTCCAAATCTATCTATGTGCCTCCGAATTGCTGCCATCTTCACGCGGTTGAACGAGCTACGCCACCTATACCTATATATACGTTTCCGGGGATTCTGATCTTTTAAAATATTGACATTCGGAGCCATGCCAACTCCATATATTTATTTTCGAAGCATTTTAATTCCATTCATTGACCTGTCGGATCATTGAATATTCTAAGCTTTGATCTCCACGCGAAACGTTTCTGCCTCTCCGTGCTGCGACTTCTGGCAATGGTGACGGTTGTGACCGAGAGGTCGAGGTTCAAAGGTTATTTATCTGCGGCTCACTTACTTTCACGACGAACGTACTGCAACTTCATCAGCAGCAGCAACAGCATCAGCAGCAGCACCGTAATCTTCCAGCGAGCTGTGCGAGTGCTAACGCATACGCATTTTCATACCTGCGTGCTTCTGATTCCGCACGCTCCGTAGTTTCTTGACCCAGTCCTAGCAACGTTACATCCTCGCCGCTCTCCGTCTCACAGACTCAACGTTCTATTGTAATTGCTCGGTGCAAATCCGGCTCGTCGAGGAATGCAGCGAAAAACATTTTTTCGTCGCAAAAAATTTTTGCGCGAGTCGAGAAAAATAAAAATAAAAATGGCACGAAACGACGAGTGCAAGAACAAAAAGGAGAATAAAAGGATGTCGCAAGACCGGCGATCCGAGGGCGTTGAAGATAACTCTCGCCGCGTTCGCCGGACGCATGAGAGTCGTTCGTAGCTCGAGTGACTTCTCGGCGTTGTGTGACACCTCAGGAATTTGCCACGAGTGACGAGACTCGCTCGCAGCTTCTTTCTCTCTCTCCCTCTCTCTCTCTATCTCGGTCTCTCTCTTCGAAGAGTAACATCTTCGCGCGCACGTCTGCCGCGTATAATTTATACCCACGTATCGTTGCGAGTACGAGTGCAGTCGTTGCACACCGAGGTTGATACGATGTGGTATACATTTATGCGGTTACACGATATGTTCTATCCGAAGCTCGTTGGAATTACCGCGATTCGTGAGACGTTTGCTAGATTTTCCAATTCCACTTTGACTTTATAATACTCGCGAATCCGTCCGTCGTACGAACTCCTCGACGTCTGTGGTGCAGCTTTTCTCGTGAAAAGGAAATAAATTTCTATCTTTTTCTTGATCTCCGTTGACCTTTGCTCATTAAATGGAAAATTAATGAAGGAATAAATGATTTCGAGATCTGGTGGAAATCCAGAGGCAGATAGTAGAGTCTTGCTAGAATCAGCCGAACGAGGGATAAAAAATTAATAAACAAAATAGCCGTCCAGTGTGAAAGTTCCACCGTTCCGGAATACGTCTCGGGCTGCTTGTGGCTTGGCTCGCGGTCGACGTAGAATATCAAAATTTATCGTTAAAATTCGTATTATCATTATTATTGCTTTTATTTTCATTTATTTTTTTATCGTTGACGTGTCGAAAGAACTCGAAGGCCAGGTTGATCTACCGCGCTGGTTATTCTCTCGGTAATACATTAAAACCGTTCGACGTTTCCAAGAGCCGAGAATGTCAGCAAGAGCGGTAGCGTAACGTCGCGAACGTCGTACGGCGTTGCGGGGTGCACCGCGGTCAACTGAAAATGCAGTCACGAAGAGGCAACTCCTTATATATTGTACATTGTTGTACGAGAGCGATACATCCGCACACGTAGCAGTTGGTTCGGACTATCGCCCGTGACGTTTGAGAATGAACGGAGAAGCGCGGCGAGTCGGCAAGGCCGAGGACGCCGAGAATGAAAGGGGCGAATGAAGGAAGACGATGTACCTGGTCGATGTCGGTGGGGATGCAGATGGGTGAAGTCGCGGTCGAAGATGCGGAACGCAACGAGGAAGTGCAACGATGGGGACTGCAACGGAAATCGTTGCAGCAGAATCAAACGGGCGGACATTGGGATGGAAAAAAAAATTCAATTACGCCAAATCCCATCTTTTACGAAATCGCTACATCCACTAATGTCATCGTTGAAATCGTGCAATGTCGGCTTTAATCTTGAATCGTGCATCTGAATCGTAATCGATACCAAAGTCCAATCCGGGCCGAACGATTTTTTTTTTTTTTTTGGGACTCGCAGAAACAATAAAATTTATAATATTTATCAGAGTTATCGTGAATGCGATGTAAGAAGAAAACTTCTTCGTCTCACTCCAGCATTATCACGGTAAAACTAACTTCACGAACTAAAGTAATGAATGTGTTAACAAATTGAGGTAAAAATCGTAATTGTAGAGTCGAAGGTTGCGTGAGTAAACAAAAAAAAGGTTTTGTAAGAATATTCAAAATTCCATAATAGTAATACCATGATGTTTATCGACATGAGGAAGAAAGATATATAATAATAATGATAATAATAATAATTATTATTATTATAATAATGATGATAATAACAATAATTATAAATTATTGTTCTTATTATTATTATTGAAATAATAATAATAATTATTATTATTATCATAATAATAATTATTATTATTATGATTATTATTATTATATAATAATAATTATTATTATTATTGTTTATTGATTATAATAATAATAATCATAATAATAATAATTATTATTATTATCATATAATAATTCTATAATATATATATAATATATTATATATATATACTATTATATGTATACTGTTATATTATTATTATTATAATCATTATTATTATTATTAGTATCATTATTATTTCTTTATCTCTATTATTCAGCCTAGTTTGACTTGTCCCACGGACCTGTGCCACTCTCTTCTCGACTGAATAAAAAAAGATGAGACAAGCGAAAAAGAGCGAATGATCGTTCGAGAGGTGGAAGTAGGGTAGAAGAAGGAGAATAAGTTAGAATAAGTTAGTGGGCGTTAAACGCGAAGCGACGGCGTCGTCGTCGTAGCCGGGTCGGCCGGGTCGGTGGGATCGAGACGGGTCGGAGGTCGCGGGTCGTACGGCGCATAGCCCTGACCTCCGACCTACCCCTACTATCCTCCTCAACTCGCCGAAGCTCCTCTCGCTCTCTCGCTCTCTCTCTCTCTTTCTCTCTATCGCTCTCTCTCTCCTTCTCTCTTACACAGACATACTTTGGCTGAACGAACGTGTTCGCGGCCCGCCCGCGCTCAACCTACAACCCACGAGGGACATTGGGATCCACACGCGCGCGGCCGTTTTTGCCTCGGTCGAAGAGTCCGAGGCCCGCGACCGAGCCGTACGCTCTCGGCAAACGCGCTAAAAATACTACAAACTCGTGGTTAGAGTAGGTAGAGTCCTACGAATTTAACGTGTGTCGCGAGTTTAGTTTCGTTCGTCTCGACATTTATTTCATCTTCGAGGGAGTACGTTTCCACGGACTTGCCGAATTATCATTATTTTCTCAAATCGACGCGTTCGGTGCAATAAAAAGCCTACGAATAATCCGAATAACCTGAATATTACGAATTCGTGGCAGAGTAGGTAGAGCCTTGCGAATGTAACGTGTGTCGCGAGTTTAGTTTTGTTCGTCTCGACATTTATTTGATCTTCGACCGAATACGTTTTCACAGGCTTTTGCCGAATTAGTATTATTATCATTGTCATCATTATTATTTATCTCATCGACGTGTTCGGTGAAGTGTATGACACAAAGTCGCGAGTCGCTGTTTGATCAGACTGTAAACGGTCGTCCGGGCTTAGAACGCGTCACATCTCGAACCGGAAACTGCGCCAACCAGGACGCGAAACACTCGAAGAGTGTCGTCTTCCACTCACGTGTGTGCGTGTGTGTGTGTGCGTGTCTATGTTTAAGTGCGCGTGGGTCCGTGTGGGTGTGTACGTGTGTAGCACTGTGCTGGCAATAGGTCTGATCTTGAACGAAGCGTGTCCGTAACTACTGCAGGAAGCCCGCAGTGACCGGCGGTGGGACGTGCGACGCTGTCTTCTAGACGCAGGTACACACAGATACTGATTGCGATGCAGACCTTCGAATAGTTGAAAACCACACTAGAAGCTCCGAAATATACTATATCATGCATTCCATGTACCGGAAAACTTTTATTCATTTTTTCATTCTACTTTATTTTGTTTCGCTCGATCTGCAAATGTTAGTAATGCCTCACGGGTGATTGAAGAACTCGACGATGCATCGAAGCATCCTTAGCGTAGCAAGAAAATGCACTCGTTGAGGCTTATCTCGCTCGCTGTGTTCGCGTACCGCAGACAGATGGGGAGTTGAGAGTTGAGAAATGTTGTAAGAAGGGTGTGTCGTGTACGATGGTATTGAAATACGTTGCGCCGTGTGTATAAATATATACATACAGATATATATCCGTACATATTACGGGTCTTATCGGGTCGTTCGACAGTCTAATGACGCGTGACACAAGCCCGTTGCGTTCAACCCCTTCTCTTCGTTTTTCTCTCATCTCCCACCCATCGGCCTTGTCCCGCATACACGTCGCATCTCCCTCCACCGGTCGAGAATTTATTCCGAGCTTCATGACCGCATCGCATCCGCGTCTATGCAGCGTCTTTGTTTTTGATATAAAAAAAAATAAAACACATTCTTTTTTTATCTATTTTATCGTTTTTGCTCTCTTGGGAAGCGAAGCTACGACGATGAACTCCGTTCTCCGTGGGGTCGTTGATTGCTGCAAGAGACGCCCGAGTCCGGATAGCGCGCGTTATTGCAGCCTAGCCGGAAATCGTTGGGCGTCGTGTATACCATTACGCATGGTGGAATCGCGTACGACATGATGCACATCGATATGGGTGTATATTATGTTTCGTCGAATCTTGTAGCTTTCACCGACTGTTCTTTTTCAAGTGAAAGATATGGAGAGTAGGTAGAGAATATGTAGAGTTTTACATAGAATTTGGCATATGTAGTCATTATAGAGGCTGTCAACAATCTATATACAGTTAATCGGACGATATTTAATATTAGTGATTGATATACAATTAATTTATATCTCTAATTTCATATGCAAATACTTTATAGGTAAATTGTTAATTTATGTTGAGAACCCTGGATAATAATAATAATAATAATAATGATAATACATAATAATTATATATATTATTATATAATAATAATAATACGTATTGATTATATATATTATTATATATTATTGTATAATAATAATAATAATAATAATAATAATAATAATAATGATTATTATTATTATTATTATTATTATTATTATTATTATTATTATTATTATTATTATTATTATTATTATTATTATTATTATTATTATTATTATTATTATTATTATTATTATTATTATTATAATGATTATTATTATTATTATTTCTAATAATTATTTAATTAATATTTCAAAGATAAATACATATATAAATTTTATGTAGACTGCATTATATATAGTCCAAATATATATGTCCAATTTCATACATAAAATCATATGCCCTTTTTTTCTATACTCGTGCTTACGTGATACATGCGAGTTTCTTTTGGTTTTTATTTTTTCTCATCTCGTTCGACGTTGCAGATGAAAGGGACGATACAATTGTGCAGATATCTCACGTTATCGTTTCAGCGAGGGTCGTTGACGAGATTTATTCAGTCTTGTACTGCATCGAGCGGGGGCCGGAGCATCGCGAGTTCACGTGAGACGTGAACGAAAGTCGTATTTTTACTGAAGTCGTGGTAAAACGGCGGGATTCATGAAGTTGCAGTATCGCACAATTGTCGTCGTTCGTGTATATATGTATAAATATATGTATAAATGTGTTTTTGTGTCGGAAACGGTTTTGGCACGCGCGCGATCCTTGACCCGACACGAGTGGCCGCGGATACTCGAACGTTGCGGAGAATTCAACCTACAGCGAAAAGGTCTCGAGTTCGACGGGTTCGTTACGAGTTCGTGAACTTTTGGCTAGTTGCCCGGAGAAAAATACAAGAGTCACGGTTCGTTCGATTCGCGGTAGAATGGAAAAATATGTCACAATATGGAGATGTTATGCAGTGAGAATTGTTATTATTATTCACGTAACGCCATTACGATTTTTGTAACAATGAAATTTATTTGATTTAATTTTTTTCAGTTTAATTCTCGATATTTATCTCGTTTTTCGATGTCATCAACTCGTAATCGACTTTACTACGATTATTGAATGGATTAATGAGTTTATTTATAATTGAGGACATAATCTCTGTTACTCTTTTATTTCTCTGTTGTAATTTTAAATATGACGAGGATAATAAACTTTGTTCTGTAGATCGAATTATGAATAATTATCAATTTTTTTTTTCATTGTCAAGCCCATTCATTAATTTTGTTGACTTTTTCTGGTCCTATCAGAATATATATAATACTCAGCCAAAAAATTTTATTTTAATAAAATTCTGTTCCAAAAATCTAGCGCCAACAACATCGACAATTCTTACAGCTATAAACCAGATTGAATTAATAACACATTTTCTATCGAAAATTACCCTGTGACAGTTACACCGAGAATTGCAAAGATCAGAATTAAAATTCATAATCACGATACAGTGTGACAACCTGTGATTACAATCGCTATCGAATGAATTTCTTTTTCCCCGTGTATCAAGGACATAAATACTTCATCAGAACGTAATATGCGCGATAGCTTGGGAAATTGAAAGTATAATTCGAGCAAAGAGGACGGCGGAACACGTATGCGGCACAAGTCAACGTGTAGTAGGGGGGTGAACGGTGTCGGGACCCCTAACGACCTTTCGCGTGCGTTCTCAGCGAGTTGTGCAGTCTCATAGAGTATCTTGCCGTTATAAGTTGTGTATATATAACTACACACACATGTATATACATAAATATACCTATATGTGACGTAGAATAAAAGAAGCCAAGTACAAAGTGTATCTTATGTCACGTTCCGTGTGGCTCAGCTGTGACCTTAAACCGTACACTCGGAAACTCGCCGTCTCCGACGAGATTTTGTTCGCGCGTTTCTTCTTACTCCCCGCGATTCCTCGACGAAAGGATTCTCGCAATCGTCTTCGTCGGTTCGTTAGCGCTTGGGTTGTATCGCGATTGTTTTTTTTCTCTGCTTTTTTTTTATCACGTGAACGTACACAGTACGTACCGTACATTCGGTATGTATAACAGAGATAGGTAATGTACATCAGCGTATAGGTCTAAACGCCTGTGCGAGCAAGCGGATGACCCGACGTGGGCGCGGGCCACGCGTCGCTAATTACGAGCAATCAGCATCAGCAGCAGCAGCAGCGGTCTCGGGATCGTGGTGCCGGTGTCGCTGAAACCCGGTGCAGCGGCACCGACGACGTTGCGAGCCGGGGTTATGCAAATGCAACTAAAGGCCAACCGGAGAAAGCCCGGGATTAGGGGATCGGCCGGTTTTACAGCGTCGGCCTAAGCGCGCGAGAATCAAGTGTACGCGATCGCGAGGAAACACGCCCACGATACTCGGGCAATGCGGCCGAATGAGCTTCCTTTTTCCATTATGGCATGGACACGGGCGTGAATGATGTATTCACCCGTTGCACGTCTAGAAAGTTGATGGATTCCGCGTGATTTTCTAGTATTAAATGATTTTGTACTAATTTTGAAGCAATTCGAAATCGTTTTAGCCTGTATGGATCGTTTTATAGTGATAAAATATATTTATTGACGGTATGGTAGGTTTATTGATTGATTTATCGTCCCTGAGCCCAGGCTTCTATGGTACTGCTGGGTCAGTTTTCGTCAATTTAATTTTCTTGTAGTTGAAATATATCTAACCATACTGAAAATTAAACTCTGGTAGTTGAATATTTCCAACCTCGTCGGCATTGCCCGATTCTTCATCCCGATTTCGACTGACTCGCCTAAAACTACGGAAAAAAAAGGCCGATTTCACTAGATATCACCCTATTCATCGTCATTCAATTCTGCGGCGATTCATCGACCTCACAGCCGTACACAACTCATCTCGGTCGCCTACCGATAGTTTATTTCCCTCGATTTTCCCATCGTCATTGAAACCGCACTCCAGACAGTAACGCATGTGGCCCACTTGCAAAAGTCTATTTCTGGCCGGGCAAAGTGGTAAGGACGGACGATGAATGCAATCTCGGAAGGAAAGTGGCGAGGCTCTCTGGGGGTTGCGTGTTTACCAGCACTAATGGTCCTCCGTCTCGGGCGCGTCGCTACCGGATGTAACAGAGAAGCAACAGCAGAAGTTCTCGCTGCGTATACGCTGCTATATACAAACGGCCCCGTATATATCCATATATAACTGCATTATATACCTATGTATCGTCGCAAAGGTGTGTAAAGTTTGAATCGGTGCGGACGCTCGTAGATCCGGTTTTGCAGGAGCAACAGCGTGGCATCAGCGGCATCATCAGCATCAGCAGAAGCAGAAGCAGAAGCGGCAGCCACCGTAGCTGGCAAAGAACGTGGACGCGTCGTACGAACGTGCGCCCGAGCCCCACCAACACCGCCCTCTCAACCTCCACCACCTCCCGGAGGTCCGCCCACAACGCGTGCTCGTTCATTCCTACGAGAGGAACCCAAGCTCAATGCATCCCCGGCTTTGACTCCCACGCCACGCGCGATTTCCTCTCGCGCACAACGATATATACATACGTATCGTGCATATATTCCTCTCGCTCTCCGATCTCACCGCTTCTCGCGCGCATAATTCCCCGGCGCTCATGGCTAACCCCCTCGCGTCACCCATACACGCGTCGCGACTTCGCGAAGAACGGCTGAATGGAACGGAAAATCGCGAGGGCCTTCACCGAAGAACGAAAAAAAGTGATTAACCGCTGAGAAATAAAAAGAATGAAAATAAAAGAACCGACGCGACGTTTCGAACGATCCATTGCCGTATAGGGCAACGCGGGGCTTACGATCGACGTCTAACGAGAGCACCAACGTCGAAGACAAGCGACGTAAATTTGCCGGGTAACGTGCGGAAAATTACTCGACCGTCGTTGGACGTACGTCGTTGTATGTACTTTGCGGTTGAGAATATTTGTCTTTACGATCTGTTTCGTTCGTCGTTGAGTTTTAACGGAAAAACGAGAGGTAAAAAATGAGAGGAAAAATAATCAAGTGTGTGGAACAAATGTATTGAGCAATCGGATACGTGCAACTCGTTACAAAATGTCTCAATAGAAAGGGCTTCCCTGGTCTCCGTTTCAGGCAGCTGTGTATGTATTTACGAATGTTGTATCTGGGTGAGGATTGGGTATTGGTTTTAATAGTATGCGCGACAATTTTCGATCGAGACTTTATTGCCGGGATCTATCGGTAACATGCCTAACTTTTATCGTTCGGTATACGTTTTATATCTAAATGATCGCTAGTCAACCTTCTTGCGAACATTGCGCGCCCGGTTACAAGTTACACGAAACGAAGTTGGTTTACGACCCGCGTATGTAGGTGTAGATGAATGCGGGAGTCCGTGCGGCCAACGACGTCGGACTTTCTAACGGTAAAGTGGTGAAAATTGTACGTAATAAAGCAATCAATTCGTCGCTCGCTAATCTCCATCGATGCGGTTATTTCGTTGCACGCCATTGCTCGTGCAGTTCGACGTGAGCCAATGCGGAAAAATTCGCATCCCAGCTTCGTTTCAACGTGTCGTGCGTTGGGATTGAATCGTATTGGCTCGGTAGAATTTCGCAACTTGTTTTTTTTTCGTTGGATGGGGGATTAATTTGCTTGTTTAATTTTAATTGTACAAATCAGTTGGGTTGCTCTGACGTGAGTTGCTGTCTTTTGATGGAATCATTTTAAAAATAATTTCTGCAATAGTAATGAATAATTTGAATAAATAATTGTTTCGCAATTGATTCTAATATTCAATAGCAATTATAATCTATGATAATTCACCAATGGAAGTATTTCACATCCTTTTTCATTCAATGAATTCTGATCCCCGACATAGAATCGATGTTGCCATGCCATTTTCAATTACAACAAAATTAATAAGCAGCTGGGTAAAAAAAATCAACCAACATTAAAATAATTCGACAAAGCCCAATCTCCAATATATATTTTCCATCCGTACATCCATAAAAAAAACCGCAATCGCTCACAGAACGGATCGGAAAGTGGCTCGGCATCGTTCCCAACTCCCAGCAGCTCAATCGGTGGGCGCGCCTGACGCTCCGGTCTTCCCCCCCTCCCGGCAAACGATAGTTTCATGCATCGCCGCATAACAGATTTTAAGTGCGACGTGTGCATGCTGCGCGGCATGCACTCGCGCTGTGGGTAACAGGTCAATACGCGATGGAATCCGCGCGTCCTCTCGACCTTTCCCCACATTACATCCACGACATATCGCAATACCACGATTCCCAAATGGAATTGCGCATATTCTTCAATCCTCACACATGAAAATTCCCAATTTTGTTACGATCGCGTCGACCTATCGTGGGAATTTCAATCAAACCTTCGTAACACATCCACTCGCGGATGATTAAGGCGAGACGAATGACGCCACGAATCTCCACGTGTGGAGATATTGCATTAGAGCAGAGGAAAAAAGAATAAAAAAATAAATGAAAAGCAAAGAAGAAAAAAAGAGAATCACCGAGAGTCGAGAATTCTCGTGATTTATTCGAAATTGTTCGAGAACAGTCGTAATATGTGCGCGCAAGCATAATGAGATCGTTCGTGATTGGACGTTCGATGAATCATTGAACGTTCGATAGGTGACTTCGGTAACTGCGACTCGTGGCAATCCCGTCGAACGACACGAAATTCCAGACACTCACGTTTCAACTGACCTAATTGACAAGACATTCTACGTGCTTGATGGCAACTAATAGCCCTTTATCGTGTCGCGAAGCTGATTTAACGACGCGAGACCGACACGAGTAAATACAGTAACGTAAACGTGTAACTCCGAATGATCCGCGCTTAGCTCCGTGTGTACAAACTCGTCTTAATATCTCATTTGTTGTTCTCAGCCGTATGATGCAGCTCGAGGCGAAATTCCTATATGAAACACACTAAATTAAGAAAAATAATAACAATAATAATCTTAGCGAGATCGTTATCCAGAGCGCAGGAGAAAATTGTCGAAATCCTTGCTGACCACACAGAAACTCGACACGTTCAACGACGAGTTCCTATTTTCTTCATCTCTCTCGACTCTCGCAAGGCGACGCACAGCCTTCGATTCGTTCGACGCATGTAAACCGAGAAAATGGAGAAAAATCGAAAGATCCACATCGGGTTTCGCGCGTCCGATGGTGATCGTACGCCCTGCAGCGTTGTAGAACAAGTAGAAACGGTCCGTGCTTCATCAGACACGTGTTTTATATGCTTCGAAGAATCGTCAGATCGTACGAGACATGCGAACACACACACACACACACACACACAGACACACACGGTAGATTTGTTTGTGAACGGGGTGGGTTTAGATGTTGGCAAGCTCTCTGGAACGTCCAATTAAACGCGAACTGCCGTTGCGTCTGGCATACGAACGACTAAGCGAGTCCGGGAGAGTCGCCGGCAGTCCTATATTGATTTAATTATCTCGTTACCGTCGTGCAAAAGCCCCCCCCCCCCCCCTCCTCCGCCCCCCGTGCCGGATAGCCAGAACTCTTTCGCGTGCTTACACCGGCCACTGTGTTTCTATTATATACAATACACATGCGAAGCTAACCTAGGCTGATCAATTACTAAGAGCCAGTGGGTCTTGTTGCAGTTTGCAGCTGCGCAACCGATCGTAGAAACGTCGTTCTCTATTTTTATATACAATGCGTTCGTCTTCCAAACGTTCGATTTACTTCCCTCCTCGAACCTCCTTCTACCTTCTTTCTCGACTGCTGATGTTCCTCACATTTCTCCCATTGCCTCCGCGCCACCCCCTTCCTTCCACCCGCGCCTATTGCTGCTGATTTATCGGCCTATTTCTAATCAAGCGAACTGGCCAACGCGCGCGGCCGCACGCCTGCCAGAGGGAGCCTGTATTATTCGAGCTTGTCAGATAGCCGTGTTCCGCCCCGGACGCGCGGATGCTAAACAGACGCTACGTGGGTGGTGGCGGCAGCAACGGTGAAGAACCAACTCGATGCGCTCGGCGATCTGTTTCTCTCGTTTTCTTTGGTTCAGCCCTCTCGGATACTTCGTTAATCGATTGATTACTGCAGTCGCGTTATTATGTGCTCCGTGGAATATATCGGTATGTAGACGAGATGAGGGTGAGCTTCTTTCGATGCCGAATTGACGACTGATCTGGCGCTTCCAGATTGATTAAATCATTTTTATAGATTTATACATTTCTTGTCGAATTGAATCATTTTTGTTTCATGTGTTTTTTGTTTTTTATTTTTTCAGGTTTTGTGAAGAACGGATTCCGGGAGGGTAGAACTCCGGTCGTCTCTGAATTTGGTGAGTATCGCCGTTCGTGCGGTTAATATTTAGAAATTTCATAAGGGATCCGTTGTGAGCGCATTACGGGCTTGGGCGTGCCTGGGCGGCTGAGAATTATTTCAAAGTACCCTTGTCGACCCTTCGTATTCGTTTTTTTTTTTTTAAATAACCTTCAGCCGGTGATTGTTTGATTGGATTATAAATTCGGATTATTAATGATAAAGTAAAATATTATTTATCATGTTATTATCAATTCGAATGATCAATAATTAATCAAATAAATAGAGAAATTTTCAGAGACGTCGCACGAGAATGGTTCTACTTGCTGGCCATTGTCGGGAATCATAGATACTGCTGGGGACCATTTGCACACGTGTGTCGGTATTCCAGCTTTTCCGAGCTTCTGGACTGTAATATATCTGTACACAAGTATAATAAGCGCAATCGCGGTAGCCCCCAAAGAGGAGAGACCTTGGCCAGTCTCCCTTAGGTCGTGCACGGCACGCCCACCGGCTACTACAACCGCTCGGGCACGCGGTGCAGTCCCTTCGCCGAGCTCCGAGAAAATACTCTCTGCACCGGCAATCAACGGTTTCACACCTGAGCTGACTATCCCCGTCTCTATCCAAGTTCCGTACGCTCGTTTACAGGCATAACGTGTAAGAGATGCTGGAAACAAATACTGATTTAGTGGTGCCGTTCATAGCAGAGTCCGGGCAAACATGGTCACGGGACAATGCTTGATGGTCAACTCCCAGATTTGTCATCTAGAAATTAATTTAAGAAAATTACTACAATCGTCACATTCGATATTTGTAAGGTGTGAATGGATTTTCGATCGGCAATGTTCGACTCGATATTCAGCTCTAAAGGGCAGCAAAGGCCAGGCAAAGAGTTCTCTTCGTTTGATTTTTTTGCAGCAGCTTTGCATTAAGTGGGCAAAATCACATTTTCTTATCGCTACTCTAAATTGTTCGAAGAACACGATAACGGCTCCAATATTTATCTACTCGAATTCATCGGATTATTGCTGTGTTGATATCAATTTGTCTATTCAACAAAACACTACAAAATTTCCCACTCAAAGATTATCCAATCCACAAATTCCTCCAACTCTGTTGCTAGTGCTGTACATTTATCGCAATTTACTTTCGTTAATCCTTCAAACTGCTTTACAATTTTTCCGTAAACGTCGAAATAAATTCAATTTTATCCCCACACCCATGTACGTTTCTCAATGCTTCGTTCCATGTTCAACAATTCTTTTCCATACAGATGTATCTCGCCGCAGTCATGGATTATATATTCTCGCGGTGGCTTACGTTCTTATTTCCGTCGGCGACGGTGGAGGTCGGGGTGGCAGGGGAGGACGAGGGCTTTGATGCAGCGAGTGAGCGAAAGAGGACGTTGCGGAATATATATATTCTCGTGCCACGAAAAAAAATAAAAAAAATTCAGCAGAGTGGCTGCGGGGTCGTTGGGTTCACGTTCACCGGCGCAGAGAGCGAAAGATCAGACGAGAGACGCGGGAGTTCGGAACGATGAAGCGGGCCCCGTTCCGACCGGACCAACGTATATATACATCTAACTCTTTCTTTTTCTCCCTTCCTCTCCGTTCCTCTCGGCTCTCGGGCCGGTGGTACGTGAGCTGCTGGAACAAACACAAAAAGACGTAGTATATGCTGCTCGTCGGGTTTCTGTGCTCGAGGATGAGGGACGTGTAGCTGTGCTTATAGGTGGCTGGGTTGTATATATAGCCCAGCAGCGTATACGTATCGGGAGACTCGGATCGATGATAATCATTCGAGCGGAAGCCGTCTCTTCGCGGTTGCATCGCGTGAGCGGACAGCGCTGCCGACGATCGAATTTCCTCGGCATTCCGGCGGCGACTGCCCCTGCTGCTGCTGCTGCCCCTGCTGCCCCTGCTGCCGCTCCTGCGATCTTCGCGTCTATAGAACTCGCGCGAGCGCAATCTCTTCCCGCATATGCTGGAAAGATGTCCGATTCTTCCAGTGCGATATAATCCGCAAAATAAAATAATGAAAAATGAAGAACGCTGGGTGAAAAAGATTGTCGATCGCGGTGGTGCGGTGGCCATGTGCACGGGGGGATATATCGAATAAGCTCTTCGTTCGGGCACTTAGTGCGGTCGCAATGACGTCCCGTCGGCCTTGGATGTAAGACCTTCGACTATCGAGAGTCATTAAAGGACACTAACCCAATGCTTAATGGATTTATATACTCGTGGCAAACAGTGCATCGTTCTTATTCTTCATCTTGTTTTTCTTCATGCTTCTATTGTGACTTTGGCTCGATACCGGAATTGCTTGCAAGAACCCCGTGTAAAAATATTGCCATGCTGAAGAAGACAGATCGAAAAACGTAAGAAAATCTATCCTGGGAAAATAAAAACGACACATGCACCAGATCTATGAGTCAGGGAATCAAAAGGGCGACATAACGAATTGAAAAACGAAAACAATCGAATTTCTCTGAAATTTTAAGCTTCGAATTGTTATTCCGTAACGTTTCCCACATATTTTTTCAGTCGAAATAAAGTGGACCATGTTGATAGAAATTTTTCTTCGTTGAAGAAAATCCAAGCAATAAAGTGGAGGATAATGTTCGCCTCGTTTGAAACTAACAACCGGGTTTCACGATACGTGACAGAATCAGCGGGAGCTGCGGTAACGTTAGGCTGACTTATCGAAACAAGACTGGTAGGCCGCGATGGCTCTTCGGGCCGTCGAGAGAGATTCTTCGTACACTCTCGAAGCCCCGGCTATGAGTCTATACTTATAGCTCAGGTGGTAGATATGGAGCGGTCGATAATGATCCAATATACTGGTACATCCTCGCCAAGTAATTACAATGATGAGCGAACCGCTACCATCGACGGTCTATGGCGATCATTCGCTCTTGCTACTTTGCTCTTTTGCTCTTTCGAACTTGCTCCGAGACTCAGGCGTCGAAACTGGTCTTATTCGTATTTTTTTTTTGTCTTTTTTCTCTTTTCTTACCTTTTATTTCTATTTCTTCTTTTTTTTTATATTTTGTTTTTCTTCGATGTTTTTGCTTCGACCTTCTTCATCTTTATCTTCATTTCATTGGGGTCGAGAGGAGCCAAGAAACTCGGGCACTTTGCTTCTTCACTGGAAATACGGTATATACGGTAGCTCGAAGTACGCTAGGATGTGGAGGAGAAGATGGCTGATGCGCCTTTACAATCTTTTCTCGAGTATTTGCAACAAGAGCAAACAGCAGCATCTCTCGGGTCGTCACGGGGCCACGGACCCACACACCATCGCCGTTCGATGCTGGTGGATCCTCTCGCTCGTGAGATTTTCCATCCTGGGGAATTATCACGGGACCATACCCGATCGAGTGTTCATTCGACCGGAAGTGCGTAATCATCACCGTTGCTCGAACGGGTTTAATATCAAAACTTTTTTCTCGATCGCTAGAAAAAAAAGATAATTAAAAATTATAATACTATGTAATAATGTATGTTATATCCATAGTCGCGCTATTATTATAATTCGACGTTCCAATTAAACGCAAAAAATAAGGCTTTCAAGTACCTCATCGAGATAGCTATAAATCGCATCGATTGGATGTAATTTACAAATTTTTTTGCACCTTGAAAAAATGTGGCAAGGAGTTTTACATGAAACGATTATACGTACTCAACACACGGCTGCCAATCACAAATTTTTAATCACGAATTCTGACTGACGGAAATAAAAAAATCTATATTAATTCCTTGAGTCATATTTTCCGAAATTCACAAATCCAAATTTATCGTAGTTGACTCGCGTGAGAATTTTTCTGTCCAGACAACGGACTCAACGTTATGGAAACTAATCAACGATGCATCCCTTGGGACGTGACGTCACGGTCGGGCAACAAGAGTCGGGGCAATCTTGCGGCACGAGGCACGTTGATACCTTCGGGTAAAGGTTCATTCATCGATTTTTTCGCTGCCGGCGAAACAGCCGACGCTTGCGATCATAGTTGGATCGAGAAGTGCAGTCGAGAGATCGAGGTTGAATAAAAGTTCTTTTGTGCATTTTTTATTTTTTTTACTTTCGTTTACCGCGACGGCGGATTTTAGAACGGCGCCTCTCATCACACGTGAACTCTGTACGTAAAGTGGAAGGACGAATACAATTCCTCCTCTGTGGTGCACTGGGACAAAATTATACGCTCAAGTGACAAAAGCGTCGAATTTTCGCCCGGCTTCTCTTACTGGTTGCGCAAATAAAAAAAAAATAATAATAATAATAATAATGACAATGACAATAATAATAATAATAATATAATAATGATCATAATAATAATAATAATAATAATAATAATAATAATAATAATAGTAATAATAATAGCAATATAACTATATAAAATATTATTATTATTTGTATTGGTATTATTGTTATTATAGAATATATAAGCGATTTCGGTGCACAACGGCCCAGCTCGAGCGATTTACAAACGCAGTGAGCGGCAATATATAATATTGTTATTATTTTTCAAAATGTTTTGCCCCTAAATCGCTTACATTCTATAATAACAGTAATAATACAATTATTTCTATATATGTATACATTATATAATATATATTATACATTATATATTATATTATATATTATTATTATTTGAAATGTTTAATGCCGGTCGTCGCATTTGTGAATCGTCCGAGACTGAGCCGTTTTTCCCCGGAATCCTTTACACTCTATCGTTTCGTCGTCGATCATGGGTCACGACAACTTTGATCACGATTCAGAAACAATTCGATCGATCATGGACCACAACGTCGTGGTATGCATGATCCCCAGATAGAATAAACCCGATGACGACACAACAAACGCTTTTTTCTCTCGATTCTCCTAAGTAACAAAAGAACGGTTGCAAAACATTTGGATTATATATTTTTTTTCGCATCTAGCGGTAACAAAAACGCGAGCCGCGAGCAATGATCACAAGCAATTTACGTAGCTGAACAATCGGCATCGCGGTAAAATCGCTCGTATTCCGTGCGAGGTATATAAAACGAAAACCTTCGTACCACAAATCGACGAACTCGTGAAACACAACGTCGTAATACAGAACCAACGGCCCGTAGAATCTGAAATGTTCATATTTATACAGTTTCTTTCTCTGTCTCTCTCTCGCTCTCTCTTTCCCTCCAGCATCCGACACCTGAGACATGATGAGGTAGATCGTCGCGTTGCACGATTTCCGAGAGCCTCAAAGTAGCGGAGAGCCTCGAACAGAGGCATCCAACCTTGCAGCGATAGGAACTGTGCCGCATTTGACCCAGTTCGACGAGTCCGTAATCCGTTTCTCGTGGTTGCGAGAGATGAGGAACGTAATCCAGGTATACAATGTACAGGTATACAATACACGTACATCGGAGCATACCTCCGAGTCTCGGATCATCGTCGTGGCCGTAAACCACCGAGCTGTGAAATGTCACGAGTCATCATTCGTGGTTCGACACAATAATAAGAAGACTTATACATATATATATATCGCGGTCTGTAAATCGATGTGGCTTTTGTACGAACGAAATAACCCCACGAGATCGTAACAAGAGTTACCAACCATTTTCGATCCTCTCCCATTCATCTCTTCTCGATCAATTCGATACCCCCCCATCTCGCGCCCCACGATGACGTCAAAGGCCAAACCAATCCCTCTTCATACCGTGACAATCGTGTTAACCATTTCGAAATTAATTGCATTCCCATTCCATAAAAAAAACTTTTCGGCTTCAAAACTTCATGTGGATTCAAAAATGCCTTCCGTGCGTTTACCTTCCTTGCCGATGCACAAAGAAGGACGTTCGTGGTCGTAACGCCCGGAATGGCCTAGAGCATAGGTGGGTATGTCGTTCAAGGACGATGGAGAGGGTGCGACTGGTACGACTGCTCGCTATGCAGTTTGCAGCGGCCTATCCATACCCGCGAGTGCAACGAGAGAGTGCGCGCGCGCGCACACACGCATACACGCGCACGTTCGAGTTCACGGCTTCGTACAGATATACAGGAGCGTTGCTGGATATGCGGGTACACCGAGCGCATCGGCTGGAATACGGCGCATCGCCGACGGGGTCTCGAGACTCTCTCTCACTGCAAGAACTCTGACGGGTTGGGACGTGTACGGGTGGAGGGCGAAGAGCGCGAGGGCCATCGGGCGGGAGAGGGAGGAGGAGGAGGATTACGAGGAAGAGTGCACGGCGCGACCGTGGAGAAGATGAGGCACGAGAGGAGCAAAGAGGGAGCTGAGGTCGACCGGGATAAACATCTGAGCCCCGCCCGGCACCCGAGGCTGCTGCTGTAATCCTCTTGTTGCTTCTCTTCCTCGCCCTTCTCCTTTTGTCCCTCTTCGTCCAGTTCTTCTTCTTCTTCATCGTCTTTTTCTTCTTTTTCTTCGTCTTCGTTTTATCGCCGCAGCCTCCTTCTCGGCCGCTCACGCGCAACACTCGGAGGCAGAAATGCTCTTCATGCTACAGTCCCCAGTTCACTTCGTTGACTCTGCGCCGTCTTCAGCCCCCCAGAAGGCTTCCCCTTGCCGTGGTTGTCCTCGTCGCTCCGCTCCCTCGATCGTTTCTCTTTTCTCGGTGCTTCTGTCTTCTCGTGAGACACCGTATGCCGTGCTTATCGTGGCTGTTCGTGTATGCTTCGTGTGTCTTTGAAATAGTTCGGTCTCACCAACGTTTTCGAACCTCCGCGCGGTGTCACGCCCTGCATCGCGTACGGTTCGTAGGGTCGGGAACGATGGACAAGTGCAACGACTCGAGAGAATCGAGCACGGTCATCGGTCTCCAGTGGCAAACTCCAGTGGAACTGCGGAGACAAAACAATGTGGGAGAAATGCAACGATTGGAATCCGGATAAATTTGACGCAACAAAAGAAATAGTAACCGAATGGAAATATGGGAAGCTCATTTGCAATGCGATTTGACGAGATCACGTCGACGATCAAAGTTCCCATGGCACGCACTCAATCTTCGTTCCGATCTGTTCCAACGTTTTCCGATGCAGTGTACAGCCACTGTGTGCTTCACATTTCATTTCTGGTCTGCCAGCTTCTCACTGTCGTTGCCATTCCTTGATTCTTCGAGGTTCGGTAGCGTCAAGTCTATCTCGAGCACTGTTTTTCTGCATTTCTGCAAATCGTTGCATGACCGGGATCCGATTGCTTTCGAAACAACGACCGAGAATTGCACGAAATTACCGAATCTCTTCCATTAACGAATATCTAATAATAGTAATGACAATAATCATGTAATAAATAATAATAATAATAATAACAAAAAAATTAATGTTATCATTATTATCATTATTATTAGAAATACAAAAATCGTTGGATCGATGGGTTCCTATCACATTCGGAACAGCGACGAAGAATCGCACGAATTCGCCGGATCTCGTTTCTCAACGAGAAATAAAAAAAATCGGACGTCCAATGACGGAGAAAAAAAAATGGTGTCATCGTTATCAAGAAACTTACGAAATACTTGACTCAGCAATATTTCCATCGGCAATGGTACACGAGAAAAAAAATATATTTTCGAATTTAAATAGCACAATAAGAGTATACACACGAAGAATAAATCGAACGAGGTTGTATTTATATGTATATATATGCTCGTACAGCAGTCCGCGCTGACAGGATATCGATCCAATTGCGGTAGGGTTAATCATCTCGACTCCGCTTGCATCGTATGGTGTACGCCGTGCAACGAACGAGTATATATGGCGCATAAACAGATACAACGTGTACGGTACCGAGTCCGCGGTATCGCGGTAGGTACTGGATTGCTGCGTCATGACTCTACACTTTGCGGTCGCCAGTTGATCTCCCGGTCGCTTAAAAACAGAGACTTCCGTACACGTTCTGGTCTTATTCCGGCAATCGAGGTGCTCGGCTGCAATCGGCGAACTCACAGCTGCAAAAATATTACATGGTAAAGATAAAAATAAGTCGAACATGAGAATGTTTTCTTACACCTCTTTAAAGCTGTTGCAACGAGCTTTAGCGTCGCAGGAAATCGATTGTCCGGTATTGCGTTTCATTTTTAAGGTTCCCTATTGTGAAACGGAATCCATATAACTTGAAAACTTGGAAACTTGAAAATTGGAGTAATAATACATTGTAATAATAGAATTTAAGGGTCAAATAAGGTACTGGACTTTTTTTTCAAGTTAATACATCATATCGTTTATCATTCGAAAGGGCTCGTTATGTAGAATACAAAAATATTTATTTCATAATTTCAATTGGCATATTCAAAAAGATATTCTGGAAAATTTACGGAAATAGAGCATCCTCTTCTTACTTCTGAAACTAATGGACCTAAAATTAAAAACAAACCCAAGAATATGACTCCTGACTTGAAGTTTACGAAAAAATTATTGCCGAAAGTCCAAGGTCACACAGATTGCCCGAAACTAATTCTCAAAAATACACTACGGTACCCTCTGGCCACGAGTCTAACTCGCACTTCACGGTCTTTTTTTCAAAAACGACTTTTCAACGGGAACACGGATTTCCTCCGACATTGAACGAATGAGGAATCTCGCGAATGGTTCTCCAACATCCGTACTTCGGCATGAGTCGAGTCATTCTGGTTTTCGTGAGTGAACGATGGCTCGGCGCTGAGAAATAACGATAAATTACAATGTAACGCCGTCGGATGTTGCATTTTGATGTCGACTGGCGAATCACGGTTTGTCGAAGCCGGCAAAACTCGTTCTTTCTTGCGCATATCTCTTCTTCACCGTGCCGTCTGTTTCGCCAATCCTCAACCAAAGCCTATTGAATAGTTTACGGCTTTTAAATAAGGGGGCCCCTCGTTCCCAAACAATTTGCTCGTCCCGCAGATTGCTCGTAAATAAAGATAATCTATTCGACCCGGAAGATAAAAATCGTTCGGTCGGAGGGGAAGAGGAAGGGGGGGGGGGGGGTTAACCCGTGGTCTCTCGTCTTCTGAGGTCTCCGTTCTTTTCAGCCTCCGTCCCCGCGAGATGCTCGCGCTCGCGATGACTCCTTGCTCTTCCTTCGGCAAGAACAACCGGGAATGCTTGCAACTGAGGCAAACGCCATAGTCAGCAGTACGTTGTCTGCACAATCGACGTTGTTGCTTCGTTGTTGCTCGAGCAAGAGTAGAGCAACTCTTCGGTCTCGAGAAAAGCAGCCGAGGTGTGTACCAACGTTCGTCCGCACCTCGGGTCTTCTTATATCTATAGAGGTATATACGTATATATACGTACGGTTACTCGGTTCGTTCGCGGGTGAACGCTCCTCCGGTTATTCATTTTTACGTCGCTCATTGCACGCTTTTTACGAGGCAAAAATTATGAAATTGCACTTTGCGCGCCCGAACGAGCTACTCGAGCTCTGCGGTGCTCTCTAGCTCTCTCGGCTTTTGGTCCAGGTTTTCCTTCGGTATACGATGAGAAGTTCACCCTCGCCCGGTCGTCGCCGACGGCGAAGAACGAAGCCTTTTTGACCTTCCTCGAGCTGGGCGAGTCTCCGGATTCATTTTTGTTTTTTACTTTTTATTTATTTCGCAAAGGGCGACCGGGGACGTGTCGGATCCACTTCGAAACCGCGGGCTTTCAACGTTTTTCTAATAACATGGTTTTTGTGAAATTGGTCAGCGATGTGCTAGATTGATTTACGATCTGATCCATCGTGGATTTATCGAGGCGGAGATTTTAATGAACACGTTTGAATCGTGATAAAATAACAACAGAGGAGGTTGGGATGGTTTGAATTAATCGAACGTTGGGACAATAATTTTTAACACCTTTTCTTTATTCGTTTATTTTTTATTTTTATGGGATTTTATTTTTCAGCGATTTGCTTACTCTGTTAATCGTCACTGAATTTTCAAATTACTGATTGTTAATTTTTTCGACGTCCAACCGAAGAATTTATTTTTTACAATTAGAAAAAATGTTGTTTCTACTTGAACGAGATTCGATTTTAATTCCACGTTATTCAGACTCTGGAGGAAAATAATAATTCCATCGTCGATACCCAATCGTGGAATTGGCACAGCAAACCACCAACCATTTCAATCGCCATTATTTCCTCAAACACTCTTCGTTGTTGAGGAAATGACGTACAGTTAGAAGATAAGAAAAAAATAGTCTCAATTCCATGAACACATTTCAAACAAGCTCTCTGATTGTCGATTGAATTTCGATCGATAAAAGCGCGCCGTCGCAGCGCCCTCGTAATAATCTTACATCAGACTCGGTACAGTGTGTACCGACTATTTGCAATTTGTCTACCGATTGGCAACCAATTTCGTCCCACCGTTGTCGGCTTAGCTGTCGATAAACTCAACGCGTTAACTTGTAATCGCCACGTATTATCAGTTGTTCAATTATTTAACTTATTTTGCTCGAAAGTCATTATTTTATAATACATTTAATGATTTTACGGATATAACTACTTTTCTCGGTTCATCGATTCGCCACGCGGTCGATCGGGGATGGACTTCTTTCCTCGATGATTCTCGCGATCTTCCTACCTCCAGCTTTCACATTCTCATTTAGACCGTCCCCGACCTTCACCTTTGCAGTCTCATCGTCGACTATTAAATGATTCACAAGTCCAATGCATTTGCTCCTCCTCCTTACTATAATAATAATAATAATAATAATTTATTATTATTATTATTTAACATATCATACATAATAATAATATACATTATTATTATATTATATGTATAATATATACATTAATAATAATAATAATAATATATAATAATTATTAATATTTTATTATTATTATTATTTTTATTTATTCAATATAATATTTATATTTTATGCACACTCAAATATTTATTATCGTGTTTACGATCTCGACCCAACACCTCGAATCTTATAATAAACTTAATGAAATAGCTGAACGCAACGAGATCGCTCTTTACCGTGGTTTCGAAAAAAAATGTTGGTCCCGCGAAAACGCAAGAAGCTGGAGAGCAATAATGCGTATGGTTCGGGTGTATGTGTGTCGACGATTAAAAAATTACTCACTCGAGAAGATCATCGCTCGACGTTTATGACAGGTTTCTCGTGGTAATTATATACTTTTGCCCGAGAACACGCGGCCCGTTCTCTTCCGTCTTAATTCTCCGGCTGGTGCACGATGCGGTTGCCATGCCGCTGTCAAGAATAACCCTGGCAGGCGTGCACTCGACTATCCAACGTTATTTACGGTGACATTCGGCCGGTGGGATGCGAATCATTCGCTCGTACTATAGAATTTTATCATTTTTTAATTTTTTTAATGCATTTTTTTTTCTTATCATCTCGGCTACTCGAGTTTACAGTCCGTCGTTTGCGAGCGCATGATAGTTGCGGAGCAATATTGTAGGAAGAAAATAAATGAAGAAAAACGACGTCGCGACTCGAGTTTGATTATTTAATTATCACTTTGAGGCCGGGTTTTTCTTCGCTCGCTGGCGAGAGAAAGGTATGGCTACTGTTAATTTCTATCGAGCGCCGATAAAACGACGAAATTGATATACCGGCATTCTCATCCGTCATCGTAAATTCATGCCACGGAGAGTCACCAGCGCACAACTGGGGAACACGGCGCGTACCCGAGGGTACGTAAGAGGGCCGGTGCCGAGACAGTAAAATCACTTAAAATTCTCCTCGACGACGGGAACGCGCCGCGATCGCGTCCTCGGACGTCGCTTCGTCGGCCTCGCGGCATCAACCGTTTTCACCGCGAATCGACGATGCAAGTCGATTTTATCAATGACTTTTATAGCCACGAATACGTATGGGTTTCACATGGATAAACGTTAAATGAGAGTTCGGATCGAATGAGCGACAATTTCGAGACTACATCATGAAACAGACTTACAGCATAAATTCAGGAGCTATTAAAGGTGCTATTTTTCGTTTATTCACGTTTTTTTTGCTTATTAGTGGAAGATTTTCACGATGGGTCATTAACGAGAATTATTTTTTTATAAATGTTAATTTAGTGATCTTCCGGATCGCTTGGTTCGTCGTTCGTCCGTGCGGGAGGGGATGCTGTGGAGTTTGTGGTATTATTAGTGGTTCATTTTAGTTGATTAATATTGAAATAACTAGATAGTTATTTCAATATGAAGGATGAACGCTATTTTTATTTATTTTTTTCTTATTTAATGAATCTCCCTAATATTTGTGATAATTCTCCGAAGCATTATAACTTCAATGATGTTTTATTTTAATTGTGAATTTTTTCGGTAATGATTATAATATTAAGAATAATCGATAAAAGCTGGTAATTTATGAATTCAGGACAATTATGCACCTGCATGAAATTATCAAATTCTGTATAGATCATATATTTTCTATTTATGGATCCCACATTCTTATCCATAATAACTATCAATTACTCGATTAATTATCTCTATGGTCCCAACTTTGTGCATCATTAACACTTTTTAATCCACTTTCGGTAATATACGCTAATAATGCGTCTATAAAACCAGTCCATCAGTGGCATCATTATTTTCCCCATCCCTCCGTCGCTATTCATACTCTCGAAAAAACAAAAAAAAATGGCTGAAACTTTCTCCATTTAATTGACGACAACTTAATTCGCTACGAGATTTATCGTTAAATACCTTGGCTAATATGGTTCATTGAAAAACACAACATAGTCCCGCGAAAATTAACATTTTTTAAACAAATAATACTCCATTCGTCGCAAACCAACACTAATTTTACCGGCACGTGTAAATATTCTACATACTTTGATGTATTTTACACGCGTGTATTTACACTCGTGGCCGAAACAGCCCCCTCCCCCTTGGCCCCCCGACCCACCGTATCGAGTATTACCGTTTGTATCTAATTGAAATTCTTGCGAAAAATTAACCGGCGCCTCCGGTCATAAATACACCGCTGCTAATTTTTGCTCCTTCTTCAGCCGTCTGTTTCTCCTCTGCCCCCGGATGCTTCCTCATTCGACCTTCTCCATCTCTCAATCTTCGCGCCTATATATAGTTTCTCACTCAATAAAAGTCGTGCGCGGGACCCTCGCGAGGTACGTTTTTAAAATATATATATATATATAGATTTTTTCCACAAGCTCATTACGACGTCCTTCTTTCGACATGTCGCGGACCCGTGAATCGTGTTTAGCGGCATACATCATAATAAAAATTCCGTTGGCCAACGCGTTCGAATCTCTGGGCCATTATAGTTTTTATTTCTCTCCGAACACGTCTCATTCTTCTTCGTCGCAATCATTCTCGCGCGTAATTTTCCGTCGAACGAATTTGTTCCCTTCCATGGCGAAGAAGCCCGGAAGACGCAGCATCGAATCGTGCGAGCAATCTTGGATCTCATGAATATTCATATTTTCGAGTGTATTAAATAAGACGCGACGAATTACGATGACAAGTCGGGTCAGTCCTGTATTTCGTAGAGTCGAAGAAAGAAATACCTACAACAATAAAAAAAAACGAAAAAAGTCGTCGTCGTCGTCGGTCGGACCGATTTCATTTCAGCATTTACCGAAACCAAGTGGATCGAGTCATTCTCGAGATACTCTATCTCCGTGGTAAGCGCCTGGGAGAAGAACCCTCGCGATCGGTTAGAGATGGAAAATATGGCCGATGGAGAACAAGCGGAAGAGAGAGAGAGAGAGGAAGAAGCGAGAAGCGTTATTCGGACAAGGACGACAAAAACCATGACGAGGGGATGGTGTTAAAGGTGCGTACGCGCGTATCGCACACCTCGGATTTTACTACCGTCCGCGACGTCTCAATTAAATCGTCGAAATCGAGGAATTTTTTTATATCCGTAGAGTATCTTCTCACTCACGTACTAAACTCGTATATGGGTTTTTATTTTCATCCATACGCGTGGAATCGCGCGTTTTGTCGCCGAGCTATAAATTCAAAGTCGCGAGAACGTTTTCAAGCTCGCCTCGTGTTCTTCTTCCCGTTCTTTGCCCCCCACCCTCACTTCGCTCTCTCTCTCTCTCTTTTCGCGCCGCCATTCTGTCGTCTTCGTTGTCGTCGTTTCGGCTTCTCTTCTCTCGGTGATCCTTGCGCGATCCTTACGCACCCTTCGTGAAGTACCTTCGATGAATTTACCGTCCACGTTTCGTTGCGCGCCGTGTATATTTCTACACGCTGCCGTGTCCGTTCTTCCACCCGGCTTCCACGGTTCCAGCAACGTGTCAGTTTCTCGCCGGATTACAGACGCCTTTCCCGCTTTGGGAAGCGACTAATCCCTCGAGTCTCGCGAGGGCTCTCACTCTCGGGGACACGAATACGAGCACCGAAGCCGGCTCTTATCCACCTGCGGATCTTTGAGAACCAGAGAGAGAGAGAGAGAGAGAGAAAAAAAAAGCGGGAGAGAGAGAACTCGAAGCGAACGAAAATCAAAGTAATGGGAATGAGATCAGGAAGAAGTGTTTCGAGTCGGCGACAAACGGTATATTAGGCCGAATTGACGTGTAGATAAGTTGACAAACATTCGAACACGTTGAACAACTAAAAATGTAACGTGTAACGCAATTCACGATAAATGCTTAGTGACAAACATACATACAGAGGTGATAATTCATCTGTAGCGAAATTTTTTTGACCGATGTTTTCTTCTTTTTTCTTTCATCGATGACGGAGATGAGAATATTTATTGCACTCTTTTTTCAATAGATCTAAAAGATGGATGTTGAATCAGAGAAACCAAAAGCAAAGATCGCAAAAATAAAAGACCTCGGAAAAAATTAATACCCACTGCATAATTTCCGGCGATCACAACCGATCAAAATACGATTTCCATCCTCCGTTTCCTTGACCAACGGAATCAATCAGAAATATTTCACCAACCGCAGCGATCCGACCCAAGTCTCACCCACCCTATATTTCATCTCTCCCCACATCATAAAACTACCTCTTCCATCCCATTTCACACGGAGCCCCCATATACACCGGCATCACGTGATCGTTCGCACGCATCTCGTCATCGCTGTCAACCCTTTCTACACCGTCCCAGCTTCTCGCGGTTCAAAAACACAGTGTTTATACGAAATAGCCGAATTCTCATCGTTAGCGTAATTATCCGGTAGTCGTTGTTAAGCCGTGGCGAGAGCGCGGACGCGCGTATTGCCGGGAAAAAAGAGCAAGAGCTCGAATATAAAGCCGAGGCTAAATCTCTCGGCGGTCGGGATATGGTGGCCAGACCGCGGTTTCTCACGTCCGGCTGTAGCCGCGCGCCGTATAGCGACGGAGCGGTAGTCCATCGTCATCGCATAACGACGCGTTAAACCTCCATCGCACGCGGTGTTACGTTGCCACTACTGTGCGAAACGTGTAATTCCGGAGGCGTCCTTTATTCCGCGAAGACGAAACGGAGGGACTGGCAAGGGCTTTGCGCTCAACGGGAGAAGGAGGAAGAGCACGAGGGAGGAAGGAGGGGCGGGTGCGGAGGGGAGGACGGAAAAAAATCGTTGCGAAAGAGCGTTGAGCCAAGTCGAGAGATGGCTTCTTAATGCTCGAGCATCGGACGTTGGAACGTCCGAATGGGGAAGGCATTAGCCTTTCGCCATATCCAATGCACCAGTTATATTGCACCGCGGCGGGGGCGGGGGTGGGGGGGGGCAACCCTGAGCCCCGGGAGTCAAATATAATGCAACGTCGGAGTCCGCCGGTGGCGCGCGGCCGTCGATCTTCGCGAGATACCGCGGGAAAAGAGGCCCCGTTATCTTCGAGCCGATCTTATCAAGGGCGGCGCGTTAGGGGGAGGATAAATCATCGGGTAGCCGCGACGGGGTTCCTTTAATTACCGGGTGGCGCGCGCGCGTCTGGGCGCCCGGGCAAAAATATGAAGACGTAAAGCCTCCGTGTATGAGTTGCTGCCGTGAAACTTCGCTCGAATGGTCTTTCTCTAACTTCGCTGCGTGTTTCGCGCAATGCCATTCGAGAAAGAGCGAAAGAGTGGAAAATAAGATATGGAGAAACACAGGGTGCTCATAAATAACGCGTGTACGTATGAATGCCACTGGTTGCCGGAGCTCTTCGGATTTTCGTTTTTTAACTTTTTTTTTTTCGTGTCTTAAGATTTTTTGTTGTTTATTTTTTCGTCGATGAACTTGAATCTCCGGGTGCCGGCGATAAGCAGATTTTCTTGGTTCGCTTTGACTCTTGATCGTTGAGGCCAAACGCCGATAAGGGATCGCCTGAGACGGCAATGGGAATTCTTTAACGACGAACACCTAGGCAGGGATGCGCGTGGATTTATTGTAAATGTATTCAAAATACTTTTTTCAACGAATGATTGCCATTCATTATGACGCCGCCATTTAAATTTTCACGTATTTGCAATAAAAATGATTCATTCACATGATTTGTTGATTCACAATTAATTCTGACATCTGATAACAATCAACATCCACAATGATTCAGTAATAAAAGATATTTTGAAGACATAGAAATTTGAAATATATTTTCAGTGCATCAATACCCATCCCCGTACCTAACTTTAAAGATATTCGCGTGTACGTAGGTAGAGAGTAACCTCGCGAGCTTGAAAATCGAATGTTCTTCTCGACTCCCTCGTGCGGGACGAGAGAGTGATCGATATCGCCGGAGATATATCGTCCGTCGGAGTTAACGCGAAAGACCGTGGCACATATGTAGCACGGTTGTACACGGCAATCAAAGGGCGCAGAGAGAACACCTCGTTGGAACTTGAATGGCACATCGCGGCGCATTCTCGTTCGACGCAGCGCCACGCCTTCGTGAAACAATGTGATGGTTAAGCTAACAAGCTCTACCTACCGAAGAAACGCGCACTATGGTGTTTGGTATTCTTCTCGTAATGTTTCTACCGCGTCCAGTCTTTCGCCTGTCCAGTGGCGATTCAGTTCCTCGTTATAGCTTCCTCCCGAGTTCCATCCATTGGGCATAAACGCATATTCTCATCGATGCCAGCAATGCCGAGGTTGAAAACGCTGCATAAACGTTCGGGACGTAGCGAAATTACGTCAGCGCTCTTCGACTTCTCACCGTTAACTAGCTTGTCCGGTTGTGGGTTCCCTTAACTGGGACCCTCGATAGGCCCACGCTTGATTCCCGTCGTTGTCGCTAGGTGGCGAATCGCCGAATCGTTTCGCGCAAACGAAATAACAATTCAAAAAGCCGTTTTGAATATCCCGACTAACTTTGGAATCAATCCGACGTTCTCGGATCAGACCAATGATCGCAATTCATGACACAGATCGCGCTTTACTTTCCGTCGGCAATTTAACCGATGATCCGTGTCTTCGCGAACGGATCAACAGAGTGGGATTCAACGAATGAATTCAACCAGAGCTGTTCGATCTCGACGTGAAAAGTCATTCGTTCGCTGCCAATGGACCTAAGAGGAACGAAGGTGCGATGGAAGTGAAGCTTCGGCACTTGCGAAAGACAACTTAGCATTACAAACCGATCGTGAAGATGTCCAGGATGCAAGCCCGAGGCCACTCTACGCCACGAACGTATACGTATACGTACAAGGTGTTCACGTCCCGCTGGGGTGGATACCGTCCAGCACCCGTGATGAAGTGTCCAACGGGATAGACGCGTAGACCTAAGCCATGAAAGACACTCGTTCGTTCTGCGGTTTCGTTCTCGCGAGAGAAGAACGATCCTACCGAGTTCCACGCTCGCGACTTTGCTCGGCTTAGCGAACCCACGTAGCTTCGCGAACGAAGCGCAAAGAGAGACATAGAAACGATAGTTGGACATTGAGCGACGGGCATGGAAGAGGGTCTAACCGGCACAAACTACCGTCCAGACTTGAGCTCCGGCTAAGCCGCGTTCTCTTGAAATTCAATGGACATCCTTCCGTCCAATTCTCTCTGGTATATATCCACGTTCCGTACCGTAGCATAAGAGAGCCCAAATATGGGAACGACGGACCGCGGAGACGAGATCGCAGGAACCATAATCGGTAGCCGAAGCACGAACCACCTACCGGCATACGTTTTCCACCCTTTTACGTTACACCCATCCCTTCTTCCTTACCCTTTTTCGTTTGTCTTAAATCTTCATCACGAGAGGCAACTGGCGTCCGCGTATCGGTAAGATATACGGTGAATCAAGTACTCTTCAACTATGACTGTAGCTATGTGTTCTAACTCGAAAACCAGAGCGAACCCAACGAGTAAAATATTTAAAAAAACAACCGAGGCACTTGTTTCGTCTTCCTTCGATTTCTTTCCGGATGTTTTTTTCCCATCAAAGGACTCCGAAAGGATCATTTCCCACATTCCAACAGCCGTCTTCTCACGGATGCGTGAAATCGGGCTGCCAATGACAACGCAAAACATTACAGAATCGGCAATACAAAGTGCAGCATTTAGATTTAAAAAAACAATTAAAAAAAATATGACATATATAAATTTGAAAAACACTCAACCTCACACCCTTCGAAGGCCAGTAACAGGCCGGTATTCGAAACTTCAGCGCCGGTACACGACCGGTAAAGAGGCAAGCAAAAGAGCGAGTCGAAGCGCCGAGAGTACGACGGGGTCTCCACTTGGGCCCGTGACTCCTACTCTTCGGGAGCTCCCCTGGCCCTGTTCTCTCGTGTGCACCTCCACCGTTACCTCGCCACTTCCACCGCTTACCCGCACGGTCCCGCTCCTGCTCCTGCTCCTGCTCCTGCTCCCCGATGCTGGAGGTGCTGCCGGTGCGGTTCTGGTTCAGAGTTGGTGCCGCGCCGCTGCTTTTGCTCCTGCCGTTTCCCCGGCTTCGTATCGCATCCACCACGACCTCTCCCGTCTCGCACCGGTCGGTGCCTCCTTCTACCGCTCCTCCGAGCACCCGGACCGGCTATAGCCGTGCCACGCCATGTGACTGATACCCCTTCTCCCCAGGTTGACGAGTCCGAGGGCCTGCCTACCTGCCGCCCGTTGCCCCGCTCCCATTACGACGCGGACTCTCGCGGCAGGTGCACCAACCTAAGTGCCACTCCGCTACTCCACCTGTGTGCTCCGCGCTACCTCGTAGCTGCCTTCGGTGAGCGCCCGTGATCGGTGCTCGGGCCTTTTACTCGTTTGTTATCATCGAGTTTACATTATAACATTTATTCGGTTTACCGGAATTATTATTATTATTGTTATTTTGATCGAAGAGTCGTCGATAAAACGGTTATCGAAGTGTATCCTGGTTGTGTGGAGCTATTCAGTGCTCGCGTGACGGCTAGTGGTCCATAATCGTTGGAACGTCTTCGTGATCTCGGGCTCAACACGCCGGGCGATATATAATCGCACGTGCGTTTGTCACCGTGATATTGAAGAAAAAAAATAATCTGGACGTCTTGGAAAAATTTTTATCACTGAAAGGAACCGCGAAAGTCGGCGTTGCGACGCACGACCTCGTTACTTCGTTATCGTTGCGATTTCTGTGGAGATTATTGGCACGGAGATAAAGTCGTAGAATCGGGAAGGGAGAGGAAAGAAAATTATTGTTTTTATTTTGACGGAAGGATAAGAGAAAACAACAGCTGTATACATACACGTATACACGTATACATATCCGGTGCTTCAACGAGATAAGATTAATCACGACGTGCCTTACTCGAAGAAACCTTCGCGGTGCGTGAGCGAATTACTCGCGATGCAATAACATTTCGGTCGGAATAAATTTTCTAAGAATTTACCTGCAAAAACCACGAGTCGGTGGTCAACAGCGTATTTGCAGTGTCGATTCGCCAGTGACGTGAGCGAATGTCAAAGTTCCCGAACAAAATAGGAATTGCCCATTGACATACAGTGATAACGTGACATTTGGTGCCGGTAATCGAATCGAAGAGAAAAAAAAAACGAAAAAATAAATAAACTACAAGTCAAAAAAAAAAAGAGTTTTCGTCGTTGACGCTGAAACGCGTTGAAGTCGATTCTTCCGTATTTCACGCTGGTGAACTGTCGTCCCGTCTCGAGCTACGTGAATAAAATACAAAAGCATTCGTGCGAGAGGGGGTGGGCTATCCGATTCTCCGTCTATCGCCAAAGCGAGGTGAGAATTCTCCGTTCGTACCCGTCGCCGTCTTGCCCACCGGCTCGTACCCCTTTGCGACGGTTTTGGGTCGTGCTCGGGTTCGCGGGTAAACCTCGCATGACGCCAGGTTTCGTGCCTTATCAGTGGCAACGGTGGGTCGTCTGAGCGAAACCGAGTCAACCTCGCAATCGTACGGATTTTTTTTCGTCTCTCTTTCTCTATCTCTCTCTCTCCCTCTTCGTGTGTGTGCATGTGCGTGTGAGAGTGCGACTTGGCTTATCGCCCCGGCTATCTGTCTCTCGGAACTCTCTGGTGTGTTAACCATCACCGGCGAGTGGGTGTGCGAGCCTCGTTGCTGCCGTTGCCGTTGTCGAAGCCGCTGCTGTTGCTCTTGCAACCGTTGTCGTCGTCCTCGTTGTCGCGGTCGTCGGCACTCCATAGCTCTTCTCGGGGCTGCACGTGCGTCCTCGATAAGAAGACCCGACCTCGTCGCCTTTGCCGCCGAGGTGCTTCCGAGACCAAAGCCGTCACAACGCTTCGCACCGACGCCGCGAGAGGTCACGAGTTCAACGTAACGAACGGAATTTCGACGTTTGAATCGCGTTTCGATCGAAGTTTCGCGTGGTAATCGAAGAAAACCCGAGGACTTTTCGCGATCGGAGTACGATAACTCCATTGGGGGTTTTCTTTGGCATTGAATTGATCATCCACTGACAACCTGGACATTTTGACCCCGACTGCCGGACGTACGACGGAGTGGAGATGTCCGCGGCTCACTGAGAGAATGAGGGAGCTGGACACCGAGAGCCCCGTCGTCTGGCCAGCCTGGTGTTATACTGGTGAGTTTCGTTATGGATGGTATTATACATCGTTGCCGTGGGCATTCGACTGTGCGAACATTCGCAGAATTCGTATCAGTGATATTCGAATTTTATTTATAGTCTTACAGTTTTAGTTATAGTCTTACTTTTATTTTTTGGTGACTTCATCGAATTATATTTTCATCATGATACTGATAAAAAATTAGTAACGAATGTTAGAAAGTCGCAGCAATGACTTCTGTAATTTTTCTCCATAAAATTCTCGATTCGTCGAAACGTTGAATTTTGGCGACCAGGCTGATTAATTAAAAAATCCGTTGAACAAGTACAGAGAAAACATATACATAACGTATGTTGTCGTGTATTGTCACAATCGGAATTAGCGTGAATCGCTGTACCTCGGCCAACCACATTTGTCGCCAACCTACGTGCGTTGAATTTGAAAGAGCAAACCCTGGCGACGTTATCGTTCGCGCAAAATGATAACAGAAAGCAACGTGCGTTCGATCCGATTGAACGGCGAGTCGATTTGACATCAGCTTTAAACGAAGTTCATCCATGCTTTATTGCTCGCCGCCGGACGGTGTCGCCTTCTCGGAATCGACACTGAAAACCAAACGAATATATCCACGAATGAGACTCGTGTCAACACATAATATCTTCGCTCTCAATGCTCCCGAGTATCGATGTGCAAAACGATGTCCCGCACTCGAAAGTGTAAACTAACGCCTTGCGTTGCGAAACTCGCGAGAATAATTCTCAGAAATTACACACGGTCGAGTTCGTAGCCTTTTGATTTTTTAAATTTATTTTATTGTTACTTTTTTTTAATTTGTAACTCGATTGATGAATTAATTTTTTCAATCTTATTTTTGTTCTTTTTAAATTTATCATTTAATTAATTGATTAATTTTTTCATCTTGATTTTTGTATTGCTTCGATGAAGAATGTAGCTTAATCAATGGTAGAAATCGATACAAAATTTATTCGGATTCAATTACAATAGAAAAATAAAAATATCACTTTACTCGAATTTTGGTACATGCGGATGGAAAAGGCGGGAAGACAATTTTTGTTTCTCGATTGCTTATCGTCGCGATCGTCGAGACTTCGCGTCGTCGGCGAAAAAAAATATTTTGTCTGCAATCGAGGCTCCGTATAACAACGATATACGATTTTTCAAATTATACATGAACCTTTCGATGAGAAAAAAAAGATTGTAGCGCATCCCAGTAGCGAATAGAAACCCGATTAGATTCGATCGACATTCTCTCACGCCGGCAACGTCATTCGATTCCTCGTATGTTCATTCAATCGATTTGTTTTCAGTATCGAATTTCATCCAATCGAGACCGACATTTCGTTCGACAAAGCTCTGCTACGCACGAGAACAAAATTCTCACGGCAATAATCCGTTGATAATAATGACGTAAAAAATAAAACGAAAAACCGTGTAAAAATGACGAAACACATAACGGTAATTTCGGAGCACCTGCTCGTAAATCGTACGGTTTTCATTCTCTCGTGTGTCAGTCATCGTCGCCGTCGTCGTCGTCGTCATAATCGTTGTCGTCGTTGAGAGGTGCCAAGCTGACGTGTATGCAACTTAAACCGCTCGTGCGGTATTAGCCACGACTCGGAGATTTCGTGACAAAAGGATCCTCGGCAAACCGCTTGCATGTGTTGGATTCTGGAACGAATCTGTGCGCTAGAGATGATAATAATAATGATAATTTGACGTAGTCAACGTTAGAGATGAGCAAAAAGGTATTATTCTTCTGTGAACGTGCGTTTGTGTGTGTTTGTGTGTGTCTAATTGCGGAACTGGAATTTCTCTATCTCACTCGTTGACCGCTAATGTTGGCCACGTGACGTTCCAGCGATATTTTAACGCAACGTTATAGATGGAAAACCAAAAATTCCGTCCCTTAATAGTCTTATTGTTAACCTCTATTGTGCAATAAGGGTATGACATATAGCGCAACACTTTTTCGAACGCGATTTTTTCGTGAATATTGTCCTAGAAAATAATTTTTTTTTGGTTTGATAAAATTTGAAAAAGTTCATGACACCCATTGGACCTCATTCGAGAAGATTCACAGAGTATTCAGCGTTTTGTTTTAAGTTAAAATAACAAAAAGTGTGCCCGTAACATACGTTTGAGCTCGTGCCCGATACGTAAGTTCTCAGAGGTGTACATAACGAAGGTTAAAAATGGCGTCACGAGAAACAATAAATTCAGAACTGCCGGGGAAGCTGTATCGCCAATAGTTTCACCCGGGGAGCAATTTTACCCGGGACGGTTGAATGCTGAATGCAGAAGCGGGAAAAACGTGAGGTGCGAAATATACGCGATGTTGCGGATTTACAAGAACAAAATAGTGCGGTTCGCGGAGCCGAAGAGGCTTTTGTTCTCGTTTCGAACGCTCGCGGTGCTGCAGCCGGTACTAACAGCTTTTTCTCGACCGCCACTTGGATCCGAGATGCACTTGGCTTTCTTCCGGCCACTCGGCTTCTTCGCGTTCTTTATCGGTCGCGCATTCCTCGCTAAAATGCGCACAAATTTCGCAAACTGCGGCAAAGATTTTCGGAATACGTCGCAATTCGAATTATTCGTCCATCATATTTCGCGGCTGTCGATAATGCAATGCCTTGTATTATCGTGCACGTAGTGTGCGTATGTGTGTGTGTGTGTGTGCAATTATTTTTATAGAAAATAAACGACTAGTCAGCGTTGAGAGATGGTTCAAGATTTTATTATTATTATTATATTTCATTTATTTATTTATTTTGTCGATCAAAATAGAACGCCGTTGACGCTTTCAGTAGCAGACGCAGCGAAGATTCTCGTCGTAATTGTGCACCGTTGAAGGATTAAACGCTGCTTATCCAATTACAGAGGTAGTTTTCCCATCTTACGGATCCCATTATTCGTGTTCGATGATGCCGAGGGTTATAAATTTTGACGTGTGCGCGAACGAGTTCTCTGCCTGGCATCGTGACTGTCGTTTGAACGCGTGACGAGTCCGGACGCACTTTCGTGCTGTCGGACTTGCCGTTGATGTATTCTGTAGTGGTGGCGCTCGTGAGTTGTAAGCGTTAACAACAATCGATCGAAGCCAGTCACCTCGTTTAATTGCCGACGGCCGGGCTCCAGGCCCGGGAGATGAGCTTCTCCGCGACGTACGATTATATCGTTCCGTCGAACGCCGTGGTTCTTCAACGTCAAAGTCCAGTGACGATGAGCTTCGAAGAAACTTCTTTCATGAATCATAAAGAAAATTGATACGTCCGATGAAAACGTTTATGTTCGAGCTAAAAAAATATTTTTTTTCATTCCAAGTTTTTTATTGTTCTTTTTATTCATTGATTCATTCATTTAGTACATTTATTTTCTGATTTATTTTCAATTAGAACCGAATATTTGAACCTTGTGTGCGTACAAATAAATTTGTTTGGAAAATAACAAGTGAGTGTAGTTCGTAAGGTTGAGAATAATTAAGTAACCGAATAATTGTTATTCAAACCCACGTTTTATCAGAAATTTAAGGAGCTACCAGGTAGTCCTGCATGTTTTGAGCTTGCCCAGCTTAAAAATTCGTGAGGGCATTACGATCTTTTATCGGGCATGGCTGAACAGATTTCCAGTTTTGTATTATGGCGATCAAAGTTCGAATAATTTTTTCTCTCTATTCTACTGCGTAATGAGAAACATCGATTGAGATATACGATGAGGAGAACTTAGGTCAGATTCGTTCGAGAATAATGTTGACATTTTGATCTCAACAATTGGATATTCAATTTGGAAAAAACTCGATTACTACACCGTCGAGTTTCTTTATTGAAAAACTTTTTTTTTGTTGGTATTTTCGCGTCGTGAACTCGACCTCTTGGCGCAGCTTGAGTTTTGTCGCACGTTAGGCCAGATGAGACGCTTGATGGAACGCGTTTATAGATCTATATGCAGTGTACGATCTATGAACGATCGACCCGAGTACATTATTTGAGATCAAAGGTCTGCGTCGCACTCGTATACTCGTCGACATCGAAGGTCTTCGAATAATTGACGGTGTGTATACGGTTCGTGAATATGTTGAACTCTTTCTTCTGCCTCTCGTTTCTCTGTTCTAGCTCTCTTCCTCTTTCTTGCTCTTTCCGTGTCTTGATCTCTTATTTATCTGGGACTCACCTTATTTATAACACATTAAATTTCCCGCAATCCTTGCATAGAGTCTGGCCTCATTTCTGTTCTCAGTTTATTTTTTCATTACTGTGTATTTCTCTGTATTTTTATCTACAGGCTGTCCTTATTTTCTTTTATCTTCATATATTTTTCTTATTTTTAATCTAAAATTCGTCTTTATTTTTGGTATCGATGTATGATTGTCAATTTTGATCGAATCATTTTCGATCTTTGCACCGCGGCTCTGCAAGAGGACCCTTGAGGTTCTGGACCGTTAGTAAAGATGAATCTCTCTCTCTCTCTTTTTATTTTTTATCCCTTTATTGCATATTTCTCTCCTTCTTGGTTGGGGTAATTCTGCTAATAGACAGCCCGCCATGTGCGCGGCCACAGTTCGGTCGGAGGTCGCACAGATTAGAAACGATTTTTCAGGAGTTTAGCATGCGCAAACCCACGAATCGGTTTGCGGAAAGCCAGTACTAGCGCACGTTTCGCGAGACCGGGAAAAAAAACTAAAAGACGAAGAAGAAGATGCTGGAGAAGAAAAAGGAAGAAAAATTGGTTCCCGTTTCTGCTGCTGTTGCTCCTGTTGCTTCTGCTACTGCTCCAGGGTTCCGATCACAATTAAGATAGAGCTACCGCGAGAGGTGGTGCACCGTTCACGATAAGGCCCTTCCTCGCCCGAGTCTCGACAACGTCTTATTGCCGGTGGCTCCCTGCAAAACCCTTTTCTACCTTTGGCCCAGCGGCGGCGAAAGGAAAACGATGAAACTTTTTATTTTTATTAATATTTTCTTACAAATCGATTTTAATTAAACCTCCGTAGGCGTATAAATATGAAAGCAATCGGGCTATCGACACGATATGAAGTTTACGCTGTATAACCGCTCTTCGTTTCTCAAGAGAGAGAAACTTTATCCAGATCCTATTTTTTTCCTGGATTCTGATAACGGAGAAAAAATTTAATTTTTCATTCGATAATTCGTATAAAAAATTCAACACAATTCGTATTCTATATCGACTTTTCGAAGGTATTTGAAAATGTATTGAAACGTTTCCAAGTTGATTATAATTTTGCATGAACAGTACATCGCTACTGTTTGACAATCGACTGCCGATTAGCTGACGGTGTATTAGTCGAGATTTTGCGCGGTCAGCAGTGGGTGCGCTCAATTTCACGCATCCGATAAATCTTCGTCATCGGCGCCAAGCCCTTTCAATATTCATACAAATTTTTATATCATATATGCAACATTTCCAAGACCATGAAAAAAAAACAAAAAAGCTGAACAAATGAAGTACAAATCAAAGTTACGAAGAACATTAATATCAAAATATTGTAACCACGTAAAATCTCCCTCGCGACATCGCCACCGGTCATAAAGATCCGACACTCGCATGAGTCGTAAAAATTCGATAGAAAAAAAACATTCCACATTTTTAATATTTTTTTCAAACGTCGACGAGATAATTCGCGTGAGCTTAACCACGCGAACGTTCGGGTGCGAGCAGATAGTAACCGCGTGTTCGCGCAATTATCAATGACTTGCGGGAAATCGGCGTGCCGATCGTTTCGCGATATCCTCGACCGGACTTTGTGTGTGCACACGTGAGTTGCGCAAGGCCGTCACAGTCCGAGAGGATGATCGGCGGCGGCTGGGATTTCCTTTTGGCCCCGGGGGAGATTACGGTAGTAAGAACTGCGGCTGTGTTCTTACGACTATGACTCGCTGGGACAATTCATCGTAGCTATACTATATCGAACCATCGTGTTGTGTTATAACGCCGCGGTATACATTTCGCATTTGGTATAAGCCGATTCGAATTAAAAGGAATTTATGTTATTTCACGATACTGGACTCGATGCTGGCATTTCGATGACGATATACGTGGTATTGGCATTTCGGCAACCTTTGCCGCGAATCCCGTGAACTCTCAGGGCGCGCCGTCGTGCCATATATATATATATATATATAGTATGTATATATTTTATCCGATATGCAAATCGTTTGTCGGCCAGCACTACGCCTGAGAGCGAGCATAACGAGCTGCGAAAGTTTTCGGTGGCAAACTATGCTATACGACCGGACAGCGACCGTATAATCGGGATGCAGTTTTTTTATCTTCGTTTTATTTTACGTTTTATTTTTATTCTTATTTTTTTCCAGACTTTCAAGAATTATTCGTCCAATTAGCTCCTCTGTCATATCGACTCCTGCAGATTTTTCGCACTAACGCGCTTGGCCAGCATTAATCTTCGATCTGCAGCAGATATGGGGGGCATTTATTTAATAAAAATGTATTAGAAAGAGTTTTATTGCTTAATTATTATGAATTGCAACAGCTATTAAGTATCACAATCAATATTAAAACAATAATTCATCCAAATTATTTATTATCATCGCAGACATATAGAAAGTTTCAATTGTTCCGTAATAATTAATCATAGTTATTTGTTTGAAAAAGTATTCAAATTCATTTCCATTGAATTAATGCCGCCATCTCTGATTGGCACGCAACATTTTTCAGAGAGAAGCGTATATTTTTATCGAAGAAATTGTCTTTTGGTAGTGGGTTGGCCGAAGTGGTTTCAATTGCGGCTGCGCTGTGTACCGCTTGCTCAGATACGAATTGTACCGGGGGAGGCCTTTCCTCGCGGCCTCTTGCTCCGAGTTCACCAATTAGGCAAGCGCCTTTCGATTGGATAAGTCGTGGTCGACGCGGCCAAGCCGATACTCCGGCCGTGGTGCTCCGGGTTGCTACCAAACCCGGTTGAGATGTAAATCGGCAATGAGGCGAACGCGAAGAGCACGAAGCCCAATGAAAACCAACGTCGGAAAAACGAAATAATTTAAATCTGATATAATTAGAATTCCGCTTTCATGGGGTCAAATCCAACTTTAGATCTGAAATGCATATCGGCAAAACCGATTTTTTGGATAGATTCGTTTCACATTATAATTTTTTTTTTGTCTCTTTCAATTTTTATCCAAAAACATTGAAAAATATTAGCACAAATTATTCATATTCGATTAGGAATGGAAATTATATTTTAATTCAACCAAAAAAAAATCTTCCTCCCACAGATAAATACAAATATTTTATAATTCTTTTTCCTCTTTTTTTTTTTGCATTGTCATACGTAATTTCTGTAATTTTATATGCCCTAGAGTGTGAATAAAAGCTATTGTACGATCAAAACCCGCATTATTCGTTAACGGAAAATCCGTTAATTCTCTATAAAGTTTTTCTCCGTCGAATCGTCATCTAAGCGGACTCTATCTCGCGTTTAATTCCGATGCGTCGCGGTTGCCGTGATCACGTGAGCACATCCGAGCCCGTGAAAATAGTCGAACCGTTGGTTTCTGCAGCTGGTTACACGGTGAAAAGACCCATAAAGACGTCGCGGCGGGTACCGAGGGATAAAACGTCGGGTTTATGCGAAGGTGTTGCCGTGAGTCGGGGGAAGAGTTGCTCGCATCTCGAGATTCTCGCGCTTGATAGAGACATGTTTTCAGGTATTACCCGCTCGTGGACAGGTACGGGCTCTTAGCACTGGCGTTACGAGCTTCGGGGTGCCTCGATGCGTCGCTTCTGCTTATGCTCCCGCGCGCTGTGTTGCGTCCGGAAAGCAATACCGGCGTCACTCTTAATCACACACGCATTGCCGAGAACCCGGTGTTGCGATTGTACCTGGTTGTGATAAAACCGACACACGTGCGAGAGTTTAGGTGTTTGTGTTTAGTCGTTATTATCGGTTTTCATCGCCGACGGGTCTTCAGCACGTTGGCTTTTTCCTTTGGTTGCTTTCCTGGCCTCGAACGGAAACAACGACACGTGTATTTGTCGATATTAGAACGATGAATGGCTCTGATCCGATCCCATCGTTGTCAAATTCCGGAAGCTGCGGCGGAAGCACAACCAAATCTGCGCAAAGAGCGTGAATACAAAATGTACAGCCTTTCTGTGTAGGATGTTGAGTTGAAATATTACGGAGAGTTTATGAAATTCAAAATTTTTATAGATAGAAATCAATCTGAATTGAATATTTTGTTCAATTTTGACTTATTATGAAATTCGTTATTCAGCGTAATTCTGAAATTAACTATGAATATGAAAAATTATACTCTTTTTTGCTTCTAAATATAGTTGATAAATTATTGTAATTCGGTTAATAAAAATGAATTTCAATTATATGTTGTAGTAAATTTTACTTGCCTATGAAATTAATCGTACTGTTAAACTCTAGAATTATTTACCAACAAGAAAAATGATCTTTCTTTCTTTTAAAATATTTCGTAATAAATTATTGAATATTTGCTACGATTATTCCTATTTCAATCATTCATTTTATAAAATCCTAACTAATAATGAATTTGATTATCCAGCCAATCCCCAAAATTATCGGTACCAAATAAAATAACATATTTTTCACCTCTCCTTCCTCCTTGACGCGCAATGCCCTCCCTCCCCTTCTCCCCGCAAAGGAATCATCATACAAAAAATACATGAAAATAAATAAATGAATAAAATAAGCAGGAAAAAAAGCCGAGCCCTTGGGTCCCGGAAGTCACACCGCAATGCTGGGGAGTCACGTCACCGATAAAGAAACCCATGAACTGGACCGCAAGCACGCCTCGCGCGCTTCGCCGTCGAATAAGAGGCGAAAGCCGAGAGAATATCTCGAGAGCGAATGTATACCGCGGCCGCACTTGACGAGAGTGCCCGAGAAACAGTTCTCTTTAGCCAAAGATACGTGACGTTTATGACGAAGGACGGTACCGTAAACGCACACATACTACCCAGTTCTCGGCCTAATGTCTCTCTTCTTTACGTTATTTACGTCTTTCGCGTTTCTTTTTGCATCTCGCGTCCTGAAATTTCCTTCGTTCCGTCCTTATTTATTCCTCCTGCCTCCTCCCCTCACCCGTCCTCGAAGCGCCTTCAAGATGGTTCTCGTTACGTCGAGTGGGCGTAACGCACGTTTCGACGCTTGCGTTGGCTCGGTGCGGAAATTTCCCTGACCCATCAATGGCGATGTCGATAATGATTCGTTAACGATCGCGTCGGATTCCACGACTTGAATTACGCGACGTTTCGTACTTAACTCGTGGAAATTTATTGACAACCGTTTAGGATGCACGTCGAGCATTATCGGAGTTAAGAATTTATCATGAATCGATAAAGTAGCTAAATAGATTTTGTTACGATATTTCTTGCTAGCTTAGATTTTTTTTTTTGACGTACTTTTATTTATATCGATCGTACGTCGACGGAATTGAGTCGATTATCAATTTGAGAACCTTTGGAAATTGTTGGTCATGAATTTATCGATCTACGCTGCGCAACAATAATATTAAAATATTATTTATATTATTGGCCCAATAATGATATTAAAATATTATGATTGGGCAGCCGAGAAAAAAACAACTCTTTGAGAATTGAGATCTCCGCGATACTCCCGAGAATCTGACACGCCTAAAAGTGATAAAAATATGTTAAAAAACGTTGATGGTCAACGATTCCCAAAATTGTCCGCGATGAAAATAATCAACAATTTCATTCGGTCAACCGGATTCGCTCGACAATGCGATATACGTTAGTGATATCACCGACATTTCGCGATTGCAAATTTCTCTCAGCGATAAAAAGATAAAAAAAAAACGTAAAAAAACTTTTGGCGGTCGTTGCCAATGAGGGAAGTATACGAGGGTTCTTATCCTCAACGGTTATATCGTCGTTTGGCGTATCTGTAACCCCGCCAACGACACGGGAAAGAAATTCTCGAACGAAATTCACGCTCCTCTTTCTTCCATGTTTTCCTTCGTTCTTCCTACGTTATTATACCTTCTTCAGGCTGTTCGAACCCATCGTCGAACGTCTCTTTTTCCTCGGATCTCCGCTTCACGCGAACACACGCGTATAAAGTAAAATACATGTGTGTTATATACAAGAACCGTGGATCGAGCATTCACAGTGCAGGAGGCCAGTCATTTGTAAAATAAGTCGGTGCGTAACCCGACCTGACTGCACGAAACGATTTCGTTCGCTCGTAAGCCCGCTGTTTTTATTCGGCCATTTTTCAGGATGATTCCGCCGTCTTAATGTTCCGCGTGTCTCCCGACGGTTCGTGACCACCTCCGTAACGCTCGCAACCATTCTCGGCCCGTAGAGGCCCCCAACGCGTCCGAACGAAGGACACAATCACGGTGACGACTTAACCCCGGGGGCGTTATAAAAAAATTTCAAAAGGATAAAAATAAATTAAAACTTTTCGTTTTTTTGCTGCATCTCGAGCGGCTTCGATTATTCGATTATTTTACATTGAGATCGAAGTCTCGGCTCAACGACCTACGCCAATATCGGGCGGGCGGAAGGCCGTCAACGACGTTTCGCCGTTGGAATAAAAAAATTAAGAATGGATGAAAAAAATAAACATCTGTGCGACCCGCATTTATATCGGTTTTGATTGAGCGTACGGATATTCTTTGGGTCTTGCGCGAATTGATGATAAATCAGTTGTTTTATTATTTTTGATCGATCTATCTCAAGGACGTTCACGGATCGACTTTGCCCCACGCGAATCGGAGAAGAACACCTGAACGAATCGCGTTGTTTGTTCGGTAAGAGCTTCAGAAAATTCATTTTCGGAGCATTTAAATTCGATTTATTGACCTGCTGCCGGAACATTGAACATTCGTAACTTCGATTCGCATCATATAATTTCATCCCATACTTCATCTTTAAAAAAAGGAAGATTATTGAAAAAATTCTAAAGAACCTGAAGAACTTAAGAAACTTAAAGCCCCGACAGATTGGAAGACGCGGCACTGTGGGAATTTACAAATGAAATTACAGCGTCGGGAGAGTGTTATCTACGGTTACGGTCAAAGGATCTTTTATCGATGTGTCTCGAAGCGAGAGTGCATATCGCAAAGACGCGAAGTTGGACGAGCGATCTTCCGACGAGCTCGGCGTCGTTGTACGCCACACACGGCAACGTCTTCCAAATTCATGGGAAAAAAGAATGACGGCGGTGTATGAATTGATATATATATGTATATAAATGGAACGCGAAAGGCTCGAAGGGAGAAACCGGTACGATAGATCCGACGGGATGATATGGTCGACGCGCGACTCGCGACACTCGACGCGACAGTGTCATCGTCGTCTCGGTTGCTCCCGATCGTTAAATTAGCTGATCGATCGAACCGGCCGCCAGATCAGACTGCTACTCGACGCCCCTCATCCCCTGCCCCTCATCCCCTGCCCCTCTCCTGAGCGTTTCCGTCTTCGTTAATAACGCAAAACAACAAATAATTAATTAATAAAAAATGTTTGAAAAAACATGGAGGTCGCTCCATGTTTTTTCAAATATTTTCTCAACTCTGATCATTTTATTGTCGTTGCAATTTTTTTTTGCATCAAAAGATAATAATTATTTGAATGAAATTTCGAAAACATGATTGATTTTGTAAGGAAATTGGTGATTCGTTTTGATCATTGCTTTCCTCATCGACTAAAATGTTTATTTTCAATCCTTTATTCACTTAAATTTTTTTTTTCTTGTCGACGACAATTATGAAACCAGATTCAATTGATTCGAATCATTGCTTCCTTCGACGACTCAAAACCATAAATGTAAAATCTTGCACAAGGTATTCAAATAATTTTTGTCCCCCCCCCCCCTTCCCGGCCCAAAACTACAACTTTTGCGTAAGATTCCTAAAAAAATACGCATTTTATTTCTTTAAACGTTTTTTTTTCAACCCATAATTTTCTTCTTGGTTTACGGTCAAAGGCAAGAAAATGTGCGATGATAGCACGTAGATTAGTGCGCAGGAGCCTCCGAAAGCCCGTTGCGCCAGTGCGCGCCTTATGAGGGGGCGGTGTCCACGGCGGCGTGTACGCGATACGACGTAAGTGTACGGCACGTCGGATGCTCGATCCGCGGCACAAGGAAGCGAGCAAAAGATTTCGCGCTCGCCGACAGTCTCGGGTGCATTCACGGATGGGTTGTGGTTCGTTCGGTGTGAGTCGGTCGAGAAGCGCGGATAGTCCGAGCGAGAGAGAGAGAAAGAAAGAGAGAGAGCAAAGGAGATAGCAGAATGGACACCGGTTACCCGTGTTACCTGAGGGCTCGTCGTTCGAAGCTATACGGAGCGAGAATTGCAGGGAGCAACGCGAGTATGAACTCCCGGAGCCCAGGAGCGACTACTCAGCCGAGTTCCCCGCTGTTGATGCTTCTGCTGCATTCGCCGTTGCTGCCGTTTCTATATCGAATACGTATGTACGGCCAAGAGAGAGAGAGAGAAGAAGATACCCTGCAAAGGCCGAGGTGAACCCCAGAGGTGATGGCCCGGAGGCGTCGGGTCACCCAGATTTCAATCTAGATACAGCATTCCTCGGTTAATTAGTACAGGCTGACCGAGCGTGAGCTCTCCCATCACCGACCGCGGCTTGCCAACCATTTTCACAATCTTTTTCTTACTCGGCTTCTCTTACCGTCTGTGTAACACGCCACGTATGTATGCATGTGGGTATTGTATATCGATGTTCCAGCCGCCGGTGGGGTTATGTTTCTGGCGGTTAATATATACACACACTCGTATCGGTCACGCATCTTTTCCGCGAGCGATGAGAGATATTTTTTTTTAATCTTCCCGATGCATGTGAATTTGTAGATGATTTTATTGGGATTGAGTTTTTGAATAATTGGAAAGAGATGGAACGATTGATTCGTTATTTTGTCGGACAATTGAACATTTCCATCGGCATGACGTTACCTTAGTGAGGAAAATCAATGTGGCGTCAATATATGAATCAATACAGATTATATTCATGAGCGCAATAAACTCCGAAGGTGAAATATAGGTGCCATGAATATCCTTTGTACGACTCGAAGAAATTATTCTGCAATAAATAAATGAATAAAAACACTCGTAGCTGCATGTTGCAACTCCGTCAGAAGCAATGATTCGCGGAAATGCATTCAGAATTTTTACATCCACGCACCCAGAACAATGTTACAAAACTCTAATGCGCAAAGACTCAACCGTTGATGGCAAAACCGAAAATGACATAAAAAAAAGTATATACTATTCAAAGTGCTCGTAAATCTCGTAAACGTTTTTTACGGGCTCGTGTATTACAGTGTGATGTTCGAGGTTGTATCTGAAATAGATAAAATGTGAATTCTCGGGTGGAAAGAATGTTGGGAATCTCGGTTGAGGTATATAGAGAATAGATAAAACCCCGTAGAGTCTTGGTATGAGTCTACGGAGTACCCACCAGGGTCAGAGAGTCTGGGGCGGGTGTTGCCCAGCGCGCACTTTGCCGTTGCACGGAACGAGCCATTAACCGCTCGATTCTGCCTCCGATTCTAAGCTGCGGGTTTCGCTGGCGATGCAGCTACCGCTGATGCATGAGCAACGTTCTTCGCTTCTGCGGTTGCTTCTGCTCCCGACTTGAGCTTCCCAACGTTTTATCTCTCCACGGTAGCGAACTCGAGAAATTATTGCCACGTTCGTCATCGCGCAAGAAAACGTCGAACAACATCGTTCTACGACTTTCAACTCTCATCTCGGTGGGTGCGGATCCAAGCTCCGAATATTCAATGTATCGACAGGTCGATAAATCGAATCAAAATGTTCCGAATTGGAATAGCTCTGTGAGTTATAGTTTTAAAAGAAGAAAAAACTTCGAGTACCCGAAAAAATTCGAAAACCATAAATCAAAAGCTGCCCATACTCGTAGACACATGACGCAACACATCTCTACAGAAACAAAACCGAATAATCAAAGTCCTCACAGCGCACAGAAGTGAATCGAATCTCGCGTTGATCCAAATATTCTTCTTATGGCGAAAACTCTCGTGAAATCTTTTTACCCCGAAGATTCACGTGTGCGAAAACTGTTTCACGCTTGTCGACGATGGAAAGAGATCGATCGACGTACAGATTCGGTAAACGATATTCACCACAGTTTGGGTTGTGTGTATACCGAGCTGAAGCAGCATGCAGCGGCATCGCAACCACCACCGCTGGCAACAGTCGAGGAGTGGAGGAGAACGAGTGAAATCCAATTCCTCTCGCACCTCGGGAACCCATTAATCTCGTACGGCGTGCACGGCTTCCTTCACGACGACGACGACGATCGGTGGGGACGAAGACGAACACGATCCTGGCTATCCGTATATCTGTATTCGCACCGTACATTTATACACGCTGCATGTATATATGGATCGAAGAAATCACGAAGATATTCTATACAACCGCTCGCGAAAGGATCTCCCTGACGTGTCTACGTTTCTGTCCGATTCTGTCCAACGTAACAGGTATTACGACGATGCGCTTCGAGAACCGTCAGTGAGACGAACCGGAGCACACGGCGCTAAATATACGTATAGATGCCGTGTGATGCTGCACAGGCAGCAGCAGCAGCAGCAGCGCGGCGGATCTCGATTCGTTCGTCTCGTCCACTTTCTTTTTATCTATCGCGGATTCTTGCCACCGGTAGCCGCGCTGCCACTTGACGCATAGTCTCTTCCGTCTCTAGGGCTATCGCGGCGGGGGAGGCGGGAGGGAAACTCTGTATGTTTGTCTCACCTGCTATACCCGAGCAACGTCGGCGGCCGCCGCGGCAGCGGCAGCGGTATCAACGCGAGCCGAAGAGAAGCGAACGACGCGAGGGAACGTAATACATTGTAGGCATACGTACTGTATATATATGAATAGATATATATGTATGTATGTGGCGTTAGATAGAATTGCGCCGCGTGCTGGCTCATACGTGTGTACGTAAAGGATTTATCGTCGATTCTCCGGGTGACGTAGAGACGGGGTTTATGGATACCCATGAGCGTGCATATGTCACGAATGTGGCGATTTCACGAAACGAGATCGACGGAGACAGCCGGCGGTGCGAAGGGATTCTTTCTTGTTGACCGAACGATTATTGGTATCATTCAACTTCGGGAGTTGTCTGATATGTCACTTGAATCGGAGATGCAGAAAGGATTTATCAAAATTTGAGTATATGTTCGTGGGCAAGGGATGGGCATTTGTTGGATAAGAATTAATTTGAAAGCCTACTGAAAAATCGTGAATTATAATTTCGATTAAATAATTGGGTTCTGTTGTAATACGACAATTCTGATTCTATTGATATAATTTATTTATTATTATGTGTATGTCATTGATACAACATTCTATAAAAGCGACGTCGCTGTACGGATGGGAAGACTATTTGAAAAAAAGGGTATATACATACAGATAATATTTTATATTATCGCATGATAATTAATTAATCATGCGGAAAAGTATTTCAAATTCATTTTTAAATAAATTACGTGCCGGTAATTTTATCACCTGCGATACGAAAATTGGCGTCCACTCGCGTTAAACAGATTCGAATCTGTGGCTCAATTGAGGAAAAAACAAAACGCGAACAAGCAGTGTTATCGCGCGACGATACGACAATATTCACCGAGAATTTTTGTTTGTCGTGGCAGCCACACCGAAATCGCGTCGTTCCCAGCACGCGGAATTTCTCGTGAGGTCGTGGCAGCAATACCGAACGAGTTCGGATTCAACCGTCAGTCGACAACAGAAAATCTCGCAATAAGATCAGCAAATTCATTTGACCCAACAAACCCTTCGCACGGAGTTCCTTCACGTGATTCCATACAGCTACATCAAGAGCACGTTTTTCTTTTGTTTATTTCAAACAATTTTATTTTCCCCGGCGATGAGACACGAATCTCGCTGACGCTCATATTTCAAGAATTATTACAACAGACGTGAATTATTCGAGACCGCGCTGAATTGTGCAACGATCCGGGGTTGCATCGTGAAAAAAGATTCCCTACGGAGGCGACCAGCGACGTTCGGCGTTATGAGTTCGCCGGAGGCCAGATTCGCCACGAGCGGATCTCGAACTCGCAGATAAGAACCGTAGAAAGCACGAAACGAAGAAGGAGAAGACGCAGAAGAAGAAGAAGAAAAAGAAAAAGGAGAAAAAGCCGTAGAAGAAGACGACGAAGTAGAAAACCGAATGAGAAGACGAAGATAGAAGAATCGATGGGTCCGAACGCATTCACCGATCTCCAACGACTGCGAGGCACATCATCGCAGGGAGCCCAACCATCGCCGAGGAACTCTCGCTTCGGCTGCTGCAGGAGCAATCTCCCAGATAATTAGCCCCTGGTTCGTGACGGGTCCATCCTGCCCCTTTCCCCTACCCCCACCTCACCCTTTCCCGTTCTTACCGCGGCCTTTTACGTCCCGCGTCTTCTTCTCGAATTCCCCGTCGGCATGTTCTTCCGTCATCGCTCGTCAGTCTCGGTTGAAACAACGGCGACGACGATGACGACGACGACGACGACGATGAACGCGACCGCCAACTACATCTCGCTTGGCGCTTCTCGATCCAGCATCCCTCCGCCCGCTTCCTTCATCTTCTCGCCGCTCTCCTTACTCCACTCTTCACTCTGCCGTTTATACCTAATGACCCAGCGGCAGGTGGGTTCACGAAGTGCATACACAGCGGCGCTGCCTTCATTGCGGTTTATCCTGAGCGGCGTATGCCCAACCTCGTCGGTAGCCCACCCGGTACGTCCTCGTCATCTTCGGCAAACTGCCGAATGAGCCACGGCACCAGAAACCAGAAGGGGCCCGGATAAACAAAAGGTCCAATGACGAAGGGGATATTCTTTGGGCGTTGTTCGTGTCGCATTTGCTCGTGAGTTCTTTCTTTTCTTCGAGTTCCTGATGACACACATCCGTGTTTTTGCGTATGTCGCGTCATGGCTGACACGAATTTAACGATGGTCAGCTCCAATTTTCCCTTTCGTGGTATGGGGAGTCGTTTTTTGGGAAGGTCGAGTCGCTCATCTCGCACCGGAAATTGGAGTGATTTTAGGCACCTACGTGATTAGGTATGTTGTTTTTTTCCGTTGCTTTGATGGCTTTATAATATTGCCCGAGGCTGGATTATATACTTTGAGAGATGACAAACTGGTTCAATCTTCTCGAAGTGAGACGAAGAGCAGCATCATCGCGCTTCGTCTTCGGGGCGATTCGAATGCGCGGAGCAAACCGAAATCGCCTCGGCACGTTGCCCAAATGTTTTTGCTTCTTCACAATGGGAACATCGCGCACAATCCGTTCGACAGCCGCGGGGCTCGAAATCTTTTCCGTTCTCTCGGAATTGTTGTTGGAGCGTTGGAAAAAATAACACATCGCGCGACGAAAAATAACACGGTAAGAAAAATATTTCGTTACGTTCGAAGAACGTCGAAACGAGGAGTGCGATTGCGAGAATTTGTGTTCGAAACGCCAAACAGTATTTCCTTGGGTATTTTTGTTTGGCTACCAGAAATAATAAATAAAATTTTTGGATCATTTCGATATGATGAAAAAAACGTTGTGGTACGTTTTGATAATTTGGTGGAGGGTAAAAATTCGGTAAGGCGTTTTTTGAGAGGCCGGTGATTGCGACTCTGCCTCCGAACTTGCGCGATTCCACGCTGGCAAAAATTTCTCGTGTATTTGTACGTTGGGTAATTGATTATCTAAGTCGCCTTCACGGCTGCTGACGTGTGCTCGGGTGTCGACTGATCGACGAGGCGTTAGGGCGCGAAGGTGGGCGAGTTGAGAACGATTCGACGGTTCATTCATTTAGTCAATCGTTCTTTCGTCCATTCACAATAATAAAACCTAACTGCAACCTTTCGAGTCATCAACGACGAATCGTATTATAGATTCCAGCACTTGGTGATTTTAGAATATTTATTATTTTGTGTTTTTTTCGCGACATATGAAAATTCCATAGACAATTCATGTGGCATTCAACTGAACGATATTTAATATTCGTCATTGATATAAAATTAATATACATAACCAACGTAATTTCTATACAATTGATAAACTAATTAATAATTCATGTCAAGAATCCTAGAGAAATAATAATAATGATCATATTATTATTATTTATTACGGTAATTGTCAAATTAATAGCTTATCGATAAACACGTATACAAGTTCTGGACAGACGGCATTGAATAGGAATTATCTGTAGATTACGTACACTTGAGGGGTCTGTACACTTGAGCACCGTAGGTACTATTTTTCATTATATTTTAATATTTGCCGGATCTCTGTTGGGTGCATCATTTTGTTCTCAATTGAAAAAATTCAATGATCGAAAGGAGTAGGCATCGATGGAACTGATAATTACGTTACAAACTTGACTTTTGGCTATTAACGTTGCTGTTTTATAATCTTGAAAACCATGAAAACACGATAAATATCAATCTTCATCGTTGAAGTAAGATGTTCGATCGACGAAACGAACGATCGATAAATCATTTTCAAATGCTAATCAACGATTCGCAATCGCGAAACGGACTATATACCGCCATCGACTTCCGGCGTGTGTACAGTCGAATCCACGCATACTTCCACGATACCGCGTATACGAGAAAATGTTTGTAATGCGATTGAATAAGTTCAAACGATTTATAGTCACGATATAACTACTGTCGTTAATTTAGAATTTAAAAAAAAAAGCCGCAGTCGTTAAATCATTGGCACTCGAGTCATCGTTGAAGTTACGTGAAACGCCTCTGACAGATCCAGCGACGAATTAATAAGCGTCAGGAGCTGTAAAATCTGCAGAACACATAATCCTTCGTTCGTTAGAGGATCGTCGATAAATTATCGAAGGCTCTCGCAAAGCCTCCTCCCAGACGTTCCAACGAACACCTTCGTTTGCTAATAAATCACATTCGCCGAACGAGAAGCGTCCTCTCGGTGATATTCATCTGCTGCAGGAAGCCAATTATTATTTATTCATCCGCTGACGTTCTAATATTCTCGTACGTGAAAAATTCCGGGGCAAGATGGTACACCCAAGCAAAAAGTGTAACTAAATAGCTACCAAACGCTATATATACCGCGTGGCACTAGAAAAATCTAGTAACAGTGTCATTCGAAAAGTTCGAAGGGTTCGAATTACTCGAGTAAGTCGCTTAATTAATTTCCCATTCGCGCCTTTTTCTTTGACTATTTGCGTAAATAATTAAAATGTTTCTCGCAATTTTCCTCGGTTACGCTGTTTGTCCCATTTCAGACTGGCATTTGACTTGGTCCGTTTAGCCCCGAGATCCCACGCCGCTCAGAACCTCCTCTAAAATCGATGTAACAACCCAATCATAAATCGCTAGAAGCTCGTATCGCTGTGAACAGTAGGCGCACCTTATTTCCCGAAAATAACGAGAGAATAAAATAAAACCGAAGAGAAAGTGAATAGGCTCGTGTGTAGACCATCGTGTATCAAACGAGGACACGTAAGGTTGACGGAGCGAGGCCGTATTAGCTCGTAGAGCCATCGACGAGACAGCGAACAATCGAGCGAGAGAGCGAGAGGGATAGAAGGAAAAAGATAGTGAGAATTGAAAGAAAAGGGAACGAAGGGAAGCGAAGCGTGGGCGTCAAGTGCGAACAATCCATTCATTACGCTCCATCAGGCTGAGTGTCCACCTCCCACCGCGGGTTGGCGCACTGGCGTTCGTTGCGAGACCCCGAGAGCTCTACGACCGTATAACGACGTGACGGCGAATAAACGAGACATCTTACCAGTCGTCGTCTTTTCACCGATTTTGCGATAACGCTTACTCGCCGCGTTCGCAAGGTCAGATAGCCTGGCCGCGATGCTTCTAGACGACCCTAAGCTCATATAAGTGTCACGAGGAAATTCATCGTCCACGCTCTTCGGGGAGACGCCGTATATAGGGTTTATGCCGTATGTTAGAGTGGTTTTTACATGGGTCATTTTCGCATTTTGTTCGGGACGGCTCGGGATTTGGTTCTAAAGAAAAAAGAGAAATTTTGAGCCCACTTTGAACCGTCTGGGCAAATTGTAACCATCCTCAACGACCAAGTTAAGTTTGCTGATCCGGATACGTGCAATTTCTGCACTTTTCGGTAATTATCTTGGCGGAGTGAGCAATTATTCCTGAGAAAATACAGTACTATATGAAATTGACGGGTATTGGCACTACCTTTACGAAAAAATATACATCTATGACGTATTTAATGCCACATTTACGGCGTTTCTCTGACGATTATCATTAAATTTACTCCTGATGATTTTGCAATAAGTAGAATATCTTAGCCTTCTCCTGACGTGAACGTGAAGTTCTGGGCGTCTCCAATATTGAAGCGTCTCCAATATTCTGGTTATTTCAAAATTACTTGAATAAATTGAAGGTCAGAGAAATGGTATAAACGTGGCCCGAGATGACCCATATATTTTCTGTTCCCAAAAGTAGGGTTCATACGCATTAATTTCACATGATAATGAATTTTCCCAGGAATAATAAGTCACCCCGCCAATATTATTACCAAAAATCGGCCAATTGCATGTATTTCAAACGGAAAAGTTCACCAGGAATCAGCGCGTAGTGATGGTTGTACTAGAAGGGTCAAATTAGGCTCTACATTTTCGTTATTTTTTTATTAACCGATTGAGACCTGGGCGAAATCGAAATTCGAAAATGACCTAATTAAGAACCACCCATATATGCACCGTCGCAAGCACGGTGGACACCGCAAACCACTATATAGGGCCTCGCAGCATATGTTAACGTACGAAACCCATCGGTTCGTCCGTGTACAAGACACACCATGAGTGGAGAGAGAGACCAGTTGGATATCGTGTGACTTGCCCACGCTGCGACCGCGAAGACAATGCGATAAACACGTGTTCTTCTCGATCGCCTGTCTTTCGCGGAGACTGTATTGTCCGTGTGTGCTCGGATAGTCCTCTATCTTGGGCTCGTAACGCAGACCCGATCGCACCAGTTGTGTACAATAACGCTTGTAACAGATGCATGAAGCGTGAGCGTGATAGCCGTGGTTCTGTCGGTCGTTCTATTTCGTTCCAATAATCCTAATCCGGAACGCGAGATTTCGTAAATCGACGGCGACCTCGATGTTATAAAAATACATAATAATAATAATACTAGAGAAAATAGAAGTTATAAGAAATATCCAGTAATAATTATGTATTATAAAAGAATATTTCATAACATTTGATTAACATAAAATTATTAAAATATTTAAAAGATATAGGTATATATTTATTGATTATATATAATATTATGAATATCCTATTATTTTATTGATATTATTATTATTCATATCATTATCATATTATGTTATTTATATATTAGCATTTTAATATTTTTCATAATAGTCATTTTTTCTTACAGTAATATATAGTCAGAAAAAAATTGTCGACCCCATCGACGTAGCTGATCGATCAAAATTTACGTGATCAGAAAGGTAAAAAAGAGAAACCGGAATGCGCGTTGAAAAGTCGGACGCACTCAACGCACCGTTGAAAAATTATGCTAATACAATTATTCGGGTCTGCTTGGTAAGACGAAAAAAACGTTGTACAAAATATCTCGTCCAATAGAGTAAAAGTTTGCCTACACGCGTGCCCTCCGGGCGATCTCCGAAGTGTCGCACAAGTCTTGTGATTTCTATTAGTCTTCATTTCTTTTTATTTTATTTTTTACTTCGTTCCATCTCTCGGTGTCGTCACACTGGATTAGCGAACATCCCACATCGATACCCTTAAGACCGAGTCAATGAGGCATTTGCGACCGAAACGTCGGTTCGCGAAGGCAAGATCATCGATCGTGTTTCGTCGTGCCGGGTTTGTCAGGTCAGACGCGCGCATTCCGTCACCTTAAGGGGCACCGCGGCGCTGCGCCCTTGCCCCGCGCCCTCTTCGTCTTTCGTCGTACGTGTCGTCGGACATGTGATCCGTTGGCGAGGGAGCTGCCGCATACCGCAACACCGTCCAACCTTCGTTGCTCCGTTATATATACGTATATACTTTATATACACTACACCGCAGTCGTAAGAATCGTTCGTATTCGTTAACACGCGCGATCAAGCTCTTCGAAACAGACGTGTCTGCAGTGTCTGGGCTTTGGTATCTCACGAACCACGATAATCCATTGCCCGACGAAGAACCCACGCGGAATATTAGTGTCGTCGAAGAATTGGTTCGGATGAAATGTCCTACGAAGGCCTTTATCGTATTTTGATGACACGTTCGGTTTCGTTGATTTTGTATTTATGATACAGTGCAGTCCACGAACTCGGCAATTTATGTGTTCAACTGATTTAATATTTAGAAATATTAAATTTGATGGAAATTAATCTGGGAGTTCAGTCAATGAAAATACTTTTGTTACTGAATGATCATGAATTATACTTTCTATTACTCGTAAATATCAGAATCTTTCGGACAAATATTACTTACCTTGATTATTTATAATCACTTGCTGCAATGTGGAAATTTCAACTGTTGCCTGATCATTATTCAGACTCAGTCCTTTGAAAAGGTATTTCAAATAACATTTTCATTGAATTAATGCACATCCCTGTATCGTGGTGGAAAATCTTGAAAAAATTGGTTGAAAAATCCGTTGAAGAAATATAAAACAAAAGTTTTTTCATTATCGCCTTCATTTAATAAAGCTCAAAGCCGTACATTTTTTATCTGCAAGTACAACAAAAATTATTTTTTATTCCTAAACATTTTCCGACTACCCTCCAATTTCCAGTCGCGGCATTATTTTTACCCGCGACACGAATGATTTCCTCATATTCCCACCGTCTTCATGGATAACGTGATTATCTCGATTTTCATCGACATTTAATTCGCCATTCGCGACGTGACGTTCACTGGAAATTCACCGCGCATTCCCAGAGATTTCTCTCAACCGAGTTGAAATATAAAACGCAACTGCGTATGGTTGCGGCCCGCGCGGCAACCGCCGCAGAAGAGGTCTCGTCGACGCGTGGTCCATTCCTCGCGCACAGAATCCTCCGGGGACACGACCTCAGGGACCCTCTCGGGTGACCCGAACCGGTCCGCTCCTTCTCGAGATCGCTTCTATGCCGGTCAGGGATTCTCAACTAACACTGTCACACAAACTACGCGTCTCCGCGAAGCCTCGCGGAATCGTTTCTTCGATGACATTAATAACGATGCGTCGTCGAACGTCCGTGAGACCAGAAAACCTTGCTGCTGGCAGACGTCGAACTGATTCATCAAATATGTCTCCTTCCAAATCAATATTTGATCGAAAATCACTTTTGTAATCGGTAAAAGAAATCCGTGAAGTTTTTAAATATAATTTGGAAATGATAAAAATCATATGATTTGATTCTAACGCAAGTGTCAGTAAACCGGCTTGACATCCAGTGGCGACGAATTTATTGACACAAGATGATTTATGAAATGTCATTTTGACTTGCCATCGGTGACGCAGTCATAATTTCCGTGGACCGAGGAGGCAACCGACTTCACCGACAATCTGTCTACATACATATAAATCTTATATGCTGTACTTCAATATATACACGCACACACAGCCTCGGAATAAATTTACCAAAGCCAACAAAAAAAATCACTAGACAGATGCTGCCGGATAGGAAGCTACACGTCACGCGTTAGGCATCCATCTTACCAGAAAATGACACAGGGAGAATTGAAAGACACGATTAACCGAGCGGTAGACAGAAACATACCGTGAAAATATCCATTAACATTTGAGAGACAATTTCGCAATCGCGCACGGGAGATATGGGCCCCGACGAGATGTAAGTAACTCTGTGGTCCGCGCAACGACGACCCACGGAACGGTTCGATTATTTCTTACGCCTTCCGTATGCCATAATCTACCTCTGGTGGCTTCTCAATTTCGCAACTCCTCGGGCGCCTTATTACGCCCGAGACGTTTACCGAGACGCTGACAGGTAACACAACCACCACCGAGCACGGTATTGAAAGGTGTGTGTCACCGGGTACTGCGACGACCACGACGACTACGACTACGACGGCGACAGCGACGACGACGACGACGACAAAGCCTACGTCAGAAGGTATCGGATAGGTTTTGTGAATGGTGTCGTTGTACCATATATATGTTGTGTATAATTTTGCTTTCCTTCTCTCTTCTAAAAATATATATCTTTTGTGTTTACTAACAAAACTATAAATCCAACAAGCAAAATAACAGTAGACCTTCTCAATGTAATAACATTTCAAAATGACGTCGGTTATTGTCTGAAGTCGTACAGCGTACTGAACATTATTAGCTTAGGTTTTCTTGGATTTATAGTTCAAAATTTGGCAAAGTTTGGCCGGAAAAAACTGGGACACCCTGTATATAATTATTATAATAATATCAATATTATGTTATACCATTTATTTTATTATATCTATATTTTTTCTCTTCCAAACTATGTTTCTGCCTTTCTTTATAATGTGCATATATATAATCATTATATAATATCATGTTATTTTATATACATATTTATGTGTGTGTGCGCGATGTCAGCACTTCATTGTACGTGTGCCAAGTCGAAAACAAAACCCTGCCACTGCATCTACAAACTCTGGCTCTGCACCAGCAACGATCCTACCACGAGAACGAAAAATAATTTCCAAGCGACAATGCCCATTGCTCGATGATTTGTGTTTCACGCAATCCAAGAAAATATCATTTATTTAATTATTCTCCGAAGATGTTGAATGCCACGAAGACAAAGAAAAACAGAAAAAAACTCTTGTTACCAAGCGACGCACGGTCGGACGATGAATCTTCGTCCGTCTGTGAATTTTTACAAGTGTAAAAATCCACTCGGTACCTCGGTGACGAAAAAAAAAAAAAAATATACACACTTGCGCGTACCCGCTCAATTTCGTAATTCTTCGGGGCTGTGCGTTTGGCAGAGCTCGATGGAAATACGCGAATAACTCGTTGTTTTCTCGTGGTTAGAACGTTGCGCAATAAATGTACGGCTTGTATTAGAATCGTCACCTTCGGTGACACACATCACCTCTGACACGTGCGATGTACGTATACGCGTCGTACATACATGCATACACGCGATGTACGTAAAGTACTCAAACGCACGTGCGACTCTTTTGCCAAGCAATTTTTCTCACCTGTGTTAGACCATTATTTGTATTTTTTTCTTCTTCTTTGTCTCGAGATTACGAAGGCGTTGAGAATTTTTTTTTCTTCTATTCTATTGCGTCGTTCCGTAAGTGTGACAGAGACGAAGGTGGAGAAGGAGAGAGAGGTGAAGAGAGCTCTGAACCCTGAAGTCGACCTCCTGTACAGTGACCCCTCGGCCTGGTCCAGCTGTGGTCATAGACCACCGCCAACGCTCGCGGGACTTCAGCCTTTAGTCCTCTCACATACTTTAAACATACTATACACGTTACATACGTACATATATAAGGTACGGTAAACCTTAAGGTATTCTCTCTATTCTCTCTCGGTTGAAGAATACAGTTTTCCGGGCATAGTTGCGGTCAGCGGGGTTTCTTCGCGCTTCGACGCTTGTTTTCTTTTTCTCTTACATTATTTCCGCGAAATGCAAAGTTCCCTCGAGTCCCAACCGGCCATACTTCAAGATCTGGCAAATTTGCCCGAGCTTGTTACAGCACCGCGTGACCTTTGAACCTTGTAGGGTTGATGGGGTTTTTTCGGCACCTTATCTTTGTAAGATGGGTCGGATCTTTGAACTCGTGTTTGGCGCTTTGAAAGGGACTTTGAAGTGCTCTAAAAAATTTCACAACTTCCATGAGACCTTATGAACTATTGTAGTATGAGGATAAATCATTATATTGTTGCAATATACATTTTTTAAGCAATAGAATTATATAAACAAATAAAAACTCTAAAACTAAAACAAATAGACTCATCGAAGTCCGTATAGATCTCGTTCTTCCTTAGGGATTTTTTTTGCGCTCGTAGCAAAACGCTTCAGGACATTTGCCTGAGTATTCTATTCAAAACAGATAATCGTAACGCTTTCCACGGGGCCATCTTTACGATCGTGGTTTATTTCGAATGTATGGGGAAAAAAAAAATTCGCGGGGAACGAGAATGCCGACCTCACGTCGCGTATGTGGAGCACACAAAGGCTCAACGAGACTTGTGAGTAACCTAACGCTTTTGCCCCTTTTGTTCGGAGCGGAATAATCCGAAGTCGAAGTTATTAGAATGCTGGGCTATCAGCGTAGGTACACATTGTATGGACTTTCTACGAGGCTCGGAGAACGCGTCCAAAGATCTCGAATCGAGAATGCGTTCAGTGTTTGAAAACGTATTTATTCATTTATTTATTTGTTTATTCATTTATCTATTTATTTATTTATTTATTTATTCATTTATTTATTTATTTTTTCGCATGAATATTCGATCATTGGCTTTGAATTAAATTTAATCATCGACATCGTACTTTGAATTTTGAAAATCGACAAATCGATAATTAATTTTATTGAATTGATAATTAGTATCCTAAATATCACGGTTTCGATTTCATTATTTTTTCGGTAAATTTAGTTGATTGAAATTATATTTACGTTGCAAATGCAATTTTGATTACAAAGTATTTTATATAACTTTCATTTCTTTCTCCACACACTGCGATTGTCCTTCCGCTTTGTTCTATCAATCACGGCTGGCAATACGCTAATTGCAATGAAATGAAATTCGTATCCCGGTGTTACGAAACTACACAAAAGTTCGTCCGTGACACGTCGGGAATTATGAACTTTCGATTTCTCAAAGCAACTTTGTAGAATTGTCGGGTCTACGTCGATCATAACGAGCGTTGCTCACATCCTTCCTTTCTTCATCGACTTCCTGTGCGCGTGACGTCACGGGTCACAGCATCAGAGCCCGACGCGGGAGATATAACGCGGTCTGACACGTGACATTTGGTGGTTGTGCCCCGGCGCCGGGGATAAACTATCCGTGGAAATCACGAGCGAGAGTGAGCAGTTTGTCCGGCTGATTCAGTCACGGAGAGAATGAGAAGCGCGATAACTGGTCGAGGAAGCGGCCGCAGCGGAGACCGACTGAGTCAGCGAGAGAAGGAGGGAGATTAAAAAAAAAAGTCCCACACGAGGCGGAGATAAGAGCGCGAGGCGAAGGAAAGAACGCATTGTGAATACGCGGAGTCGGGCCGCATATGCAACGTGAGATGTATATATGGGGTATTCCACGGCGGATCGTCACGAAAGAAACGTTGAATCTTGCCGATTCCATACATGGTTTTTCTTTGAATTTTAATTGATTCGGACAACGCTTCTGATTATTTTCAGAATTTTTGGATCTCCCTCCGATCCTTAAGAAAAATTAAAAGCTAGTTTTAAATAAGAAGAAGCATGCTTTGACACGATTGAAAATTTTGATTTTTTTGTTGTGATTATAAGAGGTTGAAAAATAAAGTTTGACCAAATCGAAGAGAAGAATCTTTATTGCAATTATTATTATCTTTTTTCACAAATAATATGATGGATTTTTGCAATCTATCACAATGATTTGTTTATGATTATGGTTTTCTAATTAATCAATTAAAATGATTATATTAACTGCAATAATAAATATAGTAAAATAATAATAATATTACTAATTTTGTTGGGGATTTGAATTATTAATCATATTTTTTTCTAAAAAAAATAGTTGCAATAAAAATTCCACAATATTTGCAAGCTTTATTTTTTGACCTTCCAAAAAAAAAAATCAAAACGTTCAATTACGTCGAAGTCAACGTTCCCTTATTTGGAGTAGATTTATATTTTCCCAAGGGTCGTCTGAAAATTCTGACAACCAGAGTCGTTTTTGGGATCAAATTAAAGCCAAGAAAAATCATGAACCAAATCGGAAGGGGTCAAGGTTCCTTGCGATTTGCCATGGAATACCTCATATACATACGAAAGTAGGTGCCGGGGGTTCGTGAGGGAATATAGGCGCTTGAGGACCCGGGCGGCGTGCGCGGCGCGAGGATTGTCGTAAATGTCTTCATCCGTAAGATATGAGATGCCGTGGGCGTTCAAGCCCGGCGTGCTCGGGCGGAGCACATACCCCTCGTTTCGTTTTCAGGCTGCTGCGTTATGCTCTCACCTATAAGAGCCGTGGGTCCTCTCATGGACACTCGTTTAGGATGCGTTTACCTTTGCCCGCTGACCAACCCGCGAGAAGAAGCCATCCGAAGACGTTGTCTCTCGCCAAACGAAGAATATAAATGTATATATATGTACGCATGTATGTTAGTATGCACGCGAAAACTCGAACGTGGAATAAGACGTAACCTTAAGAACGTGGATGGGGTTTGTTCCACGGTCGTAAAGAACATTTTGTATGCAAAAACGGACTTTAATAATGACTCTATATCTTTTTTTCAATGAAATTCCACGGGGAAACGGTTCTGAAAACTCACGAGGCTTTTAGGGGCTTTGAACGAAGGTGAGAAGCACAAAGGCTCCGCAAAATCGAATAACGGATCAACGCGTTCGATGAATTATAGTTTTTTTTTTCGTTTGTGTGGTTTGGCGTACGAAATAATCAACTTTTTTCGTTTTTTATATACGTATATTGTAAAAGATACTGATAATAAGAAAATGGAAGATATGTACCCGTAAATATATCCACAAAAATAAAAATAAACAAATAGTTTTGAACAAACCCCGTCTATAACTAAAATTCATGAATATATCATAATTATGTCGTGAAATTTCGAATTCCGTTTCCAGGCGTGTCCGAAATGGTTGATACCACTGCATTTTAGTTATCTTGTCAATCATCAAGTTTAGAAAATAACAGCTTCACACGAAATCGACCACCCCTCTCTCGATGACGAGCCGATCCAACAATTACTCAAACAATCATGGAGGAACGCGAATTCAACTATTCTTTTTCAATTTCATAAATTCTTTTATTTCATTTTTCATTGATTGCTTTTCAAATGTAGGTAAAAAAAACTATCATATAATTTTTCTGATTTTTTTATTGAATACCAAATTCGACGAAGCGAAATAAACACTCGAATAACCGTTGACTCCATCTATATATAAAAATATATGTATATGCGATCCATACATGTACCTAACGTTCTCGTACGTTGTGTTTTCTATACTCATACAACCTGCGTACAAGGAAACACATGTATATCACGAACTGTACAAGCAAAACCACCCACCCGCACCTCGCTCGCATGACCCTCTCTTCTTTCTCCCGTAGACATAATATATATGTGTACACATTCTCGTGACGTTGTGTATTTCCCTCGCGTTGAAAATTCCACAAAGATTAGTGTGTTGGCGTGGACGTGGGTTGCGAACGACGAAGAACGACGCTCGTGCACGTGGAGAGTCGTCTTTGCGGCCAACGACGATACGAGAAACTTCGCTCGAAACCCTGAATGCGATTGCCGTACGTACGTATAGCGAGCCCCGTGGAAAAATGGCACACTTGAAGAGAAAAAAACTCATTCTAGATTGTTACCGAAATCCGCTTGTTAACCGACATTTTTTTTTATTATTGCATTTTAATACATTTTTGCAGTACGCCATTTTGCTCCGTTCCTGAATCATCGTCGACGAAGCCGTTTTGCCTCGAGATTCCGGATATGTCCGAACTCCATGAATTCCGTGATATTTATATATTTTTCAAATTTTTATATGTCTTTATATAAATATCCATCGATACGAATTGCAATTTCCCTCGGCTACGGCTTAGTTAGATTATTGGAATTCTTTATACAGTTCTGGCGCTATCCTGTCTTCTCCACGTTTTAATCATCTTTGGTGAAGCCCTTTATCCCCAGCATCCTTCCATCTGTACATTGATATATGTGCATTGAATCATTATTGTTCATTGGTTCTTCAATAAATTTGTGATGTATGCTGTTTTGCTCCGGGATCTCTCATACATACAATATCTAACTATGTACATATGTACATTGAATTGTTATTGATTATTGAATTTTTTTACCAATTTCTGGTGCATGCTATCTTGCCCCAGCATCCCTCACATATACTATATACACGAAAACACACCCAACACATTTATTCCACGAATTTAATCGCGTGTACCCGGCATACATATATATCTCGACAATAGGTCTCGACCCGGGATGTCAAAGGTGAGGCCGCACCCTTCATTGTGTCCTGCCCACGTGACCGGAGTACGCGAGTCGTCGTCATTCATGTCACCGGTTGGGCCTTCCTTCCTGTGCCTCCTTTCCGTCCCGCGATCTCGGGGCCGTCGGGGACTCACGATTCAACGAGGCTTTCTCGGTTCGGTACCGAGTCGAGCCGAGGAGATTAACCCCGGCAACCCCACCCACCTTCCACGCCCGAGTCTGAGCTGGCCTCTCCTTCTCTCTCTCTCTCTCTCTCTCTTTCTCTCTCTCGTCACTCGATCTCATCGTCGTCGTCACGAGCCTCTCTCTGCCCATCTACTCGCCCTTTTAATTTCTTCGCAACAAACGATATTATATATATATACGAGCATGATACACGCACGTCTCATGAATTTCTTAATAGGCTCGCATACAGTACCTCCACCCCTCCCCCCCCCCTTCAACCGCGAATCTATGAATGAGCCATTATCTCGCGTTGAGAGCGTGGGGCATATCGTTCGCGGCATAATCGACGACGTTTTGCTCGTGCAACGAACGGAGTGATTGCCGCGCAGCGTTAACGCCCAGGTGGCTTCTTCCGCGGACGTAACGTCCGAACTGGGTTTAGGTATATATATATATGTACGCCCTCGCAAACAGGCCTCGAAGGAGCGCGTGCGAAGCACTCGTACCGATTAATTCTTCCGTCCCGGACCTGGGGGGCGGCGTACCGAGAGAAGAGATGGAGTAATGACGATATATAAATGACATTAGCATTGTACGGGAAGATTATTAATCGTGTCTTTGATATATCTCGGCAGCTTGGATCGTCAGGCTCGAGTGAATGAGTATTGAACGGTGATATGAGACGATTTACCATTGATGCGATTGTTTTATTGTCGACGCCAGAGAAATGTGTAATGACGTTGGATTTTTTTTTGTGTTTCAGGTAAGGATTAGCGATGATGGAATCTTGGTGATACGTGATATTTGTCGATCTTGACGGACCTTGGTATGGGCAAGTTGATATTAAGCATTATATGTTTTCCAAGGTAGAAATATAACGTCGACGAAAGACGATTAATTGCACTATTAGATGCGAAAACAATTTCTGATTCAACTGGAATAGCTGATGTTTGATTAAAACTGTCTAGTCTTTTTTATTTTTGCCATCACGACAGAATTGCAAGACAATTTTTATGTATTTTTATTTTTTGCCGAAAACGAAAAATGTTCCATTACGCAAGAAAAATATCAAACTTGCAAATAGTATGAAAATTTCTCGCAGATATAATGATCATTCTAAAATTATTATACAATTAATATATTCTTTCGAGCCTTGATTTATCGTCGTTCGGTTGAAAAATTGTCGTTTTATTTTTTTTTAATCGAGGAAAAAAAGGAAAAAAAAATGTATTCGAATGATTTCCATTTCTGGTTTGAGTATAAATGTTCACCTTTTAAGAGTCGATCCGCGTGGCCGCGTGTGTTCGAGATATCGACGCGTCGGCGTGGGTCCGCGACCCCCGGCTCGTTGTCTATATCGAGACACGTATTAGTGTCAGTCGAGTTATGAAACCCAGTGTTAACCTTTCGCGTGTGTCCGGTTATACTCTATAGACGCTAGATATAGTCAAAGTTGTTTTTTTCCTTCTTCTTCTCTTTCCTTTCTTTTTTTCTTTTTCTTTTTCTTTCTTTTTTTCATACTATCCCGAGCTCGCTTACAAACTGGACGGTAAGCAGATATATCGGGATTCGTATAATTTCATAGTTTTTCTCGTTAACTGTCCACCCCGCGACTGTTGCGTATTTTTCAACGCGCGACGAGCAGACGAGACGTTGATACGGAGAATACGTAACAACGTGTACGGCGCCCGCGCTGCGGTATTCCCACGAGACTGCATCGATGATGAAGAATCTACGCGATGCGTATGATTAATCAACGCCAAGGATGATCAGTCGCTCTTCTCGCTGAGGTTCATTCGATTCGCATTTGTGAAGCTATCGGAGATCGTTATTTTTTTTTTCTTGCGATTATCGAATTCTTTTGAGTTGAATTATCGAACGCGCTATCTGACAATTTGTACACACTGAGGAAAAAAGTGTTCGATCGAATCAAATAGATTTTATTGAATTCTCGACCTATCAGACCCCTGTTTGATGTCGATAAAAGAATATGTTTATTCGAATTTTATCTTTTATTTGATTAACTTCGAATTGAATAACACGCAGTGACATTCAATGAATGACAAATTTTATTCAAACCAACTAATGATATTCTTATTTTTTTCTTTTTTTAATTACGAACCTGATTTGACGGAATATTCATTTGCCGCTCAGACTCGGGATAATATGAGAATTATTTTTATCAGAATTTTTACAAAGTGATTATTTTATTCAAATACATTTTTTTTTCTCATTGTCTATTGAAGAAATATTCATTTCAAGTAAACAATATTTTTCTTTTCACGGATTGTATTCACGGAAATAATGAAAATTAGCATAACTCCCTAAGTAAAACAATTATGCTTAAACCGTAGGCTATTTCAGAGAAATATTTATTGATTCAATTTACGCTTGTTTCAATGTTTCCATTGAAAATTAAAATTATTATCAATTTTTTTTATCGGTATAATTCGCGACGAATTGAAAATCTTCGATGTTCCGAAGAGGTGCAGAGGATTTTAGTGCAGCGAAGGCAAAACCGTCCGCGCGTAATCATCGATACACTAGCTGGCAACGATACTTCGCAGCGCGAGCGCGCGAATACACATGGACACACACATACCGACGTCTTGCCCCCTTAGTCGATTTATGGAAGCAATAACCTTTCGCGTTTTAACGTGCCTCGAGCTAGCTCGCGAGTTTTCCTTCGCGATTTACACCCCGCCAAGATCCCGCACCAAGAAAAACGTAACGCTTTTCGAAACTACGCGCATGAGTTTCGTCTACGTTGTAATCACAATTACGTCTAATCGCATCGGACGGACAGAAAAAGACAGATAGGAACTCGCGTAATCGCAGTCGTGTGACTCCGATCATCTTTGCAATCGTAAAATTCTCATCAGAATGTTTTCAATTGAAGAATCAAAAGTCTAAGAAAAACGACGATCCTTGTGAATTTTCCTTTATTCTTTCTCTGATTAAATAAAAGAAATCGTTGATTTATACTCTAATTAAATTCTCTTAAAATTAATTATTTTAAAAAATAAATGAAAAATTAAGAAGGTTCATCCTCATGGTGATTGCTATAAAAAAAAATAATAATATAAAAGTCACTGAGTGATGATAATCAATCAACGTATTAAAATATTCAGCAAAAAAAAATCGATCGCAAAAATTCTCCTTTCACACGTTGTTCAATTCGCAATAAAAATTGCCTAACATTTCGAGATGTCCAAAAAAAAAATTCACGGGCGTTATTTCACAGTTCTATTCCATTTACTCCCGTTGAATTCAGAGCAAATCGATGGTACACGCGATACATGTGCTCATAGACGCGTACGTCCGTCTCACGGACCGAGAGACGTTCGCAAGCGCGAAACTCGCGTCGACGGCTACCACCGGGAGAACGAAGATGTAAATCTTCGTAACCGGCTGTAGTGCGAGGAAGCAAGCTAAGGGTACGCACATATACATATATACATGCATATAATACGGTGGCGGCTATTAATTCATTCATGAATTGTTGCGCGTCAAGGCGGGTGCCCACCTGTCGGCAGATCCCCGTGACGAGATAACGGATGAAAGACCTCCGAGATTGGCACCTCCGCGCGGCATAAAATACACCCCTTCTCCTCCTCCTCCTCCTCCTCCTCCCACACCCTGCATCACAGAGGGCCTGCGTCAACGCGAGTGCAAAACTTTCCGGCGGACACACGGCTGGCGATATTCCAAAATTATTTTACGACTTTGCTTTGGGAATATATCGTTTCTCACAACGCCAACTACAGTAAAATATTTTGCGATGATATCGCATGGGAATATCCGCGTGCCAATGAGATCCCTTTCCCCCTCTCCCGCCCTTTTACTCCACCGAGTGTAATCTCGTGTACTCTCTTGTGCGATGGCACAGTCGTCGGTCGGACTTTTGAGCCGGGCTGTTGCGTCGTATCTTTCGTAAATCGCGTATTATTATTTATATAATTGTAATTTGTAATAAAATATCAATTTCGCTAATACACCGCTGTCGGGCTACCCGATGATGTCTATCGTTCTCGTAATATGTAAATAACACACGTGCATCTCTCTCTCCTTTGATGTTTTCCCGCCGACGTGATGCGCACTAATCCTCACCGACTCACCGCGAGGTTGAGAATAATCATTGCTACGGGGAAAAACCGGATTCCCCCCCCGGCGAGGTCGACGAAAACGTATCGTTCGGGTTAGCTTCTTATTTTTCTCGCCGAAGCTCGGACGTTATCGCGTGTGGTTTCGATTGCAAATTTTTTATTTTTTGTTTTAAGGGGTTGATTCGGAGTTCGATATTTAATTGGTCGAATGTTCGTTCGTCCGATTCATTGACAATTTTATTCTTTTTCTTGATATCGTGATACAGTAAAGTCGCGATTTTTTCTCCCGTTTAGGTGCGGTGAATAAAAATTGCGAACGAGGTTTGGTGGGGAAGGTTTGGAGCGGATAAAAGATACAAACGTGGTGATAGCTGTGATGGAAACGTGCGTCGTTTATCTGGTCCAGACTGTTGGCATATACACGAAGTGGGGGCGCCAAAGGACTGTGAGCCTGATGAAAGTGAATTGAATCGCGAAAATATCATGATTCGACTGTAGACGAAGGTTGAGCGTCCACTTAACCCGTTACGAACTTGCGCTTGCACGAATGAACCGACTATTAACCCAACATCATATCACCGGGTTTTTCCGATAAGACGCTCACTGGAATACAGGACCATCTGGGCCTTGTATTCGGATTCTGCTTTACAAATAGAAGCCCATTTTCATTTGGGGGAAATTGTCACAAGTCCTTGCACAATATATAACTATTTCGTTTAAGATAATGAGAATAATTATTTACTGTTCTATTCTTGCAGTATTCGGAATAAAAATGAACGAATTATGTGCCCATGGGCTTGTTATCGGAAAAATCGGGTACTCCCTGATAATACGGTCATCGGCCGGTTCTTCGTAAAACCCTGAAACCTCCCTCTTCAATTTGAATAAAAGCTGTACCCCCAGTAAACTTGTTACGCATCTATCTTATCGCTCGTCATCATCCGTTGTCCAATTCAACCTCGGATTTTTGACCCATCATAAAACGCGATGGTCAAAGGTCATCGAACGATTTGACTAATCCGATGTCCCGTAGGTTTCAAAAATATCTTGGCCACGAGGCCCCATTGCCCGAAACAGGTCCGAAGGAAGAAATCCGCGACTACCCACGACGATGATTCAATGAAACGTTCGGTTTACGCGCGAATGCGAACTAGCCGCTCGGCGTTGGCAGCGGAAACCCGCGGCGGAGAAGCAGCAGCTGGCGAAGCAACGATTTGTCGCGTAATGCGCGGGCTCTCCGGACGATATCAATGATCTCGAAGGCCCGGTAACGCCACGACCGCCACGTCGGATACACCGTGGTTACACGTGTCCGTGACTTCGAATGAGAATTTAATTGCTCGACGGGCTTTGCTCGTTTCACTTGCTCAACCGAAGAGTACCCACATCGCCGCCATTGGCGATGCGCTCAACGGCTGCTGCGGAGTGCGCGACGCTGCGCGCCGCGGGATCTCATTTGCATCGGTTCACCGCGCGACCGTATCGGGAGACTTCGTCGTTCTGGATGTTTCATGATGTTCCGGGTACAGTCTTATGTGTGCCGATGATTTTCGTGAGAGGCTGTGAAACGTATCGCGGATACCAATTGTCAGGTTGCTATTAGTACAATCGAGTCAGAACGGAATTTATTTATTCGTTTATTTGTAGATGCATGGATTTGTTTGTTGAATTAGGAATCCGTTGGGGTGGTTATTAATTGGTTTATTTCGTATATTTGTTTCTCGGTCGTATGGATGGCAATGATTCTTGTGAGGCTGTCAAACGTATAAGAGATATCAACTGTCAGGTTGCTATTAGTACAATCGATCAGTCGGAACAGAATTTATTTATTTGTTTATTTGTTGATTCATGCATTTTTTTGTTGATTTATTTATCCATAGGACTAGTTATTAATTTGTGACTCGCAATTATTTTCCCTTTTTTATTTATTCATTTATTTACTTCATTATTTGTCGGTGCCTGTCAGCAGCACTTTGGAGTATTTGATCGTTTCCAATTTTCTTGTTCTTGTTTTTTCAAAATTTTCAAAATTTTATTATGACGGTACAAAATTATTTTCGAATTATTTTGGTTGCAACTGCAGGAATTGAATTTGGATGAAATTACTGAGAGATTTTATCCCGTATATAATTTGCCGCCGCGCAATCGGTCGAGCTATAGATATTTCATTCTGCAAAAAAAAATCGGAAACCCATGTGGGTTAAACGTATATAATATATCTCGTTATCTTATCGGAACAGGGTTCTGTGACTCAAGACGATTCGTATCGCTGTCTACTCAATTGCAGCGATTAGTAGGATTTCGCTTATTAGGTACTGAAAGGGTTGCAGAAATATAATTGTACATCCTAGACAATTTTCTGATAATCAATTTTGAATATTTTAGAGAGAGGGAGGCAGAGTGAGAGAGAGAAATCGTGAGAGTAAGAAAGAGGGAGAAGGATAGAAGATACTGATGAAATTTCCTCGAAATCCTATCCATCCTCTTCACAACGAACCACTTAAAAGTATCTCTCGTAAATTTTTTTTCCTTTCTCGTTGAACGGTTTCCACTTTCGAATTCTCAGCCAATAGTTCGTGCCAGGTCGACATGCGAACGATCTTTCAGCGAACGAACTTTGAGAAGAATCCCCAAAGACGCGTAGTACTCAAAGGACCAACACGGAAAAAATTACTCGTGACTATTCCTTTTTTTTATTCTTCCTCGTGATTCAAAAGCGCGCTTTAGATGTGCAAGCACGGATGGATACGGACGAATACCGATGTCGTCCCGCCGCGGTAGACAAGACGAGAAACCAGAGCCGGAGAAGGTTCATTAGCGTGGTATATCTCTCATCCACAGACCCCGAAATTCCTTTGCCTCGTCGACCTTTGGACCCTTCCACTAGCTCGGGGTCAACGTGAGAAGTTCGGGACTCACCGCGTGCCTGAACCCAGGTAGCCGAAGATACCGGTTGTTGCCAAAGTCATCGTTCTCGAGACTGTTACTTCGAATACTATTCGAAACCCAAATTTATCGCCATTACCGGTTTGCACAATTTAGCAAAATATTAAGTAGAAAAATAATAATAATAATAACGGGAATAATAATAATAATAATAATAATGATAATAATAATAATAATAATAATAATAATAATAATAATAATAATAATAATAATAATAATAATAATAATAATAATAATAATAACAATAATAATAATAATAATATTAATACTCTTAATAATAATAATAATAATAATATTAATACTCTTAATAATAATAATAATAATAATAATAATAATAGTAAATTAGTAAATAATAATATTTATTGTTATTATTATTATTATTATATAATAATAATATATGTATAATATTATACAATAATAATCGGATAATATTTTTGGACACTTATATTTATCAAAATTGATTTTAGGTGCAAACAACCGGACGTAAATATCATTCCATATTACGAAATTTTTCCACGATATTCACACAACTATAAAAATAAATTCTAATTAGCTCGCAAAAACTGTCTGGTCAACACTCGAGCGTGCAACAATTTCGAAGCAAAAAAAGAAAAAAAAAGTTCAATTATAATACACGACCGTGAAAATATGGCGACGCAAGACGGTGGATGTAAAGAATAAACTCCGAAGCGAAATAAGGTAAAAAAGAAAACGACCAGCTTCGAGCGAAGATTCAGCGTTTCGCGATGGCAAAATCGGTTATCCACGGGACCACCGTCTCCGGAATCGAATCAACGCGGTTTCACCGCGTCCGGGGTAATATCTGGACGATTAATAATGAGAGAGCCGCAATCGCAAAACCATCGAGAAACTTTGGTATAAATAATCGTCGGCACGTGCAAATGTGCGCATGTGCGCGTGTGTCGGACGCGACGGGTTTAAAGTGCGCGCTCACGCGGTGAGATAGCGTACACGAGTACGTAGCGAAACGCAGCGATTAGCCTTTAATTTCGCGCGTTGGTTTCGCCGCCGTCGAGGTTTCGAGGAGCAGCAAAACCATCGGCATAAGCAGCGAAACCAGGGAGCATGCAGCATCAGTAGTATAACCGTATGTACCTAACGACCGAGTCTGACCGATGCACAACCGGCCGGCAGGATACGATAAGTCGCTAATTCACGTTTAACCGAGCAAGATGGTGAGCTACCGTGTGTGTGTCGTCTCGTGGGTGGCCGGTACTTCGTCCTGTCCGCGTCCTTCTTCTCTTCGTCGATGCTGTCGTTCTCTCGATCCCCACAAGCAAATGCAGCGGTGTATATTTATATATATATATATCAGTCGTCCGAGCGATAGTACACTGCTCATACGTGTATTACGTACGTACAATCTACTGGCACACAAACACACCTCTTAACCTCCTTCCCCCTCCGGGATTAATTAGGACGGAACGATATATCGCCGAACCGCGAAGGGTAATCGTGCGATCGGTCACGCTTTTCGGTATGCCCTTAAGGAGCACGTCTCGTACTTACCTCGCCACACGTGATAGTATTTTGCCTGTGGTGATGCTTTCTTATTCTCCCTTCACCTCTCCTCGCTCGAGTTCGATCGGCGATAGTATTCCGCTTACCCGTACGTCCCGGAGACTGTATTAAGTTCAACGAATAGCATCGGCATACGGGATTTGAATCGAGCAATAAAGTAGAAAAATCGATTAAACAAACTGCCACGTAGATATTTTGCGCTTCGCATTTTATTTATTTATTTGCTTTTTATTCTATATTTGGTAGGGTTCTATTGAAATCGCGGATACAGACGTGGAGATGCACGAACGCGCATGTGAGAATTGAAGTTTTACCGAAGTAACGGCGGTGGGGGAGGAGGGGGGGAGCACGATTATTGTGGGAATTGCGCGGGTGATCGCATTATTGCGTGCTCTCCTTCTTATAGACCGCGCATATGGCTTTACCGGAGACTGTAACCGTGCCTACTGTTTTGTAATGCGTAGTTTTATAGTCGTTCTTACGTTGGATAGTTGCGCAAGCTATTTACAGCTCTCGTGGGATAATTTATAGATCATGAAGAATTGCAATACAGCAGGTGTAAGACAGGCAAGTGAAACATTGGGAAGAATCCGTTTCGTTGATGGAGACATGCGATAGTTTTTGATTTCATCATTATTTTTTTATTTTATAATAAAGAAATCATTCTTATATTATTATTAATCATGAATTAATAACATTGAATATTAGTAAATGAATATTTATAGTAATAAGATAATCATTGATGACAAAACATTATCAATAATCAAATTATTATTATGTTGATGTCAGTAATCAATTAACAATATTGATTCCGGTCGACAAGTAATATTTTTTAGTATTATTATATTAATTATTCATAATAACAAAATGATTAATCCATGTTTAATAATTATATACAATGATTAGCGATTTGTCTCGTGATTCTTTGTATTTTTAATATGAAAGAAGCAAATGTTCTTGCAAGTTTTCATTCGACGAACTCTTTGTTGAGAATGTACGGCTCTCGGCGCGGGTTTTCAACGAGCAGTTAGCATCGAAACGGAATTGTGGAAGCAAGAGCGAGGCACATGAGCGCGCGGTCACAGTATGACGAAGAAGGCCTCTCTCGCGGAGCGATGATGATGATGCTGCGGGATCTACCGGTCACAACTCCACGGTGCGGTGGCGAGATGATGGCAAAACGCGTACGATGGCGTCTCGCATCGGTCACACCGCAGGTGACTCTTCGCTGTCTTCCAGCTCGACCTCAACCTGACCCAACCTCGTACCTGACTTCCAACAGTCTCTCATAATAGTTACTTGCCTTTCCGTTTGCGCTATACCTGCGTTCTCTTTCCTCTTCTCGTCTTTTATATTTTGCCCTTCTTCTTCTTCTTCTCTTTCTCCTTTGTCTACTTCTTCCTCTTCTCCTTCTTCTTTCCTTTTTCATCTTCTCCATCATCATCTTCTTCATTCTCTTCTTCTCTATGCTCTTTTTTTTCTCCTCCTTCTTCTCCTCCTTCTCCTTCTTCTTCTCCTCCTTCTTCTTCTTCTTCTTCTCCTTCTTCTTCTTTTTCTTCTTCTTCTCGAGCCACTCTTTTCGTAGCCTCCACAATCGTCCTTGTTCCCTCTGCCGCGATTGCTCATCACCGACCCTCGTGCTAATAGATTCCAGCACCTCGCAATACGCGCGACACGAGGTCATACTGACTCTTTGTTCTTCACATATTCCACTCGCGCGCGTCTACGAATTCACGCGCGCCACAAAACCATCGACCACAGTGCCAATAACTGTACAACGGCAATACGTCTCTTCGTCTGTCTCAACATTTTTTTCATAGTCAGGAATCTACGCCACGAATGGCGACCGGAGAAACACGGCGAAGCGCTTGAAATTTAATCGTCGCGAGTGATTATTACATTGCGTGGCGTGAATTCCGTCTCGAGTCGGTGGTTAATTTTTCTGCTATGAGGTCCTTTCTTGAGCGAGTGTGTCTGAACGTTTTGTTGCGAACCCAATTTACCAGTGGCGCTGACAAAATATTCACGAATGAGTGGAAAACAAATTTAGAAAGAAAAAAAAGAGGAGCTATATTACCGTGATTGACGCCGAGATTCTCCAGGTGTCACTGGGTTAACACGCGTTTCACATTAATACAACGGCGACCTTTGGGCGCACGCGTTGATATGAAATATGGGAGATCCCTCCCATTTCGCAATAGGTTCGCTCGTTTAATAGGCATAATTCTCTATTCCAGTTCTACCGAAGCGCTTGGGTTATGCCACATTTATATGCCAGTATGAAGCTATTTTTGAATAAATTTACACGTATAGATATCGTCAATGTATTTTTCCATATTTTTAAATTCAATTTTATTATACTTTATTTTATTGTATTTATTTTTATTTCGATACTACGACCTCGTTATTCGCGCCTTGAAGGTGGCAAACATCGTGAAGAGCAAGCTGATGATGTCCTTTGGCAACCGTAGCCACGAGCGCCGGCGGAGGGGGGGGGGGGCGGTTCAATGTAGCTCGTTCTAAATGTCGCGAACAATTGCAAGCACGCTAATAACTAACCGTTGGACGTGTAATTTTGTCACTCCCTGAACCCGTATGACATTCATTTGCTCCAGCAAATATTCGTCTTACGTACTTACTCGTTCGTCTTTCATGGGCCAGAAGATGCGGCGGTCTTTAATGCCCGATCCATCCTCACGAGGTGTCATCGATCGTTCAGGTTCCATGACCTACAACCATAAATCCGCGAAGGTCTGGTTACGGGTACAGTCGACCGTCTGTTTGGACTCTTCGTATAATCGCGTTCTCCTCGAGCTCCAGCCGTCCGCGATCGCTCACTAGGAGGTTGCGTCCCCCACTCAGCTGAGTTGGTCAGTTCGAAGCACATGCGCGAGAATCCGAAATTACGATTGGCTACTTTTTGTAGCGAATTAGGGTAGGTACAATAAAGGACTTACAGAATAAAACAAAATGTTCGTCGCCAAAGATGAAAAATCAGGAGACACTTCGTACAGTCGCGCTATATACACTTACCCCGCGTCGTGGCTTCGAATGCGCGATTTTACGGAGAAGCGACTGTGTTACGACACGTGCTCGATTCCGGGACTTGAGCAGCGTCATATAACAACGCAATTTTCGCATCCTGTCGCTCATCCTTTTGTACTTAATCTTCTTGGAACGATTCAACATCCCGTTTCTCCGTCGCGTCTGTCGGCGTCCCGGGATCATGGGTCGTTCGAGAATACGGTGAACTTTACGGGTATTCTTGATGATCGCTGAAACCCAACGGGAATAGGATGATTTTCATGCATTGATTATACGATATGCTTTTAATATTTATAAATATAAATTATAAATTATATAAATCATCGATTATATCAGCGTATTGTGATTAGAATTTGTTATAAATTTAGGATTATATTATTTATATTAAGTTCCATGCTTTTTCTATTTGAGATAAGAGTGTTTATTATTATTGGATAATTTTGGTTGATTAATGGAAGGATGAGTAGATCGAGTAATTATAGAGTTATAGGAAAAAAATTGTTCGATATTATTCATTCATATACCAATCCATATACCAATAATTATTATTACTTTTATAATTATTATTAAAAATGTAGATCGAGCAAATATATATTTGTAGGAAAAAAATTGTTCGATATTATTCATTCATCTACAAATCTATATGCTATACACAAATACGATATATATCATATTATCATATTTGTGTATAGTATACAGATTGGTACATGAATGAATAATATCGAACAATTTTTTTCCTAAAAATATATAATTGTTCGATCTCTTGATCTACATTTTTATAATAATGATTGAAAAAATAATAATTATTATTATCATTATTACTATTAGTATTGTTGTTGGTAAATACTTAATTGAAATGGAAAAAAAACCTTTGACTTTGGAAACAAATTTAAATACCTTTCATCCATTCGTTTGTTCCGATTCGGCGGAGTTCGAAATACGTCAGCGTCCCTCACGGTATAACCTCGAGCGCCATTCGCCGTTGCACCGGCTATTACAATAGAATTTAATTAGTCAGAAGAATGCTCGTTGGTGTGCAATAGTCACCGCGCATTCCGTCGTTAAGTCGAACACACAGCGAGGGCAAAATCGCATAGACGAGACTCGGATGTATGGATGATGGATAAAACCGCCTTCGCCTTCGCCGCACGAAGTCGTCGGTCTCGCCTCCCAATGGGACACAATCGCGCGGGTGACTCGTCGTCGTCGTCGTCGACGACGCGACCTTCGGCTTCTCGCGAAACTCAAGGCGCGGCTTTGCCGCCGCGGTATCACACGTTCGACCGTTGCCAGATACGAGCACGGATACCGCGTGCAAGTCCATCTGGTATAATTCTGCATACAACAGCGTAACGAGACTTTCGAGTCGTCGAAGCGCCGCGGCTTAAATCGCAATCAGTTCGGCAAAGCAAACGCGAAGCAACGCCGAAATTGTCGGGCGCGCGTGGGTGGATTTTCACAGGTTGAAAGCTCACCGAAAATCGGTAGAGTTCCCGGAGGGGACCAAATGCGGAAACTATAAGATTAAAAATAAATAATGTAAACAATAAAAATAAAATTGAAGAAATGATAACAAATACGAATAATTATTTAATAATAATAATGAATAATAATTTTTTAAATTATATTTTGTGTTGAATTATATTTTTTTATCTTTATCAATTTATTCATTTATTGATTGAAAACAGATTGAATTATTTATTTTCTCTATTAACGAGATGTTTATCAATAGTATGCCAACTCCATTGAATATTTATGTCACAAATAAAATTGTGATGAACCACTCGTCAAATCCTATTCATTCGGATGACGGAAAAAAACGTGGCCCACTACGACTGACGGGGCCCCACGATAACACGGCAAGATCTCAGCCCGCATCCTAGAATTGGGTGAGGTTGCGTTAAACGTCCCCCCCCCCCCCCCCCCCCCGCCACGTAAACACCCGCGCCTCGCTCGCTCGCTCGCGCGCGATATCTTTTCAGTCGCGTGAACCTGTTGGCATTGTCTTTATTGTCATTGAATAACGAATTACATGTCACACTATTGTTAGTTTCCGATGTTCCACGAGAGATCGAAGAATTTCGAGCAACGGCCTTGACGCTCGTCAGCCGCCGAAGAGTTCCTCATCGTATTGGCATTTGTTCATCGGCAACGAGCCGCGCGTGTGTCCCGCTCTGCGTCTTATCGTCGCAATAATTCACACCGCGGGATCTCGTTCCGCGCGATCGAGCCTTTCGAAACATATTTCTCTCGCGTACGCGGAGTGAGTCGTTACCATCCCTGACCACGGCTACCTCATACTTGCATGGCCTTCTTCCGTTTGTTTGTTTGATTATTTTTCCAATTTTTCAAGAAGTTTTTTCTTCAAATCTATCAGCCCGTCCATGTTGTGACTTTTGCGCGATCATTGTTATCTTGAGTTCAAAACTGATCCTCGTAGCGTTGAAGACAAAGACTAAACGTTTCGTCAAAAAATTCAGAAGAGAAATAAAATTCTTTCTTAATCCTTGATTTGGTGGATGAATTGAAAAAAAATAATATTCCATTGTATTTCTATATTTTCTTTTATTTTTCGTGTGCCAGTCCTTTCCTGCAAATTTCTGGTACATCCATGGATGTAAAAAATGATGAAATAAAATGATACAATATAATAATATAAATAAAATTATGATTATTATTATCTTATACATACTATGGGATCTGTATACAAAAAATAATAATAATAATAATAATAATAATAATAATAATAATAATAATAATAATAATAATAATAATAATAATAATAATAATAATAATAATAATAATAATAATAATAATAATAATAATAATAATAATAATAATAATACTCAAATTAATATTGTTATATTACATCATTCTATTCAATATTTCACATACATTTCCATATTTTTCGCTACGATGGACCCCACCGGCGTGTACGAATACGTCGCCAGAAAGTAATCACAGACCGCGGTGGCCCGTCGCGGTAAATACGCCGGACTCGCGGAATACGCGGAGCGTATTAACAAGTACGAGCAGAGCAACGACGAATATAACGACTCATACGTATGGTTAGATCGATCGCTCGTATTACTTCAACTTGGCCGTCTGTACGAGCGTTCACAGGTGTACGTAGACGCTTACCAACCATGCGGATTCTTACGCTCCTATGGTGATCCTGGTCGCGGCTACTAAATTATGCATTAGTCATGATTACAAAGTAAGTGGCTAAGCTCCCGCCGTGTGTCGTACACACATGCGTGCACCTCCTGTGTGTGTTTATATATATATATATATGATATATATAGCGCAGCGACGATAACAGAGCGTATATTTGCGGCGCTTATGATTTTCCACTCGAAATGGGCATAACCCGTGCACGCGAGCTTTAATGCTCGCGTCGCACTTATGTCCGGCGTGATGCGCGTTATGGCGTTTGCGGGCATAACGTACGGCAAATTTACGGCGTAAGTCCGGAGGCGACGGACGCGGACGCCGCCGTCGCCGACGTCGCACCGTGGTGAAAAGGGTCGCCGGAGAAACGGAAAAGCGTCACTGTCCTCTGATACGGGGAAACTATCATCATCCTAGTCGCTAATAGTGCAATCACACGCGCATTATATGACATGCGTTTTTATCTATTTTTATCTCGAATCTCGGATCACTGAACCGTCGAGATTGTGTTGAGGTTATAATTGCGGCCTAGAAATGGGTTTGTTGAAATCATGGAATAAATTGATTCGGTAATTTTCCAATAGCAGATCATTATTTCGGTGCAGCTTTCTGGATATCAAAAGTCTGTTATTATTTAGGGAAAAATTGGGAAAATTGCTACTTAAAATATTTTCTCATTTGAAATATAGGATTTTAAAGAATCGAATGTTGGTGTCATTATTATATTGCTATCAATATTATTATTTTATCATTCTTTCGATATTGAGATTAGTTATTTGACAATAATAATAATAATAATAATAATAATAATAATAATAATAATAATAACAGCAATGTTTATTCTTTCGAATTAAAGAGAAAAAAATTATCTTTCATTGCGATGTTCTTTTACCATATTCTCACTTAGAGGCAGACAGATCTGTGCAGAGTCGATCGAGCATGTGTGCATCGTCGTTACTATAACAATCCCAGGATATTGTATAACCAGCAATCTCGAGTGCGATACCAATGAGTAAAAAAAAAAGATGATATAAATTGTCGAAACGTGCATGAATTATTTCACAGTCTTTTTTTCTATCGTTATTATTTATTCATATGAATGATTCGTTAATGCCACGCAATTCGGCGGAGCACGATTCGCGCTTTATCGCTCATTAACTACGCAGAGAGTCTAGCCCGTTTCGAAGTTCCGGATGCGGACCGTGAATCACGTACGCGGACGAACTTCGTGTTGCCAGTCTCGTGCAGTGATGTTGGTAAGTCAGAGAGGCGCACAGCGTGCAACGTAGCGGGCCAGCCTTGTCGAGGCCGACGAAGACGACCTGTGTGGATGACGCTGCTATTGCTGCTAGTGCTGGTGCCGCTGGTCAGGGATAGGTATTCATTCGATGAAACTGTCTTTGAAATACTTTCATTAGTAAATCATCAATGATTATAATTGCTACTCGAGTGGAAAAAAAAATAGTCTTATGTATACGGAGTGAATATAATCTATAGACACTTCGTATATAATGCCGTCTACCTAGAATTTATGTATGTATTTATCTGTGAACTATTGATTTAATAATGATAACGATAATATTATAATTATTATTATTTATCTAAGGTTCTCGACCTAAATTATTAACTTTTCTATAAACTCTATACAGGTGATATTCGGAATTAATCTATATCAATCGCGAATATCAAATATCGTCCCGTTGATATTATATGGATTGTAGACAGCCGGTACAAAGACTATATCATAGCCAATTCCATATACATAACTATGTATATCTATATATATTTTCCTATACCCTATATTTTTTCCCTCGGGTAGCAAACATCAGAATAAATTGTGAACCATCAATTCATCTAAATTCTTTATTATCATAGCAAATATTATTATCGTTATTATTATAGCAGTGAAAATATCAATTACCCCAAGATAATTGATCATAGTTATTTGTTTAAAAAAGTATTTCCAATGCATTTTCATTTGATGAATACCCATCTGTGCTGCCGGCTCGTCGTCGAGCTTCAGCCACGCGCGTGCATCGCAGACACCGAGGAAGCGGCACGTATGCAGCAACATCCGGTTCCCCGGACAGGTCCTCAGACACGAATCGCTAGACGTCGGTATTCAATAAAAATCCCCCATAGCCTTCGACGAAATACAATCTCGTCACTTTTATCGTTATTGAATTCGGCAATCAATCCGCATCACCCACGCTCATTTAAATCTCGACGCACACACACACACAAACACACACACGCACACGTACACCGGGCTTACATCGCGAGTGAAGGTAAAATATTTTCGCGTATAAAACAACCTTGGACGTAGGCGACACAGATATGCGAGCTGTGTAAAAAAAAAAAATTGTGTAAGATAAGAAAAAAAAATGCAAAGTCGCTGTAGCGACTGCGACTGTCCGTGCAACGACGAGAATTGCGTAAAAACAGGTGTTTGGACAGGTGACATTTCAATAGTTCGACCGGGTACCGCAGGTCATGCAGATTTTTTTTTTTTATGATTTCTTTTCAAACATTTTTCTTTTTTTTTCAGTCGATTTTTTACGTAATTTTGCTGCAACGGTTTCGACGACGTATTATCGCGTTTATTGCTATTTAACGATACGCAAAATATTATGTTAATGTACTCCATATATTTTGTATTCAATTATTCATAACGACAATGTCCTTCTACTTTCGATTATTACATTTCATCTCGTTCAGTTTTTTTTTGTTTCATTTTTATTCAATTTTTTTTCAAATACATATTTTTAACGATCGTCAGAGCGTTTTATTGAGAAACGATCAGGAGCTGGTGTGTGGCTGTATTGCCGGTTGATGCTGTACAGCGTAAAGCGTATTATAATGATCGTGCGAATTTATGTGCGACTAAGTAAGTAACCTGTGCCAGAAGTTCGAGGCCACGCGTCTTTATATTCTCCCTCGCGTCGCTCGCGGAGAGACACACCACTCTCTATCGCTGACCTCGCGGGTCAATTCGTTTTAGCAAAGCGACGCGCGATCTCTCGCTCTCTCGTGTAATATATGCGAATCGGTTTTCTCGAGACCGCGGCATCGGTTGTGATCGGTAGCTTCGCCGTTACGCGACTCTCCGTTCGTTTTTCATGTACTTCTTCGAACGCTCGTTTCTCGTTGGATCTGAAGTTCGAAGGTCGAAAGGTTTTTGTGAAATAAAATTGGATGAAAATTACAGAGACAATGACGAACAACGGGTCGGTATTGCGGAAAAATGTTTGGATTTGCTGGATGATGGAATAAAAATTTATGAGTGCGGACGTAGGGAAAAATATTTATTGTCGAAGGAGGGGAAAGACGTTCGTGATGATCATTTATAATGATGGAATCGGAAAATACGTTGCAGTATCGTAGATATTTCGGAATAGAAAAATAATTTTTTAATCAAAATAAAATCAAATAATAAAAATTAATAATAATAATACTGATAAATAATTGAGGGTTGGGATGAAAATAGAATTGATTCAGAAATCTCAGTGTTCATTCGACTTACATATAAAATAATTTTTGTTTTTATTCATATCATTCATTTTTTCAAATCCAAATCGTTGTTCTAATCTATCGAATAATTTACTATTGAATCGATGATTATATATAATTCGATCACAGTTTGATTTACAGAATGACATCATGACAAAGAAAAAACTGCAGATGGGCTGTCCGTTCGATTGTTCAAATCCAATGCATTATCTTGTTTTTTTCTTCGAACCGTTGACTCTTTTACGTCCGTCAAGCTCGAGTTTTATTATTTCTTAATTTTTTTTCCTGTATCATCAGATCGCGGCAACGCCCGCCAACAGGGAAAAGAGAGAAACACAGGTGGTTGCAATGTTTGCTTGCAATTATCGGTAGCTAACGAGCTTGGTGATTAACGTCCTGCTCGGTCGTTGATGCTTGAGGCATATTTACGCACGAATTATTATTGCGATTCTTTTTTTTTCATAACTTTTCTCGAATTCGTTTGTTTTATTTATTTTATTTGAAATACCACGAGAAGCCGTTTGCGTTGCACGTGGCACGAAATTAACCCCCTCGAGACAAACTCGAATATTTTAGTCGCGATATAATTTATCACTTGGTGAGATATATATCATAAGCGCCCGAGAGTCTTGAGGCATTCAAGCGCTACCGGAGTCGTAAGTATTCGCTGTGGAATTGCACTTTAGTCGACAATTAGGTATATCATTCGCGCATTTCGCTGGCTGTAGAGAAATGCAGCGATTATACGCCCATATATATATATATATCTATATAACACAAATGACTGGGAGCCATGAGCGCAGCGAATCTCGCTCGAATATCTCAGGAGTTGGAATTTGTTTAACCGTTATTGTGTTGCTGCTGGTCCACCTATAATCGCGTTGCAAGCACGCGTGTAATCTTTCGCTACCGGTTCGAACATAGGCTCCGAGGTCTTTTATTTTTTTTCGACGCAAATCGTTTTGCCCCGGACCGGACACAACCCGACGAGTATATTATTCACGTATTGGAATTGAATTCACGTGACACGTTGTAAATTCCGACTTATCGTTATCGACAGAAATGCTTTCCTTTCTCGTTTCAGCCCCTCGAGTGTCGCCAAAGTGACTTCGGATAAATGTAATACGTGTGTGTGTGTCCGTCTCTGTGTGTATGTGAGCGTGATAGTGTATCCCCATGGTCCGGCTCCGCTTTCCCTCGTTCCAACACCGACCGGTTCGAAATGTTGCTTTGCGAGCTTACGTCTTTCGGGTTATAAAATTGACTTTACCGACTCGATGGTTGAACATTTAAGGACTCTTTTATTTTTATTTCTGTATCTTTTTTTTTGCCTATTTTGGAAGGATAAATGTATCGCATAGATGTATCGACGGCGGAAAGAGGCAATGGGATGAGTAGAAAATAATCAGCAATCACACGATTAATGATCATGAATCCATAAAATCCTGATCCAGAAGAAAAGAGGAGTTTTTGATATAGCAGACTTTTTATTGCAATGATTGAAAGATTGGTGGCATTGATGAACAGTTCATCGAATCAATACAGTTTTAATTGCTGCAATTAAAAGACGGTTCGGATGAGTTCTTTGGTTACCCATTGAGTATAATTTATTTGATTGCTTTGATCAAAGTTCATACGTTATAGAGTTGATTGACCCTACGTAAAAATCGGAAAAATGAAAAGAAAAATCAATGTATTACGATATGATGAATTGAATTATTAAAAATTGTCAGAAGAGTCAACGAAGAACGAATTACACGTGACATATATACGGATGACAAATAAGAGTGCGCATTATGTATGAACCGCGATGCCAGGGCCAGCATCTATACACATTCTTCCGTCCCTCTCAAGGGTTCGGGTGTGAAATGTCGTAACGACGTGTTAAAACGTGCTAAATTTTTCGAACACGTATGTCGTTAGCGGGATTTCGTGTTCGTTCGTCAAAAGTTCATTTTCGCAGGCATAACCAATATCCATAGGAGAAATTTTCGCGGAAGCAAAGTACGTTCCTTCCATAGGTAGCAGCGTAGACAATGATGCTTCGAAAAGCCACAGAAATATTTTTGTTTTTTTTTCTCAACTTGAAATATTTCTGTGTCCCTCGTTGGGGAATCTAAAGATGGGCGACAATTCACTAAAAATATACTGAAAATACATTTTTAACCAAATAACTACGATTAATTCAATTATCTATAAATTTAATAATGATGGTAATAATAATAATAGAAAAAATAATAACACTATTAATAATAATAATAATAAAACGAATTGATGACCCAGCGGCTATAAATAAAATTACCAACAATTCCAATTGCAAGATTTACCATCAACGCTATTACAGCGCGCTGCTTTGCTCCCACGGCTGCAACGACGGCGCATCAAACGTTGCAACGACGGTACATATACGCACGCATCGCGCACGAGCGCGAGCGCTGTTCCAACGGGTTCATCTTTTTCCGCACGCGCGGTGTATGTGCGTGGATTCTCGCAAAACGGTGTCGCGCACCGTGGCGTCGAGCAATAAACTATTCAATCCGCGACACCTGCAGCAGCCCCCGTCGTCGATACTTTGCCATCGTTCTCGAGAGCTATACGTTTTCTTCAGTCTCATTCTCGCAACGGAGCTTCCTCTACCTCAGCCGGTTTTACGATCCAGCATCCGAGCAAACCGTTTCGACTATTGTGAAATTTATCCAATTGTTCAAACTGAAAAGATTATATAATGGATTGGGGAGAGAATTAAAATCGGAGACGAAATTCCTCCCAACGGGGGGAGTACATGACGACGAAACGTTGCGAGTGAATTGTTAGCCCATCTTTAGACCCTTACGTCACATATAGGGTCATTTTTTTCAAACAAACCGTCATGTTCATGTGGGTAAACTTTTTTTTTCAAATAAGTTGTTTGTTTCATGAATTTCTCTATGCATGTAGATAATTTTAATCACACTTTCCATTGCTATAAATTGATTTAACAATGATTAAACTATACTTGAGAATTTTTTCAACCCGGTCCCACGGGTCAGTTTAAAATGGCGGACAGTCGAAGTTCGTGCAGGGTCTAATTGACCCTGGATATGGTCTGTGATAAAAAAGAAGCAGGTGGTTCATGTAAGGAATGGACCCAGTAAGGATTCTTTCGGCATTTTTCCGAACGCTAAAAAAATGCAGAGACCTTCCTTCGGGCTGTTACACGGGTTACGATATTTGCCGTACGTGCTTACGCGTATTCTCGTCCTCGTTATCCGCGCTTCGTCTCTTAGTGACAGAGTCGTTAAAATCGCGTCACGTGTAACGTTTTTTCTCCTTTTTTTTTTTTGGAAACGAAGACGCGTCCGAGATCTGAAAAGGTTGGATGCGACGGTTTCGAGTCCTGGATAATGGAATCTGATGGAAGAGCAAAAAATATCGGGATCGATGAGACGAAAGCATCCGTCCAACAATGACCGATGACGCTTCGTCGAAGAAACGAATCGAGTATGAGGGAGAAGGGAAATAAAAAATTAGGGACGCGAAACTCTCTCGAGGGTTTACCGTTATTCGGACACACTGCCGGTAGCGGCGCGTTGCTCTCGAGAGTTTCCAAGCGCGGTCGTAGGTGTACTTCGAACTATTCGTTGGTTTCGAGTCTTCGAAAACTCTCGTAAATTTGTTATACTAATAGGTATGTTTACCGCTCGCGTCGTGTAGCTCGAGAGGTCCGGCGCGCTTCTCTCGCGTCTTATGAAAGTACCGGCAGTCGCAAATGAGAGTCCTCGATGTCGTCCGTCGTTGGCTGCCGGAATTGCGAGATGAGGAAGTCGAGTGAATAGCCAAAATTTTTTTCCAGGGATTATGATGCTCGAAAACTTTGATACCGATCGGAAAGGGGGCTTTATCAGGTGGAAAATATATACCACTCTATTTTCGTCATTTATAAAGACTCGGAATGAGTAAATCATCGATTTTTTTAATCGTGCACAGTTTGATATCAATTTTTTTAGGTATTTTAATATTTTTATTCATATTAGTAATATGATATTACTATTTATATTCATAGTAATAGTAATATTTTCATATATTATTTCCATCTTATTTATTGTATTTTTAATTGAATATTTATTTCCGATTTTTCAATTTTCTTTTTTAAAAGTATTGGTTTCAAATTAAAATTTTTCTTTCTTCCCTTTTTTTAAATTTTGAATAAAAAAATAGAATTATCCATGATTTTCTACGCTCCCTTCGGTACGCAATATTTCAAGATAATCAAACAATTTGTATGCGTGAGCGATTGTTCGAAGATTCAACCAACGCCATCAATGTCGAAGATGCTCTTGTTGATAACACCATTGCCCGATGAGAAGACAGAGTCTCGGGAGATTTGCATCGATCGACGAAGCGCATCCGACACATCGCGCGGATCTTCGAACCATGCAATTCCACCGCGTGAGACTGACGAACGCGCGAACGTTCCGAACGATTTGTGAACATTTTATCGCCGATTTTACAGTTACAAACCCGCGGTTGTCGGCCATCCTCTTTTCCGAGAAGTTTCACGCGTAGTGAAGCACGTCCCGATAATAGTTGGAACCTCGACGTTGGAGACTCGGCGGTGCAACGGGGATTCGTTTCGAGTCGACGATTCGTATCGCTGCGGTGCCATCGGCTCTAGTCGACGATCGCTCGATCGCTCGATTGCCGTGGATCGTTCGTTGTGTCGAATCTACATCGCACAATTTCCATCGAGTTGATTCGTCGTCGTATCCAAAGTCCAATGATCGAAATCGACCGGCGACAAACGTATTGGATGAAAATTCATCTAGTTGACGAAAAATCGGCGACGATGAAACGATTTATCGGCAAACACAGCCGGCGCGATATAAAAAATACGAGAAAAAAAATTGATTCGCTAAAAAAACGAGCAAAAAGCGGCGACGATCAAACGATTTATCGGCACACAGACGAGGCGGTTAAAAATATAATAAAAAAATTAATTTACAAATAAGAAAAAGTCAGGTTGGTGAAGAAAATTGATCGTTGACCGAGGCAACGAGATATCAGACCGCAAATTTCGGCGCTCTTATTGCGCGAAGGAGTTACAGCCCGCCGTAAAATTCACGGTCACGAGAGCGTTTTAACGATGACGATAATTTATCGCGTATTTTTCAGTAGCCTACTCGCCGGGCGGGGGGGGGGGGCAGTGAACCTCGTGGCTTGCGAGTTGAATGGGGGACGGTGAGGTGCGGTTCTCCAAACCCCGTACGGGTAGGTACTTTGGTCGTGTTTAATACAAGCACCATAGCCCGATGGCATCGTCGGCGCGTCGTTGTCGTCGTTGTTGTTGATGAAGATGGCGCGTCGCACGGCCGATAACCCGTGTGATCGGGGAAGAAGATATCCGGAGTCGCGTAAGGCCCGTAAGGAGACGGCTTCATTTATTGAGGGCGTAAATCTCGATTCTAGCGCCACATTAAAACATGAAACATCGTATATATGTATGTATAAAATACTGTACTATACAGTCGGCTCGTAACCACCCCGACGCGGTCTTGCTTACTCGTCTTGATTTTAATTTTCTTTTTTATTTCTTCATTATTTGATTCTTATTTTTTTTTTAGTAGTTATAGTGAATGTATTTATTTGCATCACATTGCAATGTTTCTGTTACTACAATTTTTTGCCTTTTCTTGTATTTTTCGGTGCGACGATGGTATAAATTGTTGTTGATTGCAATCTATATTGCCAATAGGACATCGACCCAGGTCTCCTTTTTTCATCTTTACTTTTCTATTTTTTCATTATTTTATTCTTATATTCATTATTTTTTTATTGTTTTTATATAGCCGAACGTTGCTTCTTTTTCTCGTCGGTTAACTCTCTTAACGACTGTCGCACGGCTTGGTTATATTAGACATTAAACAAGCTTTACGACTGGTCTCACTCATGGCGGAGAACGACGAGCAAACACACGACGAAAAGAATGATCGACGTTACAACTGCCAATTATCGGCTCGCGCCCGATGAGCTAAGCGTGTTTTGGCACTAGGCGGAATAATCAAGACGCGTTTTTTGAGTTTTGACGACGTAACGATTGCCGTAGTGACGCCTACTGGACGATTAATTGGCGAAAAGATTTGAGATTATACGCTCAAACCAACGAGACGTTGAGCGTGGACGACATTCTTATACTAAAAAATATTTCAATCGAGAATTGCGAAAAGAAAAATTTGGAGAAATATTCTGCATTTGGTCTGCATTCTGCGTACGGTCATGTGCAGTACTTTTCGGAAAGGACTGTAATGCCAATATTGATATTAGGACTAGCATCATTTAATAATACATAATTTATAATAATTGTTTTCTATTATTGAATTGTTCTATATGTTATTAGCATCAATAAATAATTAATGAATAGTATTAGCATTATATAAAGTTCAAAAAATGCCCCAGACCATACGAAAAAGGAGAATATTTCTGCAATTTTAATTGTGTTGTAATCCTCGATCAAAATTTGTAATATCAACGTTAATATTAATGTCCAGTTCTTTGTCTTTGAATATTAACTTTAATATTTTCAAAATATTCATATTGACACTTGGTTGACAATTTTTGTCCAACTGCCGGCCGAAAAAGTCATCGACCTTCAACGTTTCATCACAAACCCAATTTTCATTTTCTTCATTCGCACAATAATCGTATCCCACTTCAATTCTCATTAAAAATGTTTATTCGACTCTCGCAATACAAGTCGTCGTTTCTATTCCGACGTCTCGCCGACGAGCGTGCGACGAATTTTTCTCTACAATTCGCTGACGCTCGCGAGTTTGTTGAACCATTATCTCGTCAGAGCGCGAAAACCGACGACCGCGACGGCGATCTTCGCAGCGTACACGCGGAGTCCGCGGCGAGATTCTGCGCGGCGAGAGCTTCGCGCGCGAAACACGTATATTAACCGTGGAATCATTAACGAACGTGCGCTAGACTCGAGTCGTTGTTGTTCTTCGTATTTTCTCGCACGAGTTTCCGATGCACGGTTGTATCCTCTCGACGCGCACCTCATCTTCGATCACCCGACGCGGAAGTTATCCATTCCACTCGCTCGATGCCAATAATTCATCGACATAACTTTTCGTAGCGATGAGTCAGTTTTTAAATTCATTTATTCATTTATTTAATGTCGTGCTTGAATATTTCTCCCGATAAAAATAAATAGATGCAGCGAATCGAGTTACGATTAATCAATTTACAGAAAATTGATAAAAAATTATGGTTCAATGAAAAACCTAATAATAATTAATTAATAATAATAATAAAATTTAAGTAATTTTAATAATTAAAATGTTTGGTTTTCCTTCATGTTACAGGTGAGGTGTCGGGTGAGACCGTGTCCGCGGGAACGGTTCCACGTGGAGGCGACCGCGTCGAAGCGGCCGATCTGGGGAGACACAATAATATTACGGAGAGAAGCGACGGGGCCACCCTGGCCGCGAACACAGCCATCGACGCGAGGGGCGGTAGCCCTCAGGGCGCCCACCTCTCGGCAGCGACACCCAGGCCACCCCGCAGCCGGCGGCGGTTGAACCAAAACGGCCTCGACACGACACAGGTAATACCATCGAAATAATCTTCTCATTATTCAAGCGAGTCATGGCCTCTCGAAGTCGCGTCACAATATTTATTCAAAATTTCGACTACCACATGCTTAAGATTCCACTTGGACCATATTTTTTTTTTTTTTCTCGTGTGTTCGTCCAGTTCGATGTGTCTCCAAACTGTTGAGTGTTTGTCGTTGTTCAAAAATGTCTCTGAATTCTGGATAGAAATTTTTATCTCGCGTAAGCCTTGAACGCAGGCTCGTAACAACATCTTGCATGCCAGTTTCCGTGGTCTTCGTGAGCGAATAGCTGTTTTTTCGTGCTTAGAGCGGACGTCGGTTCATATTGCGCGCGACCTGCGGGTTACCTGCAACGTACCTCTATCTCTCGGACAGCAGGTAGCACGCACCTGCGATCCGAGTTCTCGGATGGCGTACACGAAGTACCGTTTGAATCTGGCTACCGAGAGGAAGGCCAAGACTTTACTTGTTTGCGCGCCGAACGAGTATATACTACATCTAGTAATATTCATGAATACATAGAAATCTATATACATTTCAATCGAATTTTTATAGATTTATAATTATCAGTATATAGTATAACATGTTCCAGATGAGACGATATATTTATATGTTGGTCCATTATTCGATGAAGGAATTAATATATTATTATTATTCATTGATTCTCAAATATATAATTTATAGTTATTAATATACATGAATACTATACTATAATGATGATTGATAGATAATAATATGAATTTATTATTATTATTATTATTATCATCAATTAATAATAATAATAATAATAATTTATATATAAAAATATATATCAATCATATAATAATAATATTAATAGTAATAATAATAATTTATATATAATAATATATAATAATTATGAATACATATAAATCCGATAAAGTTTCATTTTAATTATAATATGCATATATAAATATTTCCGTGTACATTGATAGAGAAAGAGAAAAAGGTCCTGTTCAAGCTCAGTTTGTCAACTGCGAAATTGTCGTTTGACAACGACGTCAAAGGAGCACCAAAAGATCTCATAAATCATTGGCACTTCGTTTTTCGACATACGTCTCCTCGAGTACTTTCTGAACAACCGGACAAATATCGAATGTGACCGTAAACGTCGTCACAAAAAACACGTCTAACAACTGCGTATACGCGTTCATCTGCTTTCATCGAGCGTTAGGCTCGAACGGGCTCTTGGTACGCGTATTTGCAGTCACCGCTTCCGCAACGAATTGTAGGTTCTTGACCGTGACGAAATTATTATTTCGGATGATGCGGTCTATTTGAGGTTTGAGGAAGATAAACATCACATCTTTCTTTCGTTGATTGTCATTCAGCCAGTATGGTCCGATGCTCCTTTTTTCCGTTGTAAAGACAATTATTTTATTTTCGTTATTTGAATTGCTGAGAGCTGAAATGTTTGACGTAATGATTGATTGGATTATAAGGATTAAATAACTGATTCATATATTTTAAAATTCACCAACAAATTTTGAGCAATGAAGCTAGTGACTATTTTATTAATCAATCAAGTGATCTGGAAATTTACACTAGTTTATTCCTCTGTCGATTCCATTCGCGTTTAATCAATCTTATGAAGAATTCATTGAATTATCATAAATACATATACGGATACACACAGATCGCATTTGTGTTGCGACAATGCGGTTCTGGATCCACGTCAATCGCGTTTCGTATTGGTCTCAGTGTCACGCTGCGTTCGCAGCCACCGTCGCGAGTCAACTCTTATTGTTTCACGGTAGCATATCTATCACGTGCAGGGAGCGCGCACTCGCGTTGCCTTTATTACCATATCCGAGATGCAATCTGTTCTTCCTGCTACAGCTGGATTGATGGGTCGAGATATTTTCTTACGTTTATGGCTCTCGCACAATAACGCAACGGAGTTAGTTCGTGGCGAAGACCGCGTGTTTAGAAGAACGATAGGCGTAACGCGCGTTGAGGTCCTCTTGAGTGAAACCTTGGCCGACGTCCCGCGGCGTGAACGAGACGCGCTTGCGAGGATATCCATCGCTCCGGGAGCTTATTTTTCATGTCGATTCTATTCCAACGAGGCCCCGGCGTCAGCCCGGGGGGACAATTTTCCTTGGAACGAAGAATAATCAGAACTGTGGCACAGAGATGGGCATTGATTTAATGAAAATGTATTTGACATACGTTTTCTATCGAATAACTACGATTAATTTCTATGAATCGGGTAAAATTCTGCATATTTTTGACATAATTATATGAGATAATTGAGACGAATCATTATTTGACAGTGGACATTGATATTCAATAGAAATAATAATTCTAAATAATTTAGTATTGAAATTAGCTCAAATATATTTGCAATTATTTCGTCATTTCAATAATTAATAATAATTCACAATAATCTGGCACTGAAATTACTTCAAACGTATTTTAAAAAATTTGAAATATAATTGAAATAATTGAATCAATTGAATTATCATTTGAATTAAATATCAATGTCCATTTTGAAATAATAATTCACCTAAATTAATTATAATTATGGCGAAAATATACAGAATTTTAACTGTTCTATAAAAATTAGTCATAATCATTTGATTGACAAAGTATTTCAAATACTTCTTAATTAAATAATGCCCATCTCTGCTACGTCACGCTGTGGGCTCTTAGTTATTTTATTTTTTTAATGTATTTTATTTTGCGAGGATGAAGAATGATGATAACGCACGCATGTTAACTGCAAGTGGTTTATATCGAAAAAATACGAATTGTGTTTCAGGTAAAGACCGAGAGGCTGACGCCCGACAACAATTCGACGTCTTCGCGGAGCGTTACGCCGTCGTCGTCGAGTCATCCGGGAACGCCGCCAAATGCAACGTCTCTCGGTGGGTCCGAAGGTCCACCGGCGCCCCATCATCTTAAACACATGGAACAGATGATGGGACGTAATTACAGTGATTTCATGAGAAGCCTAGCCGCAAAGTACAACAACGCCAATCCAAACGAGTAAGTTCAAAACCGTCGTGCACTCGATAGAAATATCGAATTACCGGATTTGTTTTTTGGACAAGAGGCCCGCTCGGACACGGGTTTATCTAAGAGAGTTTTGGGATTTTGTTCCCCAAATAGAAAACTTTTGGGTCTTTATTTGGGAGCAACAGCAATTATTCTTCCGAAAATAACTCGGACTGCGTCTTAATGAAAATTACTGATAGAAATGTTTCTCGCGTTGCAATTATTATTTGTCTCATATTTTTTTCAGTTATTTATAATTTTTTTGAATAATAAGAATCGGCTATTATTTTATACCGTATGAAATATTATTAATTTTCCGATTTTATATGGAAGTTATGACCCCGAAAATCGAAAATCGACTTTTTGATAGATTTTCACGTTTCAAAGTCTTTGGAGTCATTGACCTATTTTGAGAAAAATGTTTGTGTGCCACCAAATAATAAAATAAAATGAAACCGAGACCGTGAGTTCGTTTACAAAATGTTGACGAACGATTTTTCAAATTTTTCACAGCTACTTCAGTACACCGAGAAATGGTTATCCGCCGGGTTTGGATCCGAGGTTTCCGGCGTTCAAAACAGCCGCGACGCCGTTCGTCGGTCTCATGGCACCTTTGGGAACACCGCAACCTCCGAGTGTGCCGACGACGTCACCGCTGTCCAGCAAGGATTCCGTCAAGGAACAGAAGCAGGACAATTTGTTTGGCAATCCGGTATTTCCGCCCATGCTCGATATGTCGTCGACGCAGGCATTGCTTCATATGGTGCGAACGGCAAACGCCGCGCAAAACGCGGCTGAACTCGAAACGTATCTCAAGGGTAAGTTTACGAACTCGTAACTAAAATTCAACGTTCATAAGATTTTATAGTTTGCAAAAATGATAAAAAACATAAAACTTAATTCAGTTATTCGAGTTAAAATGATAATCATAATAATGATAATTGTTATTATTATTATCATTATTATATAATAATAATTATTATTATAATTATAATTATAATAATGATAATAATAATAATAATTATTATTATTATAATTATATAATAATAATAATAATTATTATTATTATAATTATATAATAATAATAATAATTATTATTATTATATAATAATTATAATTATAATATATAATAATAATAATAATAATAATTATTATTATTATTATTATTATTATTATTATTATTATTATTATTTAATAATAATAATAATTATTATTATTAATAATAATAATAATAATTATTATTTTTATTATTTCAACTATTTGATTGAATTGACACGTCCAATTAACAAAAAATCATTAATCGACTGTAAGAAAATATGTCGTCGACCGAACTTTCGTAACGCAAGACTCGTCCTTGATTTAAAAAATAATTCAATGAAATACTTTCGTTGATTCGATCTCAGGAGCTAACAAACGTGACGTCGGTGTCACGAGTCCTCTCGATCTCTCGAGTCCCGGTGGTTTCGCTCCGCGAAAACGTCAACGAACGGAAACACGAAGATCGGGTAGCGTGTCACCGAAACCAAAGCCCACGGCGGTTGCCCGTACGTGCACACCGCCACCGGTGAGATGTCCGTCGCTTTGCGGTCACATGCCCTGCGGAGACGGTCAAGCGGTCAATCGATGGACGGTCGAGGACGTCGTCAACTACGTGTCTTCGATCGAAATCTGTACGGAGTACGCACAGGTAAGTCGCCTTCGAAAAAAATTCATAAAAATAAAAAAATAGCATCTCGTATAAGCGCATGAGCATTCGGTCGTAACGACGCTCCCTGAAATCTCTCGGTAACTAAATTCGCGTTGCAACACGATCGTTCGACCTACCGGATCATAAATAATTTGAAACGTATAAAACGATAAAAATCCGTGGAATTGCATCCATTTTTCTAAATCCACGATCCTACAGCGACGCATCAAACCGCTGGATAATTGACTCGCGTCATAGAGAAATGCATTTTTTTTAAAATAATTTTTTTTTACATTACATTTTCTCTACCTCCATGTTTTCGTCGTATTATGACTCCGCGAATAGTCTCAGGTGCGATGATTGGCGAACGATCAAAGACGAGTACATCGTCGGGGATTATCGGGTGACGGGGAAATTTCTCGTGCAAGCTAACGACCCGACACGCGCTCAGCGGTTCGATATCCTCTTCGTCCTGCTGTTGCGGTCCTCGCGTTAACGGCTAGTTAACGGCAACAACGGCGCATCGCCGACGTATCGTTGCTCGATGAAACGCTGCGAGTATCGTTGCTGTTTGAATGCACGGTGGAAGCGAATAGATATATGCGGCTTTTGCCCCTGCAGCGAGGATGCACCGGATGGCTCGCATCCGTCAATCCGACAGCCTGCATTGCTCCGTTCCTGATCCTGCTCTTGGGCTTGCTGCTGCTGCTTCGACTGCTTCGAGTGCTCAAAGATCGACGGAATTCTGTAGAACTCCGAGTTGAACTTCCTCTAATGACCCCATTGGAGTTACGTATAAGTATCTCGACTTGTCGAGCACTCTGACGCGAGCCCTTCGACCAAGGGTTGGATCAATCAGGATAACGGTGGTTGTCCTTAGGTTCGGACCTTCTATCTTTTTTTCTTTCTCCCATGGGATTCACCGAAGACTCAGGCACTTCCCAAAATTGTTCTCTGGATTATTTTGGAAGATAATCTTGATAGATAGAAATTGCAAGATTCTAAAATCATTTTGTGCATTATCTTAGAATATAATCTCGATAAATAGGTAAATAGATAGATGAAGAGATAGATAGATAGGTAGATAAAAAGATAAATCAATAGTCGCCTCTCTGCTTTTCTCTGCAGCTCTTCCTCGCCTAAGCCCAAAAAAACCAGACGCCAAACGAATAAAAAATATAATTCTGCGATTACCAAAATCAATTTTAAAAAACTCAATAATTGCTAATTAATTTCTCAATTCTTTAATCGAATCAACGTTCCCCCAAACTTATTGCGAAACTATCTTCTATTCTTTTCTCAACGACATTCCACCGTCATTGACGACAGTACGAACATCGGTAATGCGTTTTCGTAAATAAAACGATCGTGTTCATGAATATATACTCAAGAAATATATATATATATTTTATTGCCCTGTTTCGTCGCAATGTTCCAATGAAGATAAACCTCTCGCTAATAAGCGTGGCCGAACGATGTAGTCCTCTCGACGCGTCACGTTGTGACGATCGTAAATTTCGGTAAGCTCGTTAAACCGTCTACTTGTGAATATTCATGAGCTCGGACCCTCGTGTGCTTTCCCGCGATGTACAATATACACGTTCGTTTTATTATGCTCGCGTTGGGTGAAGACCGGGGCGAACCGGCGACGTCAATAAAATGTAGGACTCGCGGGAGAATGTGGAAGACTGGGCGAGATATGTAGACGAAGTGCAAAATGAAGACACCGAAAAAATTAAATACCCATAAACGTGACGAAATGAGACACACCAAGAATTTATCTTCGAATCTCAAAGTAGCACAAGTTAGTTAAAAAAAAAAAAAAAAAAAAAGAATCCACGAGAGAGCGATGGGATAAAAATTAGTTAATCACAGTTGACTTTCGAGTGTCATTCGGATGCTGTGGCGAATCCCAAGATAATAATTCACGTGAACGATTGAGGTGGCCATGAATAATATACAGAAGCGATTGGATCATTCGCTGCTAATTTGAGTACTTTTTTTAAATCAGATAAAATATTTTGCCTCGCGAATTGCGACATTCGAAAATTAACATCCCTGCGGATTTATTCTACATTCGAATCAACAGGTGGCGCAAAGTATTTCCTTAGAAGCAAGTGAGATTAGAAAAGAAAAAACCGTCATCGCATACGCGTCGACGAGACGTACATAAGTTCGATAAACCGGATGCAACGCACGAGCGACCAATGACAGAGTCGAGCGTGTCAATAAACATTGAAACCCGCTCGTAAAGATTGTGACCAACGATTCGACGAGCTTTCCCAATAGTCATTGATCTTAAACCCGGATCTGCAGTCACGCCGAGCTTCGAACCGTCTCAGCTTCCGCAAACTCTCGCAGATAATGAGCCGTCGCGTGGCATTTACGACGATGATAAGATTCCGTTAACATATTTAACATATTCGCTATCAATGTATCACGTACAGTCGGTCTTACATTTTTTTTCTTTTCAATTCATTTATTCATTTATTTTCGGTAAAATCTCAATTATCACGCACAGCTGAATTAAACAATTCCAATGAAAGTCCGTTGGATTAATTAACGTACTTATCGTCTATCGATGCAGGTGCTAACGATTCAGTGACCACCGAGAGAGATTGCAGCATCTCGATAAGGTTACTATCTTCATTAGGAATATAAAGACAGTCCCGCTCCAATCCTCGCTCGATTCTTCGTTAACAGTCGGTCGCTTCGACCGGCATTAACACTTCCAATCTCTTTCAACCGCGTTTATTCACAGAATTTACGCCGCGAACACCGCGATACCACCGGCAAATAGCGCAACCCAACCTAACAGCGTATAATTCTCCTGACTCCGTCCTTCTCTCGTGCCCCGTTCGAGACCGTTTGTCCTTATTCTCGGTCGTTAATTCGCAATCACAGCTAGACTCAATTGCGCCGAGGAGTCACTTGTGCCGCACATAGGGTCGTTTGAGGTACGTCCTACGGAGAGCGGCAATTAGAGCGGGCTTCGTTCGATCTGCACAGACGCATCTTAGGTGCTCGCATAAATCGAGAACCAGCCCTCGCTTCGCGGTCTTCCAATGGCCGATATATACATGTACAGGTCTACGTTTAATGCTTCTGGATTGTGTATTGTGAGACGGACTTTTGCTATCTTATATACCGGACTCTGGGTAAGAGATTCGTGACCGTTGCTGATGACGACGTGTTATGCAAGGTGGACGAGACGATTTAATCGAAGAAAGCGATATCTTGTAGAAAAAGTCATAGTAACTCTCGGGTGCATAAATCTGTCGGTTGGAATAAAAAACGAATGAGTTTTTTTTTTAATGGAAATAAAAAAGATTTCTATGATTTGGATTGTGGACATTGTTTTTTAACACAAATTTGCCGAAAAATGCCCGTACAGGAAGAAATAAAAGAGATGAACTTAACGCAATCAATCCATTTTGTCGGAAAAACCGAATCAATCCACCGTTTTTCGGTTAAGAAAAACAACGAGGCTCAGGTTATTTTTTTTGGCCTTATTTCCTAAAACTTATCCAGCGGTAAAATAAAATGTCGTTCTTTGACTATGTATATCGATTATTAGTTGTCTCGCATCGGTAGTCCAAACCAGACAAATCCATAATTCGTAAGCAAAACCGAATAATTCCATCAGTGCATTTTTGTTCATAAGGTACTAGTAAATTTCACTCAATGCTACCTCCAACAGTACCAAAAACTAACAGTATAACCGCACAATTATGATTTTCAAAATCAATTTCTCCGCTGTGACGGTCCGAGCGCAAGGTAAAATAATTATTTCTTGAAATATCTTTTCACGGTTCATTCGGTTTTGCCTCCAAACCTCAGATGTATCATGCCAAAGTATCATGCCTGTATGGGTCAGCATCCATCGGTATCCCGTCGTGGTGGTCGGTTGAAAAGGGTATCTCCGCTAACTACGTAGGTGTAACTTATGGTAACAAGGGTCTTCCCAGAGTGCCACGAGACAGCAGAGGAATACGTTTCCGTGGTATATGCGCTCTTCTCGCAGCTTCAAACCTCACCGAGGGTTAAACCGTCTGCGTTGTATCATACCAAACGAAAAAAAATGTAGGTAAGAAAAAAACCCAATCTATATATCTATAGGCATGCACACTACGAGAGAAGTACACCCGTGTCTACGTGAACGAATGCAAGCTTAGGGTCGTTAGAAAGTCACGAATGTGGAGCGCATAGTATATAGGTTCGTTCGTCTTCCGCGGTGGTGCCCCTCACGTATGCGACCGAGGGCACGTTGGGACATATAGCTCAGAAACGTCTGGAAGGACCCTCGTCTTCGTCCGATGCTTCTCTCGTCTCTCCCACGCGCGTCTCTCTCGATCCTAATCCCGCTTGTCGCTTCATTTCTTCGGTCTCGGTGCTCGCGGTCGCCGACTTATATCCCTCACCGAACCGATATATATTTCCCCCTTCGCGCGTCTTCACGATCCGACGACTACTTCGGTCTTTTTGCAAACGATAGATCTCACCGATTACCCGACAATCGGCGGTTCACACTACACGGTCCCTCGTATGGTTTCAGACTCGCTTTCAAAGTACCACACGATAAAACGCGTAGCACATATATATGTGTAACGAGTATTATGCCAGTCTAAACTCGATGATTCATCGATTCCTCAGCTATTCACAAAACGTAACGCTAATTGCGATTTCTCGTGTCTATTGTTTAGCCCGAAGACCTGTATGGAACTGTCTTCGTGTGAGTGTGTGTAAGTGTGTGTGATCTATTCATCGTCGTTTCTAACGTTTTGTATAGACTCGGGGCGTTCGGTGTTGCATACATCAAGCTTGTGCGTATGTTAATGCTTGGAGAGCGTCTTACTGCTACGCCGAACCGCTTACTCCTACGGCAATGAATTTCCCACACGATTCCGAGTCCTGTTGCCCGGGAGAGCCCTCTGGGCTCACGTTCCCTCGATTTTCAATCAACTAGCTGTACCCGGGGCGCGAGCGCGCGCGCGCGCGAAGCCCCTTTTTCCTCGTGACCGAGTTAATGACGTGCGTCTATATTGCTCGCTCTCGTTCGGTGTGTGTGTGTGTGTGTGTTCGCGCAATCCACACCGAACAACTTTGCGGAGGTGCATCGTTGCCTCCATCCGCATTATATGCAGAGGCATACGTTAACCGCGTTGGCACGTACTCCCGTCGACGTACACGTCCAGATCTTTCCCTCAACTCGTGCACAATCACATGAACACACGGACGCACACGTGCATACGCACGTACACACCATTCGAGAGCAATATAGTTCGAATTTAGTGTGCGAGTGAGACTTTCTAACGATTCGGTACGGACAACACCGGCGCATGATCCGACCCCGGCCGACCTCTCGTTCGAGAACGGACTCAACGTGTGTGTTACGCCTTTTGAACACGTATCCGTGCATCGGTGATAAAGAAATACGGAAGGATTCAGGGGTGATAAATTAATCATTAATAGGTGATTCGATAGGTTTTGTTTTTTTTTTCGTTTCTTTACGATCGTGGATCGAAAGCACGACGTGACGATTTGAGCTGCAACGAAAAATCATTAACCGCCGTGCGGAGTGATGGCGACGTCGATGAGGCCAGAGTTTTTGTAATTCGATCTTTATTTACCGCCCCCGAGCGAATCAAATCGAGTTGAGAAATGGAAAGTTGTGCATGGTGAATTTTTCTAGTGTTCATCAGAATTATTATTGCCGGGGTGATCATAACGGAGATCGAAGGTAAATTTGATGACCGAGGCACGCGTGTATCGTCGTTCTGGCTTCGATTTTTTTATTGAGTCAGGTGCTTTACGTATACCACTGGAAGAGGGCATCGATTACGATGGAACTCTCTTTCACCTCAGCCACATTAATTATTGATTTATTCAACGTTACGCCATACTCAGACTAATGCCCGATAATCAATGATCGTATCATTACAAGTAAGATTGAATAATATAATCGTGTAATCGATGAAAAGGTAGCGTATGTTGCGTGCATGTTATAGAAACGTTTTGGAGTCGACGTGTAAATATCGTAGATCTCAAGCGGGTGTGAGGTTGGTACAAAATGTTTGAAAGATCTCGAATCGATCTCGGTTGAAGTATCGCCTCACGGTTCGTATCGTTGCGTGTATCGAACACCTGTAATTACGGATATCGTCCAATTCTCCGTAGCAACAGATCCCGGGGCAAAACGGCACAGCAAAATGCTACATACCGTAGATCACTTGGAAATAAATAATTCTAGGATTCCATGAAGCTTCCGAAATGATTAAAAAAAAGAATTCAAAGAAGAATTCCAATGTTGCGGAGGTACGATTCGTGATTTGCTTAATTACTTTGTTTAGGGCCAGATTGCCTCATGACCCGCCACGAACTACGTTTCAGAAGTCGATCAATCATTCACTTCGCAATTGAAGGAATTCTGGAGTATCAGAAAGCCCAAATCAGTCGATAATTTGATCAAATAGATATTACGTATATTATCAAATTCATTACATATATATTATTATATAAATGTAATAATATATGTAGATATAACATAATAATAATGTAATATCATATGTAAATATTATATTAAATTATATTATATTGTATAATACTTAATATAATTATAATTATATTGAGTAAATAATACTGATATTATAATAACAGTAACATTAAGTAAATAATAATGTTAATATAATAATAATGTAGATAACTAATTATATTATTATATATATGTAAAATATATGTAGATGTAATATAATAATAATGTAATATAATATGTAAATATTATATCAAATTATATTATATTATATAATACTTAATATAATTATAATTGTATTGAGTAAATAATACTGTAAATATGATAATAGTAACATTAAGTAAATAATAATGTTAATATAATAATAATGTAGATAACTATATGATCGAATCATGAAGTATGTCGAGCTTTCTACTACTCCAGAATTTGCATAAGTTCCGAGTAAACGATCAGACGACCCTAACCGTAGTTTGACGCGGGTCATGGGGCAAAACGGCCCTACATACATAGCGCTAGGCAAACCATGTCGGACTCGCGGCGAGCGTTCGCGGGAGAGCGTGATGGGTACGTCGGAATCTCCGATATTCGCTTCAAGCCGGACGCGGGCAGTGCATCGGCGAGCGCGCGTGCTGGTCAGCTATCGTCCGGCTTCGGCCGCGACGTCGGCACCAACGGCGGAGGCGCGCGCGCGCGCGAGCTCGTCCCTCTACCACCGCTACTGCGTTAATTAGCTCAGAAGCCACGTGCGCGCTTTCTCCTTCGCTACTCCGCCGTAGCACGCGTACCAGTCAAGTCAGAAATACACATCGCGAATATACGGCTGTAGCGGCAATTGCGCGGTGATCGTGCTTGCTGGCTTTACCGATCGACACTCGCCACTAGAGTTGTTTTTTTTTTGTTGTTGTTGTTGTTTTTATCTCATTCTATTTTTTTTCCTAACGGACTGATCGCTACCGTTTCCTCGATAACGGGGCCCCGAGGCGTGCAGCTCTCGCGATCACGCCTCGCGGCCCGTACTTACACACGAATACAAGCTCAAGTAGGAGCTTCATACACGGTGCCACATCCGGGGCGCACATTTTCAGCCCAAGAGGATCCACGCAGCGATCTTGTAACTCACGCGTACGACGATCACGTACGATTGTGACGAGGATAAAACACTTGGTTTCCTTAAAAAAGCTCATTCGACGATTCGTCCTCGTTACGAACTCTCGTTAGGACGTTGCCATGTGCCGTTGGTGTTTTTTCTTTCTTTGCTCGCATATAGCGCAGCTCTTCGCGATCGGCCGACTAATTGATCGACGGGCTTTCTTTTCCATGGCCTGGTGGATATGCGCGTTCTAACCGAGCTCTCGGGATTCAATGAGCCAGAGGGGTTGATGTACCTTGCCAATTAAAAGAATCAATTGCAAGTTGGAAAAATGGAATGAGTTGGGAAGGAAAAAGTTGAAGTGTAAAGTTCGAACAGCGTAATAAATTGCGTTGGATTTATTCGACGATTTGAAAGTTTCTTAGGTTTTTAATAATAATTGTATCATTAACGTTTCAATCATTATCAATAAACCGTCCACCAGCGCTATTCCGATAAATGAATATTTGTAGCAACGTTTTTTTCAAACGATCATACCACAATTTTTGTTAAATAGACTGCCCCCCCCCCCCCCCCCCCCACCCACTTTAGATAATGTTTCTTATTTCTCGCTCTCAATCGCCGGTCACGAGTCGTGACGCACCGTGGATGTTTCCATCGGAGGATATCAGTGCATTCTATCGAAAAATCTTTATCCCAAGTTCGTTAGGACTATGACTAATTATACCTCGTTATAGGTCGATCCTTAATTACTTGGGATTTGTGTGCCGCTGCACGTTGACCGGCGACTGGCGCACTTCTTTCGGATCTTATCGCTGCCAGGATCTCTGGCAACAGGTTCTCTCTTCTCGTCGCATCCGCCTAACAGTGCGATCGTCCGAACTTCCAACTTGCTCTGCACAAAATAAAACAAACATCTCTAGTCTTCGTCCAGTCCTCATTTTTTTTACTTCAACCTTCAATCGAGAATCCTTTCCAAAGATTGGCACTTTTTATCGAAAAGGAAAAACCTAAACCCGCCGTCGCGATTTGTTCGCATCGTTATTTTCACCACTAAGGTCTTGTATCAACCCCGCAGGTACATCTTTGGTTATCATTTAAGGATACACGATTGCACAACCGTCGATGTAAACGGAGCGCAGCTGCATTCGAAGATCCCTTACAGCGCGGTAACAGTTGCAAATAGGATTATTGCAGTCACCTCGAAAGATGAGAGCACGTTGTATCGTGAAATTGTATCGAAGCTCTTCGGCTCACGAGCTCGGCGAATCCTCGACGCTTCTTCGCCCATCAGTTACGGAACTTGGTGCTGATGAATGGCGGCCAGCCCTCGATCCCCTTAACTCGCTGTATTCGCGCTGTTTCGATCTATTATTTCTGTCTTCGGTACACCTTCGCACACGTGATTATCCTCCCTCGCGTACATTAAACCCGAGCGATCGTGTCGTGTGCTCCGGCGACAGATCTGGGTTGCCGGTGTCTCGTCTCGGGCTTGCTTCATCGCATACGATCTGTATATAAACAAGAATCAACAGTTTATGTATACACGTTTTCCAAACGAGAAACCTCTCGCTGCAATACGTTTTTTTTTTTTCGTCTCGACCAAGGCACTCCCACGTGGCATTTTCATCTATTCCGCACCGATCGATCGATCGATCGGCATCGATCTCGATCTCACCGTTTGATCCTATCGAATTGAAAGACACGGAAGTCATCGACGGTCTCCTAGACTTTCCGTCTTCTTCGGCGTCGTTTGACTCTCGAATTCACGCTTATGGGGATTGACGGGAAACGGTTTTTCCTTTTTTCATTTTAATATCTTAACGAAGTTGAAAATACTTTGATTCTTTTCGTTTTTCTTTGCCACGGTCGGATTAGACCTGTCAAGATGGCGGCCAACTGGGCAGACCGACATGAGCGGTCGACCCGGACGATAACCTTTTGTAGAAAGCAATGGAACCGACGGATCCGTGCTACCGCAAACGTTTCTGCGCGCTGTATCGTGTAACACGGACACCACGATGAGAAAGACGGCAATAAAGGTCGAAGCGCACTCCGGGTACCTCGGGAGAATGTTGCAAAATAATTTAATGATTCCCTGACGCTGGTCGCTCGCTCTCGAAGGGGGGTTTCCAAGGGTCACTGGGTTACAAACACGAAGGAGAAATTTCTTGGGCGGGGCACAAGGTTCTCCATCGTTGCTACCATATACTAAATTCCCGCTTTTTTCTCCTCGTAGACATTCCAATTAAAGTGTTTTATGTCACGACACCGGTGAATACACCGGTGTCCATCGGGTGTCTGAAATATATTTTCCGTCTTTTTTTCTCTCTTCTCGCCACGCAAGGAGACAGTCCTCTTGCATCGTTGCAATGTCCATTGGGCTTTTCGAGCAAAATTCCTCCGTCATCGTCGTCTCGTTAAAACTTTTGTCCCCATCTATTCCGGGGTCTCTCGTGACTTCGAACCATCCCCGTCCACTGCGAACGTTCCTCTCGCGAACTCGGCTGCCGTGGACACGCCGTAAACGAACGCTCGTTGCCTTTTAGAGTTATCCCATCCTGTCTCTCGTCTCGTCGAGTGATTCAGACTTTGAGCGTTTCGCGTGGAGTGACCGCGCTGGATCACGAGGTCTGCTTGTGGCTCGGTTGAAAACGATTTCCCGGGTAATGGGACAAAAGTTACGTCGCTACTGTAAAACCCGTTGGGCAATGCGTGCGTGCACGTGGTTAAATCCGGACGTCATAGACAGCTGGTATCTTTATCGAATCGATTCGGCTGACAAACTGGAGGATAGAACCCAAGACGAATGGCCGATCTGCATGAGGTATGGAGTCGTGAGCGTTGCGATTAGTCACGGAGAAGAGACTCGCTCGCTCGGCAAGCCCCCGCGGCATTACACAGTCATCCTCATGAACGTACACGTCTATCTAGGTGTGTATATACGCATACTCTCGAACGTAGTTCGCTCTAATGGGCATCGTTAGCCGTTCAACGTGAAACGACGACGAAGACTCGCCCGGGAGAGCTTTAACCAGCACTGCTCTCCATGTACGCCATGCAGCATTGACAGAAGCACGTTCCTTCGGCGATCCGGACTGGGACGATCTACCGGGCGTGCGCGCTCGCCCGGTTTAACGCAACGCGTTTCAAGTCCGATAGGATAAGAGACGAGACGATTGGACCGCATGGTACGCGCATTCGTAAACTCACGGTTACGCCAATAGACGCTCGAAGCAGCGTGAAAAGCGTTATAGCTGAACGCAGGTGACCGTCCGACCCGTGGAATTCCGAGTACGATTAATGGTTTCTCGGCCAGTCGGGAAACTCGAGTAGTCGAGGACGAGGATGCGCACCAGAAGTCCATGAAACGCGACTCTCATATCGTCGACCTGTGTCGCGGATACCACTTTTTTCTTTTGTCAATTTCACCGACTTGGTTTGATCTCCTGTTTCTCCATCCGTTTCATCGTATTCGTCATTCGAGGCTTTTTTTTCTTTGAACTTTTTTCGTTATCTCATACGAGGGCGTCTCCGCCTCCTCCTCTTTCCGTTGTGCTCGTTATCCGTATTCTTCGCGTTGAATAGAGAGCGGAAGAGATGGAAGGCACCCGTATACACACACACACCGCGATTCGAGGGAAGTGGGTCGTTGCACGGGTGCGGTGGCCCCGGACACACCGTTCGCGAGGAAGCACACGCCTGTGTATACATATATATATGATGCAGTGTTGCATTGCTGGGGCAACGTTTCGATGCTGTGTGTTGCACGAGCGTATATACACCGATCTCATTCCGGTCACGATGGTAATGATAATTAATCCAGCAGCGCCGCCGGACTGACCACTCCTCGGTCCGTGAACCGGGGTTGCCATCGGGATGCTCCGCGCGTTGAACGGTCAGTACCGCAGCCTCGGTCGAACCGGACGAATGCAACTGTGTTGAAGCCCGATGAAGCCTCGTGTATCTACGTTTTTATTGCACTCGCTCTGGCTTCTTCGTATTGTCGATGTTATTTCTTTTTTATTTCGTCTTTTCTCGTGCACTGAGCAAGGAAGTTCTTGCTCATCAACCAATTAATAACGTCACCTCTGGCAGGCCTGCTACCAACACCCGTTACCGAGCGGAGTTGAGTCCGCCGAGCCCGCATACTTTGCCAGCGCACGATCAACTGCACTGCTGACCCCGCCGCTGCGCTCACCGTAATTCGCGTGCCCCTGTGGTCAGCCGGTACGGTTTTGCAACAACCGACCCGAGCGCAAACCGCTTCCGCGAACCCTTTTCGACGGGGTCAATCCAACGTAACCGACCGTTCGGAACGGCCCGAGGGTGATGAGCTCCCTTCGGGTTGTGAAATTGCAAGGTGCTCCTTTTACCGACGTCGCGAGTATTGAGAATAACTGGTACAGTCAAACGCCTCTCAGACCTTACGAACCTCTGGAGTTTTACGGAGTACGGAGGAATGCATGACTTTACGTTCGATTTTTGTTGCATCGAAACGCCCATGCGCATTATGCATTGATCCCTATCGGTTTACAAATGACAGAGATAAGTAATTGTTACCTCGATGTAAGGTATAGCATTAGCGTTTGTGACGACGTTTTCCGATTTATGTACCTATTCGAATATTATGGCGATGATAACTTTAAGTACTTAAGCAATATAATTATGAGCATAAACATTTATCCTTTCTTAGTTAATTACTGATAACTTCTCCTTTCGAAGATCAATACAGATTTGTCATCCGAACAATTATCGCAGAACAATTGAACTAATTATCATAGTGCTTAAAATATCTGAAAGATGAATCTTCCGTTGATGATAGTCGTAATGAATAATCAAAATTATTTTATATCCGCCATGCGGTATGTTATAAAATGATCTCTCGTGAGAATCCTCGCTCCTGTGACGACAACATAACGACTTTATTGGAAATACATCGATATGTAACACCAACCGGTGTTCGCTGCATTCAAATATCGTGACTGCAGTGATAACTCCTAGCGGATCAGCCAACGTCGTACTTACTACCGCGTATGCCGTTTTCACTCTCGTGGCTCGTTCGGGTGAGAATGCGACGGAGCTCACACATTGTCATAAGCAAGTTCGAGAGTCTCGAAGAATACGTGCCGACGTCGAGTGTATACGGACGAAACGTTATATGGCAACAGCATTGACTGAACCAGTGGCAACTGCAACGCGGGAGCAACACAGTTCGCGCGGATACCAAACGGACGGTGTCTCTCCACCTCGAGTGTGCCGGAGATTTATTGCTACGTGTCCGTGGACTTAGGTACAAGATCGGGGCACGAGTTCGCCTCTTTGGGTATAGCAGAGCTCATGCTCGAGCTATTGGAGACTTTCCCAGAGCAACGTAACACGGAGGTACACGTATCGAGGGACGCGCAGATGAATCGCAACCGTTCCCGATATGCCTCGCAGCTCATGCATCCACGTGGTGGTGCGGGTATGTGTACGCGCTGGGTCTATCCGTCTTCTCGAACTTTCGGTGTCCGTATGAGCCATTGCAGAAGCGCGGGTATCGGGAATTGTGGATGATTGATATATAACTCATTTATATGTTAATTATAATAAATGATGTTGGAAATGAATATGATATTATTAATTCAATATATTGAGATATCAAAATGAATCGTATTAGGATGGTACCATCAAATTATAATGATATCGTCATATCATAGAATATATTATTATTCTATAGAATAATATAGAATATATTGTTCTATATTATTTTATAGAATTATTATTGTTATCATTATTATCATTGTATAGAATATATTATTCTATATTATTTTATAGAATTATTATTATTATTATTCTATGTATATTATAATATTATATCAAATATAATATATTTTATGGAATTATTAATATTATTATTATTATTATATACATATTAAAATATATTAAATATATTATATATTATCATATTATATTAAATATAATCATTCATAACAATTAATATTGAATTATGTCTATACACATAATTGATGATATCATTCATAGTGATATAGTAAATATATTAATGACGTATTAATATCAATATTGATTTCTGGTAATTCCATATATCATGCTCAATACGTATGCTTCCGCAATAGCTCATAGATGCACCAAAATCTCTCGAAGCCAGATACGTAGAGTATACGAGATTCAAAACGAATGAGATCGAAACGTGCTCGCTATCGCACGTGTTGTTTCATGCACTTTCGCGTGGCGCGAACATACTCCACAAGCTTCGAGAGTTAACTACTCCTCCGACTCGTGTAGTCCGATACACCGTGTTTCGCATCACACCGATGCTCTGTTACAACTCCGTTGTAATTCGCGGAACTGGGAGAGTCGAATACGTGAGATCGTGTAAAACTGGTAAAACTATCCGTCGAATTATAAACGTGCACGATAGTTACACGACGGTTGTTGTAACCCCGAGAACGTTTTTTTTTCGTTTATTTTCTTTTTGAACTCGAAACCATTAGGATGAACACAATATGAGGTAATCTTTCGAACCGTCGTGTTTAACACAAACTTGTACTTGACTCATGCACCGAAGACTATCCCTGAATGTCTGTTTCGGAAATCTCGTTGCCAATTCTCTCTTTCTCTTTCTCTTTCTTCGAATCCGTGTGTTTTCGTGAGATACACACGTTCGCGGATTCCCGACCATCGCGCAACGGAGAAATGGTCCCGGAATTCGGTGCGACAGAAGCCCGGTCGCACGATTTTATCGAGAGCCGGCTGTACGACAGATGCGAACGAATTATTGTACGTTCACGGGGTTTGGTTGTACCGAGAGAAGAAAGGTGAGACGGGGGAACCACGGCGAGTATCGCGTGAATCGGCAGACATGATTTAGAAACGTGATCGACGTGCTCGGCGAAATCGTACACGGGAATATAACACGTGCTGTGTCGTTGTAAAACTATTGGGAGACGCGCCGTGTACACACCGGCCCCCGGTGCGCTTCAACCCCGATCGTGTTATACGTGTATTACATTAGGTTTATACATCCACTGACATTATCGGTGGATATTGAACGAACGATCGTGCAACACTCGCGAGATGCATAACGCCAGAAGGCACGAGAATCGCGAATATCGTCGGTAGAAACGTTATATTCATGTGACTCTTGGCTTTCGGCGTCACCGGGAGCAACACCAACGGCATGAGCGAAGTCTCGATGGCGTGCGCGATGCAATGGCCCGAAAAGTAACGTCTCCGAAGCAAAAGAAATAAAATGAAAAAAAATAATCGCAAAGTGCTGACTCAGACTTCGTATTTTCGACTGTTTCAGTCACGAATAACCGAGTCTCGAAAAGCCCTCTGGTTTGCGTTTCGGAATTACAGTACTAAACCAAAATTCTCGTGTATCCGAAATATTCGAAAAACGCAACAAAACGAACGTTAAAACCTGTGATTGATATATTTAAAAAATTGAAATTCCGCTTTTTCGGTATTATTATCCTCCCTCCGGGTTCGATAGTTCGAGCTCGCAATTTCCATTTCCTCGGGACAAATTTTTTTTTTTACCCGTGTGTAACTGTGCGCTCGTGAAACAAGGAATTATAGGAACCAAAAGAATAAGAAAAAAAATAAACGGATGATGGTTCCGTGGATTTGGGTTCTCACAACGGTGCCCGAAAGTTTCGTAAAATTTGCAAAGTGTTATTTCACGTTCCTAGACGTTCCTTCCGGGCACGAATGTGGATCGTTTAGACCCCGCGTTTCTTCGTGCATTCCACTCGTCCAAACTCCTCCCGCGTCTGGTTCTCTCCCACAACCACATTCTCGAGTTCTCAGCCCACGCATTCTCGGCTACGTCTACGATCTCCTTATCCGTCGGTCGGCGCACACTCGACGATTTGCCACGAGATTTCGCAGTTTACCAAAAATAAATCATCCCAACGCTGATCATTAAAGTCCACACGACCTTAGGGCGAGACACGGCGGCGGCGGCGGGCTCTCCGACCGCAACGCCGACATTATGCAGTCCGCTTGCGCGTTGTGCTCCTGGCCGAAATATTCCTGGCTAAGTCCCGATGCGGCCGGTCGGCTACATGCCCAACCCACACGTGTGCCGAACGAAATACTTCGCGCCGATTCAAAAACGCCCGTTCGACCCGTCCGAACGTCGAGAAAATAAACCCTTTGAATTAACTGAACGCAAAAGCCACGGTTGTCCATTTTTTTTCAAATCGTTCCAATAAAATCTCAATGCTTACGTCGGGATCGAGCCGTTTTGTGCGCGATATCCGCAACGATAAGAGAATTTTCCGATCCGCGTTGTGTACCAACGTGCCTCTCGTCGAAAAAGGGGGTTTTTGCGCGTTACTGTACGGACGTACCGTGACCGGCAAGGAGGCCGGGGGATGTTCGTCCGGGTCGGTCGAATGCCGCCGGCGGGGACAATTACGCAGATGTGTGCTGGCCGCTGCAACGATGGTCCGAGAGCCGGACGCCAAAGTCTCCGCGCTGCATCGGTGAGTCCGTGTGTGTATATACGTTAAGACAGTCCACATCCCCGATGATGCACATACACGCTTCCGCGCGACGTTGCGTCTTCGTGTTACGGGCATCATCACGTGTACACCCATACTTTTACGAACATAATCGCAATATCCATGCTCCCGTGGCGGTGAATTAGTATGCACTCGCGTGCGCGCGCGGGAGAGAGCGAGAAGCGCATCGGTGTCGGTACGGCGCATGATATGCGCTCGGTGGTACGAACTCGCTCGCGCGCTTGCGCCCCTCCTTCCGCCATTCGTAATTGTATACGTGTTGCAGCCCGAATGGTTGCGTATAGCTCGGATGTACGAACGTTCGTATCGTACGCGAGTATGAGCCTCCGGACGCGTGCGTGTGTGCTGCTGACTCGAGGAATGATTACCGAGCGCGCGATAGAGGCCTCCCGGTTGCCCCCGGCGCGTGCGTCTGCACCGCTGCTGCTCCGTCTACCCCATTCGCCTCTCTTCGTTTCTTTCGTTTCTTCTTCTCGTCTTTCCGTCTTTTTCTTTCGCAAACTTCGTCTCTTCATCTTCGTCGCTCGGTGGGTGATGGACCATGCGCGGGTTCCGAGAATCCGACGAGAAACGGTGTGTCCGCTCCTTTCAGCATCGCAACGGCTTGCTTCTGCCTTCCCCACTCTCCCCGATTTTAACTCAAATTCACCAGTTGCACCTCTTTCGAACACGCCATCGAAACTATCTGTATTGTCAGTGCGACGGCGTTCGGGGAGACTCCGAGAATTCGGGGCTAACGTCGATGCAATTATTTCCGCGACAGATGGCTTTCAAGGTTTTGCTAAGTTTTTGTTGTTGTTATTTTCGTATTTTTTTTTAAGTTTCTGCGAGCAGTAGGTTCATTTCATACGTCTTGGTAACGTTTTATTATGTCACATTCGTCGTTTTTAGCCTCGTGCGCTCAGCATCTACTCAACGGGGCTTTTATTGAGGGATTGTGGGCAAGAACTTAAATGCTTTATGAACGAGAGATTAATATCATTTTTAATCGGTTATCGTATTAAAAATCGTCACGAAAAAATTGACCAGCTGCTAACTCGAACAGCCTATCATGTACGTCGATGTGTTAACACAAAGACGTTTCACGAGGAGTGCATCGCAATGCGCATCCGGTGAACTGAACTTTCACCGTGCAATTACACCAAAACCGCAATTTCTGCACAACCGCGACTGGATAGCGTTCACTTCTACGCCGTGGGTTAATTACTCAGCCGTCGGGGTTACCGGGACCGAGTGAGTTGACGCAACACGCGGAATTCCGCGCTCCTCTCGCGCTCTCCAGAAAATTGGATCACTCGATTGGTTCTGCTATCTACTTTAATTGAAAATATATTGAATACATTAATTGTTCGATACACGCGATAACGAATGACGCATACGCGATTGCAAGAAGCTGTGAAGCCCAAAGCATACCAAATACCCAAAGCATGGGCACAAAGCAGGTGGCCGGAGTATACACCCAGAGCGCGTGAAGAAAAATCATTGATTTACTTCCATCCATACTTCTACCCATAGTTCTTGGCCGTTTGCAGGAATAGTTCGATGAATTTACCCCCGAATGGACCTTTGGAGGGATAAGATGTGAACTTCGCATTGGAAGTTCCAGCATCTCAAGGTTTTTCGAGCTTCACAGTCGTGAAAATGTTGGTCATGCATAGTTTTACAAGATTCGGAGCAGTTTAGCAATAGTTTAATCATATAGTAATCAATAGTTTAGCAATAGTTAATCATAAAATAAATTGTTTTTAATTGTATCAAACATTGAAATCCATTCACACCTGAGATGCTGATAGTTCAAAAGAGTTCGGGGCTCAATTGTCGTCGAAATTGAAGGCTTTCCAATTAATGCATAAAATTGCGAAGAGTTCACGTTCTATTTAGTTTTAATTTTATTTCGAATAAATTTTATGAAATTATTTTTTCTTTCATAAGTTCAAATCTTCATATTTCAAGTTTGAGAACTGCTGAATATATTTTTTTTAAGTCCCAAAGGTATGTTATGTATTGAGATGTGTCTGGGATTTCTCTGTATCTGTCTGTACACCTCATACGACGATACGGATCTAATTCTCGTTTTTCTCCCACCCTTCTTCAAAACGATCGCATTGTGCAACAAAGAAAGACGCAAAGCATACGCTCAAAGCACAGATCCGACGCATAGACCTCAAGCACATACCCAAGGCATAAACGCGAACCATACTCAAAGCCTATTAAAAAAATCGCCCCGTCCATGCGGATCAAATTCTGAGACGACGTCGACTGATTCTTCGTACAGCAAATACGACGATACGACGATCGTATCGAAATCGACGGATCCCCGAGTGCGCCCTCCGACATAATTTTCGTTTCATTCCCCTTCTTTTCCAAGACCATCGCGTTGTTCCACGATGACGCTCGGTGTCATCGCGAAGAAATATTTACGCACGGATGCGCCCGCAAGCGTGCTGGATTCGAGAGACGAGCGAGATCTGACGCAGCGGCGTGCCGGGGTACGATGCAAAAGCAACCCGACAAGCCCGGCCATCATCATTACGCCGATCCACATCTACATTGTCATTAGAGCATGGCCGCGCGTGAATTTGCAGCATCGTGTATCGTCGAACCGAGCGATAAATCCTCGGGTCTCGAGCCTCGAGATGCATCGGGTTGAATAGGGTTCGTGTGCGATGCGTTCCACGTGAAGCCACCTGCGCGAACGTAAAGGACGCGAGAAGGATGCACGTAGAAAATGGCGGATGAAGGAGAAGTCCGGTACCGAGGGGTAAAGAGATCGAGTGTGCGGTGTCAGTCTCGGAACGGAAGAGAAGGGATGAGAGAAAAGGGCGTCGCCTGGTTTCTCGAAACTACCCCTCGAGGAACGAACGCCATATCCGCATAAACGCTGAAAGGCCGAAGGCTTCGTCGCTATGCATCTTCTCTACTACTTTTCCCGGCCTTCCACCGCGATCACTGTTATTACGTCGTCGATGCTCAAGCGCGTCCACGCGCATAGCTCCGAGCTTCTCTTACGTCGGTACGTGAGAATTGCGTAGATGTGGCTGTGTGAAATGAATTGCAGTTCCCCGGTCCTCGCGTCATTCCTGATTTTACGCGCTGTCGCGAGCAGGATCCGCCTTGAGTCGATGAATAATGCCTGAACTTGTCCTGCCGGCAGGCCAATCCTTTCGCATATTTGCTACGTTCGAATACGGCTATGATATTTTTCGTGATTTAGGTGTTAACCCTTTGTGGATGGTTAAAAGCGTTGATGGTTAACCGTCGTACCTTCCGCTTATTTCGACGTCAATTGCAAGATGATTATCGTAGTTTGAAACTAAAGATAAACCATAAAATGGTGGGCATCAGTTTTGCATGATCAGCACGCGGATACAACACGCGAGAAACGCTCGGAGTTGACGCCATCTCGCGGCGCCATCCGTACTACAGGCCTGCTCGCAGCCTATAATTTCATTCTACACTTTGTCGACCACGCAGGGCGTAGTCTGACTGGTATTACGGCTCGAATAGGACTAATTAGCATCTCCCGGAAATTCCAGCTGAAGTTCAAAGAATGCATCGAAGTTGTTTCGATTGTCGTGTAGCTTTCCAATCCCAATTCCTCGACGAATTGATTTGTTCAAGATGGATATTATGCTTTCCGATCGTAAAATCTAAATGCAATTTTGTATCCAGACGTTTCTTCACGATTTGACCGCATTCCAAATCCCCCGCAGTCCCATCCTCTCGACGACGCGATAAGTGTATATACATGTAGTTATCACGGGCATCACGGCACACCGGCAATTTGCCGTAGTGACGATTAATTAGCGTTCGCCGAGTAGCGGCTGGGCTGTCTCGCGGTATATCGTGAGCTTCACCGATAAAACGAGAGGGTCGAGAGGGTCGCGTGCAGCGTACAATAAACCCGCGAGACCGGGGTTTATTCGCGAATCGTGGAGACCCCAGCTGAGTTCGTAGCGGGCATTATCGACAGGCGTTCGATACGGATTGAGCAATTACTCGGCCGGATAATTGGGTCTTGAGTTTTATAACTCTATGAATTACGAGACAGTGGCGACAGCCGATTGGCTGCTGTACGCCGTAAGTTCTCGTATAACTCGTCGTGTATGGCCTCGACGGGTTATCGTCGTCGCTCAAAAAGTTTCTTCCCGGCGGGTCTCAGCGTCCCGAGGATATCGCGGAAGGCCGAAAGAAGACAATGAACGTTGAAGAAACAATAGCGAATCGTTGGGCGCTGAGCGAAAGAGAAGAGGAGTTCCAACGACCCAGTGCCGAGCGTGGTGTTGAGGCCACCTCGCCGGAATATACGCGCACACTTCAACGCTGCAAACAATGGCCCCCTGAGAGCAGAGGGGCCCGGCTGATAGGGTCAGGGGGTCAGACCCTCTGTGGGAGCAGCTCATGACTCTCTCAGCTCCTCCTTACTCGCGATGTGGGCCTTGCGGTATGTACATACACTTGCCAAGCGTATAATACATTCCTACGTGCGATGATACACACACCTGCGTATTCGTGTACGCGGCGTGTCTACCGGGTCACACCGCACGACGGCACCGAAGGATGATAATTAATTAAATTTTTGCCCGCGGTCGAGGCTTCAACGGGCGATGTTGCGGCGATTTCGTGCCGATTGTCTGCGATACATGGATGTAGAGATTTTTTATCGTATCAGTGGAAAATTAATTTCTCAATGTATATTCGAAATATAATATTGAACATTTGTTTAAAAAATGTTTGTGTTTTCGTATCTTTGTTGGTTTGTAATGATGGAATTTTCTTGATACCTCAAAGATGTTTATCCTAATCTGTCAATTGATTGTTTTATAAATCACTTTGATTGCCGACATCATTCGTGTCCATAAGTGGCATTAATGGGACCGAATTTTTCTTTAATGTATCATTTAAGGTTGCAACAATTTCGCAAAAATCCGGCTATAGAATCTGAAATATTTCAACGATGTGTCGTATCTGCCTTCGATCCCCGCGATCGTTCTAAATTCCCGTCATGGATGAAGTACCCTTTTAATGCGAAGCACGTTAATCGGAAAATATTAAACCCAACGCAATTAAAGATTATTAATAAATCGTATACTCGAGGCAACGGATTTCAGCCCTGCTGGTACCGCACCCTTCGGGTCTGAACACCTCGCAATACCTCGCAGCGTTCTTACGGTCAGTTCGCTTCTTATCGCTCTCAGAGAGCGCGGGCGCGTAACGTTCTCGTGCTTTACGCGAGAGATCTCGAGGAATAGCGTGAAAAACCCCGGTAACAGATCCTTTCCAAAGATATAGGATATCCGTTACGGGTTTTGCCTCACACACATATACACACACAAACACACACCTAAACACCCAGGCGTTAAGGTCGCGAATCTTGTGGGGTATAATAAAGCTGGTGTTGAATCTAGCGAGTCCAGGGAAACTCGAGATACATATAAAACTTAAGAGTCTCTCTCGAGCCAAGAGTTCGTAGGTGTTCCGTGAATCGCCCAGTATAGGATACTACTATGATACTCTGGTGCTGGTGCTGGACCAAGACCTTTTCACCTTGCAATAAATTTCCAGGATCTTTCAATTTTTATCCCAATCAACGCAGTGTAACCCACAATGACCGTAACATCTGGAACCCGTGTTCTCCACGTATTCGTGTTGTTCTCGTCCAAGGACGAGGCTCGTGGTAGCGTCCACGTAATCCAGGCGGACAATATGCAGCGCAAAATAGTCCAGTCGAGTGTGATTCAGAAATAGTGCGGAACGACGTGACCAATGATATTTAAAAAATTGGCGAATTCACGCAAACGTTGGGGGCATTTCGATACATCGATGCAGGAACGGGTTTGATTTATCTCAATCGATATAAATAAATCAAATAAATCAATAAAAAAAATGTATTCGAGTGTGCCATTTTGCCCCGGAATCCCGCAAAAGCGCGCATTTTATGTACGACGCGGGTATACATGTGTATGAGTGAGCTCGAAGATTCGCGCGCGGAGCGAGCGCAGCCGGGGGCTTCGTGAAAAGGTCACGCCACGAGGTCGCGTAATGACGGACCGAACTCTGCAATCACGTGAGTGCGCATGCCACGTGGCCTGATGGTACGCGCGCCTTAACCAGTCATCTCTCCATCTATATACACACCATAGACGGGTAAAATCATGCGCCACATGTACGTCTGATTTGTATTTGCGTGCGAGACGGGAGAGGATGATAGCCCTTCGACGTATTCCGCGTGATGGAAGGTCGAAGGATGTTCGCTCGAGCGAACGCCGATTTTCCTGGCCGAGCACGCTTCGAAATTCGTTAAGAAACGAACAGACGGTCGGTTGAATGCTCGATGAAAAAATTCCATTACGATCTTTCGGTCGGTTTTGGCGCCGAATGAGCGCAGATCCGGGCATCGAGAATCTGGAGATGAGCACTTTGGGACTGTCTTCAGTCGCTTCGAGACCCTGCATTTACTTTTAACCTTCAAAGATCGCTAGGAGTTCACAAGACCCCGCGACGTTTCTGTGTTTGAATTTGGGTCATGCTTGCAAAGATAATAAATATAATTCGAGTTCTTTTCTTAATTTAGTCGAGACTTTTTTTTTCTTTGAAACTTAATACTCCGGAATAAATATACTGTTTGAAGTGGGCACGATGAAATACCTCCAATTATAGTATCGTGATAGTAAATACCTAGAATATTGGCAAAAATTTTCAAATTGGAGAAAGTCATTTATATTTTTCAGGGATTGCTACTTCCTCCAGGTTTTTTGAAATTTTGTTTATCTATGTTAAAGTTACAACTCTTAGAAGAAACCAGTTGTTCGTAGTTATTAAAGGCTTAGAGGAAACTTTGACATTTTTCTCAACTAAGAATCTCGAAAACTCATAGATTTTGGCGTTTGAAGTTCAAAATGAACCTCGCTGGCTGTTATCTAATTCTACTGAAGTGCGAACGTTGAGAGTGACATTTCCAAGTATCCAAATTTTTCTAAATTCATTGACAAAGAATTCAGCAGCATATCAAGTCACGTGATAATGATGGCGATGATGCTGCTGCTGCTGATGGTGATGATGATGAAGATCGACCGGTTTACCGTTATTGTCAGCCAAGGTACGAAAAAATCGTTGATGAAACCTTCGCGGGCTTTGTCGTCGTCGACGTAGCGGTCTTGTATTGTTATCGAGTATGACGTTCGTTCGTGAGGCCGCGAGGCCGGGAGGTCAGGTGTAGGCCGGGATGACGAGGAGAAGCCCACGAGGAGCAAAGTATCGCGAACTCGAAACCCCGATCAACGGTGTCATGAGATTAAATGACTTGCGATCGCGAACACGGCATACGGAGAAAGAAAACGAGACTAAGGAAGTCTGGGGGGAAAGGGGGTCGAAGAAAGAAAGGGTGGAGAAGAGTTGGCTGCCAGGGCACACACAACGCAATACGATAAGAACTCTCCGGGAGAGAGTACGAGGCGAGAGGGAGATCGAGGAGGAGACCCGATCTCGCGTACCGCCCGACGGTCGCGCCGAGTCACTCCCTTGTAATTACGAGTACCGCGAACGAATAGAGAAACGGAGTTGTGCTCCTGGTGATCCTTCTTTTCCCTCTTCTTCTTCCTCTCCTTCTTCTTATTCTTCTTCTTCTCCGTGCTTGTTTTTGTTCCTTCTTGTTCTCCATCATCCTCTTGTATCGGCTTTCTCGTTGTTGTACATCCCGACGATTAGGCTATTTCGGGTCACTGTTTGCCGGTCCATTAGTTTTCTCTTAGAACCTTCCGCAAGCAAGTCACCGGTGACGAAAAACCATAGATCGATGTTTCCGAGAGTCATCGACCGGCGATCTACCGGTAGTCGACGCTGTGTGTGTTTTGACTGTAAAAAAAAAAACATGCCCGCACACAGCAACGCAATCGTCTATTAATGGTTCACTCGTCGATGGCTGGAACATCCTACATCGTTTCGTCTCGGATACTGATGACGATAATAATACACCGCCGATGGAAATTTATCGATCGTGATCAAACGATTTTTTTTTCAATAGCCCATACGTGTTGGGGAATAAGAATTACCGCGTGTTTTGACAGGTGTCCGTTGTGGTGGTTAATGATCTTTCGGTGACTACAATTTTACTGCATATTGCACGTCGGTAAAATCCGATAATTTCACGGCTGCGTTTGTCTAGGGTGGTCTATACGAGACGTGGCGCCTCAGTGGACAAATGTAATTTTTTCAGTGCATACTACTTGAGAGGATTTTCCATTTTATAGAAATGACCAGGAACATTCAACGAAAACCTGTAATTTGATACTCAATCATTCAATAAACAATTGAAAAAAATGATATTGGAGTTAATTCTAATGTATTTATTTATTTATTCACTCTTCATATCATCGTTAATCATTCAACTATAATCATCATCTATTACATATTTATTTAATCAATTAATGAGTTTATTCAATTAAATAATTAACATTTTCTACTTCTTCATGTGATTAAATTTTTCTTTCTATTAGTAAAAAACAGCAATGGATCATTCATATGTCATTATTGTTGGTGGAATAAAAAATGTATTCCCTCGAAAACACCCATTTTTATCTTAAACTATGCAGCCAGTAGAGTTCGTAAATATTTTAAGTAGGGCATATCCATAAATAATAAATTCCTCTCAACCTGTACATATATGCACACACACACATATCCATGCGAATGCGTTCAAGCTGCCGGAAGAATGCTCGGAAGTAATTAATCTCCCTCGTTGATCCCGTTTGAGATAGAACTCCGGGTACCCGCCACATTGTACGAATCGCGAGAGACAATGTCGTCTGGCGGCATTTCCCGCTCGCCGTCGTCCGCCATATCCCCGAGACTTCTTTTTATCTCATCCCCGACCGAGGCTCAGAGCCCGAGTCTCCGCGCCGCTGCTCGTGTTTGTGCAACCGCGGTAATCATCTCTACCCATTTTTCTCACCTCTTGCCACCGGCAACAACACCGAAGGCGACGGCGGGTGCGCGATGCGAACATTCCCGAGCTATGTACGCCCGTCCGGCAAATCGATCCGTTCCAATCGCCTTCGATTAATCGAGTTAACCCCGAATGCGCACCGGCGTATCCCCGGGCGAGCGATATCTCTGCGCGCATTCGTCGCAATTATCGCGACTGTACGTACACGGGCATACACACGAGGGTACAGCATAGCCATTCATAATTATCACAAGAGAGACACCGGAGTCCGATGCTATATATAGCAAATGTGTCTATACGGACGATATATCTAAGCGGCTAATCGCGAATGCATTATTCATAAACAGAAATAAACGCGGTGTAGTTTGCTTTCTAGGTGCTGAATAACGCGCGGTTCGCCCGATCAATGTGTTTATACGCATAATATACACGAAACAGTGCATAGTGCAGTTGTATGGAGTACGATTTGTATGCATGTGTGTGTGTGTGTGTTGGTAGCGCACTGATCACCGCGACTGCATACAGCCGTATTTGCTTCAACTAGTATTCGACTGCTTTGATATATATTTGTGTATACATATTTTTTATCTTTTTTTTTGTTTTTTCTGGTCGCGCTGAGACAATTAATTACGTTTGTCCATATCGCACCGCCGGGAATTATTTGCGAGTATCTCGCGGTGACACATTTATCAGCTATATCGGTCGTATCACTTAAAACCCTGTTTGCCCCGCGGTAAAGCCGCCGGCGTATCTGTCACCGCGAAACCGGAACGATGTTAAACAACGGGTTGCGATTCTTCACGCGTTTTTGCTTTTTCGTATGATCCTGCAAACGGATTGGGTTTGCGATTTCGTGAAAATATTCTCTGTCAGATGAATCTTCTATCGGTGAATTGGGAATTTGTGAAAGATACGACGCTGTGGTTTTTATTTTGACCCCGAAAAATGTTGAGACAACCAAAATCGGTTCCAGCTAGTTTATGCGAGTCACCAGATTTTCTATGACATATTTTTCTCGTGACTTCCGTAATCTTCGTAAGAATTTACTGATTTATTTCAATTATCATTTTCCTCGTACCAGTAGCGCACGTAACTCCACCCATAAATCCGACAATGAGGCATCGATGTATTAGTTGGAATTTGTAGTTTGTCGGTGAATAGCGAAAGGCGGAAAATCGATGGTGCACGAAGGACGCGCAGGTGAACGTCGCAATCAGCGAGAACCGAACAACCGAGTCCGGGAAGAGAGAAGATGAAGACAAAAAATACAACGTCGACACGAAAAAAAAAGTCATTGAAAAAACGTGAAAATAATTGAACAAAAAAGGTTGGTTTGACGATCACCGATCTCCTCGCCGAAGGGGGAGTATCAACTCGAAGAGACAGACACGCCCGGTGTGCGAGGACGCGGAACGGCCTAGAGGTTCAACTCGGGCCTCTCGGTTTTGCTCTTGCTCACTTGCTTTGCACGGTTGATCGCTGGAAAAGTCTCGGTTGCTCGGGCTTTCCTCATCTCTCGGTCCTTCGAAATGTACCGCTCGCCCCTCGCCGCCTTCTATCACATCTATTATACATACCGTACGTTGCATCGAGTACGTCACCACCCACTACGTCCAACGATCCGTGGACCGATGATAACACGCTCTTCGGATCTTCTCGGTGGACAGACCGCTATAACGATTTTGCTCCAATATCCAGGCGACACTGTGTCTTTTTTCTCTCTATCGTACCGTTGGTATCACAATCTTCATTGTTTTGCCTCGGCTGGCAACTCGTGAGATAGAATCAATTGAATTCAATAGAGTCGTAGGAGAGAACATTAGAGGTTGATACGTTAAAATTGACGGCTTAATGGTCAGGGCGGCTATGACAGATTAATTGAATATATTGTGACAACAACAACCATCAAGAGCCAACTAAAACAAACTAACGCGTAATTAGGGGGTATTTCGGAAAAATAATTTTTTTTGGCGGCTCTCAGAATTTAAGTATGCAGTGTCGGGAAATATATGGCTAAACCTGAGACCAATCGGTTATCCTGCAGTAGTTATCTCTACAGATTCAATTACATTAGAAACGATTTTTCATGACAATCCAAACTGCCTCCAGCCCGCAAAAATTGCGATCACTCATCCTCTAATTCGCAAAATATTATTTACACACTCGATCGATCCAGACGTCCGAACTTTTATCCCACAAAATTTTATTTCACCGACAGATAGCGCCCGCTTCGTTTCGATAATCAAGATACGCCGTCTGGAATACATAACGCCCTAATCCCAATATCGTGCATTCGATATCCGAACTTGAGGATGTGTATGATACTCCGTAAAAATTACTTACAGCAGTTTGCTCTAGTAGATTACGTGACCAGACGTCTTAATTCGAGCATGGCCTACGGAATGAACACAAAAACCAAAAAACAAAACGAAAAAAAAACAGGGTTGCTATACAGTTGCGCGCTGATTGGACCTCGCTGACTCGTCCACTTTGTCGAGAACGCGATCAGGATGAAAGACTACGCGGTATTCGCAGCACCACCCTATACATATATCCGTATATATATTTATATACAGATATATAGTTGTGCACGCATTGTACGAGAAAGTGTGTTAAGGATCGTCGGTGGCTGTTGCACCGCTCGGAAACGGGTTATCTGTACACACCGCATGCGTTCCTCATCCTGCTTCCGTTGCTCCTTGCGGCGAACGCGAACCTTAAAATCGGGTTCGCGCAAGCGGCCGAAAAGAGATTCACGGCGCGAGAGAGATCGGTAGATCCGAGAAGGGGGCACGGGGCAGCATCACCGGGGTCCTGTAAGCTCGGGCGCGAGCGGGCGAGATCGAACCTATATCCCCGACATTCCTGCACGTCACCGTGTCCGCCCAGTGGCTCGCCGAATAGCGCGTTCGCTCGAGCCCTGCTCCCGCACTGCAACCGGGTGGACCCTTATATAATTAACCATTAAATTATAAGTTTGGCTATATCTCGAGTAACTTCCATGCTAAGCCCCGGCCGCCCCCTCCTCCGCCTCAACCCTCGGCCGTTGGTACGTACGAGATATACACGAGCCCCCTCGAAGCTGAAGATCGAGGAGACGCGCGAACGTCCCTCCGGCACGTCGCTCCAGAAGTAATTACTTATACCCCTTGGCTTCGACCCCTTCCTTCTTACCATCCCGACTGCCCCTCACTCCGCTCCGTGACTTCGTAACAGAAGCAAAAGAAGACCGAAGAGTGGAAAGGACAAGAAAGAATTGTAAAAATAAAATAAAAAGGTATGTCTACGTAAAAACAGAAGGAGCGAACGATCGGCGGATGAGGAAAGAATAAAAAGAAAAAATTGAAGAATGGAACGTAGACGGCTACCTTACTTCGCTCGGGGAATTATACCTGAATGCCTGAGCTGCTGATTCCCGTCGTTACTCGTTACGTCCCGGTGAACGGGTACGGCAAATTTGTCTTCAACATATCCTATTATTTTTATTTTCTTTTATCTATTTTTATTTATTTTAATTTTTTTATTGACAAGCAACGATGGAAAGTTTTTCTTAATCAGATCATTAGTGAAAATAGATTTCGAAAAAATCGTTCAATCTTTAAAATTTGATGACGATAACTCGGATTATTCGGATTGATTCCGTCATAGAGAACCTGTGAGGTCCAACGTCAGCGATTTTTTTTCCGCCCTTCGGTCGCGCAACGAGGGCTGAAAAACGAGTTTCGCGTCGTGTCCCGAGACGTAATCGAGACCCCCATAGCGAAATCCTCGTATCTCAGCCGCGTTCGCTCTCACTCTCACGGTTACCGGTATATTGGTTTCTCATGTTGCTCGGCGATGGCGTTTCGATAACGGAGACCGCCGCCGCCTCCGACGCTGCCGCCGACGCTGCCATACACCGTCGTAGTAGCCTCTGCTCTCTCGCAACGGCAGCGAAGATTTACATATTAAAAGGTTTACAGGATAGGCCCTCCGGGTGTAACGATCTAGTCGCGGATATACACGCTCGCGGGTTGCCACAGCAGAAAGAACGAAAACGAAAAAAAAATTGAAAAAAAAATAAATAAATTGTATATGTACGCGCAGTGAGAGCACAGTCGCAGGTGGATATAATATACCCGCGAATGCTCGGTGCGCAGGTGAACTCGTCGTCGTCTCTGCTGCTGCTGCTGTAGCCGTTGCTGTTGGTGAACCTCATCCACGGGGATATCCCGTCGAGAAATCGAGAGGCAACGTTATCGAACGTATACTCACGAGTGCAATTACGAACGCAATTATCGATCCGACGATATATCATGCGAAATCGACTACTTTGGATGAGTTTTTCCGTATGAACGGGCGTGCAGAAGCAATAACCAAGTATCCTGAAAATATCGTACGAACCGGGACAAGTGATGCATTGAAATAATTAATGAATAATTAAACGAATGTTTTTAAGTTAACGGCAAAACTGTGTACATCAGTCATACGTGTCTTCCGAATTTCATGATCCAGCCACGTTTTACGGCCGTTCTGTATTTTTTTATGACATTGAATTATTTTTTTAAACTAAAATAATGACTGTAACGTAAAATAGAATAGTTATGGATTATTTCAGATTTTTTACCGAATTTTTACCACATACTAAGTAGTCAAGAAATCTAACAGCATCGACTGACCCATGTACACGGTTGAAGTATGTTTAAAAAATTGTACACGGTTCTAGGGTTAAAACGGGATCGTTTAAACATAATTTCGTTTTATTAAAAAATGTCCGTTTACATATATATATATTGTAATGAAACGATTTTAAAGCGATTTGATTTGTCCAACGATCTCACATGTAAATCGTTCTTTAGGCGTGTCGTAATAACGACATATTTCCCCCGCGCCACGGGTTGTGTCGCTGTCGTGGGCACACACGGTCGGCGCTCTCTCTGCGAGCGCACACGATTTGATTAATTGCCGATGTAATCATTGATTTATCCGAGCACTCCCACGCTGTAAAATACTTATCTATACGCGATCGTGTACCCGCACGTTTTATATGTATATCTAATATAGCGCCATGGCTCACAAACTCGTTTTTTCTTGTCTTTTTTTCTTTTATCTTTTTCTTGGCCCTCTGTGTGTGCGCTCAGACTTCGAAGCTCGCGAAAGACACGAGCGAAACAGAGAGATCGGTAATAAAAATAGAATAAGATAAAATAAAATTGAACAAAAAATTTATGAACATAGATCGGGTCTTGTATGTGCTCGGGTTAGCTCCTACACAATTTCTGTCGCGAATTACCAGGCCGCGACTTGTGTCTACGGAGATCGGTGCAGTCACCAATACCGACGTTATAAGTACGATGTATAACTCGTTGTTGTTGCACGGTGAGACACGGTTGACGGCATAATAACGATCTTATACACAACCGTTTCGGAATTGAGGCTGAGCGATCGAAGTAACCTTTTGGCCACAGCCGGGTAATTCGATAAGCCGCGCGAGAGAGTAGGACGTTTACTCCGGAAATCGTTAACGGATCGTTGCCGACGTGCGAAAGCCTTGTTGGGCTAATTAACGCGCTGACGTCGTCATCTGGTTTTTCGTAGCTCGCTGGTGTGTGAGAGAGCGGGTTTGAGCGGTGTGGCACAGGTGCGTGTGAGATAAATAGAATTTTATGATCCACGGGGTCACTTTAGTACTCGTTGGCAAGAAGGAGGGGGTGTGTTTTTGAACTCTTACACCACATATCTATTTTTTCGATCGAACACCAGGGATCGATTTGGCCCTGCACGAACTCTGACTATCCGCCATTTTTAATTGACCCGAGCGATCGAGTTGAAAAAATTCTCAAATATACTTTGAACATTGTTAGAATCAATTGATATTGATGTGAAGTGCGATTGGAATTATTTACATGCATAAAAAATGCATGAAATAAATACTTTTTTGAATGACATAATCGGTCGACGGTTGTTAATGTTATTCGTCGAGGATTTTGTATCTCTCGACCTGGTATGATATAGGATGTCTCGTTATATCTTTTTTTTTAAACTCGCAAATATTTGACGGAAATCCTCGTATTTTTTCTGTGAAAATTATCCGAACCGAGCCTCTGAGCAGTTGATACAATCGAAGCATTCATTTTTCATCGGAATACTGTCAATTATGTTATACACTTCAACGTAAACTTATAATAGAAGTTTAGAGTCATAACCGAATTTTTTATATTGAACAGGAGTAAGAATAAAAATTATAATATTTCTATAATCAAATGCCCAAATTTTTTCAACTGTTTGAAATAAATATTGAGTTTAAAATCACACTTGCATTCAATTCCATTATTTCTAAATCTCATGTAACAGATTGTGAGTGGAAACTCACAGTCCGGTAATTCAATTCGCCAGTAAATGTTTTCAGCCATAACGTTATCACGTCCAATATTTTCTATTTCATTCGCATTCCATTCGTCTCTAATTAGTAACTCAATCCCACTCAGTCATTCGTTCGAAAAAAGAGAATGACGGAAATGTTGAAACCAAACAAAAGCACGGGACGCAGCACTGTAAATAGAAAATTACGCGTGTATTATAGTTTTTGGCGCGTTCGTGTTCCGTGTAACAGTGACAAATGTGTACGTGTGTCAACCCCATCGTATGACTCATGTATTCGTCACGGACAGTCGGAGAATTCGCTCGAGAGTCTCGAATTAACGTTCTCGTATGTTAAACAGTTGCGACGATACTATCGGCGCGGGGATAGAGAGAAAGAGAGAGACAGAAAGAGAGTCGGAGTGAGAAAATAAGAACGCCGAGTCAGAGAGAACTCGCCCCGACGAGAGACCAGTCTCGATTTATTGCGGCCACGCTCCCTCGATTTATTTCCTTCCCGTCTCCACCGACGCTCCCGCGAGCGCTACCGCCCGGTAATTGCTCCAATTACAGATAAAACACCGAGTACCGCCTGGCTTTTCCGCATTGTTTCGCGATTTTGCCGTGAATATTTCGTTCCTATAATGCAACATTGTCGTATCATAAATTATTGTTTAACATCGTGTAAAAAAAATAATAATAATAAAAATAATTTTAAAGAAAAATATGGCGGATATAATGATAGGGTGGTCTGTGTCTCGATCGATGAGAGAAATGTTGCATTGCTCAGGAAACGGTTTATCACTCATTGACAGGATTATGCGTCCGGTTTTGTTCTTTGCCCCGATTGCCCGGCTACGATTTTCTCGACTGTACGCAGGCCGGTCAACGATTTATGGACTCCGGTCGTTTGACTCAATCAAAAATTTCTTTTCAACAACGAACGTGTAGTTACCTTCGAGATTGATTATAAAAAGTTGAATATTTATATCCGATGTATCATGATTATTACATTATTATCGATTCATCATTAGTATCATTATTATCATTATTAAACTAATATATGTATCAATCTTTTTCACACGGAACGCGCAAGAAAAATGATTGAAAGTTGGATATTCATACCGAATATATTATTATAATCGCAACATTAATATCATCAACCGAAAACTTTCTAATAATTATTATTATTGTTATATCGATACACATATATCAATGTAACGGAGTGGAAATTAGTGCGAAAAGTCATTCTCGATGTCGGAGAATGCAGATTGCAGTTCTCTCGAAGGAAAGGCTCTTAACGCCAAGAACGCGGATCGGCCGACTGAGAAGATTAACGGCAGTTGAGGGCCCATCGTGTCGCTCGATTTTGTTTCATTTGGCAGCGAGAAGTTCGAAGAGAGAGAGCGAGAGAGAACGAAGATATGCGCAAACGGCTATCCGAGCTTCTGGCCTCTGATCTTCGCTTGTGCACGCGGGTAATATCCCCATATCCGTGTGTTAGCGTCTTTGGAGAAACGACCACACGCGTCGTCCGATCAACTCTCGCTGTACCTCCTTCCGTGCCGTGTTACGTCCCGTTTCTCATCTCTTCTTTATATGTCCACCGGGCCCGTTCTACCCATCAGAGGTGGATTATACACACCGTGGCTATATTGTACCGAGACCGCCGATAGCCTTTTGTCGTTCTCATCGATCTTCGTCGACCTCTTTATACATCTGCTCCGCACGGTTAAACCGAGCGACTGCGCTGCTGTTGCTGGTGCTGATGCTGGTGATGCTGTGACTGCACGATCCAATTCTATTTCCATTGGCCAATGTATCTCGGGACACGATGACCGTTTGCTATCGCTAATTGAGTGGTTTTGTTACGAAACGCTATAAATTTTCGTATTACAGACTTAACCGAGTTTTACGTTCTTAGGGATTGTCGACTATCAAAGTTCGCACGACATTTTACGTTCGAGTTAATTAAAACATTTTTATCTCGCAATTATAATTTCTATTGGCTTATTTACTATTCTACAATTAGAATGATGATTTTATTACATGATCGAATAATAATAATAATATAATACAATATATTGTAGAGTATCTTTCCGTTTTCTATTGCTCCATTATTATCTCATATTTATAATAATATTAATAATAATAGAAGAATAGTAGGATTCAGAATCGAACGAAAGAAAAATCCTCCAATAATTTGAAAACAAACTGTTATATCATCCAATATATTATATTACTATTATTATTGTTCGATCATTGAAAAAAATTTAATTCTCTATTTGTTGCAGTAAATAAATAATCAACATTTTCATTTTTAATTCTAATTATTTGCTGCAACGAATGAAGAATGTGAGAATTTTAACCTCCTGTCGATGCCAATCTGTAGAAAAAAACAATTTGAGTCAGGTGGTTGAAAGACAATAGAGGATGAATCTCGACGGGGGATTTTCGAATGAATTTAAGCGGTTGCTACTTCCGTTGTGCGATGTACGAAGCGTTGTTTGCAACGGCGCCACGGTGTTACCCGGTGAACGCAATGAAACATCTCGCACGACACGAGAGCGCATTCCACGAAGAAGAGAACGTTGATGCCGGGGACGGCCGGAATGGCATCAGGCGTGGTGACTGTATGACCCTTTCTTGATTCTCGTCGTCGTCTCGTCTTCGTCGTCTTCGTCTTCGTCGTCGTTCTTTCGCAGTCGTTCCTCCGGTGCTTAGTCAATGGCGCTAGGCTATATCGATCGAGCATCGAGAGAAAGAAGATTTCGCAGAACGTCGATAATGAGCGCGTAACCCCGGGTGTTCGTTAGCGCCGTCCGGTCGTGGCACTCGCGATCCGAGCTTCCAAGCCAATCTCGTCTTGATCCGGGATCGAAAACCGCGTGTTATTTCAAATGAACGCGACCCTCGACTTTCACAACTCTCATCTATATCGAACGATCCATAAAACGATAAATTATTTGTCAAATCATCATCGTCGATGCACTTCCTTGTCGAGCTTGTATTAATTTTTTCGTTTTTTTTTGTGTTACAGGTGAGTGTTGGATTCTTCCTTGACTGCGCTAACTAGCAATGCTAGTAGATCGTTTTGCATGAAGGATTAGTGTGAGTATGTGAAACGCGAATGAAATTACGATTATCGATTTTTAGTACAGGAAAGTTGCGATTTTCTGGAGCTTCGATTTATTCTTATTCCCCCTACCAGGGATGGGCATTCATTCAATGGGAATTTGTTTTGAATAGTTTTTCAAAACAATCACTGTGATTAATTATCATGCAGCAATTGCAATTTTCACATTTATTCGATAATAATGAATCATTTAGATAAATTATGATTTCACAATTGAATGTAATATTCGATAGCAATTATAATCCATGATGATTCAGTAATAAAAATATTTCGAACACATTTTCATTGAAAAAACGCTGATCCCACTCGCACTCGCTTTTGATCTCTCTTTGAAATTCGAACTACTTCCTTACAACTGAATTGTGCAATCTACAATTATAAAACGATTTTGAAGAAAGAACAGTAATGAGATTTTGCAGTCTTTCTATCGATCATACAGCCTTGATCTATCCCCGAATGAATTCTCCTATTGTCTTTTTTTTGTTTTTATTTATTCAATCATTTTTTGAATAAAATACACAAGTCCAATAAGACATCCGATGATGTTTCTACATCATGTCGAAGACGATGTAGTTTGTCCATATCCGTTGTAACGTTTGCTCGGTGATCATCGTTATTTGCAAATGCATATTGTTGGTTGTCTTCGCCCGGGGTGAAACGATGATCATCACGTATCGTCTAACGAGAAGAAAAATATCCCGCAGTCGAATCGTCTCGTTTGTTTCTCGCTCGATTTTCGCACGTTGCGTCTCGGTGCATCTTCGACGATGCACCACACTCACGTATCTTCCATCCAACTTTCGTTTCATAACAACAACGAAGCAACGTATAAAATGTTCTCCCTCTCTCTACGTCTGTCTGTTATACTCGAGCAGCGTCTTACCGGGCAAAGCTCCGGGGGCTTTGAGTTCCGTAACGAGAGTTTCGCGTCTACCTTTATTATATATACACATGGGACATTCCACGTCGAATCGGACGTTCAAAACCCTCATACCCGTCGACTTGGTTCGTGATCATTTTTTTTTGGCTTTCAGTTGACCGTAAAAACACCCCTGAATTTTTTCAGAATTTCGTACTTACCGTGAAACTCTCAAATAAAAATAAAAACTACCCCCAAGTAAGAGTAAAAGCGTACTTCGACATGAGTAATAATTTTGATTTTTTGTTTGCCATTTTAGTACTTAAAAAGATTGAGTTTGCCGAAATTCGAGAGTGGAATCTGCATTGCAACTATTTTTTTTCAACATAAAAAATATAAATACGTTTCTCTTTGGTCTTGTTTATGTTTATTTCGCTCTAATTCAAGAAGAAAAAAAAAATTATACAAATCCTATTGTATATCCTGTAATCATTGCGCTGTAGGCTCACAACGAAAGCGCAGGTTTGACGTGGAACGTTCCATATATCTATGCGAAAGCAGCGAGTGAGCGATGACGCGCCGCTGTCCGCATTCCCATTATTATAGCATCCGCGTTCAATGGAAGCACGTGCGACGTGTGAGAAGAACTAATGTGGCTAGTTGCAACTCCTCGCTCGGTTATCCGCGTTCACTAGCTAATGCTTTATTCCCTATATCGTATAATAAACCTTTTCGAAAACATTCCGAACTCGCCGCGAGACATCGGACTCGGGATGGCTTTCGCTCTCGTCCGACGACGTTCGGATTCGGACAAACTCTCGTGAGCTCAAACTATTTTCAAAGCACGCGCTGTCCACAACGTTTCCTGATTGTAATGACTACCCGATACCAATTATTTTCATCGGGGAATGACGTCGACGTCAAACGTGGCTCGTCCTGGTCTTACTCGAGTGTTCGTGTTCTTTGCCTTTGAGAATTTCGAACGGAGAGAAAGCATCGACGTATTTGAATTTCCTTACACGTTTTTCTATCGGGTATTTATCATTAACAAAAGTCTTGGAAGGGAGATGAAAATTAGAAAATGACAATTTTGGAAAATCAAAAATAAATAGACTGAATAGAATAAATAAAATTAATAAAATTAATGAAATAAATAAAAAAAATAAAATAAATAAAATAATCGATAATGCTACCTCGATCGTGTGGAAGAAAAGAAAGGAAACAAATGAAATACGGAATAGAATCGAAACGATGTTACATCGATCGTATCAAAGTCGTTTTTTCGCTTCAATCTCTCGACGTATTTTCTAATTCTTACCGAGAGAAGAAGCCCCGAGGGTATCTCCTTTCTCGCTTAACTGCATCGCTCGGCCCGAATCTATTGCAAAATAATTCGAACGTGTGGATGTTACAACGAGTTATGGGTGCTGGATAAAGAAGAAAGGTGAAACGAGGAAAGAGCAGCGGCAGGGGGGAAGAGGGAATGGGATGTAGGAGATCGTTTCAATAGTTTACCGAGTTTCGCGAAGATCCCAAACTCGTCAGCCCCTTTTTATCGGTCTTTCTCCATTATATACACTGTATACGATAATTAGCCATAAATCGAGAGACGAGATCGATTCACCATCAAGTACAAAGGGGATAAAGCCGCTTTGCAGATGCGCGTGGGCTGCCAGACTCTTATTTCCTCGATGGTGTCCTCGTGTATGTGTTAAAGTGGCCGCACGTTCGCATGCGACCGATCGATTATTCAACGTTGTCGGGTTCGCGATCATTTCGAACCGACGACGACGACGAGAAGCGTGATTCCGTGGGTTCCGTGACTACGTGAGCCTTGCACGAAACTATTACAACGAGAAAGAGACCCATTGGCTCTTCACTTTCTCGCTCGTCCCACCAAATCGGGGTAAAACGTGTTGAGAGTTGAATTGTTATTCATCACATTTTTTTCTTGTTTTTTTGTTGTGGTTTGTTTCATTTTTTTTTCGTTCTCTTCAAACACGTCACGTGGTTAGACAGATGTAAATCTGTTGGATCCGCTATCGGATTGCGGCCATATTGGAGCTACATGCATTGAATTTGCATTATACACGAACCGCACGCGCCGTCGTTGCATCGTTGCAACAATTTATCCGGGGTGCGTCGGGGATTTATTTATTTCGAGTTATATGGGCGATATGGGCACGCACATGAACGATCCGCGGGTGGAACCTCAGCAGCGGGTCCTCGACCGAGTCCCGGCCGTTACAACGCCCGGACAATATGGTAATAGGGTGAACTTTTTTTCTTTTGTTGTTCTTATTCCTTTTTTTGTTTTTTTTTGTTTGCTTTTATTCGCGTTCAGCCTACCCCAACATAAGAACGATTCGTGAACCTTCGACCCCTCGTGCTCTACACGACGAAGAACGTTCGAACGTTTTTATCTTTGATTTTTTTAAGCTCCATTATCGTCTTTTCTATTTCATTTTCAACTGCACGACGAGGAATTGATCGTTATAACTCTAATTCAAATCAAGGTAGTTTGTGAAAGACATTGTATTGTAAATTGTCATCTTCCACAAGAATCGATGGTCCATCATGGAATCGGCTTCGGAGATAGTATATTTGATCAATTCCGTCAAATTCATGATCGAGATAAAAATTGTCAATCTGGAAAATTTAAATTTACATTCCGTGTTGCAGAGTTTCTACTCAATTATCAGAGAATGAGACTTATACGAGTCGTTGCAGAAAGTCGTGATGATTGTGGTAATCGTGTGGTATTTTTCTTCGACTGAAGATGCTGAAGACAATGACCATAGAGTCCGTGAATAATGATTTATACGCATTACAAAAAAAATAAACGATGGAAGAGAATGCGCAACGTCATTCGATTCGTAATAATAATAATAATAATATAAATAAATAATTGGAAAATCATAATAATGAATTATTATTATTATTAATAATAATAATAAATAATAATTATAATATAATAATATCATTTATTATTATTATTATTATTTCATCGGGGATTCAGGGTTCGAATTGCATCACAGGCGTTTTCATCACCACTCCACGTGAATGATCGGCAAATAAAAAACTGCAATACATTTTTTTTCAAAACATTCCAAGTTTACGGATGATCGAGCACTTCTCTTCTTTCAATGTTCTCTCCGTCCCGGATGATCGTTTCGTGAAGAAAACCGCGAAGGCTTCCTTCCAACGCATTCCGCGGTTTCAAACCTCGCTCGGGGCACATGCGGCTCGGCTGGTACAGCGTTCGAACATCAGAGGCAGCACCGAGGCATCGTCCCCATCATAAACGCATTTTCAGATTCCTCGGGGCGTTACATCGTGATATCCATTTAAATATCCGACACTATTTATTTACAAACATCGTGCCAAGCGACTCAATATCATTACAACCTCTCACCGGATACACATATCACGCGAGCACGTCCCGTTTGCTCGAAACCTGTTACATCTCTCATCACGCTCGAGCGTTGATGGCGCACTCTAAAATCCGCGACATAACTTTTCCATCTGGCGCAGTAAGAACGAGGAAAAAAAATGCAGAACATTTTTCCGGCTCCGTATCTCCGCCTCTCGTTACGACGTAACGTTTGATCCTTCACGGTCTCACTTTTACGACCTTCGCAAAGGCGTCCCACGTATTTTCTTGTCATTGTAAGAACCCAGGATTCAACGGGAAAATAAGAATAACAGCGACGCGATAAATGAAAGAATTTTTTTATCAGAAAATCCGTGCAATGCCTGAACGTTTTTTCTTTCTCGAAATCACGGCGTTTAAAACTTATCGCATAATTGCTCTTGCCGAGAAGACGACGACATCGGGAAGCCAGCTATGTTGAGATTTTTTATTTCCACGGTTTCTCCCGCACTCTCGGCATCCGGTATAATCAATGCGTGCGCTGTTTTCATCGAGCATCAGCGACGACGGTTGTTTCAGCATGATGGAGTCGTCATGTGAGTGGAACTTCCGATGACGACTCGTAAAAACATCCGCAATCGGTTGGCTCAGTACTCATCAGTTTAGCCGCACCTGCATGAGCGATAATTTCCCGCGTCCACTGATTTCAACCCTCTAGAGCCTTATTTTTTCATTCGAGTCAATAAATCGGTTTAGTTACAAAATCATCAAATGATAAAGGGATGAGCAGTCGTTGCCCGATTTCATTTATCCCATTCGAATAGTTCGTACGTAAGGAAACCGAAACATAATTTTCATTTAGCAAACATATCGGGCAATCCTTTCGTGCGCTCTAAACTCCGACTTATCCGCAATTCCAGCTAACGCCGAAGCACATACGTCACGCTGTGACTCTCACGAAGCAATGTTACACGTAAGTTTCAGTCACGTTGACTTTACTAAAGTTTTCTACGTGTATACTTAAACCACAAGCCTGCCACTCTCGAGCGAGGTATAACTTACTTCGTTAGTTTTCACCTACAAGGCTCCGACGGTGGCCATTAAGACTGGCACGTACATAAGTACAGAGCCACGTATCGGATTCGAGAGCCAAAGCGTCTTACTTTTCTTCATTCCGTCCTTCTTCATTCGTCGGTCTTCCGACTTTGGCCTCTGACATTTTCCTCGCGGCGTCGCGCCCACCACCCACCGCACACTAAATGTCACTGTCTGTGGAAAAAATACGTGATCGATGTACGCTACTCGTTATTTCTCTTTCCCTTATTCGCCCTTTGCCATATCGCGTCTGCCGTTTAATCCACGACGTAGCCTCGACCGTTGCTGCACGTCGGTTGCCCTCGGTACGAGAGAATATCGGTCGTACGAGTCCCCATGGAATACGTGTGGTAAGACATCGAATGGAATGAGATCCATGGATGCCAATCACTGCACCTACAGCTATGTTCCCGAGTGGATATCATCTTTACACGTGGAAATACGTCTGTCCATGAGAATGGGTTATAAGAAGAAGCCTATCCGTGACGGTAGATGTTCGAACAAATGACCGAGCCAGACCCCGGGAGCGGACACTCGACGATAAGAAATCTAACCGGGAGACCCGAGAGGCTGTCCGATGCCCGAAGAAGAATTGATTAGCCTTGGTCAAATATCTCAATCTCGATCAGTCGTACTGACTCGATCTCGGTTTCTACTGGATAGACGTTCGTTTCGGATTATCCTCAAATGTACCGGTCGTCAGGAAGATGCAGAGTTCCAACACCGATCACCGTTGAATCTTTACGAATGTCGTGTACATGAAAATAGATCTTTTAGTCGCCTAGCTTTTTTTTTACAGTCGTAGAGATATCCTGAGATATAACGAATAGAGTTTTCAATATGAAAATACTCAATGGGTGATTGGAAATCATTTCTCTGGCACAAAGTTTGTAGTGTGAGAAAAAAACGATATTTCTAGTTTTATGATTATGACACACATTTCCATCAGTCAATCCGTAATAGCCCGATCATATTGATATCTTCGATTCGGCACATACCAACGCAATGGAAACGTCTATCCGCGCGCAAAATACGCAATTTCGGTTCACGGCCGGAACAGTGGAAACCCGACAAACGTGCAAGCCCGGAGAATCTGAGGGATAACCCGGCAAGGTCCCGTGGTGTCGTGGACAAAAGAACGACGGAAGATCGTTATTGTCCCGCGTGGGGTTCGCGGGGCGGCGCAAGAATGGCGGCGAACGTTCCCCTCTTGGTGGCGAACAGCGTGTAACACGTGGCAGTATCTTGTATCGGGACCGTGCTCCCGCTGGTAGCACACGTTCCCGTTGTTCCTCTCTCGTCTCTTATGGGCTCCTCCGACTTCGTACCGCGGGGTTTCGGTTTGTTCCGTCGAGTGTTGCATGCGCAAGCAAACCACAGCAGCGTGCGGAGTCCCATACTCGCTCGGGAGAGACGCAATGGCGCTGGTATTCGCATCATCCTCAGCGCTGACCACTGCGCGCGCGCATACACACAAACACACATACGGACGCGGAATGAGCGAGGAAGAGGCTGCGGTAGAGTCCGTGTCGGCTCGCGGTCCTTCTGGCATGCCTACAAGAGTAGATTTCCTGCCGATAAGTCCACTGCGCACCACGGAGGTCCAGCGCGATCGCTCCGCTAGCCATGGGGCACCGCCAAGAGAGCAGGACCACATTGCGCTCGCGCGCGCGCGCGGACGCGAGTCCTTCTTGTACTCTTCTTCTGTTCCTGCTGCTGCTGTGGCTGCTGCTGTGGCTGCTGCTGTGGCTGCCGCTGGTGCCGCTGCTGGTGCTGATGCTGCTGCTGCTGATCCTGCAGCACAGAGTCCTCTCGGATAGAGAATCTTCTGTGCCCGCACTTTTTTCTGTTACTCCCCGCGTTCACCATTGTGTACCTACGTACACTTGCATTCTCGTGTACGCGGGCACCAATGGTCGCATCACTTTGCTCGTGCGCCACGGATGCTGGACTGTGTGGTACCTGGTACCCGGGTTCAACCGAGGTTATTGCAAGGTTGCCCGTTTCCCGCGAGAGAGACGCATCGCGATGGAGAGACTGCGCGATAGATGGTCTCGTAGATTTTCTCGACTTTCTTTTAAAGCCTTGCGATTTTTGTTTCGCGCGCGGGTCGTATCGTAACCCGTACTTTTGTGAGCACCGTTTTGATTGGTTTTTGAAGATAAATATTGTTTAGCAATTTTCGTTGAATAAGGAAAGTCTTGTACGGGATAAGCATTTTAATGATACGCGTTGGTTGTACGGCGCAGCTTTTTTCGCAAGCGTAAACACCTGTCCTATTCTCGAGACCCCTCATCTCATTTTTATTCCGATCCGCTAACTTAATTTCCTATAACTACGCGGTATCGACACTCGCGTTCCCCGCTCGAACTCATTTATACCAGTGTTCTCATTATCGACCAAAAAAAAATTGACAAAAATGAGTAAATTACGACTTTCCTTTCCCCCGGACTGTTGGAAAATTCTATGAAATCCCGTAGACGTGATAATTGATTGTGAAACGTTCATCAGTCGCTACGGTGATAACTGGAGCATGATGCTGTAAACTCGCACAATTCGTTCCGCGAAATGCAATGAAAACATTTTTTTTCTCCCCACAAAAAAGTACGCAACAACCGTGGTACTCGGGTCCTGCGCGCGATAGTTCGACCTTTTCGGTAAATTACTACCCGCCGACGGATTGCGGCGCCAGTTTCTAAACGTACCAGCGAGAACCGCCAACGTTGCCGGGTACACAAGTGCCGGCGGTGAGAGAAACTGCATCGGCGTTGCGGGGGCAACGTTGATGCAGTTTCTCAGAGGGGGTACGCCGACGGCGCGTGAGTGGTAGGTCCGAGATCTCGTCGGTTGTGCGAGGCCGAGTCCCGGCGGCTCAGCGGGGCCCGGAAAAGAGATACGTGGGCGTTCCGCGAGCTTACATATACAACCGTACCGCGCCCCGAACCGCATAGAGGTCGTAATTGAAGGCGTTCGTGCGTGAAGGTGTTAATCTCACTCGTGTATAGTAGTAGCCCGTATCTCAGCGGCATTAGGCATGGACCTTTCCGGTGGATTTCTGTGAATAACGACGATGAAGCGTTGCGGCGGCACAAAGGTCGCATGAATTTCCGTCTCGCTCTTCGCGCGACTCTCGCAACACCTCTTTCGGCAAAATCCCGGAGGGGGAATTCTTCCATCGCCATCTCGCATTTTTCTTTCGAACGGCGTTTGGAACGGCGGCAAAACCGCGGTTGAATTATATTCGGCGACGACCGTGTGCCGACCGACTCTTCGCACCGGCAAAGGATGATATCTCTTGCCCGGAGTTCTCGTAAGTCCACGTCGTGAATCTCGGGCCGAACGAACCGAGTGTGTTCGGATAAACTGGAGAAGGAAACTTTCGCGCGGGAGCTTGAAGCTGGATCTGGAAGGTGTATACCCGTACGATGGTGCAGTCGTACACTCTTCTCTCTTTTGGTCTCTCTCCCACTCTCTCTCTCTGTCGCTCTGTCGCTTCCCAACTCGCGATGCTACTCGAGTGTATCCCGCGTTTCCATCGGGGAAAAAAATACGAGTTATCGCACGGACGATATGGGCACGAGAAGTGGCGAAGGTTGGGGCGCACCTACTCCAGTACTCTATGGACACCGCGAAGCCACCGAAGCCAATGTGTGTAGCACGTAAATAGTTACGTTCCGGAATTCGATGCCACTTGGAAAGTTCACGGTCGCGGGCGTGTATACGTATCAAGAAACGCTGGATAGTCGCTCGAAGCGAATTATCGAGGGGAAATTGAAGAAGAGCGTGGAGTGCGAATTTTCATTCGAAACTCTCTGTTAGCTAGCTCTGTGGGAGCCATCGCTTTTTCATTTGAACTCGATTCTGTGGTAAAAATGAGCCATAGAACGAAGGAAACTTTCTTATACCAATATTGCCGATTTTTTTCACCTTCGAATAGTTAATTGCGATCAAATCAACAACCGCTATGTCGATGAATAATAACATGAACTCTCCGACGCCTTAAACCGATGTGTTGCGATTCAATAAATCTTTTTCAATTTTATTATTTTTCATGACGCCTTCAGCCTGCATTCTCATCGCTCGCGCCTACTCGGACAAATATTTGCCTCCCAGCATATTTCAATTGTAATAATAATAACAACAATAGTAGCAATAATAGAAAAAACGAGGCTGCACTAAGGCGTGCCAAGAATTGTACGTGTGTAATTGCAGCATATGCATTTAGAATTATTATTTCCACAACCGTTGCGATACTTGACCAAAGGTCATCGATGTATCGATTGAATGTGTCTGCCCGAAGACTCCAACGATTGAGGTTTATTCGTGCCTATTGTGAGATCGGAGAATAAAGAGGTCGAAAGATACATTCCAAAGACTACTTAGAGCCACGTCCACGCCCGGGTACGTTGCGGATGAGATTTTCATCTCCGACCCGCGGCGGGTGCATGCTCACAGACGCGCGCACACACCCGCATACAAGCATTGAACATAACATACAGCACATACACGAATAACGAGTCGTTGAGTAAAACATAAAAGTTTAACGAGCAGCGCTGTGCGAAGCTAATTGACGAGGAGGGAGGTCGCAGATCGTCGGCAAAGTTCGGAAAGAAAACGAAAAAAAGCAAAAACAAAAACCAAAGCAAATCGCCAGATGGAACGACAAGAAAGAAGGCCAAACGAGGATGGCGCGTGGTTACTCAAAGCTGGGCCGGTTACGTGATCGACGAAAAAACTAAAAAACCCAAAGAAAAAAAACGCAAATAAACAAATAAATGAATAAATAAAAGAAAATCGAGAGAAAACGGTCACGTATGTGACTCTTAGCCTTAAGGACCGCGAGACCGCGCGATACTCTCGATATCCCGGTCGGCCTTTCGCGTCTCAGCTTCTGCTTCTGCTGCTGCCGTTGGTGCTCCCGCTGATGCTGGACTCGTTTCAAGAGTCAATCACTCTTATCGCGTACGATCGACGAGCGAAGAAGGACTCTACCGCTCCGTAGGCGTGCGCGCGCGAGCGCAGCGAACGCAAATGATCGCTCGCCGCGACAAGAGCACAGCTAGGCACACAGTCATTGGCCATTCAAGGCAAATACGTTTTCACAATAGTGTCCACCGGGCCAATCACTGCCACATGGCCATAGACCTGCGCTGCGCTGCTCGTCGTTTCGTAAAAAAAGGAAACCAAAAGGAAGAAAATGCAAAAAAAAAAAAGATCGTTTTGGAGTAGGGAACAACCGCCACACGGTACATATGCATACCCCATCAACGGAGGCACCACATCGAAGTCTCTCAGCGGCATGAGAAATTGCCCGATCGAGAAGAAGCGAACGATGGTACCTTAATGGCGTCCAAAAGCGATTACGTCGAATTCTCAACGAGCAAACGGGCTACCGATTATCAGCGTTTATACTGCGCACGCGGGTCCTCTCTACGGCCTTCCAAGTCGCATGCAATCGCTCAGAGGGACGTCGACGAGTGACGCGACTCGACGAAGGAAAAGAAAACATTCTTCTCGTCCACGTCAATCCGCACAACCTAATCTTTCCAAGTACATATTTGGCAACACGTTGGTGTTCATTTTTTTTTTGTTTAACCTTTTTTTTTTGCATGCGAGAGGGATTATTTTTTTTGGTATTGTGAGGTCTCCGTGCGACTTGGTACGAGTGAATCCCGTACGGTGATGAAGTTTATAGCGTTGCAGTTTGTGGTCGCGTCGTTGTCGTCGTCGTCGTCGTTGGGGTACACGCGGAAGCATCGCAAGATCTCTCTCGTCGCCGTCTTTCGTCGGTTTCTTCGGTAAATCTCACGATATCACGTGTTGCACAGCCCGGTTTGGGGACGCTGACGATGTAAATACGTACGAGGTCGACGAAGATCCCCGACGACGACGACGACGACGACGACGACGACGACGACGAAGGCTTTCCCCCCGAGGTGTGCCTTCGGCTGCTCGCGATATCTCCCGCGCTCTGTATGGGATCACAAACGTTGGGATATATATTATTTTAATGTAACGTACATCGATGTGGGAACCCGAACGTGATCCAAAGAAATCACGAGCCAGTGTGTGTTTTACTGACATCGGGACTGATGGTTAACTCGATATACTCCAGTTCGATTCGAACGAATATATTTACTCTCTCGGTTTTGAGAGCACTTCGGTGAATGGTATAACTTTCAAATCTGGCATTTATTTGCCGATCAATCTGCACGATTAACTTATCGTGCTCTTCGAAACTGCAGGAACGACATTTGTGAGTGTCTGGTGTTCGTGAGAGGGCTTTGAGAATTTCGAAATAATAATTATTCGATCGGCGATTGGTTATTAATTAATTAACAAGAGAGTAATCGAACTTTCCTTCCTTTTTGAGCCAAAAGTATATTAGTATATGATCTTATTTTATTCCTTTTATATCATAGAATATAATATTACCGAAATTGGAATATTTTACTGCGAGTATCATAGAATAATAATAATGATAAAAAAGGAAGAGGGAGGATAATATTTATCTAATTCATTTGATCCAGTAACTTATTTAAATATCAATCGGTACGAGAAATATACTTTTTTTTAAAATCTATCTCGATCGTGGAATCCAAAATACAAAAAATTATATTATTTTCACACCGTAGAAGAATTAGTTCAAGCAATGAGAATTTTCGTTCTAGATCACTATCAATCGAATTTATTATTTTCCAACGAATCTGCGCATCACCTGCGATCCGAGAAGATCGTCTGCAATGAAAAACGTAGGAACAACATCATCCGTATATATACCCCATGCGGCATCCGGTCGCCCGTGAAGCCGCCAATTTGCGAGCCAGATCGCGCGGTGAGCGCATTATGATTTGCGAGCGTGCCGAATCGCATAGATTTATCGATGCCGTGGTTTATTCCCGAACGCCCGCGAGCCGCTCCGTTGCTCGGCTGCAGCGGCAGCAACCACGACGACGGCCAAACGTTAATGGCGAGTTACCGCCTTCCGCTCGAGTTATGCGAATTCTACATAAAAATCGGCAAACGCGCGGGCCGGCAATTCCGTACAAGCTGCGGTAGCGAATTTTCAAACGTTTATCGGTGTGGTCCGGAATATCAGACATCTATCGAGAATTTAACTGGCGGTAATCAAAAGCTCGGAGAGATCTGTTATCGATTGAATTCGCGATTTTGTGTGGGTGACGATCGCGATGGATCGGTATGTATTTATACGCGGATTGTTGTTGTTGTTATTATTATCATTGTTATTATCATTATTATTATAACATATTTTCGTAATGTCGATTTCCTCATAAATTATATGATTTCACGTACAATTTATATCTTTATATCGTCCCTCAAAGTGACTGAATAATTTCACGAATCGATAACCCCTCCCATATTATTAATCTTTCTTACTCGCTGCGATGCACTTTATTCACAATCATGGTCGAGACACGATCGATGAACCCGATATCTATGTACAACCGTATCGAGATCGTTTTGACGTCTGGAGCACGCGGAAAGCCAGAAAGTTTATGCACCAAATACGAGTAACATAAGCTTCTGGTGGCTCGTCGAGTGAGCTTACATAAAGAAGCTTGACCATTGCGGAGAGATCGTGGCTTCATTACCGGGAAAACCTGTTGCTTATGCTAATAACGACTTATAAACCCTTCATTAACGCTGATGAGCAATTATAATACGGTTGCCCGATCTCGCTGTGCCACGGCGGTGCTAATGCACTCTGAATGTCTCTCAATTACACGGTGACAGAGCGAAACAGTCGTTGTCAACAACGGCGTGGACGTGAACGAGGTTGAGTAGCAGCTCGCGGAGGTTCGACGTTTTTTTTTTTGCGACTGTTTCTTATTTGCTCTGTTTTTTTTCTCAATTTCTTTACGAGAAACGATAAGCTTATGCAAGTGAGACATTCTCCGAGTTCGTTGGTACCGGAGAGATCGCAGAAAGCTCTATATCCCTACCGCACGATTTTATAATAATATAACATCGTATCGCGCTGTCACGTTATTCTTGGGAAAATGTTCAATTAAGAGACAATAACAAGGAAAAATACACACGAGATCCGATGGTTGTGTATATGCGTCCGTAGTTGGCCCAACTTGTTTCTTGATACAACTAATTAGTTATATAACAATCTTTGTTTATTCTTCTCAATTCGCTCGCAAAATATTGAATTCATTTATTCCGAAAAATGTCCAGCTAAGAGACAATAATAATAAGAACTCCATATAACATCCGATAGTTGAACGTATGCGTCTCTCATTGGCCCAAGTTCTTTCTCGAAACAACCAATTAGTTACTTAACTATTTCTTCTTCTCCTTCATTCATCCAGAAAATATTCAATCCATTTATTCGCCGTTTCATCCACGCAATGCCGCTCAGCCGAAGCAAATTCCATCTCAAACAATGCCCTAACAGTTTTCTCCCGAAATCGTCGAATTCCCGAAAAAAACGAGCAACATACACCACATCAGTCGGCATCGTAAGGTCATCTTTCCCAAACAGATCCAACGCTCCGATGCACTGTAGAGGTCCCGCGTTGCACAATCGTTTTGTTTTTTTTTCACTCAACCGAGCTTTCTCTCATCTCCCGTAAGGATCGCGTTTGACTCGTTGGAACAACGTGTTTACGTGGTGGCAAGTTGGGTCGTGCCCCGAGGAGGAATCGCGCCCGAGGAGACCGTCGGCTTGTAGCGTACCGAGGACGAGAGCGGTTCGCGGTCCGCGAACGCCGATTTGGAGATCCGATCGTTGGAAACGAGTGTCCGTGGAACGCAACGCGTTCCGTATCTCGTTGGCTTGGCAGCACGTCGTGTTTGGTGCCTGGCCGAAGCTATATACGTTCGCCAGTTACGTACGGACACATCCTTTCATTCCTTTGCACACACATACACACACACACACACACACACACACACACAGAGATACACACACACATACGTGCACGACATGAGATCACGAAGAGAACACACGCCCGATGGGGCGGCGGGGGGAGACGAAGAGGAGGATGCGGCAGGAGGGGGGTACAGCGCGGTACAGATGCCGGGATGTTGATCTGGTTAGGCTGGTGCCCGAGGCGCTCGCCGCCCGTCGGTCGCGCCGAGACAGCCTCCACCACCACCAGCGGCAGCAACAGCAGCGGGAGCATCATCGCGAGTTGAAAAGCCCGCGCGGCGAAAGAAAAAAAAAGGAGCAAGAGTGCGCGTGCGCGCGCGCGAGCGCGTCCGCGACGACCTCGACAGGGCGTGGTGGGTCACCGGACCTCGTTGCACAGTGGCGTAGCAACTGTGGCAACTACGGGGGTTCCCCCCTCACGACTTCGGCCTCTCTTTCCAGGGCTTCACGGGTGTGCGTCGACCGCCGCGCTCTCTTTGCGCGTCGGACCGAGAGAACCCCGCGCTGCGGCATCTACGGCGGTTCACTTCCGGCCGTAAGCGCGATCTGGTTTTTTTCTTCTTTCTTTCTTTTTTTTTGGTTTAGTTGGTTTTTTGTGCATCATTGCTGCACGAGCTATCGGAGAGTAGCATGAAAGAGGCAACGCGCGGTCTCGATTTATGGGGCGCAGCTTTGAACGCACGGTTGTGTCGATGTTGAGGAGGTTTGTAAGCATGTTTGTGTCTGTATATTTCATGCGAGTGCGTGAGGGTGTGATTAAACCCGGAAACGTGATGCGCACACCTCACTCGATAGCGGGAAAGGGCCGAGGTTAAGGGAGAGGTGGAAATAGTGTTATTTCAAAAATGTAGAGATTGTTGTTGAAAACGTCTTGGCTCGAAATATTCTTCGTACGAGACACCTCGTTATGCGACCTCATTACATCTGCATTTCTCTTCTACTTATGTAAATACTATCGATAAAAATAGTAGATAATCAAACCCCAACATTTCCCCCGTCGCTCATAGAGAATTAACAAAAAAAAACCGATGTCAAACAGATACGGATCATTGAATACTCGAAAATCCAATTGCATGCTTCTATGATTTACTCTTCGGTGAGAATAGTCTGGCCGAGAGTCGCCGAGTTGGCAAGACGTCGAGCAAAAACATTTCTTCGAGTCTGTCGTTTTCTTTGATTTTGTTGTCTGTTACTACCGCCGCGTCTCCGACATCAGAATCTCGCGGGTTCTATAAACAAAGTAAGGTCTGGCGGGGTGCAGCGCTTAAACCCGGCTTACGAGTGCACAGAGTGCAGCGCGCTCTCGTCTCGTGTACGTATGATACATACGTGTATGTATATAGGCGTGTGACGGTATAAACGAGCGAGTATGCGGCGACGTGCCGCGCTAATAACGTGTTTGAGGAAGGTATAATTGATGCGGACCCCGGGTATCGCGCGCCCCGAAGTCGTATGCGCGCGTTCGAGCGTATGCACCAGCGGAGTTTGGAACAGGGTGGAGAAAATATAGGTTGTCTTCGTGGGTCGAGCGACCGGTCGCCCGCGGTGCAACACGAAGATGATATATTCCCGGCAACCGCAGCTGCACTCTCACCGGACCCCGTTTGCAACCACCACCGGGCCACACGATACCCCGAGAGATCCGAGTTGCAACGTTCGAGTCCGTGGGCCGACCATCGTTGCGTCTCGTAAATTCACGCTGCCCCCGAAAAACGAACTTCAACGACAACCCACCGCCGAACGGTCGAAGGTCGTCAAACGAATGCACTTGCGGATAAAACGAATTTTTTTCGGGATCGGGAATTTCGGTTAAAGGGTTTTGTGGGGGTTTAGATGTAATTGAGAGCTGCTGGTGGGGTTGGGATTTATTGACGGTAGAGGGATCACAGTTTTATGGGAAAATTGGGAGAAATTAGTTTTTGATTAGTTTATTGTTGTTGTTGTTTATTTATTTATTCATTTATTTATTTCCTTGCATATTTTATTTCATATATTTTATACAGTTCCGCAAATTTTTAGTCATAGAAGATTCTATCAAACTAGGAAAACGAATTTTCCGACGTTTTCCTCACGATAAGCGGATAAAAGACTCACGACTATATATCATTTTTTTCAAGCTCATGTGAAATTATAAGAACTAGAAGGATTAACAGAAATCTCCGCGATACATATTTATGGAAGCCCGTGATAAAATCATAATCAAATAAAATAACTTATCAAATCGATGTAACAATAATTCCAATTGTCCACTATTTGTTTCGTAAATTAAAAAAATCCATCTCCATGTCGTACTTCACGTACCATCGTCCGTTCAGTCTACAACCAACGATCGTCCTAATTATTCACGATAATGTTTTTTCTTCTCCATTCCGAATAATTTGTACAGGACCCCATGTACCGTTGGAATGACTATAGCCGGCTACGTCCATCCAGCTAGACTATGATTCGCGGTCCATCGATCCGAACGATATTGCCGATATTAATTTTCATTACAAGCTCACCGAACGCCCGTCCGAGAGTGAGCGATCCACTGAGTTAGTGGATCAACGTACGAATTAGTAGAGCATCGTGAAGGAAAGACGAGTAGGTAACGAGGCGTCGTATGGAATCCTCAGAGACGAAGGGTTGAAGAGCCAGAGCGAACACGATTCCGTTGCTCGAGCTTTCCGTCCGTGTCTCACAGTCGTAGCAATATACATGTGTACATATATTTATATATATATACAATATACATGTATACATGTAAGAATGACGTATAAGATCGTCTCGTAGGCGCATAAATACAACTGCGGGTCGTCTCGTGCATTCCCTCTTGCCGTATACGCATTTGTATACGAAATATTATACATCACGCGTTTCTCCGACGATATGAAGAACGCACAGCGCGCCTCCACCATCCTGGCAAAGACGCCGCTCTCGAACCCTCGTACGGACCATGAACCACGGGTTTCGATATAACACAGCATCCGGACCAACGTATATACACAGAAATAACTGCACAGACCGCAAGTATCCAGCCGAGAAACATGTTTTTTTTTTTTTTTAAATTTTTTTTTTCACGGTGTACATTGTAATTTCACATACAACACTGTCCGTGCACCGGGGTCGATAGCGCTTCGTGGTTGTTGCCCATCGAACGATCCGCAATACAGAACGTGGTTCGTCGAACGTTTGAACGCGCTCGCCGGGCTCTTTCGGTAACGATAATTCGGAACGTTGTTCACGGCGCCGTAATTTATGCTCGTGGATCGTTAAATACTCTCGGCTCGTCGAGGAATAATCTCCGTGTATCGTGTAAAAACGAGGCAAGCCTTGTTATCTTTACGCACATTCAATCAACGTCGTCATTATATCGTCGTCGTCGTCGTCGTTCGTGCTCGACGATCTCGGGGAAAAAATCTCATCGAACAAAACGTTTTGCTCTGTAATTTTTTTTTTTTAATCTTTTGAGTTTACGAATTGACGCTTCATCGACGTAAATTGAGAATATATTGGAATTACTGAAATACACGAGGAACGCAATATTATTGTTATTTTTTTGACAGTATCACCGTTGACAATAAATTCAGCCATATATAGCAAAACTCGTTCCTAGAGATTATCATGAGAGCTGTCAATCGACTATTGTGACTCATCGACTACGCCCCCCCCCCTCCCCGCCCTCTGCCCGTCAGAGATTCACTCGAATTAGGTTGTCCGTCCGACTTTCCAAAAATGTCACATTTTTCACCTCGATTTTCAATAATTCCGCACGCCGGTTCGCCTTGACTGACTGAAAAAAAATCGTTTCGCGGACGACATAAAGGTCCATATTCGTATATCGAGATCGCTAAAAGACACGAGAACGATGATCGTGGAAGAGGAGCGGGGATTTCAATACTCGTCCGTTGCGGGACGATCGAAGAAGTTCGAACGACCGGTTGGCCTAGCCAGAACGCGAACGTTGCGTGCACAAGTCGCATTATAGCCTTGAATATTTCATTCATAAGAACCACGGCGGTGGGCACGCTCGTATTCCGACAACATTGCCCGTATGGTAGTTCGAGTTCGTATGCAACATGCGATATTGCATTGCGCTCTGTCCTTCGGTGTATGTATTCATAAATATACGACTCTCTCGCTTCGTCGAACACTCTCGAGCATCCGCTAGTCCGGGATCCGTTGCAATTACGCTCAGCGCATGCACCCGAGCCGCCGCCCCAGGAGCTGTGAATGAATCGTTTTTCCGTTACCGTCAATTTTATTATTTCTTTTTAAATTCATTTTTTTGAGATCGCTTTTTTTTTGTTCTACTCTTGGCATGCCGGAATGATAGCAGCTGGCACGACGATGGCTTGGCTGTTGTACGTCGTTGCGATCACAATAGCTCGCAAGGGCGTTATTATTTCGTAATTTAACATCTGTCGAGTTAAATTTATTTTTCGTGTCAGGTTATTGAAATCAATGTACGATATTGAATGATAAATTTATTCGAATACTAATTGAGTGATTCAATAATTAGTTCCATCAAATAATAATAAATTCTAATTCTGATCTAATGTAATTTTCATGTATTCTAATAATTAGTTCTGATAATTTAATCATTATTAATCAATACATTGATTTATTAATTTGTTCAACTACTAAGCATCAATAATTTTTGCATGCATCATTGTCGCCATTAATTTCTATTGCAACTATTTTTCTTTTTCTTTGTTTTTTATCGCGACAATCTACAATCGTCATTGATCGCGACGAATATTCAAAATCGTAAATCATAATTCAGCAAAACAAATGACTCGCAAAATTGAAGCTACTAACCACAAAGAGTGCAAACATTTCTATGAAAGCAATTGGAACGCGAAGAGGCGATGGTTATTGATCGTCGTCGAGCGTTTCAACCATCGACGTAAGAAAGAGAATGAATAATCATTCAACGTTGATGTTTCTCTATCGCCGCCCGAGCCGTGTCGTAGACCCCTTTTCCGTGACGACGACGATAAATCAAAGCTCGATAATTATACACATTATTTCATCTTTACGACTTTGATTCTCTCTCTCGGGGACGCGCTCGCGCTCGCGCTGACGCGCACGGCTGTTGTCCGTCTATGGCGAATATAATACCGCACTCGGTCAAATAAAGATAACCCGACACACCTAGTGAAAGGTTGGGAGCTATCCAGACGCGGGATAGTTGTTTCACCGCGTACGGCATTTTACAATGTGCCAGAGAGGCTGAGCCTTGGTCAAGAACGTTTCACAAATTGACCTCCGCTCGTTCCTGTTCGCACGCACTCTCCTGTTGATCTCAATTGAATAAATAAATAAATCAATAACCTAAAAAATTTATGAATGAACGAATGAACAAATCGGTGAAGCGTTGAACCGACAAACCGATAATTTCCATCGCAACATCGATCGCCCGATTAGAAACGAAATATAGATCTCAAAAAATCGTTTTATTTTTATTACAGGATTGACTAAATAAATAAATCAATAACCCAAAAAACGTATGAATGAATGAATGAACATATCAGTAATGCGATGAACCGATAAGTCGATAATTTCCATCGCAACATCAATCTCCCTGATATAAACGAAACATAAATCTCAAAAAATCATGTTATTTTTGTTACAGAATTTCCGAGAGCACAGGATCGATGGTTCGTCGCTGCCGCTTCTGTCGGAGGATCATTTGACGGGCCCGATCGGAATGAAATTGGGTCCGGCGCTGAAGCTCCGAGCCCTTCTCGCGAGAAAGCTCGGAGCTTGCACGGTTTGTCTTCACTGCGCTCACTGTCATCAAACCCCATTGCCGGCATTGAGCGCAGCAGCGGCAGCGGCGGCAGCGGCGGCCGCGGCAGCGACGAATTCGTCACAACCACCGGGCAGACGTCCGAGCAGCACCGGAAACTGACAAACAATGGCGGAGACTCCGGGACCCGAGACCGATCCTAATCGAGCCCTGCGAATCGAGCGTCGCGTGTCACGACCCGTGCGGAAGCCGGATGTCGTGTTTAAAAAACCGATCAAGCAATGATCGCGCGTGACGTCGATTAACTCACGCGGCGCGGACGAAACGAGACCCTCGATCCGTGCGTCGAGGCGACCCGAAAGGATCCTCGACGACGGACGAAATTACGCGACGATGAAAAAATTACGAACTCGATGATTCAACGTTGACGCGTTTATTTCGCGAGTGGAGACTCCGCCTGAAGATTAAAATATAAGGAAGACGAAGAGGGAGAAAAAACAGTACCTAAGCTAGTTGATAGTAAGCGTTAATTTTGTACAGAGACTCCGAAGAGCCTGGGCTGATTTTTTTGCGGCCCAGGAGGGCTGAAACATCGATCCAGAATGTACTTACCGAGGCATCTCGCCTCGAGAAATCAAATCTAACCATCGGGATCTTGGCTCAATTACCTGCAATTGCGAAATAATTATTAACGAACGGATGTAAAAAAAAAATAGAACGACTTTGGAAAATTGTCCTGCTGATGATCATCACCGGTGTGTGTAATCTATACACGGAATCAATTTTTTAAACAATTTTTAAACCTCGAGTGCCTACAGGTCATTTTTGAAATTTTTGCGGAGCCAATTTTGTCGATGATAATTGATTTTATTTTTTTTTTTAAAGTCGCCTAACGTAGCGAGATGGCTGTAGAGAATGTCGGAAAGAATGAAACGAGACCTTTCGGCGTGTGAAGTAATATTTTTAGTTCGAGTATCAGACAACATTGGAGACAATTTAACGACTGTATTAAATACACGAGTGAGATACGACCGAGCGAAGAAAATTAATGCGTTTGATAATCAACATCGGCTTGCTCGATGTTTTTATAGCCTTTCGAATTGAAACGTCCGAGTCGAAGCATTGTCAATGATCGCGCGAGCGCGATCAATGCAATCTCGATAACGACTTTGTTAACGTGCGAACGTTACAACCGAGCAACCCACAATTTCGATCAAACGCGCTACGAACGGCGTTCATGAAGTCGGCCACGGTTGTTTTATCGCGAGTATGTTTGTATCTTCATGAATTCTTTCGATTGATTATTATTTCTCGATTTACCCGAAACAACGGTTTATGTTTTCGGAATCGATCGATGCTGCCAATGCCAAACCGGCGTTTCATTAATCGAAGCTTGATCTGATTTGTTTTCGAACGAAAATATATTTTTTTCCAGTGCAAACATTTTGTTTTCGGGCGCAAAAATCTTATTTTCGAACGAAAACATCTCGTTTTCGACCGGATACGATTTGTTTTCGGATGAAAACAATTTGTTATCGACCGAGAACAATTTGTTATCGACCGAGAACAATTTGTTATCGACCGAGAACAATTTGTTATCGACCGAGAACAATTTGTTATCGACCGAGAACAATTTGTTATCGACCGAGAACAATTTGTTATCGACCGAGAACAATTTGTTATCGACCGAGAACAATTTGTTATCGACCAAAAACATCGTATTTTCGAACGATAACTTCGAACGAACTTGTTTTCGTGATTCAAATAATTCAATGAACGACCCGAAGTAAAACGTTCGAATGGAAATCCCGATTGTTGTGTTAAAATGTACGAAACCAAGAGTTAAAGAATGAATGAGATGAAAGAGTAAGAATGTATAGCGAAATAAAAAGAGAGAGAGAGAAAGTGAGAGCGAAAGCGATGGCGAAAAAAATCGTACCCTGATTAATAACGAGAACCCATGTGCAATAACAATAATCTTTCGACTCGATGTAACTATAACTCTAGGGTATACGTATTTGCTCAAATCGTTGTTTCTTTTATATATTTTAACGAAGTTTTATATGAATGATTATAAATATAAATATACTAAATTATATTTTTGCTAATAACCCTCTTACACGAAGCAGATGGACAAAAGTGTTGATAAAAATGATTAAATTATCCGACAGACAATGGACAATAATGCAATAGAATCGAGTGCGATTAACGCCGCGTGAATTTATACATAGATAATAACGACAGTAATAATAATCTTGATACTAAAAATAATTACGATAATAATAATAATAACAATAATAACAATAATGATGAATGGAGCCGACGCCGTCGTTGGCTTTCGGTAAGATAGAGTTGTACATTTTACTCTCCATGCTGTAACATTTATTTATTTAGAATCTAACAGTTGCCTTATTGTATTAACGCAGAAACGTCAGACGCGAATGGCCGTAAGCCGCGCGACTATTATTGTACAACACGAGGAAGAAAGATAAATATGAAAAGAGAAAAAAAACAAACCAGTTCGTACGACGAGCAGTATTTTTAGATTAACATTAGCCTGAATTTACTGCAGACTAATTTTTTTAAAAACGCATCGCGTATCGATACACGAATTTTTAATCGTCGCGAGGGCAGTTCGATTGTCACGCATGGTTTGACGCGTTCGGATAACACGCGGCAGATTCACCGACTGGAAAAAAAAATTGAGCACGTGGAGCGTCTCGAGATACGGGCTGATGATTATTGTTGAAAGTTATCCGAGCTTGTACGAGACTTTTTAATAACGTTGAGTGTTTACTGTCACGTGAAGATTTTTTTTTATTAAAAAAAAAAAGATATCCGGATGTTTTTGTAAAAATTGTTTGGAGTAGCGAGCTCAGGTATGCGTGCAAATAAAAACTCTGATTAGTGCGGCTTTTACTTAAAAAATAAATAAATAAATAAATAAACACATATAAAATCAACATTTCATTGTATATACCGCTTAGGCATTTATTTATATCGTGCTTTTAACGAGACAAGAAAATGAATTTATGTAGTATTTTATTCAGCACCGGAAAAAAGATGGCGAAAACTAACGTCAACTTGTATCGTGTACATATATACTTGGACAGACACAGATGGAGAACGCACACACGAAACCGCGTTGGATCGTGGTATTATATTGACAATAACGCATAGCAAGAATAAGTTGCGTGGTATGATTGCGAAGAAGAGTGAAAGACATAGAAGATTTTTAAAAATAAAAAATAAAAGCATGCGAGAAACGATGTTACGGCAATTTTGTGATACTTCAATTTCCAATCCCGTTCCAATTCACCTGCACCATTTGATTTCCCAGCAACATTAATTCGCCGTCCGTTTGTTCAACCCCTCCAACGTTCCCTTTGATCTCCACATCTTACGTATTCCTTCATCGCAAGTCTGTCGTGTATTATTTTACGATTAGCTGTCATATTATGTATAGCAGAAATTAATGGTGAAAAGAGAAAACAGTACATTGTTTCTGTTTAAATAAAATTGTTAAAGAATAATATTGTTTAAAATTTATTCGTCCATCACGTTTTTAAATCCTACAGAGAAAATTTAATAAACAAAGTTTCTAGAAATATGTACATTTTTCCTTAATGTTAAGTAAATTAATACTACGGAGAATCGTTGAGTTTTAATCACAATTGCTTCGTTCGTGGATCTTAGAAGTTCGTTCATGAAATTGGTTTCGTTGAACAATTATCTCTCTCAATCCTTTGATCACAGCTTCGCCTATAATGACAGTACAGAAATCGTGATCAGTTACGAAAAAATGTTGTCCATCACCAAAAGGATGAAAAAAATATATAAAAAAATAGTAAACTAATCAACTGGTAAAAGACAATAGTAAATATTAAAACAGTGAGATGGTCAAATGGCAAAATGGTAAAATGGTAGAGTTTTTACCATTCTCTTTCGAACATTGAAAAAAAAATTACTCACGTTTCGATGAATAGCGAGAACTCCGTCCTCTTCGCTCAGTAGAATTTTCACTCGAGCGTGACCGGTTTTGTCGACGTTGACGATTTTTCCCGTGCACTTGCCGTTGACCAAATTTCCCGTAATGACATCGCAGTAAGCGCCAGGCTGGAGATTCGTTTGAATGTTTTCCGTCAGATCCGTTTTATCGGCGTTTATCGCGATAAATCCTCGATTGCCTCGAGAAAAGGCTATTTTGTTATTTCCATTGTCCCACCAGGAGCTGATCGCGGTGCCGTTGACGGCGTTGCGAAAACGGACCATGTTGTACATCTGTCGCCAACGATGCTCGCAAACCCAACCGGCGCCACAGGTCGAGTCTTCTTTGATGACAGGAGAAATTACATTATCTCGTTTATCAGCCGGAGGACCTTGCTCGAAACTTTCGAAGGCGAAAGAACTCATCAGTCTAGGCCTGCCGTAGGGATGGGCCAACATGAAAGCGATTGCCATCTGGAAATAGCACACACGATTATTTCCGTAGAAATAATCAAACAAGGAGATAAATTGAATAAATCTATAATAGATAAATAATAGAATAGATAGATAGATAGATAATAAAATAGATGGATAGAAGATCAATCAAACAAAATTTTATCGGACATTTTGGTTGGACGTTTATATATTATATTATTTAAGATATTAAATTATTATATATATTTTATATATTTATATACACGAAAATATATAAATAAATAAATATTTTTGAAAATGTATGGCATTTGAATACATTTTTTAATGTCAAAATTTCCGTAGAAATAATCAAACAAGGATATAAATTGAGTAGAACAATAATAGAATAGATAGATATATAGATAATAGAATAGCTAGATTGAAGATTAATGAAACAAAATTTTATCGGAAGTTTTGGTTGAAAAAGATTTTACGAAAATCGGTAAACTTAAAAACGGACTTTTTTCCCATAATTCGTTTTTATATATTATATTATTTATTATATTATATCATTATATATATTTTATATATTTATATAGACGAAAATATATAAATAAATTAATATTTTTTAAAATGTATGTCATTTGAATACATTTTTGAATGTCAATATATTCACTCGAGTCGAAGCAATTACTTATTAAACTTCTTGTATAAACTGATTCAATTTCATTAATTGTGACGAACCTTGTATAGCTTGGACTGTTTGTGCGTAAGTACAGAACCGTGATCTCGCTGATTATCGTGATTGTCGATGAAAACCAGAGCATCGCCGGAAGGTAACAAATTCCAAGATTCCCCGAAGGTTTTGAACCATTTCAAAGGATTGTTGCCACGCATCGCGTTACTGATTTCCCATCCGTAACGAAATTCGGTGACCGCCGCAAAAGCGTTGTACTCTCGCTTCGTGATCGACTCCCCGCCCATGTCTATGACTTCCTGATAAACGTAGGGACGAGAATTTTTTCGGAAACCATGTTTGGTATTCAAGTCACGAAGACGGGAATAAATAACTCGAAGATCTTCGGGCCACATGTGTTTGGCTGCGTCAATCCTTTTAAGGTAAAAATACCATCAGATTCATCGCAACATCCCTAGCTAAAATATACATCTTTTTTCAATAACTTGCATCAAATTTAATCAATCCAGACCAACTCTTTGAGCTTCAGTTACATTCCTTTTCTTCATTCCAATACATTTATGCCAACATGCAAAATTGGATGTATATCAATTCAATTAATTTATTAATAAAAAAATTTTAAAATCTGTTTTTCAACGCAATTGATATAAAAAATATTCGACTAACCGGAAACCAGCTACTCCCGCTTCTATAGCCGCGTTCAAGAAGTCGACGATCTTCGTTCTGACGTATTCACTGCGTTGATTCAAATCGTGAAGACCAACGAGCTCGCAATTTCTTACTTGTTCGCGGTTGCCATAATCTTCAATCCCACACAGTCGGTTAAAATCGTTTGGACCATAAGGCACGGCATAGTATTGTCGGGCAGCGGTATCGGCAGTGGAACCACCCGTTCCCACTGCATTCGATCTATCGCCCGTCATGTGATTGAGAACCGCATCCACGTAAATCCGGACGCCAACGCTATTGCATCTTCGCACCATGTCGCGAAAATCTGTTTCGTTTCCAGATCTCGTTGCCCAGCGGTAAGATATCGGCTGGTAACGTTCCCACCAAGGTCTTCGTGGAACGACAAGGTTCTCCTGTATCGGTGACACCTAAAACGGTTTCACGTTCTTATCATGAATATGCACGTAAAATGCAATAACTCTGCCATTGAAACTTTTTTGTCCATCTCCTTGTTTACGAGTTATTATCGAAAAACTAAAGATCTTGATATTTTTATCAAGCTGACATTTTTACAACTGGCTGTCTACAAATTTTATTTTACCTGAACACCGCCAAAACCCATTGGACCGAGGAAACGTTCGCACTCTTTGGCGATGTCTTTCCATTTCCACTCAAACAGATGCACCATGACATCGTGACCCGGTGCGTAATGAGGATTATTCGACGATGAAGATTGCGCTGGTGCAGCAAGAGCCGCACCGAGCATCAAGCTCGCTACTGTCACGATCAAATGCATACTCAACTGCGCGGCTACGTCTTCGCAACGGTTGATATATATACCCTCCGGTTATCGCTGAGGTTACTATAAATTAGAGCTATGTCTCTGTTCAACGCTTCGGACGTTTTTTTATCATCCGGATATCGTTGCGTATCTCTTTTCGTCGAAGCGAGAAATCCTAATTTATATCGATATTACAACGAAAAATCCGCTACCGTCTCGTGCTCAGCTCACTCCCACCGTGCTTGTGATGGTTATCGCTGATGTGACAATAATTTTTGCGCTGTTGTTTTCTTTATCTCGTATCATCTACTACGTCGAATCTTGTTGATCGATCTCGCTGAATTCAAACTGCGATGAATAAGCGTTAACAAACTCAAAGTGTGATAAAAATAATAATATTCCGAGTCGCAGAAAAATAGTTTCTATCTGACAAATAACGTTTAATAATAATCATACCAATCGTCAATATATCTAATACATCAGGATAACGCTAAAGCTATTGCTTTCAAGTTAAAGCTATATCGAGCGTTGAATAATAATTTATGCAATTAGTAAGAATGTGCAGTTTTCCGTCGTGTTTCATCGTCTTTCCTCTTCTCGAGAATGAAATTGATTCGCCGAATTCACAGCTTCGAAGTGGCCTGAAACAATTATTCATTATTGATCGAACACAAAAAAAACATAAATGAAAATGAAATAAAAATAAAATTGAAGTAAAATAAGAATAAAATAAAAATAAAATGTAAATTGTGAATAATCGTGCTTACTCCGACGTGAATCGCGATAACTCCATCCTCGGCATTTTGTCGTATCGAGAATGTGGCTTTTCCACTTTGATCGACAGTTATAGTCTGTCCGGTGCACTTTCCCCCGGTGGCCTTTCCGGATATAACGTCGCAGTATTTTCCAGCCGGCAAACCGGTCTGCAGTCGTTGATCGAGGTCGGCGTACTCGCCATTGATGACGATGAATCCGAGCGAGCCCCGAGAAAAGGCAATCTGGTTTTTCCCATTGGACCACCAATTCCGCATGGGTTGTTCCTTCGCGACGTTTCGGAAAATATTCATTCCAACGATTTGCGGCCATCGGTGCTCGCAGACCCAACCCGCGACGCAAACGCCATTTTTCACCGGCGAAAGGATATTTTCCTTTGCATCCATCGGAGGTCCACGGTCGGTGTTGTTGAAGGCGAAAGAACTCATCACGCGGGTGATTCCGTATGGATGGGCGAGCATGAAAGCTGTTGCCATCTGTAAAGTTAAAGGATTAATTCGTAAATCAATGAATTCATTATTGATGCAGTGACTGGTTGAATAATCATTTTAGCCGGTTAATTGATTGAATAATAAAAATATATTATTACATTGGTCCATCTCTTAGAGAAATTATACGGTTGAATTATTTATCAATGAAACAATAAAAGTCATCGATCAGTAATTAGACTGTCATTTTGATCACTCAATTATTTGGATTATTAATTCATAATTATATTAAACATAATTATATAATATTGTATAATTATATTATATTAATTATATAATTATAATATATTAACTATATAATTATATTATATTATTGTTATTATTATTATTAATTATATTAATTATATTAATTCATTATTATATTATATATTGATATAATATCAATAATATGTAAATTATCATTAATATATAATTATTTTATGTATTCTTTGATGAGAAGAAGAAGAATATTTATTGTTAGGAAATTTCATAAGTACCAGAACAACCGTAAAAAAATTGCATCGACTCGTTTGAAACGTCAAAATCGTCGTGTTTACCTATTTTTAATTATACAAATATTGTAAACGCGGTACCTTGTACTGTTTGGGGACTTTGTGAGTGAGAATCGAAGCTCCACCCGCCCCGTGGCCTCGCTGATTGTCATGATTGTCGATCATAACGAGAGCATCGTCAGCCGGCAACAGTCCCCATCCGTTTCCCCAATATTCCAATTTCGACAGATCATCCTGATGTCGAAACATGGCACCGAGAACAATGCCATAAGTGAACTCGATCACGGTGCCGAAGCTCGTGTATTCTCTTTTGGCAACGGCCTCGCCACCGAGATCGATGACTTCTTGATAAACGAAAGGCCGAGAATTCGGCGGAAAACCGTGACTGGTGCTCAAATTGTTCAATCTCGAGTAGATTATCTTGAGGTCTTCCGGCCACATATGCTTCGCCGCGTCGACTCTAACGCGATTACGATTACGAAAAAAATACGAAATGACAGAGAAATGAGAACAAACAAATGGGGGAATCCTGACGAGTGAATCGTGCCTGATTGAATCATTCCTTATCGATAAGATAGCAATCGATACACAAATCCGAATTACCAAAATAGTGGATGGCTCAGCGATAAAAGAATAAACCCCCGACTTAATCTTATCGGTCTTACTGCGTCGTAATTATTTCCTTCTATTATGATTCGACTTTTAAAAATCTATATTCGATACTGAATGGAAGTTTTATCTGAGATTGAGGCATCGTCGATCTCTTTTCTCATTGACACGGATCGAGTATATTTTGAAATTCTAATTCTACTTCTATTCGTAACTTCAAGACGAAAATAATTATTATTATGAGAAAAGAATATCGATTAAAAAATAAATAAATAAATAACTAGCAATTATTAATACTATTGGATTATTGAGTAATTGGAATTGATTAGATTTATTGATACTATTGTATTATTGAATAACTGGAATTGGTTGGATTCATTGATACCATCAATCAATTTTGTCGTATTTATCGCCCATCTCCGATACTGCACCGAATCAAAGAAAACAATTCGAATTTATATTACCTGATTCCCGCAACTCCAGCATCGATAAGTCTGTTGAGAAAATCGACGATCGGCCTTCTAACGCTCTCTCGACTCTGATCGAGATCATGAAGCCCGCTAAGCTCGCAATCTCGAACTTCCGTCGCATTCTTGTAATTCTTAATTTGACAGCTCTTGTGGAAGTCACCGGCACTGTAAGGAACCGCCGGATAGGAGCGTATGTTCGTCTTCGCATTCGAACCGCCAGTTCCAACAGCCGGTGATTTATCCGTCGTCATGTGATTGAAGACAACGTCGACGTACGTCCGCACATCAACCGCGTTGCATCGTTTGACCATTGCACGGAATTCCGCTTCGTTTCCAGAACGAGAAATTATTTTCGTCGATATCGGTTGATAACGCTCCCACCACGGTCTGCCTTCGATTACCATATTTTCATGGACCGGTGACACCTAAAGATAATGAGCTGTATTATTCTTTGTGCGAATGCAAGGAGCCGATAAATTTAAAAAATTCAATGAATTCGGAACCAATCGAATTTTATAATCTTATATATATAAAATACCTTTATCGGTGTTTAACCGGTGAATGTTAATTTTAAAACACGAATTAAACAATAAACCACGAAACACAAGTATTTATCAATCGAACGAAACATTTGCAAATACAGAAAGCAATATTGTTCCGAAAAGAAACTTACGTAGTAACGATTTCGAAATTGCGTAATAAGTTCACACATAAGAATTAATTAAATTCTTTGTGATGATCGAACTATTTTACCTGAACGCCCCCGTAACCCATCGGTCCCAAGAATTTTTCGCACTCCTCGGCAATGTCGCTGAACTTCCATTCGAACAAATGTACCATCGTCTTCCGGTCATCCTTGTAATGTGGATCCTTCTGTGCCTCCGCTATCGCCAGCAAGGCCAGCGTGATTACAATTAGCGACTTCATTCTCGAACGAAAACTCGATTCGAACTCCCGCGAGAGTTTATCGGCCAAATGAATTTATACCGAGCAGCCCATCGGTGACCGTCATTATATTAACAGCTGTTGGCGAACGACATTAGCAACGTGACATAATTATTAATGGGAGGTTACATCATTATCGCAATGTTCGTGTTCGCGACGGCGCAATTATCTTACGTACATTCGTTGACAGATGCTCCTGTATTGCTGCTCAGCGTGCAGGGCCATTAAAACGTGACGAGGTTGGACAACCAATCCAGTTACGAATCAATAATTGATCTACAAACTTAAATCAGTCGCCAATATGGAAGAAAGTTTAATCCTCAAACGGGCAATAGAAAAACTAAAAAATAAGAAGAAAAATTAATAATACGACGGTTATTGACTAAATTTTATAATTAAAGAATCAACAATAATGATAATAATAAAATAATAATAATAATGATAAAATGATAATAATAATAATAATAATAATCATAATGATAATAAAATAATAATAATGATGAAATAATAATTATAATAATAATAATAATAAATTTGAATGATTTTTGAGGCTTTGATAGTTTTTTAGTTTGCTGCAAGTAAGCAGTCAAAATTGTTTGATCGATCGAAGTCGCATTATTGTTCATCGAATGAACTGGACCCGCCCTTGGTGCACGATCATGATGGGGAGCGTTGATAAAGGAATAGACAGGCTCATAAATAACGTTCGCAGAAGAAATAACAATTATATTCTCTGCGTGCTCACCACCTGGCGTTGAACGCCGCGTCAAGCGGTAATTGCGCAATCGTTGTGTCTCTCGTCTACAACACAGGGTCAGGGATAAAGTCTTCGGGGCCGTGATCGTCGGTAGATTGTGTTGGCTGTGCGTCGCCTACTCGATTTTTTATTATCATTTCTCGTTCTTTATTTCAATTGATATATTGATTTTTTTTTGCTTTTTTTGCTTTTCACTACAGTATATCACAACATTATATAGAGATCGAACTTTAGGTAGAATCATTTCGCTTTGCGAGTTGACGGGAAGTCGTATTGTTTTTTTTTTTTTTTTTTTCGAATGATAAGATTGTTTACACGTAATCGCGACGATTATCGTCCATGTGACGGTGATTTTTTCTTCGTTGTTTCTCTGATGCACCCTCGTTATTACATGAATGTTAAATAATTTATCGACGATCGTAACGATTCACCGACGCGATCGTCGTTCAATTTCGGGCATCACAGAGAACTCCGGACGACGCGACATTCAAGGCGGGTTTTTTTTTCCTTTTACATTCCGCGTTGTTACAACTAAGACTCGTTATTATCAACTTCCCGATTATAGGGAAGTTATTGTAATTATTATTTGTCTTTTCCCGCTCGCCAATACCGATTATACTTATGACAAGCTAGACATCCACCAATCATTCAGACGGCGTTACAATACACGTCAACAGCGTCACATGTGTGTTGTTTTTATTTCTTTTCCTATCTTGTTTTCGAATTATCGTCGTACGACGCGATTGGCCGATGCAATTGCATCTTGTGAGTCGTACGCAGATGTGCGATGAGGAAATCGATGAATAGTCGGGAGTTCCGTGTCGCATCGTTCGCGATAAACGTGGCAAATAATACGATAAGGGTCCTCGAGACGGCAATTGCACGAATGTACGTAACGCCTGTTACGTACATTGTTCATTGACGGCTGGCATCGTTCAATGGCTCACGCTTGCGAAACGCGATCAGTTTCGAGCGATGTATCAGCTCGTTATTCGCGTTATAATTCTGCGCGTGAGTCATTCGCGAGTGCGGTTAAACAAAATAACGGAAGATGAGCGTTCGACGTAGATGCGGATGCAAGAATACAGTTACAATCTCGATCCGATCGGGGAGAACGCATCTCTCGACCCAATTAATTAGTCAACACGTTATTTTAATATAATATTCACACGTTACGTATATAGACGATAGAATTGTTTTTTTTTTTTTTTTAAGTTTTTTTTTTTCATTTTTGCTTTGACATTAATATAAATACTATATCCCTGACACTTATGCAATCGAGCTGCACATAACATGACATTATAAAATATTACCGACAAAGGCTGTTGCGGTTGGCTTTGTTTTTTTTCTATGAAAATTAATCAACGCTTCGTACGTGCACTATTTTTTTGGCCATATTTTTTTTAACGCGTAATGTTTTGTTATCATTATTTTGAATTTTTGTTTCATAGATCGTGTTTACTAAAATTTTTGTTATTATTATTATCTTAATTTGATTATATTTCGAGTGTCCGTTGACTTGACGTGGCCAGAAATTTGTTTCGAATTCGTCATCGACGTGAATATCGATCGAAGGTCAATGTAGCTTTTGTTGAATTTATTCGTTTGATCAGGATTTGATTGTGTTGTCATCGATGAATGATCGTAAATTAATCGTTGGTGATTCTAGATGGACACAAGTGACTTGGCACAGGTTTCGCGATATTTCCTTTTTTTTTGATTGATTGATAAGCAGGAACCAACCACCTCCTTCGTACATACCAACCACGAACATACCGATCAACGGGATAATACATCGTACATTTTCTATTTTCTCTCTTATCTCTCTTACAATCAACAAATTGCTTGGTACAACCGGCGCCCGGTTGCAAAAGTCGCAAATCTTACGAATAATCAGCAAACAATTCGTATCTCACGACCATGCAGCTGGGCGAACGGTGTGAGCGTTAATGCACGAGGAATATTAAAATCCATCAAACAAAGTTTTCGAATGTCTCCCATTCGTTATTTCTTTTTTTTCCTCCGTATATATACATATTTATATCGTAAGGAGCATTCGTCGTGCAGTCAGATACAACGAAAAATTATTTTTTTTTCTTCATAAAAAATACACACAGTCTATTCAATTGTGATGTGGCGAATTCATTAAAATCAATGGAAGTGCGCGTGACTAATAGTTCGATAAAAATTACGTCCCGCAATCTTCAAACGTTTGTCACGCAAGGTTTTTTTTTTGTAAGATAAAATCGTGCGATAACTCGATATATATGAAAATAATTACGGGAGCAAAGTGCGAAAGGCTATTTTTACAGTGACAATTAAACATTCCTCGACGATGGCACGTGAATCGAGACACAACCTTTAATCATCGTTATCTTTCGGTATTGTTCAATTTTTAGTGTTTCAAAAGATATAATCGTGAGATAATTCGATATATATATAAAAAAAACTATAGCAGAAAAATGCGAAAGGCTATTTTTGTACAATGACGATTAAGTTTTTTTCGGCGACAGTACGTGAGTCGAGACACAATTCTTTATCATTGTTATCAAATTCCCGGGAATCTTTGGGAGACAAGATCGTCACCGACAACACGGTTATGCGATCGGCGGCCCAAACGTATATAGTATCAAATATAGAATTCCCAGCTACCTGATACAGTAATGTGTACGTGTGTGTGTGTGTGTCTATCGTTATTCATTTCGTTGGATATGTCGTAATAAATTTGGAACGTTCGACAATGGCGGTTCTGCCGCCAAATACACGGTTTGTGCGTAAATCAAAGTCTCGCGTGAAGTTGATTAGGGTGTGGAAGTTTTAATCGGAGTCTATGAGGTGTCGTGTGTAACCGCAACCTTTATGCAGGTCAACCCTGAGTCCGTAATGATGGGTCATTCGTGCCTTGCCAAGATGATAAGTTCTCCAAGTTTTTATTTGTCAATGCGATTATATTAAAATCAATCTTGCAGCATGATAACTAAGTGATCCTAATACTAGGATAATCAATGAGTCTTCATGAATTTCCCGTAATTTTTTAGAGCACTATACAGTACTTTTAAATCACCCAGGACGAGTGACCCATCTTACCCATCATACAGTGCCGACAACAACATTACACACTTGGGGTTTAAATTACAATTCATACAAAATCCATTACGAAAATAATAACCAATGGAAAAATTAAAATTTGTGAGTCTTGTAGAGCCAGACCAAATCCGGTCGACCTTCCTGTCTGAGAACGAATCGTATGTAAAGACCGCTCGATCTTTCGATCGGTTGAATTTGTTGTTCCTCGACGAATGCATCATCGTGCCTGATCAGAGGCGTCTGAATCGGGCTGACTATTGGCAATTGCAACAGTAACGGATCAATCACCCGTCCAGTAGTCTGAGTCGGCGTCTGGGCCGGCGTTTGAATCGGTGTTTGAATCGGCGTCGCGACAGGCGTTCGATTCGGTGTTCGCGACGGTGTTCGCGACGGTGTACGGTTCGGTGTCCTGGTCGGTGTACGGTTTGGCGTACGAGTCGGCGTTCGACTCGACGGCGTCATCGTCCCGACGTTCGTGCTTCGTTCGAACGTTCCGATGCTCTCCTCCAATCTTATCTCTGCGGGTGTGACGTCCGCAACGGCCGCTATCAAAGCGGCCGGGGCCGGAGGTTAGTTGCTGCCAGAATGTTGTTTCTGGTCGGATCCAACGTCGCTTCCGCTCGAGCTCAGAGTCGTGTTGCTGCCGTATGGATCCAACGACGATTGCACGGACATGCTGCGGCCCTGTCTCCTCACTCTGTAGGGCGAGAGTTTGCCGGGGTCGACACTGCTCGGGTCTGCCTGCAACAATCGTCTGGTCAAATCACTTCTGTCCGTTGCCGGTGAACGGGAAAATAATTCGTCTCGTGTACTGATGGTTTTTGGCATTTTTTTGACAATATTTTCGGCTACTTATTCGGGACTGTTATTATTTTATGAAGAGGATGCGTTTATTTTTATTCATTGATTTATTATTTAACGATAAATATTCTTGTTACCGAAGTAATAATTGAAATAATCTGGAATAAATATTCTTAAATATTGCAATTGGATAATATCGAATAATGTATGACATTTTTTAAACCTGATTATTGTCAGAGAAATATTATTGGCTCAAAAGCTTTGTAATATTTGAATTTATCCTCGATAATGTCCGCATCCTATAATGACGCGAAGGAAAATATAATACTCCAAGCATATGTCATTTATACAACGTCAATATTCATCCATATTCGCCGATTCCCGACAAAATTAGCGACCGTACACAAGGTTGCCATATGGTCTGTCACAGCTAGACATTATTCGCGCGACCAATAGTCCATCAATTCTCAAACACTCCAACGAGAAAAATAGAAATAAAATGTAATTTCACGGCCAGTTATAGTTTTATCGATGACGATAATAATTCATCGAGCATCGTTATTCGCAGGTCGTACGTTGTTACCTGCTGTTTGAGACTAAATAAATAGTCTCGCAGTGTCGGTCGTTGTACGACTTTTACCGGAGCTGTCCGGGATAGGAAGGTAAGCGAGTAATTCGCCGGTGCAAGAAATAATGCGACGTCCTGCATTGAAAACGCAAAAAAAAAAAAAAAAAAAAAAAACCAAGCAGACTCGAGACACGCACCTGATAGGCCAGTGCGATGACCATTATCTTCTCCGGTACCAGTTGGAGCGGTCTGACTTCGTCCATGAGCACTCGCGTCGGAATCTTGTGAAATTGTATGAACTCCAAGAAATTTCCGAGAACGTCTTTCAACAAAATGTTCTCGTCGTTGTCGCAAAATTTTTTGCTCCACATGAGAGCAGCCTGCGAAATAAACGCGCGTCGAATCAACGATTGGGAGAAACGCGGACTGACCCGCATTGAACTCGATACGGAATATTATTCATGGGTGACGGAATGATTTATGCTCGTGGCACCGTTAAACTCGAATCTCACCTGGAATTTAGTAAACTCATCGGCGCGAAGTTCTTCCCTGGCGAGAATCAATCGCACGACGTGTTGAGGTAAAAGAGTGAAGGATCCGAGATTCAATACTTCGTTGCCATGCTCGTCTACGAATTCCAAAACCTGTGAGGAATAAATTTTGAAAAAGAACAATAGATGTATCGATTTATTACGGCGATCATTATTGTTCCGAGCTATTAACAATTGAACCATACTTATAATTATTATTCTGATTTGAAAATTATAAAAATAATGATTTTATATTTATATTATGTGAAGAATTCCTATTTATTTATTTTATGTTATAATGATTTCCTCAAATTGCATGTATATATTATATTATACTTTATATATATATATATGATAGAATACATGTAGATGTAATTTAAGATAATTATTCTAATATAAAGTATCTTAATGGAAATTTCCATTCAATATAAATATAAGATCATGATTATTATTATTATATTTTCTGATCATAATAATTATAATATGATGAAAATACATACATTCATAATTGATTATAAACATAAATATATAATTTATGTATCAGGACATAATGATATGATAATATTTTGATATTATCTTTCAAAAATATAGGTCGTTATTTATTTTTATTTGAATAAAAAATCCGAATGGACAGAGATTCGAACGAAAATTCATTACCTTTTGTACGAGTGACTTTGTGCATTTATATTGAATATAACGTTCAGCCGATGCAAGCAGCGCGCAAACTGTATCCACGGTTATGCAGCATTGAACGAATCCAGCGCAGGCCCGTCTCAGCTCATCCAGTCCGTAATAGTCCGCTGCATTCATGACTCCTGTGAAGCGTCAAACACGAACGTTATTTCCCTGCTATCTCCCTTATCTCGCAATTAATATACTTTGGATCGCGTCAAATTATAATCGATGAATCGAAAAATCAAAAATTAACTCGTTGACCTTACCTAACAACGTCCTGGGCTGCAACGTCACACATCCGGTGTGAATGTACTCGATCAGCTGTCGAAAAACGTCCGGTTCAAACTCTTCGATGATCAGAGTGTGGTGTTGATTCATCTGTGGCTAACAGACAGTTATGTAGATTAGTGGATGTTCTTTGAGTATTAAAAATGACTTTTCACACACAATCTGTAATAATTCTGTTATAGTAACCCTTTGTCTCGTCATGTGACTTTTTTTTTAGTTATACGTACAGAAGAACTTTTTTTTTATTGTTCGTACAGCTTGAAGCAAAATTAATAAACAAGGTAGTAAACCATGGTTTCTTTGTATGCAAAATGTTTTTCGGTAACGGTGATAATATTTTTATTACTCTCTATAACCGATGTACAATTTAAAATATTTTCGAAGTACATCATTTCTTATGGGAATAGAAAAAAAACTTTGCAAAATCAATTGTTTAGCATTTTTGCTGTGTTTTGCTTTTACTTAAAATATTACAAGAACAAAAACAGGTGAATCAAAGGGTTACGAATTTTAAAAAATCTTTCCAAATTCATGATCAGCGTATCGCGAGTAACTAATAAATGCAAACAACAATGAAAAATATTTTTTTTCAATATTTAAAGTTCGCTTTTCAAGAAAATCCAATAACGTGCAATCCAATTCCTAAAGCAGAAAGAAAAAAGCAGCGTCGTGTACCTGCTGTACAAAGCTGTTTCAATTAACGAGTCTTTGTCATCGCGTTTAGCAGTGCATGCTCGCATCAACGATTCAAACTCCATTACGATATTCGTATGAGCGTCGGAAACTTGTACCAGCGGATTAACAAAGATCGTGCGCAAGTGGAAAAGACCGTCTATCGTCAGACGTGTATCCTCGAAGGTACGGAAAATTCTATTCTATTTTTTATTCTTAATACAATTCACGTGTACAGTTCATCGAGTCAGTCGAACAATTGTCTATTCATGCATTATTAACTACGATAATTGAATAATTGTCGCGACAGCGAGATAACGTAGCGTAAAATCAACTTTATTTGTATAATTTTCTTTTTTCATCGTTTACCATTCATAATTTCTGTACAAAGCTTGAATTGGTCAATGGATCGTACATTTATCCAACATTTATGTATTTTTTATCGTATTTACGTACGACGTACGTGAAACAGAAAACATTTTTCCGAGCAAATTTAATGTGCACAGCAGAGCAGAGCTCTATTCATCTACCCTACTATATTATTTTTTCTTAGCGAGCAGACCATTTTTTTTCCAGTCGAAGCATCGATCAATCTATATCTAAATTACGCGGCATGCATCGAGCTCGGCCTACTACAATTATTGACTATCTAGCCTCTGATTACATTGGCGTAAAATTTTTTTTTTCCTTCTAAGGGTCAACTAGAATCGACATTTGGAATATACCTCGTGGATTGGAGCCAACTGCTGCGTGAACCCTGATCGCTGATCGACACATAAAACGAACACTTACTATTTTCATTTCAACCCGTGAGACGGGGACAATGTTCGACATGATTCTTTTACGTGTAAAATAATTGTTAGAACTCGGATGCGATTATCGTTATTCAATTAGCGATGAGGCGGACGATATCGACGCTAGCGGGAGTCGATCGAAATACAATCAGCGGTGGCTACAGTTCGATTATACAAAATTTGTGCCGCGAATTAATTACACTCAGATCGTTTGATAATAAGTCTATGAATAAACTTTTAGTAATAAATTGATATCAGGTGTCCTTCGAGATACCAAAAAAAAATTATTTTGAATTGAATTTTAGAAAATTATTTCATTAAATTGAGAGCATTTATAGAATATAAAAAATGTGCTGACGTTAGAGTTATAGCCATATACACGTGATATCGATACTATTGTATAATACGAAGCATAAGCGTTACAATGTATCGAGGTACTGATTAATGATATTTATATTACCACTGAAAACCATTAGAGAATGATTAAATAACATGAAAAACAAGGTACAACCACGACTGGCGGATAATGACCAAAGCTAATTATATCCCACTTTACAATGTTCAAGCCTCATGATCAAGCCCCCAACTCAACGGATTTTCAGAAAATCACCGTACAACGTACCCCCCCCCCCTCTGGCAGCACGCACAACAGAATGAAATCGTTCGATCAATAAATTTTAATTAGCAATATAATATCGATCGCAGCTACGATTTATTTTCAGCGTCAAAGCCATTATCACCATGCACACGTTATATTTCGCTCGTATCAAGACGTAATCGCAATCACCGAACGATTTATCACATTGTCAACACCCATGAAAAAAAAATCTGAACGCCTATCATCGATATTAGAATTTAACTGATAAGTGAAGTTTGAAAAAAAAAATCTATGAATTATCGATGTCTAATGGAATCGTGAATCAAGATTCGAATTATTGAATATTAATTGGCAAATACAATGATTGATGATGTATCGCACACGTGTAATGCGTTCGAAATAAACGGCAATGATGAAGCGCGAGTTAGTTACCTGTTGCGCGGCGTTCTGAAGGTTCAACAGCGGCTCGGAGCTCCGCTTGAGAAAAAAGCGCAGCTTCTCGCGTGGCGGTGGTTCCTTCTTCCGTTGGGGGCTCGGTGCTTGATACAGCATCTTGTGAAACACTCTGTAGACCGATCGGCGAAGAAAATTAATAATATACATTGGTAGCTTTAATTAGATTAGATTTAAAGTATATAATATCGGGAAAAATCTAGCTAAAATCTGGACCCAACGGAACAATTCTAAGAGGTCCGATTAAACCTATTGTTATCTATTGGTCCCACATTAACCATAACAATTTTGAATTTGACTAGCATGTCAAAAATAAATATAAATAAATAAATAAATTTGAAAAACCATAAAAATAAAAATTAAAGTTATTGAATTAAAATGTTAGATGAATAAAATAAGAATTGGAGGATTGAAACTGAGTGCAAAACGTTATATTATGCTCACTTGAAATAGACAATCGTGGCTTCCTCAATGAAATTTTTCTTACCAAGGAATAATTAATAAAAAGTTACAAGAATGTTTTCCACTTAAACTATCGATCACGTGACTGATTGGCAACTTTCTATTGGATCAAATGCAACTAGTTAAGTAGCAAATATGATAAATACATGAATAAAAACCAGAAAATAAATTCCGGGGGACAACCCATATATCACCAAAGCAGCAATAAAAAAAAAACTTTGTAAATGTATGACACTTTAAAAAATGTTTTATAATTAGTAAATGAGAGCAAAAGGTACGTATGGATGGTGATTTCATGTCGCTCGTATTCGGGGACAGTCGAAGGATGAAATTATTCGTTTCTTTGTCGGCGCTGTGATCAACACGGCTTAATTGCAATTGAACGAGGAACGATCGTGCCGGACGGGTTAATAACGAAAAAATAAAATGCAACGGGTGGATGGTAGACACGGACCTGCTTCTGGCGGCGAGTACGGCCTTCACCGCGCACACCGGCTCCCTGGTGTCGCCGACGAGGAAGGTCACGTCGCACAGCTCCGGCATGCTTGCGAGGAACTTCATGTCCTCGGCGAGGCCGGTCCTGTTCTCGAAGGTCGAGTAATCTGGCTCGTCCGCCACCCCCATCACGCCTAAGCCGACCCCCGAACCAGAAGCCTCCGGCATCGAGCTCGCCTCCCCCTGACAATCGCACAATCACACACGTATGTCACTTGATTAATTTATCGACGTGTTAACGCTATCATCGCTTTCATCAGACTTTTTCGTCGGAAATTTTGGGTGCTGACCGAAGTTCCGAATAGTCAATGATTCGACGGTTTGATAAATGGAATTGAAATGCTGCGAAAATGAACGTACCGAATCGGTTTGGTTCCGGTTGTCAATGTCACGAGGGATCGAAATCCCGACTACCAAACATTGGCGGGTCAAAACTTTTACAGGCAACAATCGGTGGTGTGAATAGAATAAGATGCTTTACGCCGTGACGAAGTAAAACTATTGTCCAAACGTATCTATCTGATTCCGGATTGCGGCCATCTTTACGCGGTTGAACGAGCTACGCCATTATGCCGATATGTACGTTTTTTGGGATTTGATCTTTCGGGAAATTGACAGTCGGATCCATGCCGATTTGGAACATTTATTTCCGGAGCATTTTAATTCGATTTATCGACATGTCGGAACATTTGAATATTCTGGACTTCGACAGGCATCTGAAGTTTTCTATGTTTGTGTAGAAATTTCGCCAAATCCGTTTGGATCGTCGGAATTCAGATTGCGTGCTGTGGAAAAATGCTTCTGACGGAATGAAATACAAATAAATAATAAAATAGTTAAACACTATCCCTCTGGCTACCCTATTTCGATCTGCGAGAAATCGCAGCAGGAGGGAAACCTGAAACCTATCGAACCCGGCCAAACGACTACCCGAGATTTTCCCTCCAATGTTGCTCCTCAATGATGTAAAATATTAAAATATCTGCAAGAGAACTTCTGGCCCTTCGTAAGATCGTAAGTAGCTAATTAAAAAAATCTCGACGGAATAAATTTTCTCTTATAGAAAAAGTTTGTTCAATAAATTCGGCAATTAGGTACCCAGGTGTCCTGGCTCTATACCGACATCGAAAAATCCGGATATTGACATAAAGCTTAATAAAAAAAATTCCGTTTATCCGCAAACAGACGTCATTAATACATTTTTTTTTAAATTTATTTCTCCATTTCCATTTCCATCTATCTATTTATTTTCTTTTAATTATTTTTTTTCTGTAGTTTTGATTATCAAAAACTACTCGAATAGTCGAGGAGTGATTCTTCATAAAACGTTAGAGCCTTACAACAAATTTTTGAAAATTCTATAAAGTCAACAAAGCTCCAGCCTTGCATCTCGAATTTGTCCAGCGATGGGAAGTAATTATACGCGTCGTGTATAATTATTTTCAATTATTATCATCGGAAAAATATGGATAATAGGCACCTTGCCGAGGATTCAATCGGAATTGAAAGCTCGCACCCCTGAAGCGATAAAACGAAGAAAAAGAACCTGGTATGGTCAGAAGTTTCAATATTCGACATCTCGCTGGAGCGTAAAACCCGCAATCGAGTCGCATTTCGTAAACTTCAACGAGAATCCGCGGGAGATGAGCCCGTCGAGCTCGAGATCCAGCAACCCAGAGGGATGAAGGCGCATGTGCGCAGCTGTGTCTCCAAAGTTCAAGGTTGCTTCATTCGTCAAACGACACCTTGATCGCACGAATGAACATTTCGCTGATGACAAAACGACATTCGCAAAGAAAAGTGAAAGAGACAGATCTTCGCATGACAATCCGCATCGACAACCGTTCTCGTCCTCTGTGCGTTTAATTAATTCGACGTGACGACTCTCGTTCATATAACTCCTTGAATATATTCACCGCTGCTTCTGTATATTATTCGACAGCTGTCCGACAGCCGGTAAATCTTCGTTCTCGATCGTAGATTATAAATCTCGACCACTCGAGGCAATTAATCTTGAGCAAAGACAGCAAAAAAAATTGATAAAAAAAAAAAATTGGCGAGTAATTGGAAAACTATTGAAATTAGAAAACATCGAATAATTTGATGTACTCAACAATGGATGAATAAGACATTACGCAATGCTCGTTCGAAGGAGTAAATAAGTTGCGGGTCGATGCTGACAATCGTCGGATGTTACAGTAATTGATTAGCCATTGAATCCGATAATTAATGTCTTCAACGATTACGTTTTACACTTGAATTCGGAAAGAAGAAAATAACGCTGGCGTCGCCGATAGCTAACGATTTTGTACTCAGATTGTCTCTTGTGAATGAACATCTCACATTGAACGAAGTTTGAAAGTCGTTTTTCACACCGCACTTACGATACTCAGTTATTTTCGTGAGAAACGAAGCTTTCAGCGGAAAGCAGGCGTTGGCACCTTTCAGTTGCCAGAGGATATCGATAAAACTGCATTACATCGATCGTTATCTCTTGTGTAATTAACCCACTTCCATCCAAGCCCACGCCTCGTTCGCCTTTGGTCGTACCTTTTATTTTTTCAATTGGAATTTTTAACGGAAATTAAAATATGATGTCTCAACGTAGAAAAGACCAAATCTAAATTCACGAATAATCTCAGCTTTATGTAAATATAAATTAATAAATAATAATAATGATCCCCGCTTCATTTCTCAGACTTTTGATGTAAAAACAAAATAAAATTACCATCTTATTCGTGTAATATAAATATTATAATTTCAATATAACTAGAAAAAACGCATCACGTCGATGCGATATCTCACAAATTGCTGACAAACATTCCAATCCAGCCACACGAAATTCTCGATTCACGTCACGTAACGAAGAAAACGAATGAATGAAATTCGATGATGGTTTGTTATCGAAGATCGAGGTGTGTCACGAATGCAATGCGGAAGGGCGGAGAACAAGGAAACTCGAGAAGTGGGTTGTTCGTGTGTAAGTCAGAAAATTACCTGTTGCTCCAACCCCAGAGCTTTCTCGCTCGACGGGCTGCCCTTGCTTCGAAAAAACACTTTTACCAAGCTTCTCGTATCCTCGTAGATTCAATTAAATTATCGCGCAGCCTCCCTCAACGTGCATTTTAGACGTGCGGAATAGCCGCACTCAGCCAATCGCGATGGCAGTCTTCGAAGGATCTGAAGGATCAATATACATATATATATATATATAACCCGTCGAACGGACCAGCTGTCTCGCCCTTTGAATTTACGTTCGACAAGGGACGACCCGGAGTCCCTGAAGATTGAAAAAAAAACAAAAAAAAACAATAGAAGGATGCTAATACAGACGTAGATTCGAATATGACAGGATGGACGACTATTCGTCGACTCGTATCACTGTCGCCTGTTTCTCACCGAGGCTGCCAATCCTTTGCGGGCTTCCACCGTCGAAAAAAAACTACCACTACCGCACGTTAACGTAGCTCGACGCCGGACACTTGTCTATGGACACAAGTCGAACCATGAATGGATCTCGTGTGCCCCTGAGCAGCCCACAGGGTGCTCCGAGCTCGAGCACTCTGACCTGAAAGACACTCCGCTTTCCCGGCAGCCAAAGCTTTCTAACGCACGCGCATAGACTATCATCGAGCTTTTGCGCCAGCTCAGAACCAACGGATCCTCGAATGTATCCGCGTCACGACGAATTGCCCAGCTGGCGAAACCCAATCGGACCCAGATTTTTTTTTTTCGAGGCACACGAAAGAATCGATAAATCGTTACAAATAACGACGATACTTTCGTTCCCATTCGTACGTTCCGGATAGAATTTATTATTTACGTAGGAAAAATATATTTCTTATCTACGTATTAATTTATTATCCGCGTTGAATTACTTCATTAGGTAGCAGTGCGAAAAGCCGTCGAACTTAATTCAGAAACGTAGCGAGGGTGCATAAAATCAGTTGTTTTCAATAACGTATTTAAATTCTCAAAAATGTATTCCCGATATTTGCTCATCCGTGCGCAGCCCTCATCGATTGAAAAGCTACAACGTATGGGTAAAAAAAAAAAAAAAAACGTCGGGGAACATATTGGAAAGAGAATATCGAGTGACCCAATTACAAAATTTTTTTTCTTCTGAATATTAAATTGGGTCGTTCGGGTGAGTCAACAGGCCGATAGAATTTTTTGTTCTCCCTTTTCGCACTCGAACGAGCGTATTTTATCGAAATTAATTTATTGCCGCGTGAATCCCGCGTCCTTGGTTAGAGGGCGATGTTTGAGACTCTGTCGCGATGAAACGATGAATCTGGGTCAAGCGCAAAATGAGGCTCTCTAGGCCGCGGAACCATTCATGTTTGTACGTATCTTCCAACGCCCTCGAAATTCGCTATCCTTCTCCGACGAATCGATACCAGCCGGCTACGCAACAAGTAAAGGACGGCTTTGCTGCGAGATTCAAACGCTTCGAATCCAACCGTCGACTTTCGGGGTTTCGAATTTACGATAAAAATTATTTTACGCCCGAAATATTGACCAAAAATTCGAGAAATCACCGAAAGAATTATTTAAAAAAGCTTTGGGAATAGATAAAAATGGAAAAAATTTGTAGGTTTAATTATATCTGCGATTGCACAAATAGAAATACTATATCAGGTGAATTTATAGCGCGTTCGCGACGAGCCTCAAGGAGTCGGCGAGGAAAGCAGCCATTGGCCCGACGTTTTCAACCCCCCCGAGAGAGAGAGTGGAGTATCTCGAACAACCGAGCTTTTTCCCTGAGGGTGGAAATTCGTTCCTCGCATGCGCGAGAATAACGAGCGCTTTCATTCTCGCTCGGGTGGGCACAACCAGCTGCTCAGCTGCTCGTCTCTATTGATATAGATTCATCCTTTTTTTTTTTTTTCGTGTAAAAATTCCGTCGAGCAGAATCGTTTCTAACACCAAAATTATTTTTCATCGCAGCAGATTTGTGGGATGTGATCAATGGAAACGAACATAATTTTTAACATAAAACAACATCGATTTATTTCAACGTAAATGCTTGCACTTAATCATTAAGGATTCGTAATAATGACGATAATGATAATAATATTCACATATACATGAAATAAGGCACGTCTGATATTATATTAATTAACGCCGGACGTCGCCGAATTAACGGTTTAGCGCGACGATTAATATGTCACTTTCTCTTATGATATGCTACATTCTTACTAAATGTAGAAAATTTTCATATGCATATTTATGCGGATATATACATATATATGAATATTCATTTGATATAAATGTCTCTATCATCCTTACATTTTTTTTTCTTCTTTATTTCTTTTAATTTTGTTTTCCTCTCCTTTCGATTAAAAATTTTCACGACACTGATAATCCGATGATATTAGGTTTAACCTCGCAGTTACGTAGTTATAATCGAAATCACTATTTTTATAGTACCTAGTTAAGCACTCGCCTCTCCTTACAAACCTATTGCTATCCTCAAAAAAGAATTTTAGTTTTTTTTTTTTCATTTAAATTTCATACGTAATTAAACGAACGCATGGTTTTTTTTTTTCTTATCAATACGCAACGTACATCGAGTTCAAAGCTATTGGCACACGTGAAGTCGTAGATTCGGGCGATTACGTTCGACACCGAAAAATTGTAACGCGAATAATGGAATTTCGCGTGTCGAAACGTCGCAGACTGAATTTGCGAATTCATTGAGGTGCTAATTGGCTGCGCGACGCGTCGTCGAAATTTATTTATCGTAGTTCGGCGCTGTTTTTTCGATCATTCGTTTTCGATTGGCACGAGAACGGTTTCGATAAGAGGCCATTTTTATAATTTTTAGTTGTTTCTCTTTTTTTTTTTTCCGTCAACGTTTAACGACGTGAATTAGTGGAAATTCAAACGCATCGCGCGGGTCATCTGGAAACATTAGCTCGTTTCGATCTCGTGTAACTTCTTAGATTTTAACGATATCTAGTGAAACTGGCGTCGAGATATATTATATCGTAATATTTTACACAAATGTACAAAATTATGGGTTTGGAATGTGCGAAAGCTTTCGACCTTCGCGTGTTTGTTCTCGTTTATGTTTCGGTATATTTTAATAAGTCGAGTAAAAAAAGCTCTCGTCTCTAGCGATAACAAGGTCGTCTTGAAAAAAAAAAAAATTTTTTTTTTTTTCGATTTTCTGGAATATTGTGACAATGACAAGTCATTCGACGATTTCAAAACAGTGGAATGTCGAAGTGTCCTCACGGAAAGACGGCAATGATCGTTAATTCAACTTCTCAATAAAATCGGGATAGTTTCGATCTGCCTCGCCACAGTTTGACTCGGCACAGTTTGACCCGTCACAGTTTAACCCAGCACAGTTTGACTCCGCCAGTTTGACAGATGAGAGTCACTCTCCATGTCTTTTTGAAATTCGACACTTTGAGTTTGACAGACACAGAGTGAATCTTATCTGTCAAACTCGCGGAGCCGAACTGTGCCAAGTTAAACGGGATGGTTTCAGTATGCCTCGCCACTGTTTGACTCGGCACAGTCTGCCTCGCCACTGTTTGACTCGGCACAGTCTGCCTCGCCACAGTTTGACTCGGCGAATTTGACAGATGAGCTCGGCTCATCTTCTTGCTCACTTTTTCAGGTGAGCTCTTTTTCCGTCAAACTCGGAGAAAGTACCAAATGTGAAAGAGAGAGAGTGATTTTCATCTGTCAAACTCGCGGAGTCAAACTGTGCTGGGTCAGACTGTGCCGAGTCGAACTGTGGCGAGTCGAACTGTGGCGAGGCAGACTGTGCCGAGTCAGACAATGGCAAGGCATACTGAAACCATTCCGGTTAAGCTGTGCCGGGTCAAACTGTGACAAGTCAAACTGTGGCTAGGCAGACTAAAACCATCCCATAAAATCTCTCCATCGATAAAATATTGACTAAGCTTAATAAAAAATAAACTCTCGTTAAAACGATTCAAGGAAACGTCGAAACATGGAATGAATATCGCAATGGAAAATACTTTGGAAGTAAAAGAACTTGTACCGAAAAAGAAAACAAAAAAATGAAAACGTGAAGAATTATAGCGCATAATTATTTCAACGCTTCGATATTTACAATTGAATCTGCAGTCGACGATTATATGTTCGCCTCGTGAATTTGGCATTGCGAATTCTCACGTGATATATTTAAGATGATTTCATCGTCGCGATCTACGACTTTAAGATTGAGTAACAAAAGTATGTAACACACGAATCTAAGTAAATCTACATTAATATTTCGAAGTGAATGAATTTGTCGAGTGTGAGGAATTTTAGCTTATCGTTCTCGGTGTCGAAACCTCGTGAGTGCAAGCATTGAGCTTGCAAAAATAAAACAGACCCTCGAATTTTCGCGAATATCATTTTTTCGATGAGTATGTAATAAAAACGTGGAAACAAAAAAATTGAAATTCGATTCCGCTTCATCAATTCTCTCTCTCTCGAATCGCTTCATCAATTCAAGTTCGACAAAGACGTTAAGTCGTTTTTATCAAACTAAGAAAAAATGAATTAATACGCACTACGTTAATTAATTCTCACAGATCACACGAATTAAAATTCGCGTAAAACTACAAATGCCTGCGCGTAAACATGGATCGAAATTTTGCTTGTCTCAGTCGGTATGACTTAAATGGCTCGGAAAGATCAGATAATCGCTTTACCGACCCATTCGCAGCTTCGGCAAATAAAATACATCAAAATCAGAAGCAAATAATCGTTCGCAACGTTCTTGATCGAGATTTTGTTCCATTCTTCGCAAACCTAACGCTCTACACTGTTAATTTTGTACGATAACCACATAATTGATTGATAATTATCAATTAACGATAATCAACACCGAAAAGTCGCAAACGTTAATTCCATTCACTCGTTCGTGTTCACCACCCGAAGGAAAGTGCGCTGGCAGCCTGCGAAATCCATTACGGATATTCGTATGTTATACAAAATTAAATACTACGTAGAAACTTGGAATCGAGTTATGCGCAACAAAGCTCAACGATACGGAAATTTCCCGCGAAACGCTGAAGCATTTTAATTGGAAATATATATTATATTCGAACCGCGCCGAAGAGGCTTTTTTTTTTTATTAATCGACGAATCTATCTACCGATTGAATTATCAAGCTCGAAGGACGAAAATCCTCGCGAGAAAATTCGAACGAGAAATGAGATTTTCCGAATTCGAAAATTCGAATTCGACGAGACGACGATCGAATATTTTCGTTTTTTGTTCTTGGACAGAACATCTCGATTTTACAGACGATTCAACACCGGCAGTTTTTTTTTTTTTTATACAAATTTTGGAACGTCGAGGAATTTTAATTGATTCCGTCGTAAATATTTTCTCCCTGACGATGATTCGAAGAAATTTCGACGCGTCGAGCTTTTTTCGATCGATCTTACGGAAACGATCGATCGTGAATTAATACCGTCGATCGTTCAGTCACCATGATTCGCTATTGGGACCACGATTGTAGTTTATACGACGATTCGAGTAGGCGCTATATCACAGCTTTGACGGATCGTAATTTTCGAAGGACCATTTTTGTCGCGGTCCGAAAGATGAGCATTCTTCCATCAGCAGCCGTTGTTTGCTCTCCGTTATAGCCAAACACTTGTTGCTACTTCCGTGTCTTATTTGCTGGCTCTGTAATTCAATAAAAAAATTTCGTTGAGCAAAAAATAGATGAAAAAAACGTTCTTAAATAAATCGGGGAAAAAGATACATATTTCACCTGAGAATTATAGATCCATTCTTGATTTCCCTTGCTGCCGTGGCAATGATAAAGAACGACGTCGGTGCCACCACTGTAATCCAGACAGGATTCGTCTCTGCGAATTTCTCCGGTTTTGCTCAGCATCCAGTACTGAAGAAAAATGCAAAATATTTGTTTTTTTTTTTTATATTTGATGATTTTATTGATTGATAAATGATTTGAAGATGAAATGGTTTAAAGACGTTTCTGGCGAGATTTCATAGCAGGATTTTGAGATAGGATGAAGAGCCTAGACGGAGCCAAGGACCAAACACGCGTCAAAACCTCCACAGCATCCGAATTATTTTCGATCGAACTGCTTTTGAGCTTTATTTTGAATAAAATCTCGAATGACTGATTACGAAAACTCGAACGTACGATATCGATATTGAAGTTTAATTCGTTTCGGTGCATCGTAGCGAATTTTAACGTTACGTTAAAAACGTTTGAACGACGTTCCGTGAAAAGGCACGGGCGGATAAGCGTATGCTCAAAAGCGTCGACGATAAAACTGATAACGAGCATTCGCCGCATCGATAATCGAGCCCAGCGGTCCTCGAAATTGCATTCGGGTCTGGCGTAAAAAAAAAAAAAACATGCGATATACCGTCGGTAACTTTGATTTCACGCGGGAATTCTCCCTTTGACACTCTTTGGGAAGAAGGATATTTTTCGGGAATGGCTGCCAGAAACGTCTATTGTTATGAAACACGGGCACAGTTGATACGTAAAATAGGTAGGTCTCAAAATTCCTACCGCTCAGTTGTCCTACAACGTATATATAGATATAGTGGCGTAGCTCGTTCTACCGCGTGAAGATGATTACGTGGTAAATCGATCTACTCACTCTATTATTTGTATATACTAGGGTGGCTCGAAAAAAAAAAAGAAAATTTTCGATTTCAAATGTTAAGCATTCACTACAAAGTATCTTGGATCCATAGAATTCTGCCTAAAGATGAATCCAATCGGACAATTTTCAGAGGTCGCCCATCATTTTTTAAGTTTTCCCATTTGATTAACAAGGGAAGAACATGAAGTTTCCATTCGAAAAATCATAGCTCCGCGGATTTTATAGCTACGTCGATCCCGTAGGTTCCATTTGAAAGGTTTTTAAAAACCGCGCAAAATGGCGCGCAGACCTTTGGAATCCGATTGCAACTTACATCGTTAATTTTTTACGGAAAAAGAAAATTATCCTAATATCTATACATAGTAGGACAACTGAGCAGTCGGAATTTCGAGACCTACCCCGTAAAACTATGAGATGTTGATCAGCTGGGTTATCGAAAGCGTGTGTGTATGAGAGTTAATGAGGTTATGACAGAGACATGTGCGTTTTAATTTTTAATTCAAGCGTGATTGCATGCTGACGACAGAATAAATTTTGCATTTAAACAAATAGATAACTTATGAAGCGACTACATTTTTTGTTAAATCTTACGTCAATTATAAATCAGAAAGTTAATTTTTGAAAATTCTACATGTGTATTGCCGATTTATCAAACCCTGCGACCGTGTGGTTGCGTCTCGAGCAAAAATAAAAAAATAAACAAATAACAGAAAATTATTGCGAGGTGTATTATTAATTCATATAATATTCGTAGTAGAATAAAACGTGGTAAAACAGAATTAAATAATTTTTTTAAAAATTGTGTGGAGCTCGATGATTTTTTTTCCCCGCCGCCACATCATTGAATTGATCGAAAACCGCACCGGATTAATCGGATAACGATGAAATAGATTGCCATCAGCGAGGATAAACCGCACTGCGACATCGCTCGAATCCATCGAATCGCATATCCCGAGCTTTTCGTCTTCTCGATCTTCGGATTCGTCAAAAGATCTGAGAATAAACTCGTCGCAATCACGATCAAAGCCATCCTACGCTCTGCGGCTTCGTCAAAATAATAAGAGAGTTGCGATCGGCAACGAAATTGAACAAACGAATCGTTAGTCGCTGCTTGTTAAAAAGATGCCGCACCTTCGACACTTCCGCAATTACGTCCTTATTCTACAGTAATTCCATATTTCTCCATCGATTCCGTTCCAAGTACCGGAAAAATGCGTGAGTGTAAAATTATTCGAAATTTCCCCACAACCTTAATACGTTAGAATCGAGAAAAGTCAGAAGAGATTTATAAATAAAAAATATATATCCATTGGATGCACCGTTAGTTACATTATTATTGGGTTGGCAACTAAGTCATTGCGGATTTTATCAGTAGGTGATCTTGGTATATTCTTTCGTTTTGTCAACGTGGTCAAAAAGCACCTAATTTGTATTGTTTTATTGTTGTTCGTACTTCCACCTTTAATTTAGTAGAAAAATTGTATCGATTAGTTATTTAGTTTCCTTTTTTATCCCAATTTAAACATAAAAGAACAAGACGCGAATTTTTCAGTGAAAAATCACCAGAACGAAATTTGGCAAACCAATTTTGACACTGCCTTTCTTTCAAGGCTTCATTCTCATATCTTTTGTGCCTGCGATGCGTTCCTGCCTTTTCGGAAATAATACAATAAAATATGTCAGAAATGCGCGTCTTGTTCTTCCATTTTTAAATTGGGATAAAAAAGAAACTAAATAACTAATCGATACAGTTTTTCTACTAAATTAAAGGTGGAAGTCCGAACGACAAAAAAAACAATATAGATTAGGTGCTTTGACCACGTTGACAAAACAAAAGAATATGCTAAGATCACCTATACATAAAATCCGCAATGACTCAGTTGCCAACCCAATATTATTATTTAAAAAAAATTGTTTCAAGTAATCTCGTATTATTTTTTTTATCTACAGTTTACTTTCTTTTTTTTTTTTTTTTTTTTTTTTTTTTTAGTTCGACTGGAGCGTTAAACGGTGCGTGTACCTGATTGCCGCCCTGGCGGTGACAAGGCCACAGCCCCACCGGCTGGTGCAGATCTTCCGGTTTTCCCGACGAGTCTATACACACGTCGCTATCGAGTTGTCTTATCTGCATTGAAATTAACCAAGAATTTACGGATTTTGCAACAAACGAAAAGAAAGACACGCGTGAGATTTTTCAACGATTGAAATCGCATCTCGTGCGTATAAATCTGGCTCCTCGCAGTTTCGTTTTTCTCGGTTATTATTTTTTTTTTGTTTTTACCCACAGACGAACACAGGACGCAGAATGATAAGCTCAGCGACATAACACGAAGGTACGAGACTGTGATTAGGATTGATGCGTTAAGCCGAATGGTAGATACAAAGCTAAGACATTATCGCGTGGAAAAATTATGAATTTTTTCACCTTACGACAGGAGAAAAAAGCGAAAAATTTGAAATCGTGTCCCAACAGCTGCGACGATGAGGTAAATTCATGATTTTTCCACGTACGAAAATACATCGATGGATGATGGTAGCGAATAACGTCGGACCTAAGACTAAGATTTTGGATCGATGCCATTTTTTATTCTTTCTAATGATCTACCTGGTTGCCGCCCTGTCGATGGCAGCGGTAGAGTCCGACAGGTTTTTGCATGTCATTTTTGCGATTCGCCGAATCCAGACAGGTTTGTCCTCCCGCGCCCAGATTGCGAACCTGTCGTGGTTAGTTTTTTTTTTTTTTCATGGTTAATCATGACTTAGTGGATAATAAAGAGTTTGATAAACGATCGATAAATAACGAAGATAAGAAATTGATTGTCCATGCGAATAATTAATAATAATAATTAATAATAATAATGATAATAATAATAATAATAATAATAATAATAATAATAATAATAATAATAATAATAATAATAATAATAATAATAATAATAATAATAATAATAATAATAATAATAATAATAATAATAATAATAATAATAATAATAATAATAATAATAATAATAATAATAATAATAATAATAATAATAATAATAATAATAATAATAATAATAATAATAATAATAATAATAATAATAATAATAATAATAATAATAATAATAATAATAATAATAATAATAATAATAATAATAATAATAATAATAATAATAATTATTATTATTATCATTATTATTATTATTATTATTATTATTAAATAAATATAATAATATCAAATAAAATAATATATGATATTATTTTATAATAATAATAATTATTATTATTATTACTATTTAGATTATTTCGTATTATGTTGCTGCTTCGTGTCCACGTTTTATGATCTGTGAAATGTAATCTATGGGAGATTGCGTTTGAATTATCCTTAGCTCGCGCACTGGGGTCAAAAAAACCCCCGAGGAAAATCACCCATAATTCAAGACTCTTCACGATTTGAAAAATAAATAAATATCTCTCTTTCAGCAGCCACTATGCGGCCATTTTTTCTGAATTAAGATTTTTCGGATCAATAAAATAAAATAAAAAATTTTGCATTTTCTTCACCTTCAAAATTTTTGACTCAAAGTAAATATTAAATTTAAACCAAGTAACCTACGAAACTCCTTAGAAAGAATATCACAGAGTGTGTACTAATTTTTCCAAGGCGAAAAATTCCATTGGTTACTCAGAGCAAGTCTTTTTCTCTGCTCGGGGGATCAAAAAGACCCCACTGTGCCAGCCATGTTATACGCCGACAGTGTGTCAGCTAAGGTATAACCGAAAGAATATCGAATGACCACTTTGCTGGAAAGAAAGTTATAATTTTGATTATCATTATCTTAATTCTCGATTTTGCTACGTTCCAGGATACGAACAAATGTTCATCAATTTTCCGCTGACGCTGTGAAAATTCATGTAAACCGTTCAAACAATTCGCATGCATGACTAACGATGTAACCGTCGAAGTTACGATAAGTTCGGTCAGCAATTGCGATTTCTTTGGCTTTGCACAAAATTTGCCATCGCAGCAATTTACCGCGAAGATTCACCGCGCGGGGTGGGTTTGCCTCGCCCGAACCAGGACATCAGCCGCAGCAGCAGCAGCAGCAGACTAAGAGGCGGAGGAGTTTCTTCGTCGCGGTGTTCATCGTCGGGCAGGCAGTCCGCTGGAATAAAAACTTATGATTCATGACCCGACGTCCCGAGCCTCGATAAACTTCCCAGGTGGCTGGATGCTGGCTCTTACATTATTATTAGCTGTGCGGGGCTTAACGAAAAAAAAAATGAAAAGAAAAAACATTACAGCGGAAAATATAGCGAATTAAGGCGGTACGAAAGCTTTCGTTCTTAGCTTGATATACGACGAAAGTTTATGCAAGAAATATTATTGCTCATCGTTTTATCTTTAACGCACAAATTTACCGAAAATTTTCGAGTTTTTTTTCTTAAATCTTATTAATTTATGAATTGTGAGCCGTGAAAATTGCTTTTAAGGTGAGAAATATTCGGAGATATTTTAAGGTTCGATGGAAATAAATATATGAAACGATTATATTGAATTGTTGATAATATAATAAAAAATAAAATAATAATGAAAAAATATAATAAATAATATAATAACAAATAAATAATAATATAGTAATAATAGTAGTATATATATATAATTGATATATTAATTATATTGTAATTATTTATTGAATAATAATAATAAATAATTATATTATAATTATTTATTTATAATATAATAAATAATTATATTATAATTATTTATTTATAATATAATTAATATACATATTAGATAATTAAATATATATTATAATTAATATAATTAATATTATATGATTAATTATATATTATAATTAATAATTATATTATATGATTAATTATATTATAATTATTTATTTATTAATTAATAAATAATTAATCAAGAATATTCAAAAATAATCACGTCTTAGTTTTGATCCTAGGAATTAAAAAAAAATCGTACTCTACAATCTCGAGCTATTCCGACACTCAAAATAAAAAATACGAAAAAACGTGAGCGCCGTAAATGATAAAAAACATCGGCGAGTTCTGAAAACCTCACGAAATTTCAAAAATCCGCATTAAATCGTTTCCGTTTATGAATTCAGCGTGCGCGACAAGACGAATTATTGAGAGGATATTAATATTGAGTACCGTAATTGGAAACAAAGCCGATTATCATATTCAAACCGCGAATGCCACACAGTCAACAGCCGGAAGCGTATCAATCAATTTGTGATTTATCCTCCAGCCAGCTCTTCGTTAGCGGTCAATCTAATGCATTATCAAACGTCGCGGCTGGCCGATTTTCGATTGGCCCGCCGTACGAACGACGGACTCTCAATCGCTCGTCAAACGTCGAAGCGCGATTTCAAATATTTGCTTTATTTATTTCCATCAGCTCACGCATGGGCATAAATACGTCCATCGTTCTAAACCGATATAATTTATTATAAGAAAAATAATTTTAATATCAAATCATCGATTTAAATCGATATGAAAGAAAATAACTAAGGTAATACGAGAATCACATTTCTCTTCGTGATATAATTATTAGATTCCAAAATTGTTTTTCAGTACGATTTTTTTTCATTGAAATTTTTTTTTTTTTTCAAAGAATGATTAATGGTTTGAGTTTGAGAACGGAAGACTTCGTTTCGCCTGCAATTCGGCACGGTTTCAATCAAAATTATGGCCATTGTAAATTTATATTTAGGATTTTCCGATTTATATGGAGTCCTTATCGTTGTTTTCGATATCTCCACCCGTCCTCCACACGTTCCAGACACGACGACGATACATTTGTTCCTGTACGATAGCTGAAATTGGTTTATCGGTATCGATGAAGCGTTTGTTCTTACCTCGCCGGAAGCCACGGCGTCGCCGGGTATGAAGAGCTCCGGAAAAACATTGTCGAGATACCACTTGAACGACTTGCAACTAAGTCGCTTCCTCAGCGCCTTTCGATCCGATACGTTTCCGTAGTCGCCCTAAAAAATTTAACGATGCTCATTTAGAAAAATCAGGGGAAAAAATATTCCAAAACAACAATAAATTCTTTAATTCTCTAGCTTGTAACGTCGAAACGCATAGAAAAAAATATTTATAATATTGTTAAATAATATAATTATTGGAAATAATAATATATTAATATATATTATTAATATTTATATTAGTATAAATTATAAATTATTATTATTTGTTATTTATTTTTATTTTTATTATTTATATTATTGTTTAATAATATAATTGTTGTATAATAAGTATTATTATTATTTAGGTTATTTCCGTGTATATTTCCTTATATTAGTATAAATTATTTATTATTATTATTTATATTATTGTTCAATAATAAAATTATTGTATAATATTAATAATTATTATCATATTCAATTCAAAAAAAAATATTACAATCATGAAACTAGCTATCATAGCGGTAAAAGTTTCGACTCGCGAAACCATAAAAAAAAAAAAAAAAAAAAAAAAAAGGTTCCGATTCGAAGGATTTCAACATCGATTTTCCGTCGATCCGTTGGCGAGTTGCCGAAAATCGTAAATTTTATTGGTATATAAACGCCGCGTGGATAAACTTACCTTGTCGGGACCTATTCTCTGATAGTAGTACTTGGCGTACTCGTCCAGCCACACTTCGCTCAGCCTTATGCTGTTCCTCTTGAGCACGTTCACTCCGCTGCGCCACTTGTACGGCGAGCGTTTTCTGAAGATGTGTCCCACGTGTGAGCAGGGCACGATTTCCAGAGTACCTGAGTCAGGCGAAAAGAGAGAGGGAGGATATAGAGATAATTCCAGGGAATGAGAAAAGGATCCCCGCGACGGTTCAGTCACTCGTGAATAATATATAAGCTCTCGAAGAATTTTCCGAGACTTGAGTATCGATCTCGAACGTTAAAAAAATTTTTATTTCAAAACATCGCGCTACGATTTGTCTTTTTTTTCTTCGGTAAATCGTTATTGCAAAAAGTGGAATGTTGGTGTATATTTTTTTTTGTCATAAAAGCTATGTTTTTGAATAATGTAAGGTTGACGTAATCGATGTAGCTCACCACCGCACATCCACGTTTTGAAGGAAAGCTCGAGATTCTCGCCTCCCCAGATGTCGAAGCCATCGTCGTAAGTGCCGAGTCGCTCGAAGAAAGCTCGGTCGATGGAGAAAAGACCGCCGGCCATCGTCGGTGACCAAACTGGCTCGGCCGAATTACTGTGTCGCTTCTTCTCGCGTTCCGGTACCAAGTGCCAATTGAACTATCGGAAAACATGATTTAATCGTGCCATCGGAACTTGAATAAGGTAGTAAAGGGTACTTTTCCATTCTTCTCCTCGAGAATTGACTGGGTTTACGATTAATGTAATCTTGAATCACGTATTATTGATTTTCTTCTTATTTGTTTCGTTATTATCGATCGTTTAGGCGTTAATTATTCAACCGGAAGCTCACTCGTTGATCTTAAGATTGTTATGATTTTAATTATCGATGGGAAAAAAGGTTATTATAGATTTTCGCCCCGTAATTATCGATAAATTAACATATTTATTGGTGATATATTTATCGTGCTCCAAGAAAAAAAAAACAATTTTTTCGAATATAAAAGGGATGAAAATTTTACCAGAAGATTCCAGTCGAAACCACCGACATTGACACCGCCAGAATCGTGCCACGTATATTTCAACGTCTCGTCGTCGATCACGTCGATCACCGGGCAAACGACGGTCGTTGAATTCCGAGCGATTCGATCCAGCAAAGGCTCGAGCCAACCCTCGGTGCATTCGCAGTGACTATCGAGATACGTGAGAACCGGCGCTGTCGCGGCTTTGGCTCCCAAAATCCGAGCTCTGATAAGACCTTCGCGCTTCGTGGCTCTGACTATTTTTACTTTTGGATAATTCATCATGTAGTCGTCGAGTTGTCGCTTGAGATGAGCTGTGAAATAGTTCCCGAATTGAATGTCATTCAATATCACTCTCTGAATTTCATTCAATTTTTAGCCATCGCGCTTTTTATCACGACCGAAGTTTTAGGATAATTTAATAAACGTTATTCGAGCAATTATCGTCGGTAAATTAATCTCATCCGGCGAGAATGGGCGATGAAACAATTTGATACCGTCAGTCTCACTTTTTTTAAACCGATACTAACGTCAACATGATTATTTCCAACGTAAATCGATTTTTTTACGAAGCAACGACGGAAAAGGCCTTGTAATGATATGACAAACGGGTTGATATTTCGGGTCATATACGGGAAATAAATGGATCCAGCGACGGAACAATGCTACTGAAAACAGTACACGAGAACGGATTGGAAAGTAAAGAGAACGAGGAATGAAAGGAATTGTGAATGAATTCGAGCGAGGATCATAAGTCGGAGGAGCCAAGAGGAAAAGAGACTTTATTCCGAAGCTCGAGGTCGCAAGGAAAATTTTTATCGACGTACAAGAGGAAGATTTGCTTATTTAAAAAAAATATATATTCTTAAATTTTTATCATTTTTCTCCAACGAAAGCTCTATTCTTGTGCGATTTTTCAAGAATGTAACGAAGCGAATTTTTCCAGCGAGACTGAGCGACGACAAGACTTCGTTTCTACAGAATCCATCATTAAATAAACCGTCTGCCTGAAATTCTGTCTATGGAAGCGCTTGTACACAGATTTTCACTATTTATAGCCAATTTATCACGACGAGGCTATGAATAGCACGAAGTCGAGACGACGGAATTACACGGCTCGGCATAAATAAGATAAACGAGAATTAATTAACTGTTCAGATCTGCGAATTGTAGTAAACGTCAAATTGTACGATAAAAAAATTGAAAATTCTCTCATTGAGAAGATAAAACAATAATAATGTTTACAAGAAGAGACGTAGTTGAAGAACGTTAAAATGTATGTATTCCAGCTAATGAGGATCGAATTTTTGTGATATAAATTAGCTTGAGCTCGGTGTAGACGACAATACTCACGCATATCGGAGAAGTCGTCAACGAGAATGATTTCGTGAATCAAATGATCCGGGGATCTGTCGAGAACCGAATGGACCGTTCGCAAGAGCACGGACCACGCCTCATTGTGAAAACATATTACAACTGACGTCGGCGGAAGATCGACCCGATAACGGCCGGGCTCCTTACACCTGCGAACAAAAAATTAGAAAACCGTTCATCACCATTCTCGAATGTTCGTACAGAATATGACAAACTAATTACAAATACAACAAAAACAAATTCAGTGCATTGTAAAAGCAACCTCGAATCTGATACTGAATTAAAATCATTGTTCCAACTTAATTATATTAAATATGAATGAATTGATGAAATGATTCAGCGGGATAACATATACACGTATAAAGGCGCAAAATTAATAGATGGATATCAGAATACATTTTATTCGGTAAATCAAATATATTAGGATGCAATTTATTTATGTACACGGAAATTCAGAAACACAAAATCATGGATAATACATTTCTGTATCTTTGAAACTGAGCTCTGGGCGGTGAATACAAGGATGTTACGCGAATATGTCCAGAGATACGTCGGACATCCCACGAGAACTGCACCGGACAGGATCGTTAATATTAGTAACGGATAATAGACGCCAATCTCAAACAGAGGAATTTACTGTTCCGAATGCATCGTTCCGACCTGGTTATTGCTCTATATACGCTCGAACTCTCAAACGATGCATATAGTACACGTTCAACGGAAGTTCACAGCACACCCTCCAGGCTCTCGTTGATTACCATCGAAACACCATTGATCACCGCACTATTCCCAACAGAACGGGTGCCGAAGGTATCCACCGAGTACTACATCCTCGACCAACGGATAATTACTCGTTACCACGTAGAATTTCGAGCTTTTGAGCATGGCTATGGAATTTCTATAAGCAACGTTGTTTTTCTTCATACCAATCTCCCAACGATGTTGCTATTATAGTGAACCGCGAGTAATTTGCTAATAGCGATGGATTAATCGATTAAAGTTTGATGGTTCAATAGCTGAATGGACATATTTCAGGTCACAAGCGTGAGCGATAGACAGAATTCGTGGAAAATCCATTTACGTTTGTGTGCTCGCAGCGCGTCGGAAACTAGTGATACGAGGTCTGTATAGTCAGACCGCATTCAACAATGTTTCACAGGCGTTTTATAAATATAGATTGGACAAGAAAAATGAGAGTTGGAACTAATTGCGCACCTTAAAAATGCTCTTGTAATTTCTGACGACCGAACGACAACAAAATTCATCTACGAAACCCGGAAATCGAGCAAGTAGTACAAGGCCAAAATGGTCAGACAAATTCGAGTAGTAACGAACGAGCTGTTCAATCGAAACAACAAATTGGTCCCCATTACCGGTGACTTTTTCGACTTGAAGACCAATGTCTGGGTCACGTATCGATCCGAGCCCCACAGTGGTGGGCAGGGTAGCTCAAAAAAAGGTCAATCGCGACGACAACGTCGCGTGCAATGGGAAACCCAATAAATCCAACGGACGAGAGGGTGGAAAAAAAACCCTTTCAACGACCATCAATCGTTGCAGAGATCAGTCATTCGATATCCGTGCCTGATTTCGTATATCCACTGCTCGTCGCTGGTGAGCCTCTTTACCGCGGAAAGTGGATATCTCTGTTGAACGTTAATCGACCGGAAACCGATTGGAACTGTTCGACAAGAGTTTGAAACGATTAGCGAACGGACTTCGGCTTTTATGGCTGCGGTCGAATTATCGCTGTTGGGATTCACATCGCGTGCGACACGGCTTATTCGCTTAACAGGACACTTACGGATACCGTGATCATTCCTCGTTTTCGGCGAGACCTCGATTGTCCACTTCAACGACGGATTGGCGTTCTCGTTGGTGTCGTTGTGATTTTATTATGCAGAATTTTTCGCTTTCGCTAAGATTGTGCTTGTGGCGATGATGAAAATTAAAACATTGGGTTTCAAATTGGTTTATTATCATGGAATGAAAATTATCATTATTGATATCATTATTATTATTATTATTTTGATTATTATCATTATTATTATTATTTTGATTATTATTATTATTATTATTATTATTATTATTTTGATTATGATTATTATTATTATTATTATTATTATTATTATTATTGTTATTATTTTCTTTTTTTTTTTTTACAGAAAATGTAATGGGTTAGAGAATTTTTTTTCCTCTAACACAACATCTCGCGGTTATGATAAATTTCGCAAATTTCCTCAGGTGTCGTGGTTTTTCGCAATAACGAAGAATGACGACGAATGGAGAATGGAAAAAAACGTATAAATATGTGAGAGGAAGCGAAGCGAGGGTAACAAAATGTATACTCAAGGACGATATCTCTCGGAGATTCTCCGGTACATTTGGCACAGTTCACGGCCGAGTAGAACTCGAACAAAGGGCGCTTCTCGCTATTCGCCTCTTTCTCTTTTTCATCTCCGTTCCTTCGGCTTTCTCGCTCTCGCGAGTCGGTAAAGTCCTGTCTTCTCTTTACAGATACGATCTCGTTTTTTGTCATCATAAACGGAGAAGGACCTTGATAAACGCCGTTTCTTACGAGGCTCACCTTTCGCGAGGTTTCGACTGTTTCTCTTCCTCTAGTCGGGTGCTCGCTGGTACGGAAGGGAGCCAATCTTTATTCTGGGCGAGTATATATACATATAAGGACAGAATATTTTTGGACGTAAAAATTCTCGGCGCGGCTGGAATCCGTTCACGAACGTTAAATATTTTACCGCGAAGTGGACTCAGTTCGTCCTTTCGGCCTGGTTTATCGCGGTGCACCAGGTGGTCAATGGGTCGTCGGAAAATAAACCCATCGATTCGAATTAGCTAGGCTGGCGAGCTGTGGCGTACCTGGGACCGATGAATTTTCACTGGGAGAAATGCTGATGCCGTTGCCACTGTGCGGTACTTACGCCCTCGCTCCGACATTTCGATTGTGTCTCACGGTCGGTGTGTTACACCCTAGAGAGCAGTAAAAAGTCCGGGAATCGCAGAACCGCAGCCACTTCCGGTATATACGGATATTCCCCGACTATTTTGCGTCTCGAATACGATCTACCACCAGGGTTTCATTAATTATCCAACGAGCGCACATCTGCAGCTGCAACGCTACGATAACGATCTTTTTCTGACCTCCAAAAGTTTGACGTCATTATCAATTTTCCAGGTTTTCATTATAATTTTTTTTTCATGCAGAAATTGTGTGGATTTTTTGTTCAACAATCTTCCATCAAATGGATAATAATCCGATGCGAAATATTTTCGAGTTATACTTTTTGCCATCGTGCCCTTCGATGCCGGAAATATTATTTTTCATTTTTCCACCTTCCGCTTTCGACGGGAACGACGACGAGCGGCGTCTTCGTGGTACGATAACGCGAATTAACTTAGTTACGAAACTTTTCGCGTATACTTCTCGAGCTCTCGGCCTTCGAGAAAGCGGCAAAACTTTCGACCGAGTTGTCAGAATGGATTTCACTCGAGAAAATGACCATATTAGTTTTCAATCTGTCCCTGCGAACGAACACGATCGGCGAATCTTTGTGTTTGTATGTGAGCTTTCTTTCTCGACTTTGCGAAAGTTCATGCACTTCGGGCAACTACGTATTTTTGCGGTCAAACAGAGTTGAGAAATTAGCCCTACTCATTTTTTTTTTTTATTGGTCTGGATCGTCACAGTTTAAAGTTTTACTTATTTTTCCGTACGGAATTTTATACAAATAAATGGGTTTTGTCGTATAATAAATTGTATATTGAGAAATAAAATCGTGTAAAATTGTATAAATCTCTAAAACTCGATGAGTAACACAATCGATAGGCGACAAAAGTTTACGAGTGTAGCTATTTTTACCCACCTCAGAATATATGAGTTTCTTTGCGTTAAATAACCATCTATAGAGTAATTTAAGCACGGAAATAATTAACCGGTAAAGAAAAAAATAACACGACCATGAATCGTGTTGGCTCGTAAATAAGTGAACCTCCCTTCCCACTCCTTTTTCCAACACGTCTCACATTATTCTCCTTGTCTTCGAACTAAGTTTAAGTACGAAGTTATCGCAAGCTCTGCTATTCACACGACCAAGTTTCGGTGCTTTAGCAAATTTCTCGGAACGGTAACCCGTAAGATAACATTATCTCGGCAACGCTCGACCATTAACGACGTTTAATACAAACGAAATATTCTGGTTGGTTCAAAATCGAACACAGGATCGACCCACAAAATGTACAGCAATCTGTCGAAGGGTTCTTTCAATTATTCGATCGATCCGTCTAGGAGCCAATAGCTGCAAAATCTCAGAACAAAAATTGAAAATATGCGATCATCGAATTCTGACGTATCTCTCAGACCCCGAAACTTATCTCGATAGACATAATTAAAGTTTCTGGTAGACAATGGGGTTCATTAGATGCGTCTAAACTATTGCATCGCCGATGTAAGTTGATAGCCAAGAATATGGGCGAAGGTTTGCAGAAGACGTTTGCCAGTGTATGCAATCCACGGCATCGTCTTCGGCCCATAGAGCCGATATTACTTCCTGTTTGGCACTGCAGCCAAGTTTCGAGGTACTTATTGAACGACTGTTTCACCCGACAGCCAGGAACACCGGCATCAATGGTAACGCCGGGTTGGCTTGGCGAGTGTGCTTTCTCCATTTCCTCCGACTTCCCACGGTACTTCGTACCAAAATCCCGATCGAGTAGCTCGCCGTTAAACTTTTTCGAATTTCCGTGATCTCATCTCTTGTAACTTCCGGCTCTTCGTCTGTTTTAAATTCGTCTTTGAAATACGCGTTTTTTTCTGGTAATCGTAGTTTTGAAAATTTATCTTCAGTCATTTCAGCGGGGCGAAGACGAAACGCTGCGCACACCGACGGAAGAATTGCGGAAACGGAATTATTCGTCGAACGGAGACGATGGGAGAAGATGGGTTGATCGTATAGTTTGTTTGTATTTATGATTGAAAGGTAAATGGATTAGAGGTACTTTGACTACGGCTGTACCGAAAGGAAGCTGCGCAGGCTACAATTATGGACTGCTTGGGTCGGTATGCAACTTTGAAAATTGTCTGGACGGAGATGATGGATCGGTTTTCGATTCTAGGTTTTGAGATTTTATCGTGGAATCGACGATCAAATCTGTGTACGTCCACACAGAGAATTGTCAACCACAGACGTCGTATTAATAATTACCTAGGTCAATTATTGGAAAAAGTTATGGAAAAAACCAGTTATTGTCCCATTTAAAAAATTACATGAACAATCGTTTAAGTGAAATGCATTTCCATAGAACAGTTGGGCGTCTTTGCGACTGAACACTCGCATACTTTATCACCTTCATTTCACCCCGGTTCCATAATCTATCGAACCTAAACGCCATCTCGACGTATCAAACCGTCCGTCCGGGAAAACGTTGACTAATATCACTGATATTGCCAATTTTCAACAAGCGCAAGATTAATCTCGTTGAATCCGCGAACGATATAACATTTCAAAGGACGTAACGAGAGAATAGATTCCGGTGGGGCTTACTGGTATTGTACACCAGGAATTTCGATACATCGATGATGACGCAGTCACCCGAACGACCGAAGCGAAACAACGAAATTGTCTCTCGTCGTCGATTTTCCAATTTCTGCCGTGATCTTTCACGGTGACTGAATTTCTGTTCATCCGGCTTGGTCCACAGTGTCAGCAGCTGTGACTGAAAGGACTGCTGCTGCTACTGCTGGTGCACCGAGCCCTTCTTGTTTCGCCTCAGGGTGGTTTTACAACGACACGAGGTTAACCAACCTGGCGCAGTAACGTCGTTCACTTTTCCAACCGAAGTACAGCATCGAATTCCCTCTCGTACCATACAGAAATGAAACGATATCGAAGCCAATAAAATTTACGAGACCTCCCCGCAGACTCGTGGGAGCGCGCGCTCCACACCCTCGGCAAGCTCGCAATATCGACGGGGTTTCATTTCAATTTCCAGTTGCCATGCGTACGCACGCCTTTCGTTCATTCGGTACGAACGACCGAATTCCGACCCTCTGCGATCCAACCAAGTGAATTATTTCACACTCTTGATCCAAACGTGCGATCCGCGATGAACATATTGTACATTCGAACGACACTTGGGACGAGCGATAAATACATAAATTCCACGACATCGCGTTGTCACTGGGACATTAATATTAACACGCCCGCTGGTGGGTACATTAGTAAAACATTATACCTGTCAATGACACACTTTGCCGTTGAATTACGTAGTTATCGTTGAATTATTTCTCATTCTATTATTCTTCAATACTTTTATCTTTTAATTATATTATTTTTCATTTATTTTATCCTTCAAGTATTTCATTGATTTTATTCTTCAAGTATTTCATTTATTTTATTCTTCAAGTATTTCATTTTTTTCATTCTTCAAGCATTTCATTTTTCAATCAGTTCATGCTTTCAAAAGCTTTAATATTGTTTCTGGTGATTGAATTATTATCCATAGCCCGTCCAATTGTGAATCTCGATATTTGGGTACGATTACATTGCTGGATGCACATATCCGCGATAATTCCAGCTCAAACCGAACATCGGAAAAAGACACGTTGAAAGTTCGACCGACAAGATCGACAAGGTTCAATCGGTGAACAAAAATAAAAGTCGTAGTTTTTTTTGTACGGTGAAACTATCCCTGGGAGGCGCATAAAAATGTTAGTTTTTACTTTGAAGTGCCTCAACGGTAGTTTTATCTCTCGTCTATAACGTTGGGAGAGGTTCTGGCTTGGGAAATATCAATATTGTGATGTTTTGATGTTCGACGAGCGACCGTACGTACAGTGTGAGCCCAGCGAATGTGGCGATGATGCAGAAACTTCGGGAAACTCTAACTTTCGGGGTTGAGCAAAAGTTTTCGACGAACTCCGGAGAACGTAAAAATCCATTTCCGTACACACGTACGCAACACTTTTATACGTTCCTGCGGACCATGTGTTTCGATGTTTGAGCCAATAGAGATAACCGTGGTCAAATTTAGAATTTAAATACACGACTCGCTTGCGCAATCCAAAAACCGCTTCGACACCGTAGAAAATAGACATCCGGACAGATAGAAATAATAAAAATAGAAAAAAATGCTCGAGTGATTTTCCGAGAGATACAAATCTGAATAGAAATCGAAATAGAATGAAAATTATCTCATCATTGATGCTGCGAGTAACAATTTCGATCGAACGCACGGATGAAAAAACAAAGACGAGCTTGTTTGAATATTGAATTGTCGGAATGTGTATCGCACCCGAAGGGTTGCAGGAAAGCATTCGTATATAATTTACGTTGGAGAACATCCGCCGCTGCCCGGCGATGAAATTCTTCGGTACGTGCATCCCGTGCACGGCCCGTGAATATTATTATTTCAACGCTGCAGAAGTAAATTCCTTTACGATAAAATACTCGTTCTTCGCACGACACGAATTTCAATGGAGAATTTTCATTCGAGTACACCGTAAAAATGGAATAGAAATAGAATTCCGAAAAATTCCGTCGCACGAGCACGTATGCGACGACGATTCGTTTACTATTGAAAATAGAAGAATTTATTAAAATCGCTATTATACGAATTTGTGACAAGAATAAACCGTTCGCTACGACTGGACGGAAAATGACAGCAGGATTGATAAAATAACGAATATATAATTAACTGGGAATGGGCTTTCATTCAATGAAAATTGATTCATTCCCGCAATAATGATAAATAGTTCGGATAAATTCTTGTTTTACAATTGCTTCTGATATTTCATAGCAATTATAATTCAAGATGATTTCCCAATAAAAGTATTTCAATTACATTTTCATTGAATTAATTCTGTTTCCTGTAATCAATAAACGACTTCTCACAAGTCTAACCAAAATCAACGTGCAAAAAAGAAATCATTTATTTCGAGTATTCAAGAGACACTCGACCAGATTATTTCAAGAGGGTTATAGAATTGGATGGCCCCAATCCCCTCGCGTGTGTTAATTATAGGTCAGTCGAGGCGAGCTCGATTGATTGAATAAATCAACAGTTAGCAACTCTATAATTCCACCGAATCGAGGATTATCCATTCTGAATAAATCCATAATCCCACAGCTGCCGTGCTTCGAACGACCACTCCGGTATTAATATTACCGTTATTAACATTTCCATGCGGTGACTCGAAATGTATACAGGACGACGATTTCTCACCTCATTGACCCGTTCTCTAATGAGCTCACACACGAGTGTCCCGGAACAAGTGGATCCTTACTCACAACCGCATACGGTCGCTTGCGAGCGCCCTCTTTGCAGGCTACACCGGAGAGTCGTGCAAAGACACTTAGGTACAGTTTGGGACATAACTACCAAACGTCTAAAAATAAAATAATGTTTTAGAACACAGTTTTAAAAACGTCGAACATCGTCGACGCAAATAAGTTACCGCTCTATAGGTAGTCTATTCCGAGTGGTCGTCTGAGAACTCGTTGAAAATTTATTCCACAAGATTTTGCAACATTATAGTGTGGTGGAACCGAAATTCTGACGGTGATTGTACTCGGAGTACTTGTCGAGTTACAACTGAAGAAGTTGTTCTCGCAGGGTGTGTCTCGCGAGCCCTGGGAAATAAGGGTTGTCGAGTGGAAATCTCATCCCCCCCGAGTGACTCGAAAGTACGAAGCTTCGCGAAACGCGACGCCCAACCAGCAGCGGTAAGCTCTTTCACAGGGTACGACCTTAAACCCTTGCGTTGGGTTACTCTCGCGCACTCCGCTCTCTTTGCCCTTCCGTTCGTGTCGTCGCAACGTTGTAGCTCTCGGTGCGTCTTGTAATTAGAGCGCGACGTGTTGAAACAGACGAGCAAGCCCTTCGCTCAGAAGAGTCCATGCTTTTCCAACTCGTACACGTGTGTCTGTGTAGGTGGAGCTGAGCGAACTCCCACATGACTCCCTCGAAATTTCGTTGGATGCATTGCGCGCTAACTCCGAGAATTGCGTAAATCCATGGAGTTGAGAAATAATATATTTTCATATAATAGCACATGTATAAACGATTAAATCCATGGAATGCGTTTATTCGAGTTGGAATGGAGTGTATACGACGAAATTTCAGGGGGTTATATGGGAGTGTGTGTATGCATATAAGTTTTTACCAGAAATTTCAGACGTGACATTCCTCGTCGCCATTTTGCGTATTCTTTTCACGTTCATCTCCGTACGTCGCAGGGCGACGCGACGTCGAGCAACCGAAGAATGTTCCCGCGGCAATTTTTTTTGGTTTTTTTTTTGTCAATTCCGAAATACCTCGGGAACCGTTCTGTCTCTCGTATTACGAATGCATAAAGGAATCGAGCGCAACTCGGATTGTTCGATAATTTGACGAAACAAAAGCGCACTTCACGAGCCCGATCGTACGAGATTCTCGGTTCGTCGGATCGTTGGCGGGATATGCACGTACCCGAAAATTCGTTATGGTAATTGAATACAGAAGTACCATGACCCGTTTTTCGTACTGGGCTTTTCGATCGCGATGTACGAAGGTAGAAAAAAGTTTTGGAATTTTTATTTCCATTTATTCATTTATTGTTTCATTTATTCTTATAATTTCCGAGCGCCATTGTGGTTTTTTACGAACCAAAATTGCAGAACTCACTACTATTACTTCCTAACAATTTTTTAAAACTTTTACATATTTTTTACATATGTAGGATTTGAATGATTCTACTGACAAAAATCAACAATAAATTTTAGATAGTATCGATATTAATAATTCCTGTAATTTGGATCGTTAAAGTCGGAGATTATCGAAACTAAATATCCCATAGTACATATTTTCTCCACTATTTCAAATATTCCTCTCAATAAATGCTGCATCCTCAAATATTTTCACAGACCTGGAAAACGTCTTATTGCATAAATTCCATAAAACATTTGTTTTTATCCAACACACTCCCCATAATTTTCTTCCCTTCTCCACATTTCCTCCTCTTTTACGGAAAGCATTTTTTGTAAATGGTGTTCCAGTGATTCGACGGAGCCGCAGATTTTGCGCGCGCCACAATTCATCCCCAAGGACTTAGCCGAGCGCAATAACGACCACCACCACAAAGCGTATTGTACGCGTCGTAAAACCGAATCGATGCCGACATTTTCTTCGCGTTTTATTGCGCGAAAAAACCGTGCATGCAGGTTTCGAGCTCACGGTCAACCCTTTGTCAGGCTGAATATGAACATGCGAACGGGATTTCGAGTTAAGGAAGCAAGCCACTGTAAGGAGCTGAAATGTTAAGGTATTTTGGCGAATTTTTTTCTCGCGAAAGTTATTGTCAGATCTATCCATAAAATTCATGAATGTTTTTTTACGTAAGTACAGGATGAGAAAATGTATCAACAACTTCAAATGTTCACGACCTCTCCATAATCCATAGGCCCCCGTCTCGTACGTATAATCGAAGTTTCAGTGTTATTCATTTAATCCTTCAAAACTCCCCGTCAACATATTCGATGAATATATTTTTAAAATATATTACAATGAATATATTTAAAATACAAGCAAAAAAAAACGATTGTTTCAAACTTTTACAGTGGCTTATTTTTTAATAGGAAGTTAGAAAAGCTTGAGAACATCATGAACGAGAACATTATGGCGGAATGGGTTATGGTGGAAAAGCTCTTATTTTCGTGCCAACTTCACGCGACTCTTGTTAGCCAAACGAAAATTAAGAAAATGCCGAGGGACTTTGTGAGAGCCTGCCTCGACCCCCATCGTTGCCTCCCTGGCACCAGACGAGAGGACAAGCTTTAATCTCTTATATTTTCTCGTCTCGGTGTTACCCTCGCGACGGTCGCAGCAGCAGCCAGCCAGCAGGCTGGTGCGCGACCGACGCGCAGCTTGCACACCCCCATTGTCTCGCGCCATCGATATTCCCGAGAGTTTGCTTCTCTTATGCTCGAATGCCAACAACCGGACGGAAATAGAGAGGCGAGGGGACAGCGGGCAATGCGCTGCTGCATTGGTGCACTCTCAGGCACGAGTTGAAAAACTTTAATAGTTATATAAATTAAATTGAGTTGGGAAAATGAAGTTATCAAGCTTGGTTATCACGGTCGCTTCATACGTATATATAGTTTTCCAACTCCACTTACACGCAAGTATTGTTCGCTCCGAACTTTTTCCTTTTCATTACTGGTGATAACAATCTTATTTCGAATTAAGTCGAACGATTAATTGGATAAAATGGCGACTGAGAAGAAAAAATGAAGTTTGAATTACCAGATCTGCCGGTAGAGACATGGACTATGTAAGATTCAAATTGGATACCGAACTTTCCGGCGACCAGGAGTGTTATTGACCAGAGTGTTACTCAGTAATTACGAGAGGAAAATTGCAGAGGGAGGTAAAAAGGAATGGCAGCTCGACACGAGACCCCGTCTTGCAAAGACGTGCTCCTATAAATCAAAATTAAATATATTTTTCGTTATTAACCCTAGAGTGGTCACCATATGAGGGAATCCCTGGCTATTTCGACAAACTATTGTCGAAATTTTTCATTGAAAAAGTAGGAAGTTGGTCCTTTGAAGCTTTAAGAGATTAATTATAATTTTTTCGAACCTGACGAAAGGATCGCTGAGATACGGGGATTCACCACGAAGTAACCAGACTTGTTAGGGTTTTCTTCCTGACGACGTTGCCGCAATCGCGCCGAATTCTCCAACTCACTGGCAAGTTCCTCCCCGTCCAGGCTACAGGAATTTAACGACATAGGCAACGCTGCCGCCTGGGAAGCATTGCTACCTCCTCATAAGGTGACCAAAATCGTTAGGTCGCATCTGGTGACCAATCTAGGGTTAATAGTGCTCCAATAAATTACGAAACCCAAACGGACTCGTGGAATTGTGAATCAGCATTTTTTCTTTCTCATCGCAGTAACAACAAACCTTTCGTGCAATTAACAAAACTTTTTTTTTAACTTTTTATCGTAGGACGACAAACGCATTTGCTGTAGCAATATTAAATTAATTAACAGACCCTTGGTTATTTTATTAATCATGGCGTAACTTAATTATTGTGCTGTTGAAATGTTAAGCGATCTTTGAACTTCATCGTTGACACACCCACGAGCGACGTTACATAAAGCAGCAAAGTGCACTGCAAGAAACGTTGAAAGAACTTTCGCAAGAAAAATGAGGATTCGTAAATAGATAATTTGGCGCACCAATACTCATGGAAGTAACACGAGCATGTAAAAATGGCGTGCAGGGCGAAGCGACTTTTCGTTTTTACTGTAGAGCTTAGCTCTCGAGCTCGGATACTGGATGGAAAATATTAATGAGCCTCTCACCGTTTCAACGTTACGACTTTACTCTACTTCACTTACTCGTGGAAATTCAACTAGCCCAGATGGGCTTTTTATCCTGTGAGCCTTCGCACGAGGATACAAGTAGTGCACGTAGTCTCGTTTGGTGAAACCAAAAATTCACTACTCTCATAAATTTTGCTTTCACATGGAGTTACTTATGTAACGGTGAAAGTTAAAAGTTATGGAAATTAATTTTATGACAATATAATTTTTCAAAAATGAACTTATGTAAATTTTTATTTATTTTTGTATGAATAAAAAATCCGAATGATTAGCGATTGTAGCGGGATAAATGAATAAATAAAAAAATAACAACAACAACAACAGCAATAATAATCAATTAATAATTGATTGTACTTAGAATATTACTCGGAAGTCAAAGCGATTGTGAGAATATTTCAAATAAGTTTTTGAAAGAACGAGCGAATTTTCTTTTAAACGTGGAGAAAATCAATTATAATTGACGATATTCATTGATGAGGATTCGCTCTTCATTGTCGTCTTTCAAACTACATAATCGTCGCCCAGGCACGGAACAATCGTGACGAATCGACATCCAAGCACGAACACGAACGGATCGAGAAGTTGCTGACACTGTAACTAACGAGACGGCCGACACCTTCTCTTTCCTTCGCTGCAGTTGACACTTTCAACTCTTATATCTCGCAAGCTCGTTTGTCGAAGTCGTTAAAACGTGTAACGATTGGTTCGAACGAATTGGCGAACGATTGCCCGATTTCTCATTATCTCCCTTGATGTCACTTAATTACTTCAACTTGAATTCATTCATTATTAAAATCATGTCAACCACTAATAAAAAGTTAAGCCGACGGACGGCTTAACAATTTTTCAAACTCGGTTGAACCGACATTAATTACACGTAAGTTTCCTTGAAAAATGAATTTTTGCAGCAAAAATAATGAATAAAAAAAATTTGATGAGATTCGCTCGTAAACTCACGAGTGGACAAAATTGTTTTATGTATGAAATTGGACTTACATATTCTGTATGTATTCTGTATGTGTGTTTTGTTCTGTATATAATTTATAGATGATTAATATGTTAATTAATATAATATAAATGATTAATCTAACAATTATTATGATAAACAACAATAATAATATTATGATTATTATTATTATTTATTTAGGGTACTTGACATGAACTATTAATTTATGAACTATATGCAAATTACATAAAGGGAATAAATTAATTGTATATCAATCACGATTATTGAAATATCGTCCGGTAAATTGTATATGAATTATCTATAGGTTATGAACAGCCTGCAAAAAAATCATATAGCTCAAATTCCACGTAAAAAACTAAATATATAATTTGTATACTCTAGATATATTCTTTTCTCTTGGGCTGCCAAAATGAAACTTTGTTATTTTACTCCTACTCTCAATCTCTCGTAATTCTAACAATCCTACTTATAATTCTCTCATGTCCGGATTAGCTGGACGTGGACGTATGTAAAATGGTAATGAGGTGCACGAAGTTCCCCAAGCAGAAGCATAACCGAATGATATCGGACAGCCGTATTCGAATGAGCATTTGTTGGCTCGAGTCACCCTTCGTCGTTGCGATACGCGTTTGGTTCCACCCTTCGCGTTTTCGTAGCACCGACCCTCGCAGCTACATTGTAACCTTCGAAATTTCGTTCGGGGTGTGCGGTAATGCGATAATTGGCTTCGCAAGAACGAACTCGCAACGGGTCGTGAAAGAGCATCTTATTAAACCAAGCGTTCGAGCATTTCCATATTTTAATTTCCATTCTCCCCCGCAGCTGTGAATATAATCTCAGCGCTCTGCGAGGGGTAGGTATCACCTTTTCGGGGTCGACGCGAAAGTTTTAAATCAGATTCTCGAGATTGTAATTTTCAAATATTTGTTTGTCAACGATTACAATTTTTGAGAGAACTAATACCAACTTCAGATCTGTGGACAAACAATTCGATCGATGTACGACCCCGGCGTTCAACGAATTAATGAAGCATAAGATTCCGATAACTCCTAAAATTCTATCTACAGGGTATCCCACTACTCGCGCACGTGAGATATACCAGCGGATTCTACGTGAAAAAAAGAAATGAATGGATTATATTTTTCTTTTATGGCGCTATAGCCGCGGCGACAGTTCGAATATAACGATGATCGACTTGACTTGTATATCTCACCTCTGATTGGTTCTCACCTCGCGTCTTCTAAGCCTTATGGTTCTGAAACTGAGCGTTATCGGAAAAAAAACTGAGGATGTACGTATTTCTTAAAGTTTCACGCAGAATCCGGTGGTATATCCAACGTGCGCAAGTGGTGGGACAGCCTGTATATATATATGTACAAGCTTTCCGTGGATAACTGACTAACGGACTGACTGACAGACAACACACAGCTGAAACCACTAAAAATAAAAACGTGAAGTGCACTAAAAAGGTATTTTTTACGAATCAATATCTAAAGAGGTTAATTGGGGTGTAAAAGTTCGTATTTCCTGCAGCGGTCGGGGAGGCGGGGGGCGGGCGGAGGGGGCGGGGCTGGTTAATCGTCCGTTTATATCCTAAATCTACGCGGGCGAAATCGCGGGTAAAAGCTATTTCCATAAACCTCGAATTGAACCACGAAAAGTCATTCGAAAGAATTATCGCAACATGTCGCAAAAATCCCGAACAATTTGTTTCGGCATTCGTAACGCTAAGCTCGGAAAAATGCATGTGTTGCACGCGATCGTTACACACAAATGCATGTACGACTATCCCGCCCCTGGCTTCTTCGCTATTATTATTGTTCAGTCAATGACGCAGGAATGCAACCGGATGCAACGGTACGTCACTGACAATGGACTCTGGGGAACTTCGTCCGACCTGTGTTCCGATAATGTTGGGTTAATATCATGTAAATTGTAATTAATATTCATGGGCTTAATTTTGGGTACACGTGCCGCAACGGGTCCGCACGGAATATGCCGTGATCCCGCTTCTGTACCGCGAAAACTTTGCCAGATCCGGGAATTTACGATCGCGGGACGGGCCAAAGATATATTTCGAACGTATACGAGCAGTCAACGGCAACACACTCAGACGTGTTACACGTAACACGTGTATTTAACGGTATCGTGTTACGCACCTAGGCCAGTAGCGATGGTCGGATATTGTTGGTTGTAGAGAATTGACGTATGAAGGTATGGATGAGAATTGTTGACTTGATTTTCAATTACTCGTTTCAATTCGAATAAATTTATTCCGATCGTATCGAATGGATCAAGTTAATTCTTCTGTATCATTTATAATAATAAATATTATTATTATTATTATTATTTTTTTTTATGATTTTATTATCATTATTATTATGGATGAGAATTGTTGATTTGATTTTTGATAATAATTTATTGATCAATTTTGGGTCATCATCGAAGTTCACATCTTGTTGATGTGAATTTTAATCAAAAGTGCAGGATCAGAAATCACTGAGCCAAATAAGTAACAGAGAAATTTGTAAGAAAAACTTACCAAGGATCTCGTGGGTCCGGCAGAGTCCGGTGCACGGAAATAAGATCACTGGCGTACTGATTGAACGCGTTGTTGAGCCATCCATCGTCCACGAGTTTCTTCGTCTCGGGCGTCATATTCGCGGGCATAACGAAGGGTCTTCCCATTTCCCCGGGCCCTGCGAGATCTCTGGGTGCGGCAAGAACTCCACCACCTTTAACAACAATCGAAAGCGTGAAGAATATCATTCTGTCTGGAACTCAACATCTACGAAGAGAACTTTTTCTAAAGAGTTAGAAAATAAATGAATCAATAAAAATAAAATCAAATAAAGCGTTCCAAAAAGTAAGCATGAAAAAAATAGCTATACTAAAAAAACTAATCAGATTCATTGAAAGGAATTAAAAATTAATTGGTAAAGAATGAGTTGTTAATAGAAATAAATGAATAAGTGAAGCCAAATTACAAGGAAGTAAAAAAAAATTAATCAAATAAATGAGATACATCAACAAAACTAATTAAACAAATTAAAATAAATGAAAAATACAATTTCTGCACTAATCCCCTGTCGACACGTACCTCCTTCAGGTCCACCCTGATTGATCTTCGGTTTGCTCTGAACATTTCCCGGCGCTTCTCGTTTGACGGACAGAGCCGATGGCACGAACCCATTGGCCACTTGAGGAACGACACCGACCCCGGACGGAGCCAAACCAGCGTGCACGGCCACGCCACCGTCGCGATCCTCCGTGTACAGCAGGAAGCATATCGTCACCCAAACTGCAGCCGCCAATACCGCCACCTTCAACCACAGCGACCGTCTTCTCGGAAAACCCATGATCATGCTGATACGAATGCCGAAATGCGTTTCGGCGCAACAGGTCCGGATGAACGATCCCCACGAACGACTATAAAATCTGATCGTTCGTCGCTCAAACCCAAAGTTTGACGAAGACCCGCAAGAAAAATTTGCGTTACCTCAACAACATTTTTATATTTCACATTCAGCTTCTTTCTCCACCGAATTTATCGGTTAGTTTTATTTGTCGCTTTTTTTTCGCTTCAACGTGAATTTCGTTCGTTTCGAAGCATTCGATCTGCGATCGTCAATCCATGGACGTTATGAATGTCGAAATAATTGTTGTAGGTTTTTGAATGTGCGGGCATTTGCCCGGATATGTCGATTGTCGGGCGGACGACGTGGTCCGAAGTTTCGTTTCGTTGGAAAATTTAAGCTCGGAAATTCTCTACGTAATACCTCAACACGATTCGTTGATCCGAATACAGCTGGAAGACGAAGTTCGCCAGCTTTTGTGTAAATGATATGGAAATGTATTTATCGATTTCAACCGTTCTATAGCCTCGATCGATACGTGTATCTTCCCGGAGTGATTCAAATTCCTTGGGAATCAAGGTGTTCTGATTTCTGAAACAAAAATGAATAAAAAACGAATATGAATAATACGATCAAAAGTTTTGTCATCCAAATTTGCGTAGTAAAATTTCCAATCACCCATGATTTCGAATAATAACGTCTACTCGCTAAGAAAATAAAAAAATATAAATAATTAACTGTATTATATTAATTATAATTGTCCTTATATAGTAAATTTTCATTCTAATCGCATTTTTAATTGATGTTGCAATTATATCGACGATTACAATTTTAATTACAATTGCACTTGTATTTTCCGTTTTAATTGCAATTTTTAACGCGATTGTAATTTTAATTGGATCGTAAATTGTAACTGTACCTTAAAATCGTGATTTTATTTATAGTAACACATTGTCTACGATACTCAATTTATTTCAAGCTACGTCGTTCATGTAAATTCAACAAAATTACCCGTACTGAAACACCGCACGCTCTCCCGTGTTCGAAACAAAGTACACAAAATTAGCGAGCACCCCGTCTGCACTTTACAACCCCAATAGAGAACCGAGAGTTTTCATCCGTTGATCTTGCGTCACCGCAGCGCCAGACGCCGACGGCTTAATGAGAGGAAAGTGCATTTGCATGTAAACCGGAGAAACGCGTAAACACGAGAGATACATATTTATACGTACGGTGTGCAAATTTCTACAGGTTTAATAGTGCACGCGGCCGACATCACGCAACTCGTCCGCATTGCTGCCGACTGTGCGTTTGTCGCGCACGTGGACAAACCCCGGAAGTTTGTGCGCAATTGAATAACGTACGTTCTCCTAATAACGAAGAAAAATATTTCTGCGTGACGCGTATATCAATAATAACACTGTGTCGCGCGCAACTGCATAACGATATGAAAATACCGTGATACGGCGATATATACGCCACTGTAATTACATATACGTTTTCTGAATTTTGATCTTTCGGGACATTGTCATTCGGAGCTTCGCCGATTTGGTACATTCATTTCTCGAGCACTGTAATTCGATTTATTGACCTATCGAATATCCAATAGTTGAAATTTCGATCCACACCCGGTATTAATTTTTTTCTAAGAACATCGAAGGAAAATGATTTTCCTTTTCTCTCGATTTCAGAACACACGACCATAACGCTAGCTTTTTCGTTGAGTGTACGGAGGCGGAGGTCCGTCTCTGTAATAAGGTCAGAAGCTGAGTCTCGGCGGATGCTCGACGGCGCGGAGTACAAGGAGTCGGAAAAGTTTTCCACGATTCCGCGAAAGCTCGCGTAGTTGAGTCGTCGTGAAAAGAAAGCTTGGCAACGGAAGGAAGAGAAAGAGAAAACAGTTCTCTCTGCGGACCAAGCAAAATCTCATACGTCCACAAAACACACGTGGTGCATTCTGTGTGTGTGGCGGTGCGCAAAAGCACTCCCGATCGTGAAAAGGATTGGAGCAAAGCTTCCTCGTAAGAGTGAAGAACGCGTGGACCGCGAATAAACTGCGCCGCCAAATCCGCGCTCGTTACTTTCGTGTGCGAGTGTGTGAAAATATATAGCGCGAAAGCAAAATGTTACGTACTCGCACATTCGTACCACCTAACGTACCGAAAGCTCTTCAGGTACCTTCGCGGTGAATTGCCCAAAGCTAAACGTTCGCTCGGAGCTCTTCTTCAATCCGGGAAAACCGCCATTTTGCTGGAATTGCACATACACGTCGCTCTTGGTTCTGGTGAAATGCGGTCCGGGGTTGAAAAGCAACCCCTCGCGCAATTCCCGACAATGCCACCACCTGCTATATTCCTCGTGGCGCGCGCCAGTTAAAATCGTGAGAATTCACTGAGTACGAGCGTAACTTTCTCGCCCAGAAGTGCTCTTCCAACGCTCTCTTTCACGGTATTTCATATGAGGGTAGTACACGCCGCACAGTGTAATATATTTTGCCAAACGGTAGTAACAGTCGCCCACAGCCCCTGCGAAGTTTTTCAGACGGTGAGGACCGTATATAAAACGTGATAGCGCGTGAACTTAGAGTTACCTCTTTTTCTAGTGCGAATTTGTAGATGTTCCAATATGTACATGTATTGTTGGCAGTGCGCATCTCTATGATTATTCAGGGTTAGGCATTTTCTTTACGGGTGGGTTCGATTATCCCCGATCGACTACCTACTTTTATTTTGTTTGACGCGGCACAAAGTCCCTTCGGCCATAACGAAGTCAGCTATCAATACTGCTGGTCAGTCAGGTGCTTTCGATTAAATGAATAAATGAATAAATGAATAAATGAATAAATGAATAAATGAATAAATGAATAAATGAATAAATGAATAAATGAATAAATGAATAAATGAATAAATGAATAAATGAATAAATGAATAAATGAATAAATGAATAAATGAATAAATGAATAAATGAATAAATGAATAAATGAATAAATGAATAAATGAATAAATGAATAAATGAATAAATGAATAAATGAATAAATGAATAAATGAATAAATGAATAAATGAATAAATGAATAAATGAATAAATGAATAAATGAATAAATGAATAAATGAATAAATAAATAATGGAATAAATAAATAAACCCCTGTTTGTCTTAACCCTCGCTTTCCGTTTAACCACGGTACTAGACGGAAAGAAAATATATATAATAAAAAATAGAACCTTGCGGGTCGGCTGTTTTATCAGATCGACGCGAATTGCTCAAAACGATCCTGGAAATGCTGAGCATTCGTCGACTCAAACCATTCTCTCGGCATTACGTATAGTTTCATTGCTGTAACAATACTCGACGACCAATTATTGTGAGGAGACCGAACGTAGCGCGAGATGGCACGATTCCGTTTTCCATTTTCATGGCAAAAGATTTTAAATCTCGACCGAACAGGGTAAAATTGAAGCGATCGGCGAACGAGATGGAAAAGATTTACTGTACAAAGATAGTCAGATTGAAAAAAAAACAACACTGCACAAGAGACGTTGGACTGAGCAGCATCGTTGAATATATAACGACGAGAAATAAATTGCACGTTTCGCTATCGTACCCGAACGATTATAATTTTCATTCCCTTACTTTTGTTTTCTTTTTCCATTTTCCGATACTCTCAGCGTTATTCTTTCACTTTTGTGCACTCTGGGATATTTTTTCTACCGTCGTGATGCTTTTATTTTTTATTATTATTACTTTTTTCCACTTTCATTCTCGTGCTTCTCGCTCCCATTTTTCCTTCTCCATCTTAATTCTTCGGTCCTAAGTCAGCTCGGGACGGGAACCGTCAACCGGCAGACGATATTATTTCTGTAGAAACTTTTTTTTTTTGACCTAAACAAGCTCCGATTCGTTTGTCCTCACCGATGGTTCGAGTATCTCACGTTGAGCTTCCGCACTTCGAGCCATTTTCATTGATAGGACGAAGAATATGCTTCCTCCCTATAGTGCTTGGCCATCACTTTTCCGAAAAGAAAACCAATAATCGACTCTCGTTCCTCGGGTCGACATACCACAATACAACAGATCGACTGTACACACGATACAATATTTGAACGCAGATAAATGACAGTGACAGTTAAATAACATTGTGTGCTTCACAACTCAGTAAAAAAAAATTTAAGACCTCAACATCATATCAAAAATATCTGTGATGGAAATAATGGTCCACAATATCCGAGTGAAACATCCAATGTACCTCTCTGTATTCCATATCGATGACACACGCGAAGGCACGCGACGTGCGGTATATGGGACAGCTTCGTAGAAGCTGCAATCGATATGACGTGACGGAGAGAATAAGAGAGAGCTTTAGAAAAATTTGAGTGAAAAGCTTTTAGAATGAAATCCTCGGGGATATAAGTAGCACACACGTGAGTGCTCGATGGCGACGTAGCGTCGTTCGATGTTTGAGCCGTGAGTCGAGAATCGTAGGAAGTGCAGAAACAAACGGAATAAAACGTTTTTCATTGGAGTGTCGTCGACGTCGTCGTCGTGGTAGCAGCCGGCACGCGGAAGACGGGCATTAAGCTCGGACAATGGTGCGGGGACCGGCGGCGGCCTCATAGAGCGAAAAACGAGGCAATGGAGCGTTAAAACGACGGCGATGGCTAATGGAGTAATGGACATTCCGGGGGAGCAGAGGGGAAGTCCCGGCATTGCCCTCGTTGTAGCTGCTGGGCTCTTGTCAATAAGATATCAAGTACGTCTACTTCCAACCGGGGAGCATCATTTTCTTTTGCAATTTGTGGGGGGGGGGGGGGGGGAGGGGGCGATGCATCGCGGCGATGGAAGAACGAGAGACACGATGAAGGAGAGAGGGAGAGGGAGGAGGCAGACGTCGTGAAGATTGTTTGGCGCTGCAAAAACAAGACTTAGGCCTCATTTTGTAATCGATTATTGAATATTGACATCCGGAAGAATTAATTTGAACAATTACTTAATGAATTAAACGATGAATCAATAAGCGTAATCAATTAATCATAAATTTTTAAATAGAAAAGTAGACGGGTAAAGGTCGAAATTAAGGCGTTTTCGAGACATCTGTTGATTTGACGGCACCCTCTGTGCTCTCGAATAAAGAATCAATCGGGATAAACGCCATTGTCCTAACACTCATCCCGTTTAATTCATTCGTTTTCTCACACAATGATCACACGGAATGGGGCACCAGTTGTTCGCAACATCGTGACGACACTCGCGGTCACGCTGATCGGTAACTTCTGGACAGCAATGCCGAATTGGACAACCGCATTTTCGAGTTCGTAAGCCCGTTGGAGTTGCTGTATTGTGGAAGGGTTGCGCGCATCCTCGTCTACGTGGTTGAGCTTCAGGGCCACAACTATTTATACGTAACCGCATAGCATTCGGTCTTGAATTGAACGTTCAAACTGATCCCGAGGGCTTTGATCACATTTCGAGTCGGTGCACGGAAGAAGCGCGGGAAAACTTTACTGCATATTCTCTTATTTCCGATACTTTCCGCATGAAACGCATCATTGTAAGTCTCCTCGAGGGAAAAATGTGTAGAGTGTAGATATGGAAATTATATATAGGAATATACACAGAATCGGCCATATATAAATTATTTATACAGATTGTATACAATCTATAGACAATAAATCGAACGGTATTTAATACTTATTGTAGCCATGCAAAATACAGTACAATATTGATATAAGTATCGATTAAATATGGAATCGTATTAAAAATAGCGATATTAGTAGCATCGAAAATAGCATTTAACGAGAAATATCATATATACATTTATGTATACGTTTATATATACCTATATATCAACGATGAATATTTAAGACCTTTGATTTGTTATATCCAAATTACCAATAAATTGTGTACAGTTTGTATACAGAAAATACATAACCAATTTTGAATAGAAAACTATGTACATGTATTTTTATACACTCTGCAAATATATTTTTCACTTTGGTTGACTCTGGACAAAGAAACGAAAACCAAATGTTTCAAATAGAAACAACGACGAAGGGGTGTTTGCAACGCGGTATATAAAGCGCGAGGTTTTCCAGAGTTATGGACGTGAAGCTCCGACTAGCCAAGCGGACTTTGCATGCCTCAAGAGTGTATAAGTTCCTGGCTTTTGTCCCATTGATACGAGCCCTTCGTGAAAACGTCGAGAAGTGTTCATGAAGAACCCGACTCGTTTACTCGCCTGAATGCTGTTCCATTCGCGCGATTCGCGAAGGTAATGCGTTTTAACTCGGACAAACACGTGCCACGAGGCAATTTCACTGTGGGGATTATATAATGAGGTTGAGAAGCTCGCGGTCCATCTTATTCCAAGTGGTTTCCGAGTTTTCAGCAGCTTATCTTCGTGAATTACCAACACTGGCTCCGTGCATTTCGAAACAGCATTGTTCGTGCGAACAATCCCTCGGCCAATGCCGACAACGTCCTCAGCGGACAGACTCACCTCACAAAGTCTCATGAAGCTGTCATGGCGGTCGTAAATTTGGGCGTATTGACGTTGCACCGAACCAGCCCAAGTGAGAAAAAAAAAGTTTTCTTGGTTGAATTAATATATATAGATTTATCTACACACTATTTTTTGAATAACAATAATAATAATTATTATTATTATCATTATTATTATTATTATTAATAATATTAATAATAACTGGGCTTAGAGTTACTAGTTCTAACTATCGTTTACATAGCCATGACATCGATTAATAATTATTAGCAATTTTTTCGGGTTGGTTAGAGGCCGGAAGTAGGTTTCGATATTCCTCGGAATATGAAAACTGTGTTTAAACTTGTTACCTATGAACTCATTCATACATATCAGCATCCTACAGTTTGATATTACTTGAGAATTATGATTGATTGTAGGTATTAGGGATAGCTGGATGCTGGAACTTTTTTCGACGTCACTCAGGAATATTAAAACTGTAGATATAATTTTAAAATCACCTCTGAACTCGTTCCTAGATATCATTAGCGCACTGTTGCACAGTTTGACAACGCTTAATTATTATTAATGACTATCTGAAGTTAACCGGACTTTGGGCAGAGTAAAGAGGCTATATTTAGGAGGAGGGGCTATCTTTTTTGCAATCTTATGGAGACAGTGACTATTCTCGTGTTTTAGAGGTCAAGTGTACAGAATATCTTCAAGCTCAGACTTAGACTAAATTTATAACAAGAACAAACCTCCAGACACATTTCTTTATATGTACATATAATCAATTTTATATGTATTCAATTAGGGTAAGCTGAAGGCCAGAACCTTTTTCGATAATACTCAACAATATGAAAATTATAGGATTGAACCTAAAACTATCTTTGAACTAGTTGCTAATAAATACTACCATCTCATTATCGTCCAAAAGTTACTTCTATCAATAATTATTTAAACAACGTAAGAATGGCTCGAATCCAATTAGATACTCTTTCAACCTTCTCAAATAACGCCCGACAGGTGTCATTAACTTTTTCAAATATTATCAAATTGAAAAAAGATCATTTCAAGAGCAAATGTTGCCATATCTCTAGTGCAGAACGGAACCTAAACAGTACCTACCTACGAATAACCCTAAAATCCACCAGCAAATGCAAATGTCCCGCAAATCGATTGCACCGATGTGAGAATACGCGGTCCCGTACGTCGGCATGGATTTACCATTGCAACACAAATATTTCCGCTCGAATCGCCATGCATAACATTTGTACGGTGTACAACTTCGGTTCTTGGTAAACAGCTCGAAAATGTGTGGAACGAATAGACGGTGGGTGTACGATTGAGGATGCGGGACGTACCGGGCGATGCTGTACCACATGTTCGAGGTGAAAACTTATGCATCGACGGAGGTATTGTGCCGATTCGCTGGCGATGCTCTTGCCGCGAGCATCAGCCCCGGGGCCTTCGACTGGCTCTCGACCCATTTGTTGGATGAGAGGACCGATTTGAAAAAAGCTCACGCCGCACACGCCCCCGCGAGTACCGACAATACCGTACTCAACAAGTACCTCTCTTGGCCCACGTCATCGAGCTTTTCACTGCGATTGCAATGGGAATTGCAAATTCGCGCGATTCGTCCATCGATGATTTTTCGACAAGGTCAAAGAGATTCGTTTCGATGCAGTTGCACGAGAGTGCGATACGAATTGTCGATGGCAACCTATTCTTTTCGAGAGGTCCTCGATCGATTTTCGTTCATCGAACAATCAACTGATACAAGAACTTATTTATTTTTTATTTTTTTGCATTATATTTTATGTTATTTTTCTTTATTGAAAAATTGAATTTATTATTCATACATATATTAATTAGGTACATGAAATATTTATTTTATTCTGATATTAATATTTTTTTAATACTCATATTGTATTAATATACGACAAGTCCCTTTGGAAGGTAAAAAAGATAAATGAATTTATATTATCATACACTTAATAATAATATGTAATTCAATTAGATTTGATTTGTTTATTGTATCTCTTTATTTATTCATTTTCCATCAGTGTAAAGCGGAAAAGATATCAATTTTCGTAATTAACGGTGGTGTCAGTGGAACTGAAATGGGCTCCAGGTCTTCCTTCAATTGAGACACGGATATTATTCGTCAAACCGTCTTTATATCGGAAAAAATGTTCAAAGACAAGATATTGATAAGACACATACACACACACACAGAGGTAGCATGGAGGTACAGTGAGGCGAATGAGTTTCGTCGTGCCATCGGGTATCTCGCCATCTCGGTAAACAATGGAGTCTCCATCGAGCGAAGTGGCCCTCTTCGGCTATTCGAGAATCCTCGACTATTTCCCCGTGTGTATATAATGAAGAGCCGGCGACGTCTGCGAGGCGGCGAATTTGCATGGATGCGACGGGAAACTCCTCGAAACGACGTGAGCTCTTTCATTTGTCGGAGGACACGTCGGTTGCACAGGTCTGGCGTATGAAAAGGCAAAGGAGACTCTGACTCCGCAAATGTCGTCTTTCGCCGGAAGAATGCGATTTGCGTTTCAATGAACGAACGATCTCGGGACAAATATTTACTCGCCGACAGCGGCAATGTCGATAAAAATGGATTTTACGAGTTTTAGAATATTTGTCGCCGTAACGGATTAATTATAATAATTAATTGATGATTAAATTGATCAAATGTTAATTGGATTTTACTAATTATAATTCCTATCGTCGTTGTATTATTGAATTGATTGGTTATTAATTTGAATTGATCCGTAGTTATTTCGTTGGGGCTGGATTTTATTCAATTAATCATTTGTTTATTGGACTTAAAATTATTAAGGTTTTACGTTATTTCTCGTTATTTGCATTTTCATATGTCTACACTCGAAGCGAAAGAGAATATAGCTGGCAAAAAAATTCTCCTTTTAAAAAAATTGCATGATAAACGTTCCATAACAAATTTTGTGATTCGTTCTAAATTTTCATACAAAATTCGAAAAACAATAATAGCGACCCGATTGTGAAATATACAATTCTTTTTTACAATTGATGTAAGTGTACAGATTTCGAATCGACATTTGGTTCGACTGTTAACGGTGCTACTCGGACTCGACGGAGTAATTACCCCATGAAATTAAGTCATGATTTTATGTTGCAATTTTTTTCCATTGTAGTATATAATTTTCTTCTAAATAGCGGAAGCGGGTGTTGCGTTGATTTTTCTGCTTCGCAAAATGGCGTTTCCGTCGGTAATTATATTGATGACTGCGAGACAGATTGATTCTCTTATGCAATCGGCTATTCGGAGTGAATGTTCCGATATTCTCGAAGCAAATGAAAATCTAGCACAGCGTAAATCGAGTCACGAAACTATCCGAATCATCGAAGCATAGCTAACACGCAGTACGAAGTGTTGGAGTGCGGTAATCGGAGAAATTTTATATCGTCGTGTCGCCAGAGCGATGGTACGCAGGAAGCTCGAATCTTATCGGCTGATACGAGACAGTATCCTATGTGCTTACACGCCGATTTGCTCATTCATATAATTGTAGAAACTTTATTCAACACTGTTCTATTAGCTTGTCGATATAATTAATCGATAAATATCATATTATTTGATCTTGGGAAACGAACAAAAAAGCAACCACGAGATAGAATGCTGGGCAAATTTCTTGCAGGCCTCTGAAATCACTGACTAATTGTCAAAGATTTTCGATAGCTTGGATCAATAATGAAAATGCACAACTTTTTACGAAGAGTTTAGGTGGAAAAAAACAAAAAAAGAAGAGGGAGAGAGAACATTTCTGCGAATTTTCGAAAATAATGTGTACAAGCTATCTTCGATTTCAATTAGATAACTGTATCTAAACAATTATCATCAGGAAAATTTGCGTTGATCTTCCACTCTGATGTTTCTAGATAGAACCGATTGAATATATTATTTTTTTGTCAATTTTATTATTAATTTTTATTGTTATCCTATTATATATTTTTTTATTCAAGTATTTGATTGAGTCATTATTAGTTTGATTTATTAGACTGATTCATTATTATTCTCTTCTTATGGTCTTATCGAAACAACAAATTATTTTTCTCACATGAGGATAATATCATCAATGGATTAATTATCTTCCCCTAATTTTTCCTTAATAATTCTCGGTACGAATAATTCATCAAGTTCGAATCCGTCTGCAAGCGATACCTTTCACAGTCGACCGCCCCCAAAAGAAATCCGATGCAACTTTTCCCTCCAGCCATAACCATAACAGCGTCGCGTTATTTTAGTTGAGATCAAACGTTTTATCAAACGCTATTCGTACACAACAATAAGGCGGTGCTTTGATCCCAACACAGTGAATAATCTCTCGAAAATGTTATTAATCTTTCCGCTTCAAACACAATATTATATACATATTATCGCGCTTGAGAAATTTTTGAAAGCGACCCAATGCGACGACGAGAAACTCACTTCCGTCGGGCGGTAGCAGACGCCGCCGTCTCGAGAACTTTCGTCAACAAATTATTCGCGAACGCTCCAGAGACCAAGATGCCAATAACGATGGTGCTTCACAAGCAAACTGAAAACTTTGCTATTTGTACGAATATCACGGTTCCGAAATCGACATTTATACAGCAGAAAGACTTGCAATTGTCGCAACAAAAAAACGTTTCCTGTATACGTGACGAAGAATGACTGAACAATAAGGTCAAATATAGTCTCTTGCAAAAGATAATACCTCATTAAACGACAAATATAATATAATATAATAAATAAATATGTTCCAACATTTTATTTATTTATTTTTATATTTATCATCTTTTGATTCAAGCCGCTGCCGAGTCCAAATTAATATCTCTATAATTATAATGTCATCGATACCCATACAATATCTTCCGGCACGTCGGTAACCAATCCGGTATTCGATTTCCGATTCGCAACGAAGCTTCCTTCTGGCTCATCGGACGATAGATTTTTTTTTCATCGCTCTCGAGTCAGTCGCCGAAATTGCGCCGTCGATGCGAAGCCCTTCGGCGATATTTCTCTCGAGCATTCTTCTGCGATTCGACTTTTCCAACAACTTTGAAAAAACATCTACAGAGACGTATTGTTTCGTGCGCCGTTGTATTGCGGATAAATCGGGATACGCTTGGAAACGACAAGACAGAGGCTTTTTCCTATCGTGATACGAACGGAATTGTTGTGAAGTAAAAGCGGTCGAACGTACCCGAAAAGTTGGTAACGACCAGGCAGTCAGCCGGAGAAATATAGGAGAAATTGCGTTCGTCTGTGTCTGTTCGTGCGCTTCTGCACAGCTCTTTTACAGTCGGCCGAGGCTCGTTGCAGTTGCGATTTTGTGTGCGTGAACGATGGGCGTTAAAAGCTTTTTGAAGCGGTTGACATCAAAGCGAGACGATCGATTGGCATCGACAACAATCGTCAATTACATCCCCGACCACATTAATCGTTCGAACGTCGGTTATTTTTGGAATTGGAGCAAAAAACGGCTTTGAAAGACTAAACTAATCAATTTGAAATACTATTTTTAATTCATTCAATTTATTTGATTAATTCTATTTATTTGACTCATCAGAAAATGCCCAATAATTATTCATAGCGCTGACGGCGCTCGTGTACATTTAATAATTTGCTATCTGCCAGAATTCAATTATAAACCTCGTGGAACGAGCCAACTATGTGTGATATGCATTATTATCAATTACGAATTATCGGTGTGCCTCTGGCTGTCTTTCGGTTGGCGAATAATTGATTAAGCAGCCCGAAACAAAACGCAGCCAATCACTAGAATATTCCACATTACGCTCGTGAGATATTCACGACTGCTATAATGGGATCACAGTCTCAAACCACTAACGTTATCAGTATTGAAATGTATACATACGTCACGACGATATCATATCCGGTATAATATTCGTCACACAAGACCGAACGAAATGCTCGGAGCTCTATTCCGCGTTTGAATAAATAAATGAAAAATAAATAAATAAATAAATGAAAAAAAAATGAATAAATAAATGAAAAAAAAAAATGAATAAATGAATGAAAAATAAATGAATAAATAGCGAAATAAATAACCTGAATAATATCTGGGTTACATAAAATATCGCGAGGGTAAAATCAGGTCGAGCTCGGACGGCGTTATTTATTTTTTTGCGACCGAGGTTGCAGGGCTCAAACCGCGAATCGATTGAAAATTAATGAACTCCCAAACTGATTAGCGGCAACACAATTAGTCGGTGAGGCGCGGGAGAGTGGATGTCAGTCAACAACGGGCGTCGCCCACGTAGACTTAGATATATATGTGTACACAAGCACAGGCTGTTACGATAGGCTTTTCAATAAACGACGATGCCCGTGGGTCGATGAGACGACCCGTTGAATTTTCCGCCTCGGAGGCCCCGACCCACGTGACTTTTTTGCTCGACATCCGGTCGAGAACGAAATTAAATGAGAGTGCCTCGTGCCACTGACAGCGAAGAATAATGAATATCCATCGGCTTATTTCAATTTAATAACCTCCCTGACACGTAAGATTGATCCTACGGCGGATGCCGGGGAATAACAATTTGTTACTTTACACGGATGGAAAAAAGTTCGGCCAATCACTCGTCGTGGGAGCTGCGCCGAGCTTGCGGCAGCAACGGTGCGCGATCACGATTTTCGAACAACCGCAATAATCACGGAGTTTTCTAATTAAATAATTTTTTTTTCGAAAATTAAGGTTCATCAACTGCTCTTTAATATGTACATTCCATCGCTGAGCATTGGCTGAGCGAACGATTTTGTTTTATTCTAGCATTCACTTACCTCAACGAACAAAAAAAATGATTCTCGTAAATTGAAGTCTGTGAATGTCGATCGAACGCAATCAAACGAGGGTATACAGCGTTTTCCTGTTATTTTCCTTCAATTCGCGAACCCGGAAAATCAATGAGATTGAACGGTGACGCATTACCCGGTATCAACCTCGAGCGATACTGTGAAAGTCAGATATCACGAAAGTTCTGAATTTGTACAAGTGAACCAGCCCGGAAAACGGGATACAGCGAACGGAGACCGAAACGTCGGTTCCAATATCGGGCGAGCTTTGCATGACGAGCAAACGAAAGAGAGTTGGAGTGCCGGAAATTCGTTTCCTCCGGTTAAGCGAAGTGGAGGAAGATAGTATATGGTCGTATCACCGACGGGTTACTGATAAAGTTCGAAAGAGAGCAAGAGAGAGAGAGAGAGAGAGAGAAATATAATTTGTAAAAGAAAGATGAATATTCATTCATTAATTGAATAATAATTATAATAAAATATTGCAAAAGCAACTACTTATATTTATATATAACTATCTATAAATAAATATATGCACATTAATTATATTACTATAGATTATTGTATAATATGTAATTATTATTTATTTATTTATACAGATATAATAAATAGAAATTTTCATGTAAAGAATATATATATAGTTTCCCGGTTATTGCGAAGAGAATGAGAAGGCGCGAAAGACAGAGGACAATAGCAACAAAATGGAGGTAGTAGCTCGTGGGCGATGCGACGCTCAACGACCTCTTCGGCCTCGTTGACGAGGAGAGTGGTCGGCCAGAGTGAAAAAAAAGCGAGAAAAAAAACTAAAAGCCAATGCTCCGACAGCCACACGTCATGCGTCGCGTTCAATTAAAGCGTCACCTACTGCGGAAAACTTTTATATGAATGGTTTTCATTACACGAAGGACTTATTAAAGTTGCCGCGCTAGTATGATATAGCCAGGGTTGCAACGGCGCCGCCGGTCGTTTCGCGTCGTTGACATAAATGTTTTAACCCCCCCTCCACCCTCCGTTCCATTCCGCTGTCCGATAACTACGATCATATTGTTATGAACCTTCGCTGTTCGGTCATTAACTGTGACGAATATAAGGAACGACCTTTTATCAGGTTACTAAAGCATTATCTCGCCGTCATTGCGTTCATGACAACTTTCGAAAGTTAGCCTGACTTGGGAAATTAAACGTCTACGCATAAAAAATCACGGTTTGCATGATTATTATTATTATTACCTTTTGTTCGAAGCGTAGATCGGTTTTTGGGTGGTTGGCAGTGTTATAATCTGCAAGCACAAAAAAAAGTAATGGTTGTAACAACGGTTGATCTGCGAGAGGTCGATTTGTAATAAATGAATATTTACGACGAGGAAGGTCGGAAGACGAGTAAAACTATCAAATTTGAAGCTTCATGGTTAGCAATTTAGTCAAATCCGATCGCAACGCGCCAACACTGGGCGCAAAATTGTATAATTGATCACAGGTACAAGTTTTGCGACAAAACTGTGGAACGAACGCTTTTACTACTATTGCATTTACATATATTCGGTTTGCAATATCGTCTTGTTAACCGGCGAGCAGTAGTCGGGTGAACAACTCCCGGCTACCGACTGTCCTACGTTGTGTAATACGACTCCTCCCCCGTCCCCCCTATATCACGGACAATTATATCTGCAATACCAGAAGCCGCATATTCGTGTATACATCGCGCAGCCCTGCCGGACGTGCAGGGCTTTTTGCATGCGTACTATATATTCGCTCGTTGGTTATTACCCGCGTCGTGATTCAAATTATGTCGCGTGTAAATTACAATAAAAACATCCGAGTTAATTAACAGGTGCCTATGCATATACATTTTTTTCGGACGCCTCACACAGGCTGGATTTTATTTATTTGTCTATTGATTTATTTATTTATTCGTTTAATCATTCATTCATTCATTCATTTATTCATTTATTTATTTATTCATTCATTAATTTATTCATTTATTCATTTATTTATATCGAGACGCAGTGTTTCGATAGAATATTGGGAGCGTTTATTTCGTCGTACCATTCAGCCCCACTTTGCCCTATATCGGTAATTGAAAAAATCATAACGAGGTGGTTAACTTTCCGTCAATTTGTAAATTGAGATTTTTTTTCTGGCCCACGAGACAAGTGTGTTTACCCACTCATTGCACGCGGCAGTCCGCCCCGGGCGATGACACCGTTAGCGGTGACCAAAATGTAAAGTCCTACGGGGTACAGAAAGGCTGTAATGCAGCACCTGCGGTTGCACGAAAGTCTCGAGAAAGGGCTTGACACGTTTTCTGAAATAGAAACGACGAGCTCGCCCGCCCATCTCCCATCCCTCGCGCGGCCGACGAGCACACCCTGTGCACACACATCGATGCAGCGAGTACTGGGTATATAAAAGTGAAGCAGCAGGGAGAAGAACTCTTACTCGAAGCTCGTCGTACCCCAACTGGAAGAAATATGTACAGTCTTATGTATGAAATCGGACATACATTTCCTGTATACAGAATATATAATCTATAAACAATTAGTATTTAATGCCGTGTGCCTAGAATTATATACGTATTTATCTTTTAATTATTGATTTTATAATCATTGTAATAAACGATAATAATAATATGATTATTAATATTTATTTAGGGCTTACGACATGAATTATTAATGACTATATAAATTGTATGCAAATAACATTGGGGATATATATCATTTGCATATCGATCACAAATATAAAATATCGTCCGATTAATTGCATATGAATTGTCCATAGATTGTATACAGCCTGCATACAGTCCCTATGTGTCCATTCCCATGTATACAACTATATATACATGCATTATAGACTCTATATATATTTTTTTTACATGGAATTTCACGAGACTCGACGAAGACACCTCCTCGCGCATTCATATGCGCCGCTGCTGCGGTACACGTACTCCGCACAGTGTATTCACCGTATTCAACTACTAAGGTTTGTTAAGAACTGCGCCGGAACGAAAATTTCGAGTAATTCTGCGGACTCGTAATTCAATTTAACACGGTAACACCGAAAGCAAAGTTTTACTACGTCTTGCGAATTTACTCTTTTGTCCTCCGGCGCGCATGCTCCTTCGCTTCTTATTTCCCGTGGTTTCACATTGAGAGAGGCCAGGTGTTGCCGCGAAAGAAATCCAAGAAAGTGCTTGCTGAGAAAATATACCAGCCGGGGTGAAGTAAAAAACGCTCACTCTCGACGTGAAAGAAGAAGGAAAGCCGGTCAAGCGCGAGTTCGACTCTGGCGCCGCGGGTTTTTCGTGCCATTGTTTTGATAATTAATATCTAGGGATCTAGGAGACTTAGGTCTTTCGTTATAATTTTCCTGTGAACTTCAAGTAAGACGTTATATTCCCTCATTTTTATTTTTATTTATTTTAGGCCCAATCGTTTCGAAAATATTGTGGGAGGAGGAAAGAGCTTTATCGTCGCATTTATTTTTCAAAATATCTTTCTGAAGATGCTATTCAAACAAAAATATTTTGCTCCATCCCATGACAAGTCCTTTTAAGTAATAGCTCACGTAATACATAATATTGGAAAAAAAAATGTTGAGTTCCTAATTTGACTCCTATTTAATCCCACATCAATATTTTGAAGTGTTATCTGGTGCAAAATATGTGGGTTAATAAGATGTATTACTATGCAAGTTCCCAAGTTTCTACGTCGTCTGGTTCCTGAGAAAATCGGCTGTGACAGACGGACAGACACCCGAGGGTCTATAGTGTGTCATGAGGGTTCCGTTTTGGAGGCACGAAACCCTAGAAAGGCTTGTGAATGGAACATTCGCGAAGCGATTGAGACGACAAAGTCGTCTGCGATTAGATTTTCATCATCGAATCTTCGGAAAAACGTCTAAACCACTCACGAATTGCTCGCTATGGCCGGTCACGCTCTGCCTGCAATCGCAATCGCGACTACAATGAGTGGGAAATTGAAATTCCGACCGTGTAATCTTCCAACGGTCCAAAATTCGGCAATTACAATGCTCTGAATGTCACGGCTTCAACTCGCCCATGTACCGGCTGACATTACATCGACCGGTTAATATTCCGACGAATTGATTTCCCCGACGAATCAAACTCTAATCAAATCCCGAAAACGTATAAATAGGTATTGTGGCGTAGCTCGTTCGACCGCAGGAAGATCGCTAGCCATCCACTGCAACTACGCCACTGTACCTATTTGTACGTTTCCGGGATGTTGATCCGTCGGGGAAATCGTTTCGCCGGAGTAATAACCGGTCGATGTAATACCGTTCGAGACATTAGCGAGTCGGAGCCGTGAAATTCGGAGCATGGAATTTTTGGAATTTTGAACTGCAGGAACATTGATCAGTCGGAATTTCGATCTGCACCCACTACGATCTAGAAACGAAGAGCGCGGCTCGACGACTGATAAAACCAAAGCCGTTGGTGCTGCATAACCCCAGCGTTTGCCAATGACAGCGGTAAGCTCGTAAAGTCCGATGCGGCACACATATTCCACGTTGAAGCATTGGCGGAGAAACCCCCATTTGCGGTTGGAATCAGGCGTGTGAATGTTTTTTGGATGAAAATTCGTTAGATGGAAATCCGCGTGGTACGAGGTTTAACCGAGGCTTTGTGCGCCGTTTTTCGGGTAAAAGCCGTGACAGCAAAAAGCTTTTCTCCCGATACATCTGCTTAATCTGCGAGAAGGTAATCGGTTTTTCATTATTTACGGGGAATTTATGGGCTCGCTGCGTTTCCATATCTCGTTCAAAACATTTCCAAAAAACGGCGAACGACGAATAGCAAATTTGGAAGGAACGTGAAAATTTGGTTCGATTAATTGTTTAATATTGTTCTTATATCGTGATTATTCAATACCAATATCGTGATGATTCATTACAAATATTAAATCACAATTATTTACTACTACTAGTAATAATGCCACTAGAAGTAATATATTTATTGACACTACCTGACAGGTTTCAACATAAAGAATATCCAATAAGACATGACGTCGATTGTTCGTTGTCAATAATCCAACAACCGAAGTCTTTCAGGTCTCATACTATAATATTATATCATAATTATTCAATGTTAATATTCCATTATAATAATTCAATATTGATATTATATTGTAATTTTTCAATATGAATATTATCTCATAAACTTTTGGAACGCTGATTAATATCGTCTATCGATCGTTTCGTAATTGTTCTGTCTATCGTACTTTGTAACAACCAACGAAGAAGGGATGCGATTCACCGCCGCCTCTCTCGTTCTCGATAACGGTGCGCATGTTGCCAGCGCATGTGTGAGACAACTATATATGCAAAGCACCATCGCGCGATTGCTACGTTCAACATCCGCAACCAAAGTGCTCGGCTCACGGGCTGGGTCTGAGGGGTGGGGGGCAGCCTTAATCCCCGACCGTCGGCATAGGATAATGGTTCTGCATCGCATAAACGGCATTGTAATCACGTTTCCACGCTGTAACGCGGAAACTGTATATGGCTCGGGCGTCGAAGATGCCAACGAGCGAGCACGGAGTTGCGGAGCTTTCCCAAAGATCCTCCATTAATTCACGAAAATAGTAAGCTTCTCATCTCAAATCCATCACGATTCAGCGAACTGGAAACGGAATAGTTGGAAATTCTTGGCTGGAATCCGTTTAAACGTTCGGTCCAAAGATCAATCTGAGCTGTGATGATTACAAATCGAGTAATTGGTGAGCTACGAAGTTGGCATCAAAACCCACGGAAATCACTTCTGGTTCAACGATAAAATGTAATCTCTTTCATTAATGAAGAATTGACTGTGAAAAAATTACTAAATGATCAACAATCTATATAATGATTCAATTTTTTCAATATCTAAATTATACTAATAATATTCTAAAGATTGAGTAATAAATGTATTATTATTATTATTATTATTTACTTATAGTGAATCGATTGAATCAATGACCCAAACTGTGTTACTTTCGCGATTTTATTAATGAATAAACATTTAATAAATAACGCAGTTTATTTATCCCACCATTTCGAACCAGACTACGTGTCGATGGGCGAATTTTTTCCTGAACTCGATCCGACTGGATCCCGACCATTATCGGTCAGCTCGAGTCCGAGAGTCCGTCGACAGACGAGGATGCTCTTAGTCAGCAATTCTCGAACGGAACTGTCTCACCAACGACACCAAGTAACTTACCGACCAAGCGCCGTGGACGAGATAAGATACTATTCCGTTTCCCGTCTGATACTCTATGTTGCTGAAGATTCAGCAGTACGGTCGCACGAAGCTAATTCGTTGACCCACGAAAATCCGGGAAAGCATAATTTTCAATCCTTTCAACGTTATGGAATATAATCGTTAGTAGATGTAAATGTTGACATTTTCGAAGAATTAAGGACGTCTACGCTGTGCAGCTTGATAAACGAGAGCCCACGGAGGTGTCATGGCGAGTGCACATGAGTAAGGAAAGGGGAGAAAATTCTTGAGATGAATGAAAGAAACTTCTCGCGTGGCTCGAGTAAAATGAGAGGCATAAAAAATGCTGTAAGGGCAGAGCGGAAGGAAGTCGAAGAGGAGAAATAAATATGAGGAGTCGACGGCGTTGACAGGACGACATCTCTCGGGTGGCGAATTATCCGAGAGACGCTCGTTCTACGCAGTACCGAGATACATGGGTTTAGAACGTCTGAAAAGCAATACCAACAAAATGGACTTGTACGCGATTTTAACTAAAACAAAAGAACGAACGTAATGAAAGGTGCAAGAAAACGTTCGAGTCTATAAGATGACGGGAAAATTTTAAAGCGTTTCGGCATTTCATCGAGAAAGAAATACACATAAAATAATTAAAATAAGTTTACAGACAATTTTAGATTTAAGACAATGAATCGAAATGAAATTTATGAAATCAAAGATAAATGAAAATTAACAGAAATTAAATTTTATGACGAAAATCAGAATTACATTTAAGTGAATCGAAATTAAATTGAAAGATAAAATAAGGTCAACTTTGATGTTCTCTTTTACTCATTAATATCCAATGAATATAAGGCGAGTACGTATTCTATCGAATTAATGCATGATACTCCGATCTGATTATGTTTCTCGTTTCCTAATTCGAATCTGGGCTTCAATATTTTTCTTTTGTTTCGTGACAGAATTAAATCGTACTCAAAACAAATTACACATAGGGTGTTTCGAGATTGCGTTGGGACGCCCGGAAGACATCCGAGGACGTGAGAAACAGGAGAAAAGTCCGAACCTAGACGGACGAAGTGATTTATCGTTGACCACCGCAGCAACGTAAATGGTCCCCGTAGCTCGTCATTAGTTTCCGTGTGAACCCTTGAGATTGGCGCGCCAAAATGAAGAAAAGGGTTTGACGGCTTGTCTACGATGTGCGTCGTTTCACACAGAACTTATACCTACTACATGCCCTGTGCCCTTCATATTATCGTCCGGACACTGAGAAGATTACCTTGAAGGCAACCTTTGCGCAACCTAGTGCAATATTTATTGTGCACGAGGGGTATGACATACAGGTTTAAGCGTAACATTCTCGTAAGATTTCTTTTTAAAGATTTTTTTTTTCGATTCAATGATATGCGAAAAAGTTAATGAGATTTGTTGGGTTTTATTTCAGAAATTGCGGAATCTCAGACGAGCTCAGGAGATTGATGTTAAGGCCGGTAGGCAGCGATTTGATAAATTTCTTGCAAATTCGACAAATTATGGGAATCATTAGAAAAAATCTCTGCTTAGAATTGGAAAAAATTTCTGAATTTGTTCCAACGAGTTACATAAAAATAATTGTATATTGCAATTGGGAAACTATTGCAAATTCAAATTTACTATCTACGTAATTTACTGAAATTTCACCGCAAATTTGAAAAACTTTTAGACTTATAAGTGGCTTTTAGTAGCTCGGCGCAGTCAAAATTCTTGGAAATTGTTTTTCCGTTGTTTTATCGGGATAATCAAGTGCACAAGCCCAGATCGGAAGCACCGAAGTTTGCTTAACCACAGCCGCCGTATATTGCCACTGTGGGACATATATATACGTATACACATGTACAGGAGAGATAAATGGTTACGAGTACTGTGGGTCCATTCGGAAAACGAATGCCCTTACGACTAGCTAGGCACCTAGACAGTTAGGTAGACGCATGGACATGCGATTTCCAGCAGTAGCAGCAGTGTAGATGCGGTAGCAGCGGCAGTGCAACGGCAGCCACAGGTTTACGTGTTACGAGAGCTGCGACCCCATCAAGTTCCAACGGCGAACAACGTCTGCACCAACACGTTCCACGAGGTGAAAAAAATGTACAGCTCGACTCCGGTGGAAAAAAATAAATTTAAATAGAGTACACACGCTGTGTACAATCTATAGACACTTCATATATTTAATATTCATTGTTGACATACATTGTTGATATAACCTCCATGACATCTGGATACTTACACTATATAAATAAATAAATATTATCAGTCATATTATCCATTCCTACAATAATTTTGATGAAAAAATAATATTTTCTTTATCACTTTCCTTGATTGTAATAATTATTTGATCAAGAAATAAACGTATATGAAGATATTTTTCGAAAAATGAGTCAAACTTTTTCATACGGTAATTATTACGCATTGTGCCATTAACAATGTCACCTATGACATTCAATAATGAGCCACACAGACAACCAACAAAGATTGCCGAAGTGAAAAAAAAGAGAGAAAAAGCTTTTTCATCTGTTCGTCGTCGCGGGTCATTGAACGTCTGAGCCGAGGATTCTCGGATGTCTCGCGCGGATCGTTCGTCCCGGAAAACCGATCAGAAAAAGCCCGGGCTCATACGAGGAAGCCCTGGTTCGTCCGTATTCTCGGAAGCCTCGATCGCACGACGTGTGTGTACTCCTTTCTCGACCGTCTTGTACGGGACAAGTCGTGCTTCGATGAGAGAGCATCGTATCGACGAACATCAGAGGAGACAACGACGAGATTACGAGCGCGGATACCATGGACCGACGCTACGCCGTTGAATGTGTCGTAGGTGCGGTGCAGATACGGCGAAGTGTATAGCTCGACAACGGATGATATGACACACGGCTATGGTGCCGACGGGCCGGGGGAACGGGGCACGTTTTTTGTCGGGATAACCTCGTTTACTCGGTCGACAATGTCTTACCTCGATCCACGAAGCAGGAATCGACATTCATTCAATGAAAATTTATTAAAAATACTATTTTCGAACGGAGATCTATTATTATGACGATAATTCACATTTTTATGTTTTACGCAATCAAAAAGATTATTATTATTATTATAAAATAATAATAATTATTATAATTATTATTAGTAATGATGATGATGACAATAATTATTATTATTACCTCGGTGCTGTTAATAATTGTCGATAATAAGATTAACATATAATAATATAATATAATATATTTCGTATTATCGTGATATTCAATCTTATTATCATTATTATCATTATTTTATAATAATAATATTATTATTTAATAATAATAATTATTATTATTGTTATTATAATTATTAGTATTATTATTATTATTATTATTATTAATAATAATAATAATAATAATAATAATAATTATTATTAATTGCGATTAATTTTCATTTAACAACGGATATTGATACCAGAATTATAATCCTCGATTATTCAGCGATTTTTTGAATTATTTTGAATAAATTTTCATTGATTCAATGCTCATGTTGGCTATGGAGTTCGTCAGGAATACATTGTCGGTTACGCTTCTACGTCTCGTTGTAATCCGTGTTCCGAATTTAATACAATCTCAAGTTTGTAGGTACGAAGTACCTCGGCAGTGCTTCCCGACGTTGCGAGATTCCGATTGAGTGCACACACGATCCATTGTGACGTCGACGACGTCGACGGATAATCACCTGAATCGCACACTACGATGTCACCCGGCATTCGAGATTCTGTTTGTGTGTCCCTTTGCGACGACCACAGACGCGGATCCACAAGTAGCTCTGCACTCGATCTCAGAACCTAATGGCATCCATTATTTCGAGAGCATTTGGATGACCGAGTGAGGTACGCATCGAGCACTCAATGATTCACTGATCCTGATACAATCATAGAATTAAACAGAACGTATTAGATACAGTTTTTGAGTGAAGATTTATTTATTTATCGCACGATCCGAGGTCGAACGATCGGAAGCTTGACGTGCCAACAGCTAAATGACGTTGATACTGGCAGACACAAAGTTAGCCAGACGTCGCTTGCCCCGGGCGTTGCCTCCACTACGTCGTGTCAGCTAGTTTTACTATCACGTAAGTTGGTCATTGCTCTGTTCCACACTGTAAATACTGAGAAATGCGTGTACGTATAGTTCTCGGAGTTGACAATCCAACGTGCGCATTACCGAGCTGTAAAAGTTTGTACACAGCAATTTCCTGACAGTCTCCCGAACGTTGCGAGAACAAATTTGGCTCGAGATTTGCGTCGAATTCCGCGTCTGACTATTGAACGACACGAACCACTGCAATATTTAGGTGTCGACGTATGCTAGTACGTTGCATAGAGCCGCCCTTATAACGGTCACTTTCCCATTTTAATGTTTGGACCCCGCAGATCGGTTTCAAATGACACAGAAAAAAAAATCCGCGGAGACCACCCGACCAAGATCAATATTAACGGTTTCGAAGATTTGCAATTTTTAAGCCACCATATCGGTTCAGCCATTTCGTTTTTGGGGGTTAAACAAATTTTCCAAGAAAAGTCTGCACCGTTCTGATAAAAAAGGAACCTTATCCTTCCTTCTTTTGGTACTTTAGCAATAATGAATGGACTAAGACTCGATAAAAATCCCGAGTCATTGAAATAAAAAGCTCAATTCCGGCAGCACGTCTTAATATTGAGATAGGTCAGGACATTGACGAAGTTTTTTTTCGAATTGTATGTCGAATCTATCTAAGGGGTCTAAATATTAAAATTTGGAAATGGGCTTAACATGGACCATTCCGATGATGTACCATTAATCAGGTAAAAATGTTTCAAATGCGAAAGTTTGGATTTGTTTCTGGAGATTTCTATTCTGGAGTTTTGGAGTCGACCGTTTTACCCCGGTATATCACTGTGTCCCGGGATATCTCACGTTGCACGGTAATAATTCGTTCCCGTTGCAAAAACCTGGAAAGTTTTATCCTTCCAGCTCACAAACTGATTATCGTGCCGTGTAAAATGAGAACCACTGGCGATACGACCGGTATTTCAACGGCACTCGCAACAGCGATATCTATCGCACGTCGGTTTACAATTACAAATTACCATTAATACATTACCCATGCTCGTCTCTTACACGGTTTTCCGTTATTCCAAATCCGATAAATCCCACATTGATTTATTAACCGAGATAATGATACACGTGTAATCGTGAGATAAATTAACGTTTAATCGCATAATTTTATTTGTACAAATTTTCCGACAGTGCGATATTATTAATTCCCCGGAATAACGCGAAATTCGTCGGAAATTGAACGGATTATTCGGTGCTCGAGTGGGAATAATCCGTGAAATCGGGGATAAAACGAGGAAAATTGTTTAGTTGAAGATTTTCTCGAATCTCGTTCGCCCGCAAGGATCCTCGTCGTGTCGCGTTCTGTATTTTTTAATGGGATGCCGGGGATAGCGGGGGAAATGCCGAGCATCCCTCCGCCGCCTCGGTAAATCGTCCCGGGAATTTACTCGAGGATTCGGAGTTGACGAATCAATTTCGAGCCAAACGCTGCGGCAAGAGCTCGGATGACGACGAGGGGACGACGTGAATAATTTTGATCTCGCGCTGAAATCACTGACCGGCTGCTGAATATCCCATTTGCCGAACCATTCGCTTTGAGAACGTGAAAGCTTCGGGGAAACCTCATCGTCCTAACCTAACAGATCACAGATTTTTTTTTTATTCATAGGAATCGTTTCTCGTGAATGAAATGGATTAATTCGTCCGGAGAAAAAAATAAGACAAACTAATTCGGAAATTGATTAACATCCATTGAGATAAGAAGTTATGATTAAAAAAATTTGGACAACCGAATCGAACTACTTAGATCGATGAATCAGCGCGAAGGAATATCTTTTTGATACAACTTTTAGCATCGACAAATGTTTATTGCTTTCGCAATTAATTTTTATTCGTTCTCTTGTTATCCGGACGAACATCCTGATTATATTTTATACATTCTCATATATTCATACATTATTTAACATGCATTATAATATCGTTCTATGAGAAATATTATATTACATGTAGATTGACAGACCGCCCAAATAATTCACCCGTTTATTCGAAGCATTGCATGATTGGCCAGTGCATATACCGGATTATTTGGATTTCGCGTTAGCCGACCAGCACGCCGTGTATGGAATATCGAAACAGGTGCATGTTTGATGAATATATTCAGTTACGTCGGCACTAGCGAGGCCGGAGGGGGAGGAAGCGACAGCCAGGAGCTTCGTCAATTTTTCAGGCTTTGGATTACACCGCACCTCTGTTCGATGATATTCAGTCTACCGAACATCGATGCATGATGCACGAGCAGAAAATAAAAATCGACAAACGCACTCGTTAAAGCTCTCGTGCGTTGAATTTTCGAGGGAACGCGAGCGAATAGTCCAATGGAAGGAGAGGAAGGGAGAGAGAAAGAGCGAGGGCGAGAGAGAAAGAGAGGTGACAAGAGTATTTGAATATACGCCCGACTTAATTACCTTTTACCGTGATCTACATATTTATCAACGAGTCCAAAATAATACCGATAAGCTTTGTATATCGCGTCACGATCGAAATACCCTCGAGTTCAGTTATATACGGGGCATTCCAAGTGAAGTTGAGGAGTCATTTTTCTAACGTCATCAGATCGCTGCATACATTTTTTTGGCACTCCTTTTTTTTTTTTGAATTTTTTTGCAAACTTCTAAGGTTTGAAAAAATAACCTGTCTATAACTCAGAATTAGCTTGAAAAAAAATCAGTTTTCTTAGTGTGTTTCCATCAGACTTCTGTTATTTACATAAAACCGATCGTTGCGAGACGTTTGGAAAAATTCTGAACAATTAGGATTATTTGGAATCGAAAAAAAGTGAAAAAAGCATACAACGATAAACTGAGCAGAATGAGTCCATAATTTCGCTGGGAATGCCCCATACATATATCATCGGAGTTCAATTTACAATCGGATTTTGGTCCATATTGGATTATCGAATCGTGATGACCGCGAATGCAACTCGCAAAATGCACACAACCAAACGGCAACCGTTTGTTCATTGAAATTATGATCTCGAACTCGAGCCTCGCATTGTAATACGAAATATTACAGTTATTGAATAATATATCGAGGATCCTGGATAATTGAGAAGAGATACAGCGGAGGACAGATTGATGTCGATGGAATCGATATTGCCCCTGCACGTAGCCAATGCGAGTCGCGAAATGACGATAGGACGCGATGCATTACCGTGACGTGGCATCAACGTAAACGTCTGACGTTAAACCCGTGAATTTCGTTTCGATCGTTACAGCAATTGTACCGATAAATTATGCGAAACCCAACGCGCTAGAGTACGATGCGTGGACATGGTTGTGGAGCCAATGAATTTCCAAAATCAGTGCCGGAACGATGGATCCGAGTGGTGGAAGAACGGGGGCGGAAAAGGGGGGAGAGAACGGGGAGGGGGGGGGGGCAGGTAGGAGTACTAACGGTTGGGGAGTAACGAGGCCGCGGATCCGTGAAATGAAAACTGCGGCAACCGATGTCGGTGACGTATCGCCGCAACACCCGCATCACAACCAGAGAACCAAGCACAGTAGCACGTAACTCCCTTCCGATTCAACACGAGTCGATGATTTCACGTTATTAATTGCCGCCTTTCATCGCAAAAAAGATTTATCTGAACGGGAGGATTTATTATTTCGAATTCCGTGGCGTAACAATGGAAATGGAAAGAAAAAAAAACCGAATTATTTTCGATAATTCGTATTGCAATGTTCACCGAATGTGATAAAATCTTTTTCCATGGCGGGAATTTTTGGATCTAGGGGTCAAAAGTGGCGCTGACTTCACACAAAGACGCATTCAGTTCTAAATTTCGATTTACTCGTAAAGAGGATGAGCCTAAAAATTATTGTTAGCAGGGGTAAAGAGCCTATAAAAAGCTTTGAATTTCGAGACGTTTTAAAAGTTCAATTGACTTGATGGGATCGCGCCAGCTTTATGGACCTGCTTTTTTTATCTTTCAAGCGCCAGTCGATTTTCTCGAAGTATTCTTGTCATCGCTGAAGCCCGCTTTCGATTAATCTTCAGGAAACAGCTTCGCGTGTGGATTTGGAGCGGACGAAACGTGTGCGAGAAAATGTTCGACGGGTAGCGATCTGGCGGGGGCCGAGGCAACTACCAGGTATCCCAGTCGCCGCGACGTCTTGTTCTGTAATAACAAAAACTAAACATCATCGATACCCGGCCACTCGTGCATTCAACAGAAATATGTCGTTACGATAAGAACCGATTGTTTGTGTGATTTCTCAAGGCAACAGGTTGCAACATTTTTCTTGTTCTCTGACTTCATTCATTTGTCAAATCGTCTGCCGAATTCACTCTGCGACCGTGGCTAGCCTTCCGCACCTCGCTCTACAACCGGAAACATCAGAGACGTCGACGTCAACGTCGAACCCCCATCGTACCACGTGCTGGCACTTTATTTCCGGGTGTCCTATCTCCCATCCATTCACTGCAACGATCTCAGCGCCAGACACTGCGAAATTTATTCCCTTCTGACAGTCGGAAGTTCTTTCCGGATGTGAGAAATTTATTCCTCTTTCCTCTCTTTCTTTTCGATATCATACGTCATTTTGTAATTCACAGTTTGAGGAAACTCAGATTATAATTTGTTACAAGTATCATTGAAAAAAGTCACAAAAAAATAAGAATCGATCCGTCATTTTATTTCTGACGCATTGAGCAAGATTCCGGGCTTCAGCGTGATCAGCGTTCCGTGAATTTTCCCTCTTTTTTCTCGAATTGTTTGGAGAACGTGGTCCTTGATGCGCGAAACTCTGACCGGACCGTGGATAGGGGAATATGTTGGGCGTCCAGCTTGGGGGTTTTGTTTTGTTTTTCGCTTTTTTTTAGCCAACCGGGAATTGCTCTGGCTCGGACCCTGATAGATCTGCGGAAACGGAATCCACACAGCAAAGTTTAAAAGTTTTCTCGGCCCTTCGACGATCCGAGGTTTTGCCACGTTTCTGACAGGTAACCACTTTCGAACAAGTAATCCAGCGGAGAAAGTTTGTAACGAGGGGACCACTCTGGCTTTGAATAACGGTACTCTGACTATTAGCAGCCGTCCAGTCATAGCGGACACAAGGCAGAAGGTAATGCGGAAAAATAGCGAGATGGGCAAGGAAAAGAAGTATTGAAAAAAAACGGAAATCAATGAGAATTAATACAAAGTTGGATGAGCGATTGCCGTTTTCCGCATCGTTGATGAAATCTGACGGGAGAAAAAACCTAAAAAAATTAAACTTCTTTTCAGAATTCGCATTCGAACTCCTGCAGTACAAATACTGTCGTGAAATGTGAAAAGTTGAAAACAACTTAATGGACAGCCACCTTTTTCGGTGTTGTCCAACGTCCCGATAAAATGTCCCGACTGCACAAACTTTCACAAATAAACACTGGACAGAAAATCGCAGAAGGGAAAATTTAAGATTGTACATCGTCAAACGGTGTCGGAATAAGGTGACAAGTTTTATTAAAGCTTACGTGATTTACTCCGAGAATTTGTAATAAGATTTAATTTTTTTCAATGCAAAATAATAATAAAACTAAGAGGAGAGGAATTTTGACCAAGTAAACACTAAGAGTCTGTAGAAAGTACCTTTACATGTTGCATGCGATAAAAATGGTGATAAAAATTGATAAGCAGTCCGGTTCAAAAGCAAAGTGGAACGAAGAATTACATAACAAGCCGAATGATAAGATTATGATTAGAAGAACAAAAACTACTGTTGACAAAGACTGTCGGAAGTATAAAACTCCACGGAATGAGACGTCAACGCGCACACAAGATTGGACAATTTTTTTCCACAAGAAAATCATTTTCTGCACCTTGGCAACGTCTGGTGTTCCAGTCTCCCGCGACTACGGTAGAAAATATTTTCGCACTTCGAATTCTACGGCAACACGTTGCGACGGTAATCTTGCGATTAGCATATTATAAAAATTCCCACAAGAGATCCAATTTTTCTCCGGAGCCCGGATCGATCGACAGTTCAGTTTTTATGGGCGTCCAAAATGAAAGTTAATAAAATAATGCAAAAGTGCGACGTTACATTACCTCTTTGCATAATTTGTCCTGTTGACTAAAATAATTCCAACTCACAGGAAGCTTTAATATCACTGGATAATCGCGACAACGATTTCAGGGAACGGAGAATAAAGCGTATCGCGTTCATGGCGATGATGGCGTAAAACTTGGCTTATCGTCAGGTTTCGAGTAGAAAACGAGCGCGATAAGTGGAATAGACAAAGACAAACAGAGCCGCAGGTAAGGGTTTGGATATGGGGTTGAGGCTTTGCACAGGGTGAAAGAGTGAGTTTGAGAAAAGACCTGGACCAGGGATGTGGGTTTGCACTGGTAACAGGGGGAGGTCTCTTTGTCGAATCTCGTAGTTACGACCATCATCGTGAAACTGCCGGGCGAACAGGGCAGGAATGAGATTTTCGGGGAACAAGGAAAACTTGGTTACGCCTTTACGCGAAACCGACGAAGCACGGAATTCCACCGCGATACTCTTAGCTCGTACGCGCGCTCGTCTGTGCCATCACTCGAGAACCCGAGGTTTCTCGGGTCCTGAGAGCCAAGTGCAGCCCTTTGTCTGGAGAAGTACAAAGGGTAGAAGGTCGCCGAGCAACGGCGCACGTAACACGCCGGTAGAATACGGTATACAACGTTGACCAACCGCTCGCGTTTAATACACGTATGTACCCTTATGAATATATGAATATGTATATAGATATATATATACAAATGTTGTAATATTTAATGCATATATATAAATAAGTGAATAAATAATGATAAGAAAAGTTCAATAATTAATAAATTATGTTTATATACAAATATAACATGGATAAATTAAATAATGTATGTATATACATTGTTATTCACTGTTTGTTACATAATCAAACTTATTCTTTATTGACTCATTTGCTTATTAAAAATGTCCAAATTCATTATTTTGTACATGTATATGTAACGAAATTATAGTTATATCAATACAAATATATGTATTATATATATTGATATAACTATAATTTTCTTGCATACACGTCGTCAAAAAAATTAGATACGTCATTGATTCACGTCGCAATATAGGCCACGTATATTATATACTCAGATATACATCTCCGGTCTACGCTGCATGAAAGAAAAATGTACATTTTGTATTTAAAAAAAACAGGATTCAGGTTATTTCATAATATTTCACTTGTATCATTTACGAATGAGGCAAATAGATTTCGTTATTTATCACCGATGGAAATACTTTATATGAATTCTAATTAAAAGTGCCGGGGAAAAAAGGAGTTCAATATTTAATCGAGTCGAATGTAATATTTAGAACTTGCATAACCTCGGCAATCATTCTCAATGTACGCGGATAATAGATGCGCTAGTGCCGTAAAAGCTTAAATTGTAGCTAACGCGTTTTACGACTTCAATATTAATAGTCGAGCGGCGGTGATTCGCCTCACAGCTGTATCGCCGGTACGAGCGTCAATTTACTGGCGGTTGGCATTTCAACAGCTATTGTACATAAATATCTATTTTTATTTATTAATAATTTTTTTTTTTTCGTTCGGTTACGTTGAGCGTATGGAAAGTTCAAGTGGCCTCGGGGCATCTTTCGTAATCCATGAAAAGTCTTTTCATCGAGGATACAGATGAGTTGTACCAGAATTGAGTTGCGACTCGTAGCCAACTTTAACCATATTGTCTCCGTAATCGATTTAGTACCCTCGAGTTATCGTCTTCGTGAGTTCGAAGCTGTTCAGAACGCGACGAGCTGACGGTCAATCGATTATCAATAGCCGAATATGCCATAAACGGACTGTTGATAACACGAACGGATGTGGTTATAGGATCGATCAATATCAAGACGTCTCACAGATCTTGTTGGGTCGTGTCACACTGAATGCATCCCAGTCAGACGCGTATCGTTAATCACGTTGCAATTGAAATCGAATGTCAACGTACGACAGTTTATGATTTCACGAAACAAGGAGACTAATTTGTTCGTGACAATTTTTGCATTCCATCGAAATAAGCAGAGAAAATAAAATGAAACTCAATGGAATAGAATAATAACTAAAGTGCAAAAAATATGTAAAGTATCTATATATATATAGTTTTGTGTACATGATTGGATATATATGTGTTGTGTACAGAATGGGTGACAATCTATGGACAAATCATTTACAACAAATTGAATGATAAATTACTATACACCAACGTGCAATTAGTAGTTTTCCCCTATGCTGTCCCCATATAATTTATATATAAACAATGATATTATTATTATTATTATTATTATTATTATTATTATTATTATTATTATTATTATTATTATTATTATTATTATTATTATTATTATTATTATTATTATTATTATTATTATTATTATTATTATTATTATTATTATTATTATTATTATTATTATTATTATTATTATTATTATTATTATTATTATTATTATTATTATTATTATTATTATTATTATTATTATTATTATTATTATTATTATTATTATTATTATTATTATTATTATTATTATTATTATTATTATTATTATTATTATTATTATTATTATTATTATTATTATTATTATTATTATTATTATTATTATTATTATTATTATTATTATTATTACTATTATTATTTTTGTTGTTATTATTATTATTCGATTTATAATTTATATATGAATTGAACGCCGATGGAAAAAGAGTGATATACATTGTATATCAACTACAAAAATATATTACCGCTCAATTTATTATAAATAAATCGTCTGTAAATTATATTCAATCTGTATATAAAATATGTCCAGGTATGCTCAATTTCCTACATAAAACTATACATATTTTTTCCACTTGAGGATATAAAACATAAACAACGAAAAATATATGAATTTGAGGAAAAAATAAAACCATCGTGTAAAACGCAATTTTCGACACAGCGTAAATTTCGCACCTAATTTCGATGTTGCCAAAGAAATGATGCTTCAACCATTGGTTGAGCCCCGGCGATTTGCGCTCCGTAAGCTCGTGTGCAATGTCGTCGCGCCTGCCGCTGCATCTTGCCCCAACCGTTGCTACGTTCCGGCCTCGAGGTTCAAAGATAGCGCGATCCCGCGATTCTCGCGAGTCTAGTTTGCGAACCGCAACGTTGAGGTTTTCGCGAATAAGGTTGCCGGGTGGATAGACGCGTATATACGTCGAGTTAGGTAACAAAGGCACGAAACTGCGATGCGGCTTCACGGAGTTACGAGAACAAGTTGTTTCACGTGCCTCGAGTTCGACGAAGTTAGTTACGGGGTGCAATCACCGGTTCAACGCCGACCAGAAACGCCCTCGCTCGGCAATTCTCGAGCAAAATTACCCCGCGAATTAACGCTTTCGTCGAAGTATTTTCGACGACTTCGATGGTCAAGTCCAGCGATAAATAGAAGGAGGGAAGAAAAAATTACGTGACGAAAGATCGAGTTGTCGAACGTGACGAGCATGATACCGATTTAACCCTTAGCTGGCACACTTGTCGGCGTACAACGAGCACACGAGAAGCTTGTCTGGGAGAAACCACAACTGATCCAAATACATACTGGATTTAAAATAAATAAAAATATCGAAGAATATAACGTCTTGCTTGAAATTTACGGGAAAAAATCATAACAAAAGTTCTAGGTCTCATAGATTTCTAGGAATTAACTCCTCAATGTATGGTACGAAACCTTTTGCGCACAAGTCGAACTCGGGGATTCAATGGAAACACATTTTAAATACTTTCATTACTTCATTAAAACAGATTATAAAATGCTAATAAATATTACAATCAATCGTAATGCAATAATTCGTCCACATCATTTATTTATGATTGCAGAAATATCAACATTTTTATTGATGTATGATAATTAATCGACGTCATTTCCTTGAAACAGTATTTCAAATACATTTTGATCGAATCCATGCCCATCCCGGCTCGCACTTGACTGGCTTGTTCTCTTCTATTGTATTTGTTCTTTAATTATATTCGATCACAAGCGGTTAAATGGATTTGCCGGATTCGCGATGACTCCGGCGTGAACGTCGGACGTGAACCTCCGTGTTGCGTTTCCGTTTCACGATGGTTGTGGCAAATGGCGTTGCTGTAAAAGACGCGAAGATATAAGAGGGATTCCATAACGGTGGCAATGGGGATGAAAACCGAAACCAGCGGAGCGCTCACCGGACCCAGCTGCAAGCCCCACACGTTGCTGGTGTATGACCGCCGCGTGCCGCTTACATCCGCGCCAGCCAACCGAGTTAATTAAGACCCTCGCCGTGTCTGGGCGACCGAACTAAATCGCTGAAACCTCACGGAAGAATTTTCCGCCAAGCCGAACAAAAATTTTTTTTCCCGCGACCCGATATTTTTGCTTGTCACGTTGCTTTGAAACTTATAAACCCCGTCGATGAAATTACGAATTGTTCAATTGTATCACGAAAATAAAATTTTCTTTGGTATAGTATTATCCGTAAATTTGTGGAAAGGGAAAATAAGGGGAAGCGTAATTGAGTCTCGTGAGTTTACGGAACCAACCTTTCATTTATTTATTTTTTTCATTTATTCATTCATTTCTTATTTATTTATTAATTAATTAATCAATTTATTAATTTATTAATTTATTTATTCGTTCATTCATTTATGGATTTATTCGTTTATTCATTTATTCATTTATCTATTTAGTTAGGATATTCATTTACTCATCGATTTTTTAAAAAAAATTTTTTAGTTCGTGATTTTTTCCTGTAGATAGCGCAAGTGTGCAATCATGATACAGTGTGCAAGACGTACAAATACGCGTATAATGGGAACGCTCCAGCTGCGGCGCTCTTCGACTGATCGATACACAATCCATCAGCCGTCTATTTACCCGCTATTGTATTGCGAATTTAACGCCTCGGTGAATCCAAATTTTCCTCGGCCCTCGGGCTGTGCTCTTCCGCGTTCTACCATTCCGCGCTGGTAAGCCGCGCGTAACATCTCCGACACGCGTTATACCGTTCGACGGAATCCCGAAACATTGCAAAAGCAAAACGATGGAAACGTTAAATAAATCAACTTTTTCGATCGGGCCGCGTGACGTATCGCACGGCAGTCTCTCGGCTTACGAAAGACCGTAAGTCATGAAATAAAAATGTCACCGATGCTCAGTCATATTGATCCGAGTGGGGGAGCGAGCGACAAACAAAAGAAAACAAAAAAAAATGGATTCGCGTCGAATAAACGATGGGAAAGCGCGATACAAAGACGCTGATATATTGTATGTAGACGGTATTCAGATTATATACGAATTGTCCGTAGATTGCATACAAGGTGTACAATAAATATATGTACGTTCAATTCCGTATATAACACTATATATTCATTCTTTGTATACTCAATGGATATCTCATTTTTATCTTGAGGATAAAATGCAGTTCATACATCACAGCCTGGCGTTCCATTGAAGAAAGCCACCCGACAGCAGGAAAGTACAATATATTTCGCAAGCCAAAATTGAAATATATATTATTATTATTCATAAAATTACTATACATTCGTTGAATGAATTCGATTTAATTGATATGATGTAATAAATTAATTATTACATCATCCTGATACCATCTTTATATATCATATTAGCCATTCTCGTAAAGAAAATCTCGATAAAACCGTGCAATTTGCCTAGGAAAGATATGCATAGTTAATATCAAAACCAGACACCCAATCTCATGACGAACTTCCGCAGTTCTGAAGTTGCTGACCCGAACTTCCTTTCGTCTCGTCGAATCATGACCTTGATACTAACTTCGGCGATTCTATTCCAAACGGATATGAAATTTAATTACCCCCTTCAATCGATAACGGTCTCCCCGGTTAATTTAAATAATTGAAAAGTTGCCAAAAAATTTTGTAGGTCAGACCGCAATTTCTCCACCGCGAATAAATTTTCATCACCGATGCGGGAAGTCGAGGTCGAGTTGGAGAAAGAGGCTACGGTCACGTTCCTCCCATCGTTGCACCACGTAATCCTTTTTTATCCTTTCGTCGGTATCTCTCTCGCGCGTGTATGAATTATGATAATATCAAGATGACGACTGCGCGAAGAACGTACCGTCGGCTTCGTGGTTAGCAAACAGCTCATTTCTTTTTCTCTTTTTTTCTTGCCAGCACGAAAAAAAAACCCCCGACGCGTTCGCGGTTTACGCGTGAGAGAGTTAGAAAGATGCGCCGATGCGTATCTGACGGGGACGCGTCGTGTTTATCACGTTTATCACACGGCGAAAGTGAAGAGAGAAGTGTCAAGCGACACGTCTTTCGTGTTTGCGGTACGGCGTCGCGCGAGCTGCATATTACGACGTCCATTATATCGCGGCGCATACGACAAAACTGCAGTTATAACGTGACCGCACGATGACAATGAGTGGAATTGACACGAATCTCATTTGACTCTGGATTTTGTCATGAGCTGCATTTTCTTGCAGGTCTTGGTGCGAATTTTTCGTTATCCGGACGTGTCGAACGAGTCTCGATTCGACACAGCTACGGATTTATCGAAGTTAATTAACCGCTAATGAGTGACAGCGAGAATTTGCGAGCGATTCGTCGTTTTCAGTGTTCGAACTAATTATTGGGAATCGAACTCGATTCAATTCAATGTTGTTGAAAAGTTGAATATAACTCTATATATAGTTCTACTATGGTCATATGGTTCTAGTGGTACTATGCATATATAGTTGTTATTACTAGTTGAAGTTGTCCAGACAGAATTTCTATTTTTATATAATCTTTAATTCGTATATAATTTTTCTCTTCAGATAAAGGTATAATTTATTCTATTTTTCAATTGGTTTTGCAAATTTATTCCGATTTAATTATTATTCGTGCATTATTTCATTAAATTCTTATTTTTATTGTTTCATATCTCAATGCTGAGATCTCGTCAGATCTTTCATTCCGCGCGACAGGGGAGTTATTAATAGATTCGAATTCAAATGTCTCAAGACATAAAAATGATAATAATATGGTTACACATTTTTTTTCTTCCTTGTCTCCCTAGTTTATTCAATCTACGATACGGAGGCAGGTCGCGCGTTGCACAATTGGTCGGTCAGACGGTGACAAAAGCCCCTTACTCAATTCGCTCGCTCAATTTCCGTGGAGAGAGAAACGATGACGAGCGTGAAAGTGAACAGGATGAGACAGGAGTCTAAGAAGAAGAGTCGCAACGTCGAGACGGCGGCGGTATGGGGCATGATCTCCTCCCTCCATCTTCCCTCGCAGGTCCCCATTCTATCCACACTTTAATTCTACGGTCGCAAAATTCGTTCAGCTCCTTCACCCGCACGATATCCAGTCGGTGATTACTTTCGCGACCGCGTAATTAGATTAATTGCTCGGGTGTTAAAGTTGCAGCTAAGTTGCGAAATTTACGTCGTCAACGTTGGCGCGTTGGTTAACGCTGTCGAAGAGAGTTGTTCATTCGTGTGGAAAAAGAGAATCGAGCCGACGTTTTGTGACGACATTTAGAGATCTCAATGAGCAGCTTTTTCGAACCAAATATTTCTATCCCACACAAGTTGTCATTTCTATAATAATAATGATAATAAACAAATAAATTCATTATTGTTATCATTAAATGAATAATAATAATAACAATGAGTGAAATTATTATCATCATTATTGTTATAATTATTTTTGTCCCTTTAAATTTCTACTGATTTCACGAAAATTTCAGTTACGACTCACAAATTATATGATCCATTCCTTTATGAGCGTAGGAAGCAATTTCATCTAGGAATCCCTCGGGATATTAATATAAAAATGATATGAAATTTTTTTATTAAATAATTATCCATGTTTTTGATTGATTCCAATTTCTACCGATTCGATGTATAAAACGTAATTACGGCTCACGAATTATGCGGCCAATTTTGTTCACGAGTGCAGAAATAAAACGACATCTACGGATTCATCATAAGCGGCAACACTAAATATCGGAATATCGGAATGTTTATCATTTCGATCAAAAAATTATCCATTATTCCTCTTCCATTTCAATTACTGCAGCTTCTACGCAAAATTCAATTACGAATCATAAATTATATGGCCAATTTGGTTCGTGAATGCAGAAAGCGATATACAACCACTGAATGTCGGTGAGCGTACCGTGTGGCTCGATAACCTTAAATGGAAGGCTCCGATCGCTACTGCAACCACACACATTAAACTCCCCGCAGTCAACCTCTGCACCGAGTCCCGATCGACTTCACTCGGGCGCCTAATCCATTCCCGATCCCGGTGCACGGATCCCGCGAGCCGAGACCGAACGAGAAGATGAGAGAAGGTTAGAGATCGAGTTGCCGCGAGCACGACACACAACCGGTTTTTCCGTGCAAAATAAAACAAGAAAGACAGAATGCAACGTGAATTATGTCTGGTAAAATGAGAGGGTTGAACGCCGGTCATCGTGCACTGGAGAAGACCACCGATCACTCGATCGGCAATGCCGATCACCGCGAGTTATGGCCTTTTGTTAACGTTCTTACGAATACACCGTATCCATGGAAACTTTATTCCGTTAATGCGCGAAACGATCGGCACACGCGGACGTGGATCGATGGGGAATAGATCGAGATTGCAAGCGGATGAAGCACGATTTTTCTCTGCGGCAACCTGATGTAGCTGGAATACGTCGTTGCATGTGTTTTGTTTAGTTTTTGTATGTCCCTACATTCTTTACCGATCTATCATTGCGACTTGTGGATCGTTGGGCCGATGCGATTCCATTTTTACACATCCTATCAAGGCGACCGGGAAAAAAACCCTCTCTGAGTTTCTTTGTACTCCGTGCTATCATCTTGGTATGACCCGATTCCTCCCGCCTTTCCATCGAATTCTTATGAAAAATTCTCACAAATCCTGCAATAACCCAACCCGAAATAAAATATTTCAGTTGTAACGATTTTTCTAAAATTCTTCCCACGAAGAATCGGTTGGATAAAACTATCGACAAAGATGGCGTATCGTTGAGTATGAGGATGCTTCGAGAGCGTGTGAGTTAGAACGGTAATGGCGGCATACGGAACGGTGACCTTTTCACGACACACTTTCCCGACAACGGCGACCTTAGTCACGAACTCTCGGTGCTCGGTTAACCGGCACAGGGTACATCCCGCGTGCGCTGACAAGATGCGCTCTTAAGTCGACGTTCCCGAGTGGGATGCTGTATCGTCAGCCTACTCGTCTTCCCCGTGGCGATCAACGTGTTGTGCATCGACTTCAAAAGAAGCGGTACGGATAGGCTCGGATGAAAGGAGACCACGATGTATGGAACACCGATCGATGATTCTCGGGCTCTTCCGTCGAAGGTCACGCGTCACCTGATAGCCGGGAGCATCGCATACTCGAGGCATTCCTCGAAGTCTCTCGGCTCTTCGTGGTCGCCGCGGAAACGAGGTGGAGGCCGGTCGATAGATGGCACTGCTGCATTCACGGAGATAGGGCAAATGGGAGGAGGAGGAGGACAGAGAGAGGGATAGAGGGAGAGAATCACATTGGAAATAATAAAAATAATAAAATGGAAGTGTATCATTATTAAATAATTGTAGAATAATGAGGATGGACTGCACATCGAAAACAAAATTAATTATATTTATAAAGATAAATATGAAAAATACTTCGAAAATTAAATAGATTATAGAAATGCAAAGAGAGATTGGGAGATAAATAAAAGTATAAACCAATAACATAACTAAAAAACGACTTTGTATAGAGGTAAATATATAGAATACTTATGGAAATAATGATGAGAGAAAGAGAGACCAGGAGCGAGGGATAAAGCACGATAATGATGTCCCAGATCCTTGGAAATGCCAATACATTGTGCAAGTACTAGGCAATGATAGAAAAAAAATTCAACCGGATTCTCGTTGTATTAACGCGTGGTTACGTGATTGTTGCATCGTCTTCGTGACGGTAATGGAATGTTGATTATTAATCATCACTTTACAGCCTGACATTATAAATTTGTCAATTGAGTCAAAAATAAAAGTCGTGAATTATGCTATAACTCGCTTTAAAACAATTGTAATAAAATATATAATACATTTTAGAACCGAGAATTCGTCCGGAATCAACCAATTTTATGGTACAGCTATCGATCGTGTTTAGTGCAGGTACTGCCGATGGTGAAGCAATTTTCTCGCAATCGAATTTGTGTGTGAATGGGAGAAATCGACGGAGAGAAGAAGATTCTGGCTAGCGTATGCCGACCAATATATTTCCTTGGATTTTCAAATATTTATAAACCACACTCGCAGCTGCTATATGCGGAGAATACGAAGAAGGCATCTGGGACGAAAAATCCGCCGCCGTCGGTGCAAACCGCGTGGTCGACCTACCGTTAAGAAACTTAAATCCGCATGCATGCAGCCGTCGGGGTCACTTCCATTAATCTTACGAAAAGACAGATCCAACAGATTCCTCTTATCCGTTTTTATGCAACGGACAATCGCATGCGATCATACTTTTCTATTTTTATAATATTTATTTTCAACGCCATTACAACTTTTTCTTTATTTATTTACGTTGTTATTTATTTATTTATTTTTATATCACGAGAATCTCTTTTGATTAAAAATTGTGCGAAGGCAACTAAATTATCATCATTAAATCTAGTCGATAAAATGAAATATTATCGACACTAGACCGAGTTTCAATATAATTCGACAATAATTAAAAGCCCTGCATTAGTCGTATATTCTCCGATTGGACTCTAATGATTCATTCGATTAATATAAATCATGACTGAACATCGCATACTTATCAATAGCTACGAATGAAAAACCATTTATTCACATTTTTTTTATGCGCAAAGTTCCACGATTGATTACCAACAAGATTATCGTAATTTCCACAACGATTGTTAATCAATCGTCGAGCTTGAAACGATGCTTCACACGTAAGCACGTGCGTGGCAAAGGTCTCGAACATCTTGCCGAGAGATATGCTCATCGGTAGTAGAAAACATTTACAAAAACCGGTCTTCAACGTAAATCTCATCATCGCCAGTTCCATAGAATTTCCAATTGTGAAAGTCTCATCTCTCTTTTTTCATCCCACAAGAGCCAAGCGCACGACTCGAGTCGCATGAACGAAACACGAATATTTCGGTAATGACCCATATAAGCTCCGACGTACCTTCGACATTCCATCTTGACGCAACGGCCGGGAAAAAAATCCATTCGGCTCTTCGATCATCACAAACCACAACAGGTATTCATCATAATGACCTAATACTTGCTCAACTGCCTGATCAATTAACCCTGCAATTAACGTGATGTGTTACATATTTCTCTCGATCTCTTTCGCTCCACCGCAATCGTCCATGGCGCTATCTGACTCACACTCATGAAAATCCGCGTCGACGTATCACATTATCTCAAGGGCCATCGCATTCTCCACAAAAATCGGTAACGTCTGGACCGTTTTACGCGTTGAAAAAAAAATTGCTCGACTCCAACACTACGACTATCTATCCAGATCTATAATTAATTAAATCTTCACAGCATGCAACTGGCGCACAAAGCGCCGCTGGTATATTTAGCTACCACGGAATCCACGAATTGGGAAAGAAACGATTTTCTCGTATTATTATTATTATTGCTCGTTTTTTCGTTCTCTTCTCGCAGCGGAAAGGAGAGTGAAATCTCGGTAGCTGAATGCTGTCTATGGCGCGAGAATTACGGCAACATCGTGGTTCCTTCGAGGCAAACGGACCATTGCTCGAGTGGCTAGTCGCGAGAACAAGCGCAACGGGGGTTTCGCAATTAACGTCGCAGCTGCGTAATTGACAGCGAAACTCCCCGGTGCTAAAGCTGCTATCAGTTACCCAATTTCGTTCGACACCCACACAACGCACCACCCGCGTCGGTGACGGACCGTCAGCCGTCGAGATTGTTGCAAACGGCAATGACGTGCATCATCGCGTTTCGGAATCTCGTGAACTTTGTTTCATTCGCACGGACGAAATATCATCGGAGCTAATTTCTGCAGGAAGCAAGAAATGTTGCTGCTGTTGCTGCTGCTGCTTCTCACAGCATCGCGGCGAGCTATTGACACGGCGATCCCAAGCAATAACCCATCGAAATAATGCTCATGCGTTCGAGCTCCGGCTCATGAAAGAAGCGAAATGCTTGCAAACTGGTAATCAGAAGCATAACGGGTTTATTCGCTCTCGCCACGGTTCTGGTACATATACATGACGACGAGACGAAGTGAGTGGTATGCACGGCTACTAATGTACTCACTGCGCACGGTAGTCACGGCAGTTCTTTTCTTTTTTCTTTTTTTTCTTTTGGGATTATTGCCAAGATACGCGACAACGTGGGCGAAGGAGAAAATTTATTACGATCTGGTAGGGAGAAACGGAGAATTTACGGTGGAGAAATTTTCTGTAATCCACCGGACACTCTCCATTTCTAAATTACATTCCAGAGTGTGTGAAAAACCGCTCGTCCGTCTCACGGCAATTCGTAACAGCTTTTCAATGATTGCAACTGAGACCGTGGAGTTATGAGCATTATTATTAGTATCATCATCATCATTAGTCACTATTAATAATCGTTCAATTTAATTGATTAATTTTAGTTGCTTCAGTGTCTACTGACTAAAATGAATGTAAATAATAATGTAATTTTTTATATAGTTTATACAATTTTCATTGTATATTATAATTTTATAATTTATTGTATACGGGACGAATCGTCAGATAGTAGTAGATAATAATAATAACATTAATATCAGTTATTGATAGTAATTAATAATGATAATAAAAATTGCAAAACTCTGACTGAGTCCGGGACGAAGTAATTGAAAAAAAAAAATCTCTAAAGTTTTCCAACACACGCAACCTTTGCCTCTGCGGGGCTTCGAGGATACCTCCGAAGCGTATTGCTTCGCAATTTCACCGCAGGCACTCTCACTCAGCCATCGGCTGAATATTCTATGGGCAAATACGGAAGCTCGGAGAAATCAATATTGCGTCGAATTTCCAGTCGAAGAGTAAAACTTTGCGAGGGCGCTCAGACTCTCGCCGATGTTGCGAACGAGAAAGGCAAAGCTTCGAGACGTCGACGATCTCCGTCGAAGGATTCGCTGCGACACGCTCGAAGGAGAATCGCACACCGCGTGTTTCGTCGAAGGCTCGGTGGTGTTATATTACGTGATCGATGCGTAAGCGGATTGTTTATCGCATTAAAATCGTCGAGTCTAACACAGTCGAGTGTTTAAAGTTGAAAGCCCGTGGAATCGCTCGCAGAGAGGAATTTGCGGAATTATACTTGACGTTCTAAAGACGCGTGAATGTATGATATTTCGTTGAGCGCGTGTGCGGTTGAATTAATTATAGAATGAAATTCGCAATTGCCAACCGGATGGAGCGTCCCTCGCATCGGATGCCGGTTGAGAGATAGGAGAGTGTCGAAACCGTGAAGATGGAAACGAGAGGATGTAGTGAGAAGCATGAAAGTGATCACGCGAATTTTTGTCGACGAGTCATTCGAGTATCTTTAATGAATTCGACGAGCGTTTGATCTAGGGACGACATTCGCGTTGGGTAGGAAAAATTACAGAAACGCACGGTGATAAGATTCTGTAGTATAAACACGACACATCAAAGCAAAGGGATTCTTTAGTTGAGATTGTTTTCCGTCAAAGGCTGGAGTTATCCGGACTATTACATTTCTATGGTGGGACTTAATAGCTTATTAATTTATTCATTTATTTTTTGTTACTAGTTCAAATTCAAAGAAATGAGAAAAAATTATTTAATCGTCTCACTCAGATAGCCACTTAATTACATCAAATATCAATTTATTTATACACAATGATGCTATCACGCACCCATCATTTTTGCAAACGAGTCGCGTTTAGCCGTTCGAAGGAAATTCAATTGCGAAAATACGGTAGGATTCTCGTCGCTCACGCAACGACCGAGATCGACTCACAGTCACGAGATTAAGCGATATTTTCCTCCCTCGTTCTCTCGCTCCTTCGTAATTCACGCGACGATCCCACGGAGATAAGAAATCTTGGTATTAGAAAATGTTTTTCCATTTTTTTTTAAATCTACGTTACCGCGCACGGTAGAGGGATTCCCGTTCCCCACTTGACTTCCGGTCCCCGGGGCGACTGCTCAACGGTCGCGTACGGCTTCCGGTGCATCACGTGAGATAATCCACACGGCCTTCAACCTCCACCTCTGCCTGCGCTTCGCACTGGCTTTGGCCCCGTTTAAGCTCGGCCATTAACGCGATATTCTTCGCAGCTCTGTTCCCCTCCCCTCCCGCTCCCCCCCGGAAAATCTCGGCACCGCACTCGCGGATAAGCCAACCTGTAAACTTTTCAAAGCACCGGCATTTACCGGCACCTTCGGCCGACGGAAACGGCGAGACCTTCGTCGAGCTAGCACAAGAAAGTCTGGAAAATGAATTAACTCCGTTCGAGAATAAGCTGGATTTTAGGAGGAAGTTAGATGTACACTTCGTATATTTGGTGTCCTGTAAATATATACGAGACTGCAATTTAAAAATCACTCTCCTAGCTTGATATCAAACCTTTATCAAACAGAGGTGTGCAGATTTATTATGAACTGTCTTTGCGTATAAATTATGTGTATTTTAGGTGTTTTCGAACTATGGACGACGACAACCAACGGGAAGAACTTAATACCGATATTGGAGCGATATGGGTTATCAATTAATTTCATTGCCACACGGAAGAGAAGTTATCTTGCTGGTTCTCATGACCTCCGTCATTATCTCCCCCCCCCCCCTCTCCCATCATTTCGAGAAGAAAAGAATATCAATAAGCTTACGAAAATTATTATTTGCTGAATTACGAGAGCGAAGCGCATACGTGAGCTCATTTCACGAGTAAAGTAATTAACATCATCGTCGAAACCATCTGATGGATGTCGCGTTCTTTCTTTCACAACGATAACATTGAGTCAATAATTATGTTATGTCTGCCACCCAAGCAAATGTTTAGTTTTTGTATTTTTGTTTGTTTTTTTTTTTTTGTTTAATTCTGTAATTTTTCAAGGAGACAAATAATTGGCACCAATCAACTTGGTGATAAGCTGTGCCCCAGCTAAATCCATTTTACTGAATGTCAAATACTCGGCATTATAACTGTTCTCTTAAAATTCATCTCCGAATGAATTAAAGCGGCTGAGAGGAGAAAAAATATAACTGGAGAATTAAAAATTTCGAAGAGAAAAAAAGTCACGAGACCGGGTCACGGTTGACTGACAATCAAGAAAATGCATCCGAGGTAAAACGTAGAATCTTAAGATGGGACGAAGTTATTTTTTTTCGCCCTTTTTTGCATCTTCATGTTTGCCGAGTGTACCTCGAGAATACCAAAAATTTCGCCTTTAAATTAATTCCGTTATGATTGAAGTAACGTTGACACTCGATTCACGTGTTATAAATGGGCTTGTTTAAGCGGGTGGGGATCGAAGTTACGAATATTCAATGTTCCCACAGGTTAATAAATCGAATTAACATACTCCAAAAATAAATGTACCAAATCGGCATGGCTCACACTCTCAATATCCCAAAGGTTCAAAATCCCGAAAACCAGACCAGCGGGTCTAGACTTCTACAGCAACCAATCGGCCGTCTTAAGAGTACAAACCTCCCTACGCCGAGACAAAGTAAAACTATTGTCCAAATCCATTTATCTGCCTCCGAATTGCTGCCATCTCCACACGGTTGATTGACCTCCGCCACTTTACCTATATCCACGTTCTCGGGATTTTGATCTTTCGGGAAATTGTCATTCGTAGCGACGTCGATTGGCTAAATTCATTTTCGGAGCGTTTTAATTCGATTTATCAACCTGTCGGAGCATTGACTATTCGGAGCTTATTGTTAGATCCGCACCCGTTCAGTCACGTATTCCATAGGCCAATCTTGGACGAGAATGTGGCAGCGGCATTCCGAAACTGTTCGAGAATCTTCTCTCAAATTACACGTCGTGGCTCTCGAAATGACGAGTGAGCATCGACACAGCCATCCACTCACGCGCATACCGCAGGAACCACTCACCTGTTTACGCAGAATCCTGCAATCTCCCGTACACTTATCTTCCACTCGCGTCGGAGTCACAAAACGACCTTGTCGACGTTGAAGCTGAAGTCCCCGAAAGCACGAAACGCATCTGCTCCCACCAAAGTTAAAACACTACGAGCGATGCCGGAAAATGTCTCGGACGTGCGAATGCTTCTCGCAGATATCCGCAACGTCAGCGCGGACGGCTTTACGCACCACGTGCGTCGGGCGAGTTTGACATTTACGACTTTATCACTTTGTTATTGATCGATATAGTAGGCGATAGTAATTCCGCGGGTATGTGTATTGTCGCTGCAATGGAAATTGTTACGTCAATGAATAAAATCATTTGATCAATTTAAACGACCGACTGCAGTCTTGTTCAATCGAATAAAAAAATTGGAGTATCCGGATTGAAACCTTCTCATCAATTGATATATGAAATAAAAATGCAAAGTATTTGATAACATTCGGGTATTTCGATAAGAAAGTTGAGAAGTTTGTAAATTTAATGCAAAATTATTGTAATCATATATTAAGACTTGATAAACCAGTTGATCAAATAATTTGTTAATTGTAACACCTTTGCAATATTAGACAGACAAAGATTTCACAATGCTTCTACCAAATTATCAAAAATAAATCATTCCTCCGATAAGCAAGATTGATCGAACAATTGACGTAACCAGTAAACCCAATCCATCATCCAAATATTACACACAATTTCAAATCATCACATTCAAATAAAAAAAAACGAGAAATACTTGTCAACCTTGAGATAACAAAAAAACGATTTACTTCGTTAACACTGCGATCGAAGAAGCCGGCAAAGCGGCATCGAACCAACGCGAAGGTCAAGAAAGAGACGGAAGAATCGTTTCGAGTTCACGGCCACGTTTCCGGTTCACAACGACCCCGTCGAATATATTCCGCAACAAAGATGGCCGATGACCGTTCGAACGAAACGATTTGCGTACAACTCCGCAAACGTCGGAGTTCTTGGTTCCTTCAACGCCGATCGTGATTGCAACGTGATACACACACGTAGCGTCGTACAATTGCGGTGACGAGTAGTACGAACTGATACACGACGGTCATAAAGCGGTGTACATTACCGATGATTCTCTCGTGAGTGCCGCACAGTTTAATCGGTAAGAGATTAGCAAAACCTGCGCGGAGAGCAGCAGCAGGAGCAGCCGGGCCCCGGGTGAAAGCGTACACGAAGAGGTTCGGCTGGCAACTGAGGAGACTGCTTATATTCCTCGACAGTTCGCCCGGTTTGGTTGCTCCACGGGGATAAAGACAGAACGAAAGAAAGAGAGGGAGAAAGAGTAAAAGAGAGAGAGAGGAACAGCGACGATAGAAGCGTTCTCGAGGACGAATGGAACCGGTGCCGGTTGGATATGTACCCGCACACTCATTTCGTCTCGCTCTCTCTCTCTCTCTCGCTCTCATCTTTCTCCCTCGTGCGGGATTCGACGATGGGGCCTTTACCTGTTGTATGCCACGAGAGAACGACCTGTGCACAGGTTCGAGAAGCGATCGGAGAAGGTGGACGATGACGACGACGACGACGACGACCCGAAGTCGTATCGTTTGATAGGCGAGTTCTGAGTGTGTGGTAAACATAGTGGACCATCGGCATCGGAGGAACGCGGCTGGAACGATCGTTACGGTGTAGGAGCGGGATGCCATCGATGGCCTTTGCGCGAGGAAGAAAAAAAAATGATTTCGCCCGGTGTGTACTGTACGGTATGCTCGTTGACTCTCGTCGATCGAGTATCGGTAACGCAATCCTTCTCTCTCTCTCTCTCACTCTTTCGCTTTTTCTTTATCTTTCCCTAAGTGCTTGGTTCTTCTGATACACAGAAGGACTCTCTTCAGCGATCACGTATTCCCGACTACCCTCCACATTTCGTTTATTCATCTTGGCTGCAGTCTTCGATGCGCGGACTTATTCAACCGCTCGGTTCAGAGATAACCGCGCTGGCAATTCTGTGCATTTTATTTCAATTACTTCGTACATCTATCTATTAATAAATTGCATTAATCATTCATTCATTCGCTTACATGGTATATCAGACATTGCTTTTTTATTTATTGAATTCATAATGAGTAATTTTGCAATTTAAATAAATAAATGAATATAAAATGAATAATGAATAAATAAATAAAATTTATTTTTTATTCATCTATTATTATTTGTTTTAATTATTTGTCAATCATGAGTTTTATGGATAAAGACGACTTTGTACCATGATTGAAAATTATTGCAATGAGAAAAAGATGAATCGAGAATAATCGGAACGAAAAACAAATTGGGTTCGGAGTGACGATGACCTGAGTGATAACGAAATGAGTAACTTCGAATTATCTTGTAAATACGTTTTGCACTATTGAAATATAGAGAAAATGAATAAGTTCTTTGTGAATCGTGTCCCAGTACTAAATCAACGTGACTTTCTAGCTGCGACGTAATTTTCACTCGGATATTAATGTACAAGTCGCATCGGTAGGAGTGATTAAATTCGCGAGCTTGGGGGAGAAGGTGGGTGTCGGCGAAGCTTTTGATTTTGTCCGTTAGGTCTCCGCTGCTAATAAGCTCACTCTCCGTCCGTTTGATATCCAGAAGGAAACTGCGTGGAAGCCATGTCATGAATGTCATGAATATACACATATATATGTGTGTAGTATATGGAGTGATGCGTTCTACACCTCATCGTGTGTCCGTGTAGATGGACAACCGCTCGACTGCACACAGAATTTCATAATTAATTTCGTACCAGGACCGGACTCGAATTTCCCCTTTGGTTTTCCCGTAGCGCTAATTAATGGATCGTTTGAGTGGTGCTCAAAGGCCCGGAGTCCTCTTGCTCAGGCTCCCTCCGTGCCTTCTGATCGCCACGTGCCCGAAGTGATATAAGAGCGATGGAATAAGAGCCGTATGAAAACATTTTTACGCATACAGTACGGAGCGGATATGTAGCATGAGGTGGAACAAAAATCGGGATTATTCGAGCCCGGAACTCGAGCGAGTGACTCACGTCGAATCGGCGGAAATTTGTTCGAATATTTCTTATTCTTTTTTATCGATTATGATAGTCCGGGATTTGACTCAGCACTAGAAGTTTCGATTTATTCTGTCGAATTGTGTTTTCTTTCCATTAGCGATTTTGACGGGGAACACATTAGAATGGTTGGGCAGAAAAAATTCGGTTATACTTCGTTCATTGGGAGAACTCGGAGGATCTGGGAGATCAGGAATTTCGTATCTTAAATGTTGAATTGTGAGATTAATTTTTGTTTTTAGATATTTCGTTTCGACGGCTAGTTTTGTATCATCTATTCGTCTCCGTTTTAAGTCAATAGGTTAACAAATTTGTGTTGCAGCTCGATTTCAAGGAAAAAAATTGAAAACATTCATTGTGATGAAGACAAACATTTTTGTAAAAATTTTCAACAGCAAACTTTCGAATGAAAAGATGGACCCACAAATGTGTTCGGCTTAAAAAGCACTTCTGCAGCACGAACGTTTCAGACAATAACATTCCAGCCCATAGTGTATTCCCCACCTTACTCAGACGCACCACATGTTCCACCCAATTCCCTTCTCAACATTTTTGGAACATATTCATGAAACGATCCAAAGGGCTTCGAAGAGAGTACACAAAAAAAAGAATAGAGATTCAGTAGAAACCGAAGGTAAGGAAGCAACTGATAAAGGCATCGAAATGAAAATTCAAAGGACCTCATCGAACGCCGGGGGCAGCGTTTGCGCCGGGACTCTTGCTTACGATCGATTGCAGAAACCTCTTTCTACCACTCTCTATCTCTCTCTCTCTCTCTGTCGCACCTACACCCGAACACACTCTCGCGGGAATATACAAAAACGTCGGGCTGCACTTGCAGTAGCACCGTAGAGGCGGGCATTAACTTCTTCATTCTCTTTTACGTACTGGCAATTTTCTCCGGCAGGCAAAGCGCGCGATCGGGGCAACGAAATGGCTCTTGGCGATTATACTTACTTTGAAGACTTCTGTATAAAATGAGGAGGAAGCGGGTGTACCAGCGCCGACGGATCCGGGATAGGCAACCAACGAGGAAAGGAAAACGAGCTCTTCCCGTCAGGCTGATGCATCTTTATAGGGTTTATGCACGGCTGATAAATATACATACTATCGTGGGCTTCAACACGATCATCCCTTTGCCTCCCTGTCGTCCCCTGAAAGCTTGCCAAAGGCGAGAAGACCTGAGGCTCATATCTCGTTCCGTATTGATGCGAATAAAGCGTTTACTTTTTTTCTTTTATTTTTGTATTTATTATCAACGACGCGGTAGAAGATACCGATAGCGGTAACGTCATCGTAACGTTTGCGTAAGAAGCAACGACGCTTCTAGTGCTTCGGGTCGTTTCTTCGGCTATCCTGCTTTGGCGAGGCATCGGACGTCGATGCAATGTTCTTGCATCGGCGCGTAAACGATGTAACGTATTTTATTGTTCAGACGCGATTCGGAGCAAACGCCGAGGCTCGTCGTTATCCAGCGAACAATGTTTATAGAATGATCATGTATGAATATGGGTAGATATACATATATATTTAATTTTTCAGTTAAGTAATTAAATCAATTTTGTTATTGATATGTCGCAATTTTAAGCCTCTTTCCAATCCTCGCAATAATACATTGAAGTGGAATGATAAATTACAACATTCGTAAAAAACGTGAGAATAAGAGGGAGCGATTAGAATGACGACAGATGTTATTAGAAAGTGCTTGGAGGAAAAAAATTAATTCATTAATCAATGAATAAATAAATAAATAAATAAATGCAAGCATGGATGAATAATTGAATAAATAAATAACAGAATAGAAGAATAATTGAATGAATGAATAATAGAAAAGAAGAATAATTGAATAAATAAATAATAGAATAAAATAATAATTAAATAAATAAATAATAGAATAAAAGAATAATTGAATGAATAAATAATAGAATAAAAGAATAATTGAATGAATAAATAATAGAATAGAAGAATAATAGAATAGAATAGAACATACCCTTCCATAAACAAAACATCGAGTAAAAAGATGTAATATTCTCACGACCCTCGAAAAAAAAAGCTCAGTGCTAAACCGAAGGTTCTTCAACGTGAGTCCCACCGGTCCGAGACAATGGACGTGGAAAAACGAAAATGCATAAAATATCGAAGCGACGAGATAAAAAGTCAGCGACCTGAGAGCGGGATTCAACGGGATTTGTATAACAAGCCAGACGCATAAAAGACAAGATGCGTCATTCGGATAACAAACGCACAGCAGCTTGTAACTAACGTTGTAGACGTCACGGGGTAATCCACAGCCGACCGGCAATAAGAGAGACATATCACCACGTGACACCGGACAAAACATGGAGCGGTTTTCTCGCATCGTTCCGGGCCACCGAGATCGCACGTGAAACGACTGCCCGGACTGCCCGGACTGCCATTCGAGTCGCTACTACTGTTAGCCATTTCGTACGAAGCTGGATACGAAGCTCCGAACACCTGACAGCTAAATAATTGAGGACCGTTACGAGAGAGCCACGTGATCAATGCCGTCATCGGTCGAGCGAGGGTTTACAATGTGTTTCCTTTCTACTGTTTTTTTTTTCTTCATCACTCGTTCAGTCGCTCTTTCTCTGTCGCTGATTCTTCGTCTAACCCATTCTGCAATCTCTCGCTCGGAGTTTTTACGGAGGCGTGTCGAATTTTCGGTTCGATCTTCGTACTCTTCGTAAAATTGCTTATTTGTGCTATTTACTCTGATAACTTATATACTGCTGCGATTTAACAAAATTTTTAAAAAGAATGTTGAGTAATGTCTTTGAAAAATGTTAAGGATGGAGTTTGTTAGGAAAATTAGAAGCATGGCGACGTTTTTATGTGTATCTTCTTAGAAGACGAATTTCATTATCGTATCGACGAATATACGGATAACGGAGTTTTTATGCTTCTTTTTTCTTTTACTTGTATAATTATTTGAGAAAAATATATGAATTGCGATTTTCTCGGGTGTGAATGATTTGAATAAGCATCGGACGTGACTCATGCTAATGAGACTTACCGTTAAGGAGTCCTCAGTGGTCCATAGAGCAGCATCATAATTCGGGATATGTATCTGGAAAACACAAAAAATACATGATGTCAGACAGAGTTTTTACTCAAACCATTTTACAATGTATTTCTACGATAAACGTATCGACCCGAGTGAGAAAGCGAAGATGTTAGCTTTCCTCTTCGCAATTGGTATCGTGAGTGAGGGCCTTTTGAGCCGGCGATCCTTTGAGAGCTCGCTATTGTCGTGTATTTCAAAGTGTTACACTTGCTCACGAAGATTCAATCGAAAGAAGAAAAAAAAACGTTAGAAAGCCATTCTCTTATCTTCGCTCTACCTTCGGCTAACCGTTACTTGTCTCTTAAGGGTCCATTATTATTTTTTTTCGTTTTATTTTTACTTAAGTTTCTCGAGAAAAAAATCGATCAAAAATAAAACAATTATTCAACGGCAAACACGTTGAGCATCAATTTGCAAAGGCTGCGTACCGGACCTTCGTGAAATCTGAATAAACCTCGACAAGCATATATCTATATAGACGTTAGTCTCTTGGGGGGTGACGCTTGGGTGAGAGAAAAAAATATTTAGTTTGGAGAGAGCCATTAACGAAAATTAGCCGAGCGTCTGCGAAGGGGAAAAAACGCCGGAGGGTGTGTAACGCTTGTCTCAGTTTTTTCTCTTTCCGTTGAGTTCGTTGGCCCAAGGCGAATGCTTCGCAAACGCCATCTTTTAACGCCATCAGATAATACTCGCTTTTTAATCGAACCCGGAATCGATCTGTATTCGCATATCGGGAGTGAGCCGACGCCACTCAATTCAGTAGTTGCGGGATGGCAAATCAATCGGTATGACTTCTATTTTGTTTTATTTTATTTTATTTTATTTTATTTTATTTTATTTTATTTTATTTTATTTTATTTTATTTTATTTTATTTTATTTTATTTTATTTTATTTTATTTTATTTTATTTTATTTTATTTTATTTTATTTTATTTTATTTTATTTTATTTTATTTTATTTTATTTTATTTTATTTTATTTTATTTTATTTTATTTTATTTTATTTTATTTTATTTTATTTTATTTTATTTTATTTTATTTTATTTTATTTTATTTTATTTTATTTTATTTTATTTTATTTTATTTTATTTTATTTTATTTTATTTTAGTTTATTTTATTTTATTTTATTTTATTTTGTTTTATTTTATTTTATTTTATTTTATTTTATTTTATTTTTAGGTCATCACTCTCTATTGTTGAATGATTCCATTTCTGAACGACCTACTGGCATCGTTCTTTATAGATTCTGTTATCCTGATGTGACCATTCTAACGCAGGTCGGTCGAAGAGAAATGGCGGCATTACGATGACCCGAAGGTATTATTCCGCTTCCTTTTTGCTGACACCCGCGACAGGACCACCGTCCGCAGAATAATATATCACCTTGAGTCCATACAGAGTGTACCACTTGCGAGCTGTATCATTTTATCTATCGGTCGTGAAAATGCTTACGCTCATTTCTTTCCTCCTTATTCAAACAGCGGAAGAAATATCGATCTCGGCTCTGTATTTGTCTCGATGGATGGCCTCGTGATTTATGCTCGAAAAGAGACCTTTATCCGAATACATAGTTCAAACTTTAACATTGAGTCGTTAATCATTCATTAAAAACCTACAAAGCTTGAAATAATTTTTTAATGTATATGCAAAATTTTTTTAAATATTTAAATTCAAGCATAAATAAATATAAATATGAAGGAAAAATGAATATCAATCAATTTAAGTGGACATCTATGGTACTCAATATCTAACATTAAGAACCCGACAAGAATGAATGATACATTGTCGAAAGTGAATTGCCAATGCATTTCTAAAAGCATAAAAAGCAGCGAAACTTTTGATACATCCCAATGACCGGGAAATTATTGAATTTATGATTTTTAGCCGGCTCGTACGCTCGCTTGTAAAAACGTACATTATGCGAGTACCTCGAGAGCGAAAAGTCGTTAAGTCCGCTTATAGCAGAAAAGTTGCTCGTTACGCGGTAGCATCGGGTCACAAGAGAACTATAAAAAATTTTAATAAGCCATGTGAATGATCAAATAAAACGAAATGAAACAAATAAAAAAAATAAACATTATGAAAATAAAACATAAACAAAACCTTTTCGACGTCACTCTCGTTAAAAAACCAGTGAAAGTGGACAAATAGGGAGATGAAAGCGATAGGAAATAAAATGAAATAATACATTTATCAAAAAGGTCAAATGAGGAAAAATTAAAGACAGAAAATAAATTTGCGAAGAAATTCTTTCTTTTTACGTTTTAATTTTATGCGAAAGGGCTCAGTAATACTGCCACGAAATTACGAGACAGAGTCAGTAGCGTATAGCACATGTATAATAAGCTGGACGGTGTACGGAAACGGAAATACCGTCGCGGTTTCTGTATGTACGACGGTCGGGGCAAGCTACGACTGTAAAAGGTTCCACTGATGTGAGCAGTGCATTAGTGCGGATTGCACACTCGTCGTAGTCAATAATTCAACTTGTTTGTTAATGTACAACAAGAGACCGAACTGAGGGGCGCAACGACCCCGTTGCATAGACGACTTGGATTATCGTCTGGTACCGACTGTCTTGAACCTGACCCGGACAACCAATAGCGTTTGTATGCAAATGTATTTCGAGAAAAGAAGAACATTAATTACCATGATAATTTTTTTGATTAGATTCGGGCAGAAAAATTTAATAAATATAAATACAATGTAAAATCAATAAAAATATTACATATAAATATTATGCGTATGAAAATATGTATAAAATATTATACATATTTATATAATACAATAACATTATGATGATGTACACATGTAACGATTATAATACGAAACATAATTTTCTAATATTCCGATCGGTACACATGAATTTAAAAAATATATCTAAACATTTCGATTCTGATCTATCTCAGATAAAAGTATCGACGTGGACTGGCGGTCTAACCTGTAAGAACAATACAAAACCCAATAATCCAACGAAAACCTCTCGTGCTAATGTTTCTCGTCGGCACAGATATGTTAATTCCAAGAGTTTGAAACAATATCAAGTCTTATCCCGAGAATTACCGGATTATACTATTCAGTTTTCATCCATTTTTCATTGTTTGTTTCGTCAGTACGACCCAGTTGGATAATTTCGAGCTTTTGAGAATGAATAATGGTTGGTAGCACTATCATCTTATTTTATGATCCCTTCGAAACGGCTCAGATAGAAACTATATTATATAAATATTGTCCAAGGATGCGCCTCGACGAGCGGAAGAGCCGACCGAGTTCTACCGCGATATTCCAAATCTCCCCCAGATATATACGACTCCTCTATATGTCATTGATATAGCTTATAGTACATCTACTTTAGTGCCGTATAATAAGACTGAAATAATAATTATGATTAAACTCAAGTAAAATACAGAAGTAGCAGTCAGAACTCGAAACCATTTAATTCCCTCTATCTCATCGAGATTATGTAGAAAAAGCCAGTCGAGTTCGAGTCGACTCGCGCACAGAAGGTTTCGTCCCATAATTTTAATATATATATTACCGGATTTTTAAAATAATTTTAAGTTCACTAGTTCCGAGAATACGGAAGAGGGGGGTGCTCTATTTTCGCATATTTTTCAGAATATTTTTTTTTTCAAATATAGTATCGAATATTATGAAAAAACTATTTTTGTGTTCCACGCAATAAGCTCTGTTGAACGATACCTCACATGACATAGAGACAGTCAAATAAATAACGAGTACTTATTTGCTCTACTTTTAATACTTGTATGAATATTTTTTAAAGTTCACTGGTGCAAAATATGTGGATTAATGAGACGTATATCTATGCCAAAATTTGAGTCTGTGAGCAAATCGAGTGTGATAGCGAATCATTATTACTATTAATATTAATTAATACATTACTTTATTATGATATTAATATTAATTTATACAAATAAATATGCACGAAATTTCGCAAACGGTATTCGTTATTTCGCTGTTTCGACATCTTCCAGATAATTAAATCACTGTACCATTGATCGAATAATAATAACGCAGATACGAGTACGGGAAGCAATTAAAATTGTTTAACGTTGTACACGATAAAACCGTTAGTTGAAATACACAGACGCATATTTCGGGGAACCACGATGAACCGAGCTTAACATTTAATGGCAAACGTCGAAATAGCGGCTACAAAAGCGGTCACGTATTCACACAGCCGTCCCATTTATGCATAACCCGTGTGCGATATTATTTTCCGACGAACCAATATTTTCGATAAAACCTTAAATATTTTTCACGAGCCCCCCTGAGGCTGCGCATTTCCGATCAAACATTGTTCAGAGGTTGAAATATTCAACCAGGTGCATTCAAACCGTTTTATTCCCGTTTATTCGATGTACACCGTTGGTCGAATTTACGCTAAAAAATTTTAAAAACCTGTCTCTACTACGTCGAAACAAAATGGAATGAATTAAAATTCTTCGTACAACCTAGCGAATCGTTAAATTAATTTCATTGTAAACATTCACAAAACGACGATGATACGACGAGTGATCTGTTTTCGACGATAATTATATTTCAGACACCAAATTTAATCACGAATTCAAAGGCTTTTTCATAAATTATCAACCGTTGTGGTCTAAAATTGCAGAATAACATTGATCCTAATCAGCCTGACCGAATTAACGACGAAGCAGAACGGGCCGATGGGGGCGGGGGGGTCTTTTGTAAATTTCGTGCGATAAAATCGTTATATTTCATTGAAACTGAATGAAATTTTATCGTTCGTACGGATCGCTCTTGTACAAATGTCCGTTGCACAAATACACAGGGAATGAACGGGAATTGCTGGGAGGCTTTGGAAATGGCCGGAAGAACGGATCGTCCGGGTGAGTCCGTTGCACGATATAGGGTGCTGCGGACGGAAGAGGATGCTGGTATATATATAGTTGATGCCAACGTTCGTCGGAATCAAAGCCAGCTCTCTTTCTCTCTCCCTCTCCGTCTCTCTTTCCGCCGCTACATCGATCTCCGATGCTTCACTCGTCAGAGATTTACAAGCAACCAGACGAATGCGTCCGTGTAAAGTGAAAAAGTTTTCTTGGTGAATCATTGGTCATTTCTTAATCTCTCAGAAAAAAATTCTAATAATTTGGCTATTATTCTTACTGTGGAAGATTAGATTGTGCCTTGAAACATGTACTCCGTGTCCGGAAGTCGATTGTCTCGTAGACATATTTTTAAAATATATAAACCCTCCCGAAAATATTTGCACTTGAAAAACGTCATTCGACAATTCTAGTCGGTAGGTGATGAAAATTTTGTTAGTGTTATTATTATTATTATTATTTTTATTATTATTATTATCATTATTATTTTTATTATTATTATCATTATTATTTTTATTATTATCATTATCATTATTATTATTATTATTATTATTATTATTATTATTATTATTATTATTATTATTATTATTATTATTATTATTATTATTATTATTATTATTATTATTATTATTATTATTTTATTTATATTTATTTTATTATTATTACTGGATAGAATTTGAATACGTTGACATTCTTTCCGGCGTGATGTATGATTTTGCAACGTGGAAAATTGTAACGCCGTATGCTGCGGAGAAACGATAGCCCGTGGCGAGGTACTTGAGACATTGGCGTACCGGAGCACAGTTGTTAAATCGAGAAACTTCGTTCCCGTTTTCCGGTGCTAGCGGCCATTGTCCGGGGAAGGTTAAATCGCGTTCACAGGACAGGAGGAAAGAAATGGCGCAAATAAGTTTGTGAGAGTCTCGTGAAAACTACTGGGTGGGAAGTCCTGGCGCAATGTCGATGTACCGTTGCTCTGTATCTCACGAGGACCAACTTCCAAAGTTTCCAAGGAATGTAGACGACGATTCGCCTCCGAAAAAGGTATAAATCTGTGAAATCATTCCACGCACACGCACCCGAGTCTGAGAGGGCTTCCTACAATTCTGGATCCAAGGAAAAAAAAGTGTATGAATATGAATATTCTTAATATCGAAGATTAAAATAAAACACAAAAATTATAACAATTATAATTATTTCACCGAATGTCGAACCTTCAAAAATCTTATCGTTCACTTGTATTTAAATTAATTTTTATAATTTCATTTTAATTTTGGGATATATCCTCCAGAAACTTTATGGGTTATACAATATTCCATGTAGAGAAACCATTAATCTTACTTATACGTACATACATACATAATACATAATATATATGCAGCCTAAAAGTTGTGAGATAAATTTTGCAGATGCGAGGTCGACCCTTGGGGCATCATAAGACGAGAAATTGGTTAAATTGAGTCAGATTCAACGTCGGCGTTGTTCCCGCGTCCTTGGGGCGTGCACTAATCTCGGTCCAAAAGTATCCCAAAGCTCTCCGTTTAGTCAAGACCTTCGCGTCTCTCCATCTTCCAGAAACGCGGATTAACTAATTAGAACCCACGAATATTCCACGTTCGCGATTGAGACAGTGTCTTCCGGAAAGCAACGTTGCTTCTTGATACAGTGCCTCCTTCCCATGGAGATCCTCGAAAGCACATAATCGTCTTACAGGTTGCCGTTGTTAATGGGCATCGTAGCAAAACGTGCATTAATCTCGTAAGCCCAGCAGCGTGTTCGTAGCTGCGAGGAAAAGGAGCGAAGAGCTGCTTTATATGCAGCTCATGGGCGAATTCTCCACCCGAGAGCAGTTTCGACGCGCCGCCTCGGTCCTCATCTCGGTCGTCGTGCGAACAGCCGGGAAGATGAGAAACCAGCTTCCCGCAATAACGTGTCTGATATTCTCTTTTTCCGGAAAATTGAACGAAGCCACGGAGCGCGTGAGGCTCATCGAAGCAATCAGCTCGTGTAATACACGCGGAAACGTGAGATTGGCATTGGCAATGCGCGGGGTTTGGAATTTCCGGTGGAAACTAAATAGCACGGGGTCATCGACCCTCGGGGACCAATCCCGAAACTTACATGTACAGCGCGGTCTGTGCGGAGGTTAGGAGGATCCGTGCGCGTGCTGCGGGTCTGGTGGTGCAACGGAGCGAGGTACCCATTGGTATGCAGCTCGTTGAGCTGCACTGGTACGCGTTTCCTTTTTAGTTCCGGTAGTCAATGCTTCGCGGTGCGAACGAACGAGCCGATTGGTGTAGATTGCATGGATGATATATATGAAGGTGTCTCTCGATATGGTCATTTTGGATCCTTCATGATTTTTATGCTTTAGAAGAATTCGCCATGCATGAAAAAAAACCTGGGTCATTTGCATGACACGTTACATTTATCTCGATGATTTCAATGTAATTTTGTTTTGATGGATTTATTCCGGTGTCGAATTAATGCACGTGACCAACAGGACACGCAGGGATTGAGTTTAAGAAACAAACGGTTGAATTCTTCTATTACACATTGAAAAAAATTGAAATAATGGAAACTCGGTGAATAATCACCGCTCGTGAGCACGGATAAATAATTCAGTAGACGTCTGCAATTCGGGCTAGTTCTAAAAAATAGATGTACCTTGAATCATTCTAGAGGATAGGAGAATTGAAAATTCAAAATGACCATATTGAAGATCCCTCTACTATATACCAGCTTATATAGTATAGATATAAACTGCACTGCTCCATCGTGAGCGATAAATCCCGTAGCTCCGCCGGGTCCATTAGGGACATAGACGGTTCGTCCAGATTCGCCCCACAAGACGTACGAACGTCCTGAACCCGGACCCATCCACGTGCACGATCGAGTCAGGATCAACGGAAACTATAGCTTTCTCCGTAGACGTACGGAATTTGAAAATGCCATTAACAGTTTCGGATCGTCGCGTCTGATCGATTCCGTATAACCGAGGGCAAGCGGAATATCGGGATGAGGGATAAATGGAAAAGACTGGAAAAGGATGAACGCGACGAAGATCGGCTCGGACTCCGCGGCGTTCGAATTAATTCGATTAGCTCGGAGAGAAAACCGATGGCGGAGAATCGGATTTTCGTTTTTTTTCCCTCGTTTTATTCAGCCGAGTATAAATTTTATTACTGGCAATTGCTCCACTCGCTTCATAATTTTGTATTTTATTATTATTATTATCATCATTTTTTAATTTTTATTATTATTATTATTATAATTATTATAATCATTATTATAATCATTATTATTTTCATTATTATTATTATTATTTTCGTTATTATTATTATTATTATTATTATTATTATTATTATTATTATTATTATTATTTTCATTATTATTATCATTATTATTATTTCCTTTCTTCGAACTATTCGTCATCCACGGTCTACTGCCGTTTACATAATTGGGAATATATCTCAAAACTATGCGTTCCCGAGTGGAGCGAAACAACTGTTACATTCGTTTGTAAGAGTCGCATTATACGGCTCTAATTGTAATATCGCTTTCACACTCTTGAGTTTTGTCGCTGTGCACGAATAACGGAAGTGAGGATATGGATGTGTATCAGCGGGACGACGGAACACGCGATGGATCAGCCGGTGTAAAAAAATGCATTACTTCGTTTTTTCTTAATTTCTTAAAGACTATACAAGGCGTGCGAGAGAAAAACGAAAAATATAAAGTAATGAATGAATAATAAATACATGTAATAGTAATAATCATAAGAAATAGTAGATACATTTTTTTATATAAAAAAAAGAGAAAATTTTACTGTCGAGCAATGAATGGTTAATGTACGCATTTGCCAGCGATCTGGAAGCGTTTTCTGCGTTTTCATAGATATTTATTCAATAATAATAATAATACTAATGAAAATATGAGACATAAATAAATTTATATATTTATATATTATTATTATATAGATATAAATTTTATTACTCTTCAGGTAAAGTACCAAACTCCTTCGGGACTTTGTCGAAGCGAAGGAGCGAGCGCGAGCCTATGAAACCGCAAAATAGTTATTATCTCAGGAGCCGCGGACGTTAACTAAGCTCGTGATTAACGGGCTCCGGGTGTCGGCAACGTCGAGTGTAGCCAACGCCCGCGATGCTCACGAGAAACCTCATCCGCCATCGACGACTCGTTTCCGGTCCGCAACGAGGAAATTGCGGTTCGCGCCGACACGCGCGCTCAACGGACGATCGGTATATAGTCTTATCGACTGGCTCGTAACCAACGACGGAGTTATAAATGGAACGACTTATGCATATTTGATGGATTCATTTGTTCGCCGTCGACGAAAGTTCGATAACACCACTTGGGGGTATTTGATGGATTCATTTGTTCGCGATTGACGGAAAATTTGATAAGGTCAAAGGTTGCGGTAATTTCGGTTCATTCCGTCCGTTAAATTTCGATAATTATTGAAAGCTTGATGTGGCAATCATCTTTTAATGGGCACTCAAAAAGCGATCTGATGGAATAACAATCTTTTTCAGTCTTTTGAAAAATTGAAAGATTAGGAAAGAAGGATTTCATTTGATGAATCGAATAAATATATGAATAAAGAAAAAAAATCATTTTATTTTATTGTTTGTACTTTTTCAAGCCGAAATATTTCAATGCATTTTCTCCGATAAACTGAAGACTATATTTTTTTTTTCAATATTTTTCTCACTTTGACTCTTGAATTCCGGTGAAAAAATGCAGACCGTCGTCTTACGATATAATTTATCGTGTTATCTCAAAGCCGGGAGGATAAGGGTGACGGCACTCTCGGTCGGGCTGATGCGCGCGTTGAACCGGAGACGACTCAGGGAATCTTCCCGGGGGTCCATCAGCCCGTCGCGCACCCGCTCGTCGTCATCAAGGTTAGCTCGAGGACCGTGTCGTACGTGCCTCGAATCCTCGGCGATTGCCAACCGCGATGAAAAAGAAACTTCACGAGCTCTTTTCGTTTCTCATCATAGCTCCGATCCGATTTACAACGACTCAGTAATGAAATATCGCTAAACTTGCGAAATATTGTTGCACACTTTAGCTTCTTCGAACTTGATTTTGAAAATTCGAACGGATTTGTTTAGATTCAAACATGGGATCGACCGATGTGGATCATTGTTTTCGTTATGGATTAATTTCACTCGCTCTCAGAAGAATTGAAAAACAAAAATAGATATTCCACGCTTACGTGAATGATTTTAATTATCAGGTAATAATAATCGCCATTTGTTTATGATTTCATCCAATTTTTATCATTAATCGTTATCATTTTTTCCATTTATCTGGTCCATAATATTATCATTATTTTATTATTTGATGTCTTTCAATTATTTTTAGTATTTTTATCGTGCTAAACAAATGATTATTCCATCGAGCAATTGAGATATATCGCCAATGATTTGCATCAAAGTGTTCGGAGCTCTGCTTTTATTTTCGGACAGCATCGCTTCCTTTCGGTTGTGAATCGCAGTAGCGTTGGCCGGTGTGCGAAACAAACTGCTCAATTTGTGGTCCGTCCGGGAAACGAATAGCCGAGCCACGGGTCGACCGGAGATTCGAACCGGCAAAGGGTTCGAAAGTCGTCTAAAGATTTATTCACGTATACGTATCGGTTCGATTTTCCGGGGTTTAATCCACAAAAACCGCCATCGCATTATTCGTGAGTTGTGCGCGATAAATTGTAAATCGTGAATCCCGTCGTTGATCATCCGGCGGTAGCAGAAAGGGGGGAGGGGGGTATACACGACGCTTCGGTGTCAACGTAAAATAAAAATCGGCCTAGAGAGTGTAGAGTAGAGTGTAGTCGGTGTAGAGCGCGTTCCCACCTATTCTCAGTAATATCGTCTTACATTTTTTATAATTCGTATTAAGTTCTATTCAACCTTGAACAATTTTCTTAGTTCGGAAAATAAGTAATTTCATAATTTTTCCATAAACTATTTGTGCTTCAGTGTTCTTCATGGTTTTTATCAAAAGCTACCTTCTGGGATTTTTTCAGAATTGTTTGGAACAATAGTGTGGAAATTAGAGGAGGGGAGGACGACCCGATAACGACTTCAAAAGCAAATATATGGTGACTGAAAAGTAAAAATACAAAGGTCCTGCACAACTTTTGTTGCATTTCGGGCGACCTGCTTGAAGACACCCCACTTGATGGGGTAAGTGAATAAAAAAAAGAATTTGAGTACACTTCTCATTCTATGGGAGGGGGGCTTGAAAAAATTATCCCTCTCAAAATCGCATCATTGTTGTTTTTGGGTCACCAATCTACGTCCGTACACCGAATCTCATCTTAATTGGTAAATAAACGAGGGCTGTGACATTCGGACAGATGGTCAGACGGGCAGATCAAAACCATAAGGGTTCCCCCAGTTGCCTACAAAAACCTTAGAAAAAAGAACACGAAGAACACGATATTGGTTATTTCCTGGTCAAGCAATATCGCAAAACGTGCCTGCGATGATTTACGCTCGTTCGCTACAATCTCGCGAAGATTTTCGTCGGTTAGGAATTCTTTTTCTGTACGATAGGATGACCCTCGAATTATCTGTTCGTGTGTTTGTGTGTGGCCGTGGGTGTGGGAGTGTCCATCGAGGGTGGGATACAGGACACGTACGTGATCGCCGGTTCGGGCACGAACTTGTCATAACTCGATTCGCCAGAATAAATATACGAAAAGCTGAAAAGAACATCGGCGCATATCTCTGTCAGATTGCTTTTCGATTTCTTTATCACACGGGAAATTCAATAACGAAAGTAATAAATTGCGAAAATCATATTACAACCACGACGAATGTATCTAGGATTCATTGAAAAATAGGTTTTCTATTTTGCGATGGGTTATTCCAATTCATCGATCTCATAAGAAAGGGACAAATTTATCATCTTCGTAAACGAGAATGCAAAAATTTCCATATATATCTGTATAAAAATTAAATATTACAATATTTTCAATTAAACGAATTATATACAGATGTATACATTAATCGAAAATTAAATGCATAATCGAAATAAAAACGCCAATCAAGATACAGAAATCAACCCAGCAGTGCGCTTTTCCGCGCTTCACGTGGAAAATGCAATTACCCCCTGCGCATTGTCATCCAAAAAAAAAAAAATAATCACGATTCCAAATCGCCAAGCTTCCACTCTCCTCGCGAATCGATAGAAAATAAAGAAAATGAAATTGAAAGATAAAACAAGGACCGAGCAATAGCGGAAACGTGAAAAGCTCGGTTACGTGCATTTGCTCAGGCTTGCGAGGATGGCGGAAAAAAGGAGACGCAAGAAGATCGAGGGCCCAGCTGCGAGTGAACCCTCCTTTGCGTGTAGAGTACGACGGGAGCGTTATCAGCAACAGAACCAGATGCGGAATCCTCGAACCGCGGATGGGTAAGGAATGCCTTCGGCTACCTCGGGAGCTTCGGATTCTTTAGCCTTGGCTCACCGACCAGTCTTGCTTGCGCTACGTACCTCACTCGACAGTCACTTGCACTACGTATGCATGCATTTGTGTGTGTGTGTATGGCGGAGTATGGACGTGCGAGTATCGACGCAAGGTTCGACCGGGAAAGATCGATGGACGGTCTCGAAAGCCGGAGGCATAAAGCTCGGGCGCGACCTATCTTGGCGCCGGAGTTCGACTCGTGGCATTGCATCGTGCTGCTGCAACACTGCACCTATCACGACGTTTCCTCGTCGCAACGGAATGCAATCTTCGCGACCCTACTGCTGCTGTTGGTGCGGTACCACACCATCGCCGGCGCCTGTACGACCGCGGCCAACGAGTCTTCCTCTTGGGATTCTTGAAATTGTTCGGCTATCGAGGAGCATCAAGAACAAGAGTCTTCGTTCTATATATATTGTTGTTTATGAATATTTATATATTATGGATATAATTCGAGAGATACATAGACGTAAAAGAGAGTCCCGACATGTAAATATGTTAGGGTGGTTGTTTCCGTTATTTAGGTCATGTTCGAATTTTGTTTTGGACGGGTTAAGAATCGATGATACAAATGTGTCAAGCCTATTCTGAACCTTTTGGTACGATTTTAATCGTTGCCTCTAACCGGGTAAAGCTTCCCATTTAGTATACATGAAGTTTATCTACCTTTCGATAATTGTGTTGGCGGGACGACAAATTATTCCAGATGAATCCAATACCATGAGAAATCCTTTCACGAAAAAATATGCATATATGAGTCATTACGTGCCACGTTTGCCCGAGTTCTCCGAATATTATCGTCGAAGTTGTTTGAATAATTTAGAAATAACTAGAATATCTCAGTATCTGAGAAGATTTATCTAGCTATCTTCACATATTTATGTAAAATGTAATCTATACGATGCATTCAAATTGTTAGATATATATGGCCGTATACATATAAATATATAGACATATATTCAGATAAGACCAAGACTCTTGGTCCAGATGTTCTTAGATAACCAAGCAATTCCAAGAAGCCCAAGAGGTCGACTATATAAGTATATTACACCGTTGGTGATATCGAGTTTCCGGAAGGACGGAGATCCGAGATCTCCAAGAAATAAATATTTCCCTAACTCCATCTCACGCGTAATTTTCTCGTTATTCAAAATTCAATCACAGCTCCTTCAAACTGATTTAACCATTTCGCACAAGTTTACGTGTACACGCTACAACTCGTTCGCGTCATCGATGCGAGGTAAGTGAAGAAAAAACGAGAAAAAAAAAAACAATCAACAACATCGATAGCTACAGTGCACGTGTAGCAGAAATCTAATCAGTGGTTAAGAGTGTGCGATACTGAGGTTGCCGTGCCAGCCGGCTCCGAGCCAGGCCATAGGTTGTGCCACTTATCGAGCTTAATTTCGAGCAATCGTATTTCATCGGAGCAAGCGAGCGTCGAGGGCTGTTGACGCGACGCGTACCCATACCTTTAAGTGGCGACAGAGACTGAAACAGCTAGATAAAGAGAGCGAGAGCGAGAGAGATAGAGAGCTATGCAGCGTAGATGATCGTAGCAGGATGCGACGCGAGGCTGCCTATACGTGACTGTGTCGCTACGCGTGGAACTTGATAACGAGCGCGCCGAGTGTTATCGATCTTGTAGCGTTGGAACACAGCCGAAAGAGAGGACGAAGCTGCGCCCCCATCAGCATAGACCTCCGCTCGAGGAGGTACGAGAGGCAACCCACGACGACGACGACGACGACGAGAATGACGACGAGGAGGGCGACGACGACGACGCGAATGACGATGCCGCGGTGAACGTTGATTCGCGAGACTGCGATATAGCTTCGGTGTAAATTCACGAGCGCCGTGAAACGAGCCGTCGTGTGTGCATCGTCAAAATGGTACGATGCGAACGGGCGAGGGAGGAAAATCAAGCTTTGCCGGAGATTTCCACACTTGTCACGGTCCCGAGGCTTTTGATTCGACGAAAACCCGCCGGCTTTCGCGAGATGTTTCCACGGCGAGATCTTCGTTAGACGTCGAAACTGATGGGAAATTGGATCGTCTGAGGATCGCACGAGTGTGTACGCAGTGATTACGCAGCGAATTGTAAGGGTAGTGGTACTCACCACCGTTTGTCTATTCTGGTGGAAAAGTTTTGGCTCATGTATCAATATTGCAATGTAAGTCTATGGATTTTTGTTTGTGTGAAAGTTTTATCAAGAAAATGTAATGAAAATGTATTATTCATTGATGTATTTTATGACGAATTAGAGGAAACAAAAACGCGTATAGTAATAATAATAATAATAATGATAATAATAATAATAATAATGATGAAGTAGATTATTATTAGATAGATAAATGTAACTTGATCAAAGAGGACGATATGAATTGGAGTCGTATTTTGAAAATAAAAAGTAATATCGAACCATCACGCTCAATGGAATATTATTGGATCGGAATAAGATAAGATAAGGCGCTGGATAAAAAAGTTACCGTAACATTTATTGTGGATTTGAGTAGTACGTCTCGTACTCGGCTAATTCAACCAATTTACGGAGAAAGATCGCGGAACATTTGCGGTTTGTCGGAGCGTGGAGACGAGAAACAGTGACAAGGGTCCGGCCAAGAGTACGAGACGAGGGACTCCGGGAAGGACCCAAAATCACATCCTGTAGGACGTGCGTCCATATATGGGCGTCTGCGGTTCGGAGACGTCGGTCCGTTTCACGATTTCCGACATTGCATGTCCACGACAGAACCAGGATTCAGGATTAATAATCGAATGACCATCTCATGGTATTGCTTCAAAATTACTTCAATTTGAGAATCACTGCATTTAATTGCGAGACATTCCGCTGGAGGCGGAACATTTTATACAATTGCGAGATCGACTATCGGAAAGTTTTACCGAATATGCATTCGAAATGCAATGGCCCGAGCAGGAGTTTCAGTGCAACGAGGAATTCGGTACACGGGAGTGAACGTCACGATACGGGCTCAAAAATCAAATAAACAATGAATAAAATACAATTGAATAAATATAAATGATCGCGCTATTGTTTTTACAAAACTTTATTGGCAGCAACGAATAAAACGCAGTCGGAATACCAGAAAAAAAAAGAACAGAGAAAATAGTTGGGTGCAAGAGCAAAATGGAATAAAAATGGGTTCGCACGGACGAAGTGGTCGCGTGCGATTGAACGAGCCCACTGCGGGAAAACAGTCGAATAAATCAGATATAAATGGGGGGGGGGGGGGAAGAGACTGCTCACTGGCGTTGTTGTACTTGTGTACCTACGGGTAATCGATCGTTGAGCCATTGAGGTCGAGCGTTCACGGAAAAGAAAAAAGGCCATCAATATTTTTGCGTGTATTGCGATTGCGTGTGGCGATGTGCGAGGTTGCCCACACCGGGCGGCGTGCGGTTTTCTCCGCTCGGTGAACAAGAATGAGCGCCGGATGTACATACGCGGAAGCAAACCAACGATCGATGAACATTCTTTCGCGATATTTGCTTCATGATTTATTTTTTTTCATCGACACGCTGGATGGAATAGAATTTTATTTATTTTATTTGGTTCATTTGTTTTACTTATTTTATTCATTTCATTTATTTTTGACCGTCAATGCGCATTGTGGTGTCATTGTGTGTGTATCTATGGTGCTTCGTCGCGGTGCAGCAGAGAGAAAAAAAATTATTGGCAAGTGAAACTGTTTGCGGAATCGAAACGAAACGGAAGTTTGCGTTCGGTGTTCGCGCGTGATAGCGAGAGAAGCGCGAGAGAGGAATGAATGGTTGGCGAGTGAATGGAGGATTCCGGAGAAATAGTCGAGTAAAAGCGCGCGACGTCGAGCGATACAGATGGTTCGCTCGGCTCGTCTCGGCTCGACGATCCTCGTGAATCAAGATTTATGTAGGAAGTGAAAATAGGATGACTCTACGATTCCGCGTCTGCAAGTTTTTTTTTTATTATTCATTTATCATTGTTTTTTTTTTTACCACGGGCTGTCGAAAAGGGGGGTTAGGAATTTTTAGGTTATTTTAGGACACACGACATTTATGATGATATTTATGATGATTTATGATGACGATATTATGATATGCTTATCATAATAACCGAAAAAAACTATATTCTCTTTACGATTATTTCGAAAGTTTTGAAATTCTTGAGATGTAAATGAAATGTTTAAATATGAAATCAATAAACGTTGTAAAATTTACGTTTTCATGTTTGACCTACAATGTTTCTAGAACGACGAAGAATAAATAAAATTATTCCAAAATCAGGAATAATAGTAGAAGAATTTCAGATTCCTATCGAGTACGATGCCTCAAAACGTAACGAGCCACGTTTTTATGCATCGCCAGGTCCTGATAACAAATATTTCGCATGAATTTGTAGTCTGGAAACGATTTCTGGGTAATAAAAAGACGGATTTGTCTGTCCAAGTTGAAGACGGTATAATATTCCACGTTCAATCATTTATAAAGTAATTTGCAATGCACGATGGGGCTTAAATTATGATTTATCGATTTGCCACCTCGTGCAAAATATGCATTAATAACCGCGACGCGGTTCTCGATGTATTTCCATGCTGCGCAACATGCAGCCGTAATGTCCCGTGATATCGTTTACATCGTTGTAATGCGTGAGTAATCGGTCGTAAATGTCGACTCCTAATACATTAGTATTAGGCAGTCTCGCGTGTGAGCTGCCTCTATCGAACTGTACGTATACCTACGTATAATGGGACGAGTTTTCTCAACCTCGAGATGTCGCGATGGTAGACTTCCAAAGCCAATATGGGGTGAACGTGTCGGTTAACGACGGTCAGGGATGGACGTTTATTCAATGAAAATGTATTTAAAATACTTTTTCAAATAAATAACTATGATTAATTCTCATAAACTCATTGAAATTTTTCACATATCTGGAGTAATAATAGATCATTTCGACGAATTTTTGTTTCGTAATTCATTCCAATATTTAATAAAATTATAGTCCATAATATTTTACGAATATAATGAATTCCATAATATTCCATTTTTTTCATTTTTTTTCCATAATATTTTATTTTTATATTTTTATTGAATAAATGCCCAACCCTGCCATTAACTAATAGAAATATATTGTAAAACACTTATTCATTCTTCTAAATCTTCATTTATTGAATAAAATGAAATCAAATGAAATATTTCAAAAAATGAATACATATTTATTTCATTTAATTTTTTCATTTATTCCCTCCTCCGCCATCGTCTCCCACTGGAAGCCATGGAAACTGTTACGTCGTCGCGCTGCAAACTTCGAAACGTCGAACCCGTGGAATATTTTATCAGCAAGATATTTCACACCACGACGGCCACGAGAAATAGCATTCGAAATAGTCAGGAGTAAGGTAGAAGAAATAGGCGGGATGTCGGAAGCAATCGTTTTTTTTTTCTTTTTTCTTTTCCGTCGCAAAGGAATTCGGCCTCGTAACCTACCGGCTCTGGCTGGTTGGCTGCTTGCCGCGGCTGGTCGTGCTGGCGAACACCCCCGACACGACACCCTTACTACCGACAATTTATCGTTTCGGTCCCTCGCCACGTTGCTCTTGTTCTCGCGTTTGCTATACGTGCGCCTCATTCGCTCCATCATTTACAAACGTATGTCGCACAACCATTGTCTGATCATCCAAAATCTCGGGGAAAAAGGGTCCACTTAAGCAAAACAAAAAAAACACCCTCCATTCGCTTCTCACTTAAGAGAAATTAATTTTTGAACTATTACATGGGACGTCAAAAAAAAATAGGTGAACGGAGGAACATTCGTAGCCACGATCCACCCGGACTTTTTTTTTAACCGATCGTGTAAATTATCGAACTATTTTATACGCCTCCAGAAACTACCAGAAAAAACTCAGTTATGAACGAAGCATAATAATAATAATAATAAAAATAATAATAATAATAGTAATAATAACAATAATAATAATAATAATCATAATACTAATAATGATAATAATGATAATAATAATAATAATATATAAATGGATAAATAAATAAATAAATAAATGAAAGGAAAAAATTGTGGAAATAAAAAAAAAATCAAGTAAAGATTTTTCAAGAAGAACGAGATATCATTTCGGGTGTGCATCTGTAAGGATTTCGCGTAAATGCGAGTATGAGCTTCCGCCGTCGCGAGAAAAAGTTTGTGAGAATTTTCTAGAAGGACGACGTTAGGAGGGTCGAAAGGATATAAAATACGAATTTACAGGTTTTGATGTCGTAACTGTTGCCCCAGCTGCAGACAGGATCGAGTTCGATGGTAACTTAGGCGGTACGGCACAACGTAAATACAAGTCCATGTACGAAGAAGCGTCTGAAGCAGGCTCCGTACCGAATAACACGAAGGGCAACAATTTTACATGCTTCCGTGTGTACTCGTACAAAGCCTCGGAGCCGGGTTTTCGCATTTCAATGGCACACGGAATCGATTTCTTCGGTGATGATGCCCCGCCAGCGACGATCTCAACCTGACGTATGGTACACGAAATTTCAGATACAATATATCGACGCTGCTTACGAAAAGCAGCACAATTCCAATTTCTTACGAAAACTAACACGTTTCCAATTTCACCGCGAAAACTAACACGTTTCGGCTTTTGCCACGAAAACTAACACGTTTTGATATTCGCCGCGAAAACTAGCATGTTTCGGCTTCGACCCCTAAAACTAGTAGGCCGAAACATGCTAGTTTTCGCGGCGAATATCGAAACGTGCTAGTTTTCGTGGCAAAAGCCGAAACGTGCTAGTTTTCGCGCTGATGCCAAACGTACTTGTTTTCGTAAGAAATCTGAAACATGCTAGTTTTCGTAAGCAGCGTCGATATATATACTATATATGCGCACGTATCACGGGGGTTCAGTTGCACGTCCGTCGGTGAGCTGTCGAAAGAGTGAATTCATCCGACTACGTGCACATATACTCTGGATATCACAGAAAATCTTGCAATAGCATTAGGTCGTTTTCCATATCCATGATTGTCGAACAAATTCGTCGTAGAATATGAATGAATCGATCACGAAATATGAATGATACATTTTTTTCTACAATTCGAAATGACAATGTTCATTTTTGGCAGCGATCAAATGAATCAATATTATTATTATTATTCCTACACTTCTCTTAGTCATTTCTTCCGGCGATGATAATTATTATTACCATTATCATTATATTTATTACTATTATCCCACTTCTCCCCACACATTATACTCAGTCGTAATTATTATCATAATAATTATCATTACCGTCATTATTATTTTCTGAATAAATACTATTTTTTTCAGTATCGATGATGGATTATGTAAGGACAAGTAAAATCTAAAAATCGATGAATCAGTCGTAAACATCGTGATCGGATTACGGCTAATGACCAAGATAAGATTTTTAAAAAACTCATCAACGTCCTTTCTTCAATAATTGGACGAATAATGACGAGCTCGGCCGGAAGTACTCGATGCAAACGAGCATTCGTATCACGCAGCAAGTGCGTCCACGACGTTCCTCAATTGTGGGAGAGACTATCAGCCGATCGACCACGACGATCGAGGCTTCTTACCGAAGCTGCGTGTCACGACCGATGCGCGTTGTTACTCGACCGTAACTCGTGGGCACCCAATAGTACCGTTAAAGCCATTTGTGACTCGTACCACGCACTGTGAGCCACTCGGGAATCAATGACTCGAATCACGAGTGCCGATGTATACGACAGAACAGGATCCAAGCGACGTACTTACGGCGATGGAAAAATTTCGCCACGCAGATGCAAAATTACACAAAACATTTTATATTTGCAATTACTTTTTCTTCAAAAATAAAAATAGATGCTTTCGGTACCTACATTTGTACGTATATATAGAATATGAATAACAACTATAACAATCAGCATGCACCGGTTTATAAATAATAATGATAAAAATGTAACCATTATTAATTATAACTATTGTTCGATTAATAATTTGTATAGAAATTGTGAATGAATAATTATTTTTATGTGTATAATTTATTACACATTTTATACGGACTGCGTATAGATTATATGTGGAGTTTTCTATAGAATGCTACAGAGTGACTATGCAGAATATATACATTTTGAATTTCATATACAAAACGTGTCATATTCTTTTTATACATACATATTAATTTTTCACTCGAATAGGAATGATTTGAACAGTCGAGCCGTCGATAGGAAATCCGATTATCGATTCATTATGAATTATTCGTACCTTTCTCGGAACAGAGGGCAGGGGGTGTTCCTCCCCTTCGGGGAAATTCTCAAACCGTTCTCGGAAATGGAACGCAGTATCCGCGAATAGTTTCGAAGAGCATGCCATCGGGAAAACGGCGCCGAACGACTTAATTGTGTACCCGCTTCGGTTACACCCAAATTCTACGTGGTATGCAGTCCAATAATAATTTAAAAAATATTTAAAAATATAACATTTTCATTTTTTTTTAATAAAGTGTGTATCAAAAACCTTACCATGTGTACTGTTTAAATAAATATGTGAAGAATAAGAAGTTCGTAATAAGAAATAAATTATTAAAATATGAAATAATTCATTTTGTGTATATAATTATTCTATTTTGTAATATATCTCTGATAATAAAAAATTAATATTTAGCTATGTACCTAGATGAATTATCAACAAATAAAAATTATTATTTGCATTGAATTGATTATTTTTGTTTGAATAATTAATTTCTTATATACATCTTGAATATACGCTTTATACCGCTCTTACCGACAGATTGCCGTATGGTAGTACAGAAAGGGTGAGGGCCGGAGGGGGGTCAATGAAGAGAGGGTTTTTGAGTGACGAACGTCGTGGAAACTGCACGACGACACCAATTTGATGTAGATGCATTTACTCGGTGTCTCTCGTGTGAAGCACCTGCCACGTCCGCACGGGTATGAATGTCTTCATGCGTCTATCTGCTGCATGAAATCGCAGGCACGACTCACAGGATCAGCGAGAATGGCGAGAAGTCGTGTGCAACCTCCACGAAAGGGGTTTTACGCCGGAGTAGCACGTACATACATACGATTCCGGGGCAAAACGGACCGGTCAGAGGCGATTTCGAAACGCAGAAAAACGTCATAACCGAAAAATAAAAATTAGAATGAGAATAAAATTTAAAAATCAATTATTTTACAGCAAGGAGAAAAAGAAAGAGGGAGAGGAAAAAATGGACCAGACGACTGTCCCGAGAGTTTCAGAGTCTACGAACTTGCAGGACGTAGGAGCCAGCGATTAATCTTGTGCCCCTAATCCACAACCAAATGATCTGCATCTACATGTTAGCAGATTCAAATATGGAATCAGAATAAATTATCCAATAAACAAATATCAATATGAATACAGTAAAAATTCAAAGAATCAAATATGCTGGATGCAACATTTCGCTCCATATAATTTTCTATCGAATCAAACACAGTGGTACGTTTTGCCCCCCCCCCCCCCCCCCCAACAATTGATTATTTCAACGACCCGTAGAATCGTTAAAATATCCCATTCTCGTCTAACAATCCGTTCATTCACGCATTCATCCGAAATCAGAACCATACATTTTTGCCTCAGATGTACCGTTTTGCCCCAGAATTTCCTCCAGATACATGCCGCTTCCACCTTCTCGCGAGGGTTTGCCTATGTCGCTGAATACACGTTGTAACCGTATACGTTGCGTTTATACATCCATATGTGTACGTGTGGGAAAATGTGGCGAGCCGGGGTAGGGGGGAGGGCAAAGCACAGAGAATGCGAGATTGAGACACCGGAAACGGAAACCATTAATGGCGGAATGGCGAGTGCCGCTGAGTGGATGGACCGACGAGGCGGGCAAGGGTGAAGAGAAGAAGCAAGGAGTGGAAGAAGCAATGAGTAGAGGGACCGACGAGAGGAGGGCAAGCGAGAACGAGCGAGCAAGGGAGTAAAAGAGAAGTACCCAGGATTTTGCGGAACAGAAGCCCGGCAACGACACAAAACCGAGAAGAAGCGAGATCGTTGCACAATGACATTGTGAATTCGTAACCACGCGCTCGAGCTTTCTACCTAGCGTTACCTCATCCTCCTTTCACCCTCGTAGCCGCATCGCCTAAACCCTCTCTCCCGAGCCACCGCAGTTTCAGTGCTGCACCACCGACATTCGCGACAACCCCTCCATCGGCTTTTCTAATACCACACACCCACACATGTACACGTAGACGCGAGCAATGCGATGCACCTGTATGGACCTGTGTGCCTTTGTGTGAAACCGGTGCAACCGGAGTGTGCATCAAAGCACCGAACGTAGTCGGAAAGTCCGACGTAGGAAAAGTGAACCCAAGCGAAGTTACCACCGACATCAGCCGTCCGACTCCGGTCGACCCCGCGCGAGCCCTGTCACTCTCGTTAATGGAGGCAACGTATTTACCGCTTCAAATCTGCTGAGTGAAGTGCCCCGACCTCGCCTCGGAGCTGTCGCTTATCTTTCCATCTCTGTCGGTAATCCCGATGAAATTTTTTTTTTCTTCTTTGTTTTTCTCATCAACGCGGTGTAGTTTGTGTACATCTATGGACATTTGTATTCTACGTGACGCTGCGTCACTCGGATTTGGTCTATACTCGTTTCTTTTTACAGTTTTTTCAATATTTTTTTTGGTGAAAAAATTTTTTTAACGAATATCCGAAAAATTGGGATGATTTTATCGATTCAAGATATATAAGATAAGATATAAGATAAGATAAGAGAGAAGAAAAGAGAAAAAAATCTTATTATTTTTATCATTACTAATATTGATGTTATTGTTCATGTTGATATTATTATTATAATTGTCTATTATGCATCATTATTATTAATCCTACCTCTTCTAAATTTCTCAGTTTTTTAATATTTTTTTTGCTAAAAAAAATTTTTAACGAATATCTGAAAAATTGGGGATGATTTTATAGGTTTTAAAAAAAATTATTTTTATTATTACTTATATTAATGTTATTGTTGATTTTAATATTATCATTATAATTGTCTATTATTCATTATTATTATCAATATTAACCCTCTCCTAAATTTCTCACCGTCCAAACCGCTGGGTCGCCGGGCCTGACAGAGCCAGCACCGTCAAAAGCGTTTGGGGTAGGTGGAACCGCAGTGATATAGGCGGGCAGAATAGAAGTGTATAAAGAGTCCGTGTTACCGTCGTCGCTCTACCGAACAATAGTCGCCCGCACAATTATTTACCCACCCGGTTGATCATCTCTCGCGTAGGTATTCTCACAATGGCATTGTCTCGGTTCGCACGTCCAAGCTCTAATTCTTTATCTCTTCTCTCTCTCTCCCTTAATCCCACGACCACACGGGCACTCACCAAAACCTCCGAGAAGTCTTTAAGCGGAAAAACGCGAGTTTTGATGCGCAATCACGGTAGCCTTGGGACTCGAACATTCATCATTCGCAATACGTTCGCGGTCTGGTCACTTTTATCTCCGGAAAACTAAAAAAATAGTTGATTATTCGAGCGTGCGGAAACCAGGAAAATTGAGCCGGGAAAAATGTATTATACGCAATCGTTGCGTTAATCGCAGTGGAAATTAAACTGCGTCGAACTGATGCGAACGTAAAATGTTATTCGATATGATTCTTCAGCTGAAACGGTAACATTAATACGTTTATGTGGCGTGGATTAGTCAACAGATATGCATTGCAGCGGTAATATTCCACAAGCTTGAGGGTCTGATAAGCGATAACGATTTGTTTTTTTTTCTGCCATTCCAGTCGTGAAATGACGTTTATGCTTTCATAGTTCGTTCCAATTAATGCAAATGGCAAAGTTAAAATCGGTAGCGCGTAAGAATTTTCATTGATCGACAAGGAAAATAAAAATTTGTCGGACTGTACGCTGCGGTTGTGTTTGGGAGCTAACAGTGTGAGCAACGTCCAATTTGCGGTCCAGGATGAAACATTGCGAGGTCAATTAGTCCATTAAAAGGGCTCGCAGCAATTAAAGTTACTCTCAAATTACCAAAGATTTTAATGTGAAAGAAATTTTTTTTTCAACTAAAGCTCTAGACGGTCATTGACCATTTCCGGTTTCCCGTTATTGCAATGTCAGTTTCAAATTGTCCATTGTCATTGTTCAAACATCAATCGTTCGGAACAAAAATAAAAATCAGCGACGCACGAGATTTCGTTGTTGCAGCGACATTATCGCGCATTCATGCGTTTCACACATGTATACGAATTTCTCTGGTTGGTATGCGTTCTGCGTTACGCACGATCACACGGTTTTCGATCGTTAACGAGCGCAAACCTCCAGTTAGATTTATCGCGGTTCTTCGTCGACGATAAGCTCGTCGACGGATGGCCTCGCAACGCTTCGATGCGGAAAATGACGACGAGTACGGCGCTCGTGTTTTCGCGAAATATTGATACAAACTTTTAGGCACAATAATCCACTGATGCATTCACCCTTCATCAGAATATATTAATTAATATTTTCCAATACGCTAAATGACATTTAATTTCCGGATGATTCACTTTTTTTTCTGCTAACACCTTCGTATTGATAAAATGAGAGTTCAATTATTCGAAATTTTCAACGAAACTAGTCGCAACGGAAACGTAAAAACCAAATTCTAACGGAATTCTAATGTCAATAGTGATGGCCATATTTCAATGAAAATGTGTTTGAAACAATTTTTTTTCTCTTATAACTATTGAATTGATATGCACCAATTAAAATGTTCACATTTCCTCAATTATTATAGATAATTTGAATGAATTATTTTCGAACGATGGATTTTAATGATCAATGAAACATCTACTTTTCATTCCTTGTAGTCGACAAACGCAAAACCGGCTAATATTGTGAATAGCATCGAAAGAACCGTCGTGGTAAAAGCTGTGATCACAGCCCGGGTTGTTCCAATAAAAATGAACGCCACGAGAAAGTCGATATTATCGATCGTAGAATTTTACAACAAGTGCGAAGGCCAACGAGCCGACGGCGCGAATCAACTGCCGGATGCAAAACTTTCCTGATCATGCGTGCGTTAATCGTCCATCAACCTTGAGACTGAACGAGTTCGGTCGACGGCAACGGCGACGTGTGGCAACCGAAGGGAGTCGAGACGGAAAGACGACGAGTTTTTATGCATGAAAAAATGATTTCCGGTTGTTGAACAACATCTACGAGCACGATCGTTATCACGTGAACAACGATAATCACGGGACGTCGTTGAGATATTTTCCTACCAAGTCATCGATGCAAAAAAAAATTAACTAATCGATTCATAAATTATCGAATTAATGAAATAATAAACCAATAGAAAAGTACATTGATAAATTTGAAGAAAAAATGTGAGACCCAAGAAAAAGTGTGAAGGTTTGGAGAAAAAAACGTTTAAATATAATTCTAACATTATTTTATAGGATATAGTTATCTGGTTGGCGATGATAACAGCCTTTCCTGTAATGATAGTTGATAACCTTGCTATAAGTATAGGTATAACTTCCACACTGCCCGTAGGTAGGAACAACGCCGTGCAGGCTGTTACGGATACGGACGAATAACTGCAGACAGGGCCGTAATTCATATATATATACCCATTTCATCCATCCTGTCCGCGTCGATGATTCTTAATTGACTTAATTGGGTTCCCGGCTACCGCGACAGAGTGTTTGCGCTCCGTCGAGGGGGGACGTACATACGCGACCGTACTGCAGACCATGCGACGTGTATAGCCTACAGCGACGATATGGTCGTAGAGTCCGTAGACCGTCGTTTGTATTCGAGACCGAAGAATCAATGAAAAGTGGACGACCTTCCGAGGCCATCGACCAGTGCCCCGGGTTCTTCTCATCTAAGCTTCTTTCTGTCCGCTGCTATAATTATCTATTTGTTCATTTATATATTTATTCATTTATTTATTTATTTATTTATTTAGCCATTTGTTTATTTATCCATTTATTCATATTTCGGACGACGAGAAATAACCACCATACTGTTTACCGAGTGCCTGACGGAAGTCCATTAGGTATGCGGTAATAAAAAAAAAAAAAGGCTGAGTAAATATTCGTGATTTAGAAATACCAGCCAAAATAATATAGAGCACACGATATTGACTGATAAAAATGAAAAATGTTCCCATTTGGTTGGACATTATATACATATATGCACGACAAGTGATGAAACGCGTATGGAGATATTGAATTAGATAGAAATAGATCGAGCCAGTGGCGTGCAGCGATATAGGCTGAGTTCTCTCCCTCCCCCCTCTCTCTCTCGCTCTCTCAAGCACGGCCTGGACCGCTGTATATTGTCGAGCACGCTCTCTACCGTATCACGCGGTACTACACGATTACACACTCCGCACCGAATATGCATGGGGCGTTCCACGTAAATTCCATTCGAATCGAGACTGCATAAAATTTCTATCAAGTAAAATAAAATCTAACACTCTTCGTTTTCAACAAATCCCGAGCTCCAATCCCAGTCTCGTGCCTCAACGAACTCTCCACCAAATAACAAAATACAAAAAAAATAATCACCTCGTAGTATTTAAAATTCCCATTTATCATGATCATAACCAAACGAATTCTTAGAAAAAAATAAAAAGGATCGATTCAAATTCCTTACATCGTATAACGTAATAAAACGTAACAACAACAAAAGAAAAACGATTAAAAAAACACGATCCACATCGACTTCCGCGCTGAAATGTCGAATATGCTTCGTAGTCCATACCGAATACACCCACACGTGCACATCCGCTTTGTGGCCGATGTATCCGGACGATGTATTCGAAATTTCGGTAATCTCGTGCAAACGCGGTTCGCACACGCGTATGACCGCGTTGTACACAGTGCGGCGGCGAGACCATCGCATCGGAGAATATATACACAGTGTGTGCAGACCCGGGGGCGATCGCATTAGCTGCATTCGCTCGCACGTGCATCCCGGCCATGGTTGCATGTACGACGGCCCGCGAGACAGTCAAACAAGGCCTCGGCTCGTATCCACCAACGCTGTTGCTTTGTTTTCCGGTGTTCGCTTCGCATGCACGTGCGAGAGAGAAACGCTCCGCGCGAATCGCCAGAGCCAGCGTACGAAAACCACGGTTTCCCAAAGCCCCGTGGCTTAGTTTCTCTCAAACGCGATCCCTCGGTGCGGCCGATGAGATATATATACACGGTGGTCCACGAAACTTGCGCACTTGTATGGCTTGTGAAGTACGCTTTGGTATGGGAGAATGTTGTGTATAAGATTTGTAGGGTTTTTGGGGATGCGTTTGGATTGTTTTGGATTATTTTGTGTCTATTGGTGGAGGCGTTTGGAGATGTCGAGGTCGACGTCGTGCTCGTGAATGAATTGCTAACTTTTTGCGCTGAATTGTAAAATAATGTGGAACGTGGAGTCGAAAAGTACTGACCTGTATTAGTCGTAAACTTGATAATTAACGAGTAATTTGTCTTTGTTCCTTGAAAATTTTGAAGATAAAACTATTAAAAATTAATGGCTAAGGTTAGTGGCAGTCATTTGATCGTTTTTTCATGTTAATAAACATTGTCACGTTATCATACCACTGTCCAGCGGAAATCTGTAATAAGATTGTATCTCTATATCTTGATATTGTGCGAAATTTTTTTTCGAGAACAAGTGAAATTACTCGTTAGTTTTTGATTCACTGTTAATACAGGTCGGTACTTTTTTACTCCAATTTTACGTTTTCTCACAATTCCGTATTGAAAGTGTTGCATTCTTTTTGCAAATATAAAAAATGACGCAAGTCCTACGTTGCCAATTACAAAATCGAATATTGTTTCATACCATATATACGATATATTACGAGTTACCCGGATGTGCAGGTTGCGTGGGCCACCCTGTATATAGCGCGCACAAGCACGACAGGGTGGTACACCAGGGACCGACCGGTGGTCAAGCGTCAAACGCGCCATTCCACTTCGATAGTTACTGGCGTGTTAAACGCTGCCGTACTTAACTGTTAGCCCCTGTTCAACAATCCTTCCTCATCGAACGTCGATGTGCTATCGAGAAATTTTTCGATAATCTTATGATCGATAATCCGCGGAAAATCCTGAGCCGAGGGATCAAGTATAAACTTCATACTAAGCTCATAAATCCAATGTTAGGGTGATAACAATATTTGGCTTTTTGTTGTGAAAGAAATTTTGAGTGGGATTGAAATAGTTTGTGATTTGAATATTGAACTGGAAATTTCTGGACGAATTATTATTTTTTGTAGTAAAATTTGACCATTTGTTTAAAACTTCACTACTTCGATGTACCAAATTCAACAAAATTTTAATCAAAAAATTTAACAATAAAATAAAAACAAAATATCTTTCTCTAAATTGTTATTTCTCCGTATAAAATGTATCACGACAAGCCAAAAGTCGAATATCATTTGTCCTAACACAAATTCGATCGGTAAAGTTGAAAAAAAAATCGAACCACCGAAATCGTTGATATACGAACGACTTGAGATCCGGATAGAAATAAATCGCTTCACTTCCTCGACAATTGAGGACTCAGTGTGATCTTTGTGAGGTTGGTTGCTCTACTCTTTTTCAAACATCCTGTAGTCTCCGCCCTATCGATAGACTCGAGAATGTGTACTCTCGACAGGAGTGAGCTCGCTCGTCGATTCTACGATGTGAAGTGCACGGACCCCGTGCGAGTACAGGGAGTGTCGGGTGCAAGGTGTAATCGACCGAGCGTCGTAGTATCTCTCCTATTCACTCATTTTTCTACGAAACCTTTGCTTTTTTATCCTTTTCTTTTAAGTCCAAGATAATCCTGTCGCATTCATCGACGACCTCTGATTTATATATTTATATTGAACTTGCATAATATGTGGAAGAAACGAATTGAAGAGAAAAAAAATTTATGAAAACTTTTGAGCATATATAATGGCATAAATATGCGTAATAATGGTATTTAAATATAACAGTAATCAGAATGATGAGTATATTATTGATAATAATAATATTATTGTTATTATTATTATTATTATTATTAATAATAATAATAATACATAATATACATAATATATCTATATTATCCATTTATATATTTTAGTGTTTACTTTATTCTTAAACGGAGGAACCTGAATGAAGCAAAAAATTTAAAAAAAATAAATGAAAAAACCAACGTTTGACGAGAGAGCAAAGGAGGCCGGTGATTAATTGCTTTCTAAGAAAATCACCCGACAACACGAACTTGTTTCTGCGAGCCGGTTATGGTCACACCCTCCGGACTGGAATCCGTGAACTCGATCAACAACGATCTCTCTCCTCACGATTTCGTCCCTGAAATCGATCACGGTCGCACCCTAGCGCACACGCACGAGTTTAAAATTGCCCAATGGCGAGCGAAAAAAAAAAATTCAACGGGCTAAAATTTAGATTATATATTTCGCCGATCGGAGGAAGAGTCGAAAGAAAGTTAAACATTTTAATAATAAATTTCGAGATCACTGGTGTTGTCGACCATCTGTAACGCCCGACGTAGGATCAAAACTCAAGTACGTGCGACATGGCAATCGAGTTTACGCCGTTCGTGCTTGTTTCGCGTTTATCGAGAGAAGCTCGGACAACGTTTAACCCGATTAATTATCATCTACGTATGGTCGGACGCCCCGATCGCACTCGCCAAACGCAGAAATCACAACATCGAACCGTACATAGCTCATGCCAACGCGAAAGCTGCAATCACGTCCCCGGTGTACTGTTACATCGGTACATAGATAGTTTATTTGTCTCACGGGAATATATTTTGAAGAATTATTTTTTTTTAAAGCGAATAAACGAGTGGGAACAGGATATACCGGTTTGCATCAGTGTTGCGAATGTTGAAGAAATATCTTGACGACTTGAAAGATTTTCGACTCTGCGTGAAGAAATTTAGAGGTAAAGAAAGGACCGGACTTTCGGGAAAAAATTAGCTTCCGTAACGATCGACTCCGAAATTTAGAAAACTATGATGAGTATTTTCATTTTTTTCATTTGTTTATTTATTTATTTGATATTATTATCATTATTATTTTCATAGTGGAAATTTACTATGGAATAAAGAACACAATATTTCTACTATTTTCCTTGTCGAGATGAAGCGAGGCGCGATTTTTCTTCTAGTTTGACAGATGATTAAAACCGGAAAATGTTCATAAATTGCAAATCACAAAAAATGAAGCCAAAAAGACGGCATTCAATCGGAGGATGTGCAAAAGCCCGGGGAAAAATCAATAGCGCACAGCCGTACGGAGAGCCATCGAAGGCTTGCAGCAATTACTACCGGGTCTAACGAGTAATATAATACTAGCAAAAAAGTAGGAAATAACTGATATAGTCAAGAGCACTGCACGAGACAGGAAAGAAAATCGAATGTTGAAGAGATGAAATAAAACACAAATTTGAATGAAGAGTAAAAAAATATTTGAAAAAAAAAAAAAATGAAGTAACGCGAGAATGACGGCCCTTGGACAAAAGTGAAGACCGGTAATGATAAGGTTCGTGATAATGGCAGCTCGTCAGAGCAAACCACCGCGCGGTATCTCCTTCCTGGTCTCGTCGTTCGTTATCGATCGTTCACGGTTGTATGGCCACTAATTTGACATTCCTCGCGAATCTATCATTATTGGGAAATACGTATGTTTCGATCTTTTTGTATTATTATTTTTTTCTTTCGTTTGCTCTTCCTCGAACATCATAATTGTAGATCGTGAGCTCACGTCAATTTACATATTTTCACTTTTTAAAAGTAGCTCGTGTACCATCGTTTTGGTTTCTCGACAGAGGAATTTTCAACGATAATGGTTGATGAACGGAAATTAACATCGTCATTCTATTGTAATGATTCATCGAAAAATAGCTGAGTAGTGAGTCGATATAGTTATCAACGAAGGAAGGGGGTTTTAAATCAGTTGCCTGCATTTTTTCGAGCTGTGCCAGGATTTTGTCGCATTTTCTGGTCACTGGAAGCTCTAAAGCTCGACACGGCCTAAGATGGGATTTGGTCGAGCCGAGTTCAACAAAAAAAATTAAAGAAAAAAAGAATAAACCCGCAAGGGAGTAAGGGAGACAGAGAGACAGTGAGAGAGAAAAAAAATGTCAGAGAAGGTAGAAATAAGAAAATAGAAATAAAAAGAATCAGGTTTGTGGAGGACGTACGGTATAGTTATACTCCGGTGCGATGAGAAAAATCTCCTGGAAGGAAAGATAGAAAATTGGATTCTGAGAGTGCGGTAACGTAGGTGGGAATTTTATTTGGGCTGAGCATTAAGGTCACAGAGGCGGATGTGATAGCAAATCCGGAGAAGATCCAACATCTTAGGCTTACTCATTTTTCCACCGAATATTTATCAGATCTCTTGATTAAATTAATAATCAATCAATTCATCAATTGATGGTAATTAATTCGATTGAGCGTAATTAATTTGTTTCCATTATTATACACACGTATAGTATCATTATATACTTGCTAATTTTATTTTGTTCTATCTCTATTGATGATTGATACTATTTTTGAGTTGATATATGCATAGTGAGAAAATTATATCGACAATTTCAATTGAAAAAAATTAATAAAAATAAAACCTAACACACGCAAACAACGGAAAAGATTAAACAAAGTTAGAAATAAACGTGAGTCAATCGTCGATGACTCAAATCTGCGTTATCGAAGTTTCGTTATCGTAAATTCGTTATCGAACACTCCAACGCAAAACTCACGCACAAAAGAAGAAAAAAAAGAAAGCAACGATTCGGAACACCTCATAATATGCAACACCTCCACATAGCCTCGTAACAATTCAATTGGTGAATTCCACAAGAACGAAAAAGAAAAAAAAACAAACAAACGCAGAAGCGTGCGTGGTTGCGGATAAATCGTGTTAATTATTATTAATTAAGGAGCGCCGGTACTCGACTTCGGCCATTATTGTTCGGGCGATGCGCATACAGTGGGAACCCGCAAGCTCTTGTATATCTTTGCGTAAGCGTCGGCAATTATAAACCCGGCACGTGAGTCACGATGCTCTTCCAAGCCAGCCTTCGCACCGGAGTGCATCGACTGCCCGGCGATGCATCGGCATACTGCACCGGCACGTAGCGGAATAATCATTCGACTATATACAGCTAATCGTGATTTAATCAAAACATTAATTAGACGATCGACGAAGGAGATTATGGGAAACATACGGACACAGACGTACAATCGTTACGATTGCGTTAGTTGCTACGTTGCTAAGTACTCTGCGCTTAGTACAAGTAGGTAAGTATTAAAAAATCTTATCAGTTACAAGTAGATGCGTATAACATTTCATAAACTCTAATATAGGGAATAAGATCAATTCATATCTTTTTAATAATCATATCAATAGAATAATTCGATTCAATGACACATATTGACAAATAATAAAGTCATACATAAATATAATAATATAAGATTCAATAATATATTAGGATACAATACACAATATACTTTATATTGACATTTTAATTATTTATCCATTGAATTTGGTCATCCATTTTTTTAGACTTCACCGTTAATCATATAAGATTACACACTGCGAACATATCGGATTGCCGGCCGTTCTAGTCACCGTAACAAGGATATCAAAAGCAAAAAAGATAACGCCGTCGTCGTCGTGATCATTATCATTATCGTAATGAAGATTCCCACTTGGTTCGAAGTGGTCAAATGGTTTTGTCGGGCGACCATTGCTCCCGAAGCTTCGCGTGAGCAAGTCCGGGAATACACAGGAGAGAATTGCGAGACTTCTCGTAGGTTGTATTTACACGATAACGACACGAAAATCGTTGTAGACGTTCTCGAGAGCTTAGACGCACGCGATTTTGGTATTGCAGTTCGGATTTCGTGTTTAGAATTAACGACCGGTGATACGTGACGTTAGTTACGTCGCGGTTATACATAAACATTAGGAATCCATTGCGCGAACACACGTTTACCGTGCTTGCGCGCTCTGCCGGGTGGACCAAAGAAACGTTATCCGTCTGACGAATCGCCAACCACCGGCACTAATCGCCATTACAAATACCATCTCCCTAGCTACCGAGTACTCGCCATACCTCGAGTACCTTCGAGATTGTCTCGACTCATGAGAGAGTTGTACAGTCGTGTCGCGATTTTATTAACCATTATTTATTTATATCTACATTAGCGCCCTTTTCTTTGGATCTATACGATATCGAGGAAATATTTTTTCGATTTCTTGTCTTGTTAGTCACGGACGGAAGTTTCGAACACCTATATTTTAAGTCCTTTACTCCATTCATTTATTTATCCATTTTCGTCAGCTGCGGGCGCAAGTTTCGTCGTTTTGGCCTCTGCGCTAGCCACAAAACTTGACGATCAACTGGGAAATAGCTCCACGAAAGCTAATTGGTCGCTCCGTCCCCTCCAAGCGTCCGACCGTGCTGCCCAACCCAGTCTCGATTTTCTCTCCTCCACCAATCCCGCGGAGTGGGAGAAACTCGCGACTCCACTGTACGCACTACACCATGGATATAAAATCACTCGAAAACCGTTTGCTCGTAGCCGGTGATACATGTGTATTTATATAGCACACCACTCGATTATATACTGTAAACGAGGCTCGCGTGTACGATAGCCCAGACCGCGTCTCTGCGAGTCGACGGTAACAGCACGGTTTCAAACGCTGAATCATCGCTCCTCGTGCGTTAGCCTTTTCACGCTTCGGTGAAATCTCAACGAGTAAATTCGCGAAGCTCTCCTATCTGTTGGCGCATCAGAGCCGATATATTTTATAGAACAACAACGGTCTCGTAATATTCATGTGAGTCACTGATTTGCACGTGAGGTCGCAAGGATATATGTTTGACTAATAGTTACTGTAATGGCGAATACAAAATCGCATTGATTACACGAAAAGTTCTTCCTTATTTCTTCGAAACATTATTTTCCGAGTCGCACTGTTTATATATGTTATTTCTCATCTGTCCAACTGCAATGTTAGCTCGAGTGAGAGTGTTTGATTTGAGAAAGCGTGTAGGCTTGTCGGCTTTCCACCAACCACACACGGATACAACAGTCAACGTCGAGCATCTGCGCTGGAAGATGCTGCGGCTATTCGTACAGGTTTTGCGATATATGTAAGCTTGGTGGCAGTTTGAATTTAGAGACGTCGTTGATTATTGCGAGAAAGTTTACCGCTGAGACCATGAAATTCCGATAAACCGTTTTTTCCAGCCTCAAACGCGTGAATCTTTTCGCTAATGAGAAAAATAAAATACGCGGAATTATATATTGAACAGCGGGCTGATGCGGTTTGTCCACTGTTGGAATGAGTGTCTTTTCTTGCTTTCAAACAATAATCATCGGTATTTCATAGAGAAGACCGGGGCCAACTGACCCGGAAGTTATTCGTTAGATCTCCTCTCATTCGTCTGATATATTGTATTGTCACTTTATCGACTCCCTAAGTCGAACAATTTGTCCCTTGTTCAAGAGAAACCGCTAGAAGCTCATGCTGGCATACGTCGTACCTCCTCTCGAAAGTCTCAACATTTTTACCAAATAACTTCTGCGAGGAAGAAAAATCTTCAGAAAAATTCAGTCGCTGCAATCGATGATACAACTTTTTTCTTCTCTAAATACGGGAAGTATTCTTTGTTTATTCACGTTTGAAAGCTTTTTCAAACTGATCCATCGCGCAAAAAAAAATTGAAGAAAATCGTCGGGGTGTCAAATGACCCCGATTTCCGATAAATTTCCTATCAGAAGCAAGAACTTTCAGAAATTGAACGTTACTGACATATTAACGTGAAAATTACGTCAGACAATGTCACAGACATGACATTATTTGTTCCAACCAGATATTGAATATAATATCATAGCCACGAATTAAATATTATTGCTTAATCATAATTATTGAGTACAATTGAACAGAGTGTCGTAGCATTACACCAAATATAAGAACGTATAAATGCGAGAATGTAATTAAGGAAAACCGAACGAACGAAAAAAATCTAGACTATCCAAAGATTGCACGATAAGAAGACGAAAGCAAGATCCAGCGAACGAGCGTTGAACTGTCGTGTAAATATATACACTCATGCAAAAAAAAAATCGTTGTCATATGTCTCTTCACCGTCGCGATATGCATTGTGCATTATCGGGAACGTTTTAAGTGTGTGCGTGAGTTATTCGCGCACGCACGCGCGCGCGCCAAATGACGACGCGGTGAAAGCGCGCCCAACCGCAGTCTCCGATATCCGATTCTACAATCTCTTCATCTTATTATCATATTATTGTCATGCAGTAAATTTTTTGCAAAATTTCTGTTACCATGCCAGAAGAAAAAATTCCATCGTTCTCGTCATTTTCACGGATCTCTCCACGGTCTATGCATTAGCGGGTCAAGGTAAAACACTGCATTGGCTCTGAGTAATTTTTGAATATTTTATATTTGCAAGATTTATTAAGCAATTTTTGTTATATCAATACATTTTCAACTGTAATATATAATATGTTATTTATACTATATAAAAGTATGTATGGATACATATATATGTATACATATCATAGGTATATTATTGATTACAAATATTTATAATTTCCCAATATACTATAGCTTCTTTTTCCAGGTAATTCATGTTTTAAATATTTATTTCGCGAAACTTTCCGCCAAAATATATTTCGTACCATTCTGGGAGCCGTTTCGAGGGTTTGATGAGTAAGAGGACTCGTGAGACCACCTCTCGACTACACTTTCCTCGCGAAACAGTTTCGCGAGCTCGTCGAGAGTTTGCGCTTACATTTCACGGTGGACCAATCGCGCTAGCCAGCTCTGGCAACGCCGAGAGTCGTGCTACACTCCTATATACACACACACACACACACACAAACATCTATGGATATGTATGTGTGTATAGAGAATTACGACGGTCGGTCATTGCTCACGTACGCAGCGAGCAAAGCAAGCAAGGAGGCACGTTTCGAATGAACGCGCGCTTCGAGCTCGCTCGTATCTCTCGCCACCGACAGCCCGGACGGTCCAGGAAGTGGGTATCCCGCGCTGGCAATGCGTATTACTGTGTGAGTTTCGCTTGGACAAGTCGCACGAGCTCCACGGAGCTCCGCTCCTGGAGGAACGTACTTCGTACGCGCGTCGTGAAGGTGACCGAAGCGCGTTGCATTCGCTGCAGCACCGGCTTCGCAACGAATATTCCAGCTCGAACGGTTTCACGGTGCAGACGTTGTGTACACATACGCGGACGAAGAGAGAAAGAGTGAGAGAAAGAGAGAGATAGCGCGAGACCGGGAAGCACTGTGATAAGCGGGACGAGCACACGAGCCAACACAAACTCAATTCTCATTTCGGATTTCGACATTTCACAATTGACGTATTCAAGCCGGTTTTACGGATCATAGGACACGTGCGAATTAACGGTTAATGAAGTCTAATTGAAATATAACATCATTGCATTAAATGTATGATGTAATGGAGATTTTAAAAAAATAATAATTTTAAACCGATAGATGTTACTCGCATTGTCGGGTACAGTCAAGTCGCGGTTTTCTTTTGTGGCGGATTCTTCGCGGTTAATT